>JAYJKW010000376.1:807500-1407500 GCA_035084275.1 Hydrolagus colliei
CCCTCTCCCCCCCAGCCATCTCTCTCCCCCTCTCCCCCCCAGCCATCTCTCCCCCTCTCCCCCCCAGCCATCTCTCTCCCCCTCTTCCCTCCCCAGCCGTCTCTCTCCCCCTCTCCCCCCCCAGCCGTCTCTCTCCCCCTCTCCTCCCCAGCCATCTCTCTCCCCCTCTCCCCCCCAGCCATCTCTCTCCCCCTCTCCCCCCCAGCCATCTCTCTCCCCCTCTCCCCCCCCAGCCATCTCTCTCCCCCTCTCCCCCCCAGCCATCTCTCTCCCCCTCTCCCCCCCAGCCATCTCTCCCCCTCTCCCCCCCAGCCATCTCTCTCCCCCTCTCCCCCCCAGCCATCTCTCTCCCCCTCTTCCCTCCCCAGCCGTCTCTCTCCCCCTCTCCCCCCCCCAGCCATCTCTCTCCCCCACTCCCCCCCAGCCATCTCTCTCCCTCTCCTCGCCCCCCCAGCCATCTCTCTCCCCCTCTCCCCCCCAGCCATCTCTCTCCCCCTCTCTCCCCCAGCCGTCTCTCCCCCTATCCTCCCCCCCCCCAGCCATCTCTCTCCCCCTCTCCCCCCCAGCCATCTCTCTCCCCCTATCCCCCCCAGCCATCTCTCTCCCCCTCTCCCCCCCAGCCATCTCTCTCCCCCTCTCCCCCCCAGCCATCTCTCTCCCCCTCTCCCCCCCAGCCATCTCTCCCCCCCAGCCATCTCTCTCCCCCTCTTCCCTCCCCAGCCGTCTCTCTCCCCCTCTCCCCCCCCCCCAGCCGTCTCTCTCCCCCTCTCCCCCCCAGCCGTCTCTCTCCCCCTCACCCCCCCCCCACCCACAGCCGTCTCTCTCCCCGTCTCACCCCCCCCCAGCCATCTCTCTCCCCCTCCCCCCCGCGGCCGCCTCTCTCCCCCTCTCCCCCCCCTGCCGTCTCTCTCCCCCTCACCCCCCGCCCCCACCCACAGCCGTCTCTCTCCCCGTCTCCCCACCCCCAGCCGTCTCTCCCCCTCTCCTTCCCCCCCCCCCCCCCAGCCGTCTCTCTCCCCCTCTCCCCCCCCCAGCCGTCTCTCTCCCCCTCTCCCCCCCAGCCATCTCTCTCCCCCTCTCCCCCCCAGCCATCTCTCTCCCCCTCTCCCCCCAGCCATCCCTCTCCCCCTCTCCCCCCCAGCACTGCCGTATAACCGGCATCGCAAAAAAAGTCCGCATTTGATTAACCAGAATTTATCCGGAAAAAGGCATTGAAATTATTTTTTTTATATAAAAAAAAATTTCGGACGAATATCCAGCAGGCGCTTTAACCGGCATGGGCAGGTCCTGAGGGTGCCGGATAAATGGGCTTTTACTGTACTGGGTGGACAATTCTGGGAGGGACATGCAGGTTTCCACCCCGCACTACATTTGAATGTCTGGAAATCTGCTCAAAACCTGCATTGCTCACCAAGCTTGCCAATGTCACCATCGCACACAAACACACAGAGAGACACAACCACAACAACAGATAGAGAGAGAGACACACACATACAGACACAGGGAGAAAGAAACACATACACACACTCAGCCAGAGAGATACTCACAGACAGAGATGCATACTCACACACACAGGAGAGAGACACAGACATATTCACAGAGACGCTCATGGACACACGCACACATATATAGAGGAGATAGTCTGGCACAGAGGCAGACAAACTTTGCACACTTACACACACGAGAGATAGACACACAGACAATCTCAACAGCTGGGCTCCCGGGTGAGCGAAGGTCCTTTAACTAATCGCACTGCGAGCCGGAGACATAGTGGTGTCGTCGGGTAACCGGTCTACAGATGTCCAGGGACAAGGAAAGGTTTTTAGTGGGGGGTGATGTTTGCAGTGGATTCTACAGGAAAACTGAGGCCGCACATTTCTGTCGGCCTAGTTTATGTTCCATGAGTATCAGCAGTCTTCCAGTACATTGCCCAACAGCATTATTTATGTGTGGGGTCAGACAGCCAGGCCATGAAGGTCAGTGGTCTATCAAACAGACTTCCCAACAGAGGATATGGGTGGTGATCAGAATTCTGGCTGTTTTTTCTCTCCATAACTCAGGGGAACAAAAGTCACAACCAACTGCTACCTCTGGGTAAGATCTGGTCACTCACCATAGTCTTCTCTCAAACCTGTCATTTCTGGTTTGAATAGCTTTGTATTGCACCCAGTGATAATGGTTTTACCTATCAAAACATCTCAGTTTCTCTATTTAGCCTCAATCTTTCTCATATACGTCTAATGAATATTTTACCATTCATGGTCAAAACTATCAGTGAATTAACTGCCTCGTTGAGTTGAAAACACCTTCAGTTGCAGCCTGGAAGCCTAAGGAAATAGTGAAATAAATGGTTGCCTGCAAATTTTAAGCTATTGTTTGTAAACTGCTACCTCTTGGGTTGCAGAAATGGTCTGAACTGCAATAATGTGTTCAATGGTTGGCTTTCTGCAAACAACTCTGGTTTGTTCTCTCTAATTTAGTTTTCAATTGATGCATTATATTGTTGATTGGTATTCTATCACTACATTTCACTCAAACTCCTTTTTTTATATTTTAGATGGCAGAAAACTTTTAAAGTTTATTATTACCCACAGACCACAACTAAGGGGAAACATTAACCAAAAGGATGAAAATGGCTCTTCCCTTTTAAACGTGGTTGCTTCCTATCCCATATCTGAGGGTGGATACGAGTATATTTGTAAGTAAAAAGCTTTTAGCAGCAACGATAAGAAAGATCATGCCGTTCTTAATGAATTTTTACCTGGATCATGTCAAACTAGAAAGCTATTAGATGGACAGAAACATGAGACAATTTGAGAATCGACCAAACTTATATCTTGATTTTCCATGAATTCCAACTGAACAATGGTGTGTTCTTTGCAATATATTTTTGAATCATTGATTCTTGCATAAATTGTTGTCCCAGGCACAGGTAGCCATGGCTTTCAAAATTCACTTTTGTTGTATTTGAATGTTTGTTTTGGATTATTTGTCTCGATTCTATTATTTTAGTTTACTGTTGGGTGTCATATTTGTGTGTCAGTCTAACTTGGAAGAAAAGGGGTGAACGAAGGTGGATGCTGAATTTGCAAAACAATTGTTAAAAACATGAACCATCTGATTGCAGAATTTGTGTTGGTCCTAAATGAGCGCATAGCCATGAATTTAAGTAACCCTTACTATTGGTAGCGCTCTTGCCTCAGAGTCAGAAGGTTGTGGGTTCAAGCCTCACATTTGGCAAGTTTCCTTACTCCACACGCCTGTGAATAATCCTTCAAAAGAAAAAAGTAGTCACTTCAATCTACAACTGTTTGTGGGATACTGCTATATGCAATTTGCTGCTGCGTTTTGCCCACAAGATGCAGTCAATTCACGTTACAATATATTCTGTGAAGCCCTTTGAGATGT
The DNA here is from genome assembly GCA_035084275.1 of Hydrolagus colliei. Taxonomy (NCBI): domain Eukaryota; kingdom Metazoa; phylum Chordata; class Chondrichthyes; order Chimaeriformes; family Chimaeridae; genus Hydrolagus; species Hydrolagus colliei. Next base: position 810,909 of record JAYJKW010000376.1, read on the forward strand.
CTAGAGGATGTGAAAAGTGCTACATCAAATGCAAGAATTATTATTATTGAATCACCTTATCTAAGCTGACACTCCAATGCAGTGCTGGGCTGCATTGTTTGAGGTGCCGCCCTTCAGATGTCCTAGCCAACAAATCCCTCAAATATAATTGGCTGTTTGTGGGACATTGCTGTGCGCAAACTGGCTGCTGCATTTTTCTTACAAAATACAGTTAATCCACTTTACAATGTATCCTGTGAAGTGCTTAGATATGTCTCGACAATGCGACAAGGCGCTATATTAAATTCAGGAATCAATCATCTTTCAAAATTCACTTTTGTTGTTAATAGCACTTTTACCTGAGTTGGAAAGTTATAGGTTCAAGCCCCATGTTGGGACCTGGAACTCATAGACTGAGTTCAGTGCAATGTTGAGGGATGCTCTGCATTGCTGAAAGTACGATCTTTTGGATGAGATGTTAAACCAAGATCCCAGCTGCCTGAATAGACGATGAATGTTAAAAATACCTGATTCACCAAAAATCACCAAACAATAAATCCTATGAAGTGCTTTGAGATGTCCTCCTGACATGAAATGTGTTGTATAAGATGCAAGGATTATTTTCATTATCCCCTTTAACTGTCAAATAATTCACTTATTTTCCAAAATTCAGATAATGTCATAATTGTCCCCATAAACCTTTTTTTGTTGCATTGTAGATCAGACCGAAGATGTTCGCTTTCTCCTGCAGTTAGGAGTAGATCCCCAAATTCCTGATAAACTAACCAAGCTTCCAACTGATTACCTGAAGAAATGTAAGAACTTCAAAGCAATTGATGTAATCAGCAAGCATTCTGCAACGATTTCAGCCACAGCCAGTGAGTTGCCAGGTAAGGGGTTGCAAATAACAGCTATCTTTACAGCAAAATTAGTTGAAAACTCTGCATTTATATACAGTAAAAGCCCATTTATCTGTGACCCGATCAACCGTAACTTCCGTATAACCGGCAACTCGAAAAAAAAGTCCTTATTCGATTAAACAGAATTTATCCGGCACAAAGTATTTCCTTTAAAAACATTTTTTTTTTTGTTTTCGACCGAATATCTGGCACGCACTTTAACAGGCATTGGCCAGGTCCTGAGGGTGCAGGATAAACGGGCTTTTAAAGCCCACCAAAACTGTATAAACCCACGATACAGTTAGGCTACACAAACAATACGTAGTATTCGTCAGAGAGAGAGGGAAAAATGAAAGGGGAAGAGATAGAAAGAGAGAGGAAGAGAGAAAGAAAAAGAGGGAGAGAGAGAAAAAGGAGAGTGCCCCTTTAAGAAGAAAGACCGGAAGTGCACTACCGGCAGCATTCAGAACTAATTGTACTAGTGCAACAATCAACTCATTAAATGCGCCACAGCGATTGTGACGGATAAGCTTATCCGGTTAATCAAATGGGGATTTTGAGGTGCCGGTTATACGGAAGTTACGGTTAATAGGGTCATGGATAAACAGGCTTTTACTGTGTGTTTATATATATATATATATATATATATATTTATATAAAATTAATTTACAGAAGGAATGAATCAGATGGAGGCAAGCAACAGGGCATATGAAGCTGTCACATTTGAAGAGGCTATGAACTGTTTTGTGCAGTTTTGCAGCACAGCAACCAAGAAAGCCTGCAGGAATTTGTTAGCTCAAAGGGAAGTCCAAATGTTCTTACAACATCTGTCCACATTCACAGGTAGGTCAGATTAACTAATTACAAGTGATGGTTCTGATAAGTATTTGAAATGGCATTACCCACAACATTAACTGTATTCTGCAGGGAAATCTGGCAAACAATCCTTAGTAACATCAGCCATTCACTTCACGGCTGTACCCTGTTGTGCCTGTCATATTTGCCTAAAAAATGTACAGTCACTACATGTCTACAGTAAAATCATGTGAAGCGCTTTGAGATATCCTTAGCCTTTTTGTTTTTAAAATTTACCGATTTGATGGGGAATTGCAAATTTCGTCTTTAATTTGGAAACCATGTTTTTTTCCTGCAGCTGTTAAAAAGACTGGCTTTCAAATTAATAATGTTTCACACTGCTGTGTTGTCTTAATGTTTTACAATAAAGTAGTTTTACAGCCTAATCATAGGTGGCTAATAATTTTTAGCCTATTTTTAGGAAGCTAAATGATTGAGCAACAGCAATTGAAGCAGCAAAGAGCAACACTATCTTTGATTATGGGAAACGCTGATTTTTCCCATTCCGTAACCCAGGGGCGCTGAGGAGAGTAACGTCCAAAACTGACGTCTACTAACATGAGCTCATCCAAAAATCAAACCTGCAAACTTGTGTTGTGCACATCTTATTGCTGAATCAGGCAGTCGGTCGGTGGGCAGGAGCCTGGACTGTATTTAAAAAAAACATAATCGTAACTGAATATATTTTAAAAGTAAGATTTTAATAAGGTTTGGCTGGTAATAGTGTCCTGGCCAACAATCCCTCAACTAAAATTCACTCCACAGCTGTTTGTAGGACATTGTAGTTCACAAACTGGTTGACCGGAAGTAATCTAGAGTTACCAGGAATGTCATCGGCCTGGAAAATCTTTACCTGTGGAGTTCCACAAGGGTCTGTTTTGTGTAATATTGCTTTGAGCGATTTGCATATATCTTGGTCTTTTCTGTGTCTAGCATTTCTTATGTTATTAGGTAATACTCCTCGCTTGTGATATAGCACCTTATCACGTCTGTATTTTGTCGGCGAAACAGGGCAGCCAATTGCTTACAGCAGTGTCCTGGAACTGGTCGTGGATTGAGTGACAATTTTTTTTGAAGGGATTATTACCCTCAGAAAACTGCCTGCTGCGTTTCACTCACAAAATACAGCACAGTCAATCCACTTTATAGTAAATCCTGTGAAGTGCTTTGAGATGTCATAACAAAATGAGGAGGCACTATAATAATCGTGATGATGATTATCCTTGCATTTGATATATCGCTTTTCACGTCTTTTAGACATTGCGAAGCACTTCCCAGAATATACTGTAAAGTGAATTGCCTGTATATTTGTTGGTGAAGCACGGCAACCAATTGCGCACAGCAGTGACCCACAAACAATTGTGGAATGCAATGACCAATTTTATTATTTCGTGTTTTTCTTGAGGGATTATTATCAGTTGTGTGGAGTAAGGAAACTTGCCCAAGGTTTTGCCCTGCCTGGAATAGAACCTAGCTCTCTTGAAAGGTGAGTGCTCCAACCACTGAGCTACAGGACTCCACATCAAATGCAAGCACAATCTTTAATAGAAGCTGACCCCACAAAGGTGTTTCATAAATTCGTGGCTGTGAAGGATGTGCTACTACAGGTTGAGTGTCAAAAATCCAGAATGTTCCGGACTCCGGACACCCTGTCAAACCGTTTCCGCCGCCAGCCGGGCTGGGAAGATACAGGCCGGGAAGCTCACGTTAAGTACAGTTACAGAGTACTGCGTTACAGAAACAAGAGAGGGAGGCTTACCATGCGTTGTGAAGAAGCGAGGACTACAAGGTCTGCGAGGAGAAGAATGGACAAGGTGATGTCCAAAAACCGGAAATATCGCAACCTGGGCCCAGGCACTTCAGGAATCGAGACGCGCTTCTGGCGTTCCAAAGTCCAGAAATTCCCGAACCTGGGCTCGGACGTTTTCGGACTTCGTTCATCAGAAACATGTTCCGAAGTCCGGATAAACACAAAAACCGGCTTGGCCTTGGTCCCGAGGTTTGCTGGATTCAGGACGCTCAACTTGATTTAAAATAAAGGTGCAAACATTATGAGGAATGATTTGATAACCAATCAAACTAAGCATTTGCAGAAGGTCCATGAGCTTTGATATTCATGAACCATTTAATTGGAGTACTTTTTGCATTGAATAAGAGTTGCAAAATTAAAATTTCCTAATGGAATGAATGAATAAATATCTGGATGTAAACCAGACAAATATCTAATGAGTATTGACCACAATTTTCAACTACAATCAATTCCCTCAATGTTGAGTTAACACCAAGATTGAATATAACTGTGGCATTGTACTAGTTCTCAATCTACCTACTCGATAATAGAAAGTTGTATATGGTAGACCCCGCTTAACATCGTAGTTTGGTTCCTGAAAAGTGCGACTTTAAGTGAAACGACGTTAAGCGAATACATTTTTCTCTCAAGAATGAATGTAAAAACTGGAATTAGGTTCTTCTGGATGTTTTTCATCAACATTTTCTACGTTAAGTTGCAATAGAGAAGAAAAATAATTTGATTTAGACAGTGTCACTATTGAATAACGAATACATGTAACAGATTTTTCCATTTTTGGTTACAGAGATTAACCCAGACACTGCATGTGAACTTGACAGTAATGTTGGAAGCACCATAATAAAACAGCTTCTCCATCATCACAAATGGCATGAAGCTTGGCTTCTGCTTCTTGGAGGAGGTAACGGAAACAGCCGAGGGCAAGGTGGTCTTGTTGTGAAGTGTGACTTCTCAGATGTGGACCTTTCCACTGTCATTGTTAATCTTGACAAGTATGAAAACAGAAAGTACCTGCTGCAGATCTTAATAGATCGAAGAGGTAAACTACTTGATATCAAAATTAAAAAAAACATTTCTGACTTATACATTATTACGAGTAATTTCTTCCAACGTTTTTCCTGCTGTATTGATGATCTAATACAGGTAGACCCCGCTTAACGTTGCTTCAGTCAATGTTATTTTGTTATTATGTTGCTGATACATAGGGAACATATACTGTATATCCATTTCAAACTTGCGACGTTTGCCAGTGGGTGTAAATTAATTACTGTAGTTTGGGTAGCGTAGGCCACCGTCTGGTATCTACAGTCTTAACATCGCCATTTTAGGTTTGTGCGTAGGTGTGAGATTGGTAATATTTCTAATATCGTGATTGATTTGTGCAATCCTCTATAAACATGAGTCAAAAACGCCTAGGAAATGACGATGGTGAGGCTGGTAGTAAAAAAAAAACAGGAAAATTATTACTCTCGAAACAAAATGAGATGTTTTAACCCGTTTTGATCCCGTGAGTGTTATGTTATTTAAATTGATATGTTTTTATATTTTACATATATTTCAACCTATAATATTTTTAAGAAACATTTGATGCAAAATGTCCAAATGAACCTAACTCCAGTTTATACATCAATTCTTATGGGAATAATGTCTTCGCTTAACGTCGTTTCGCTTAAAGTCACACTTTTCAAGAACACAACTGCGGCGTTAAGCAAGGACTAATTGTATTCTCTTGGTCTTCATAGCCTGTACTCGTGATGGAAGAAGTCCAATCCAACTGTCTTTGGAAAAGGAGGACTTTGAAGTTTTGTATCTCTTTGCAGCCAATGGAGCAGATCTACGTGATATTTCTCTTACGGCAGGCGATTCACCTCTTCATGCTGCCATCTACATTGCTCTGGAACACAAAGGTCATAAACAGGCACAAAACATGTTATCTAATCCTTATGAATGTGTCAGTGCAATCTAATGGGTATACCCTTATTAAAGACTTATTAAAGAAACCTTCCCTTAATGCGTCGCAGCTCTCAAGCTACCGACCCATCTCCAACCTCTCCTGCCAGTCAAAGGTGTTTGAAAGAGTCGTCGCCTCGCAGCTTCGCTCCTTCCTCTCATCGCCCTCCCTCCACGAGCCCCTCCAATCAGGTTTCTGCACTGCCCACAGCACAGAAACTGCCCTGGTCAAGGTCACTAATGATATCTTGCCCATCTGTGACCAGGGCTCCCTCTGCTTCCTCCTCGTCCTCAACGTATCCGCCGCATTCAACACAGTGGACCACATAATCCTCCTCTGCCTCTCCTCCCACCTCAACCTTCAAGATTCTGTCCTTGATTGGTTCCGGTCCTACCTTTCACACCATCTACACTTTGTGTCCACCAATGGCTTTTCTTCCAACACCGCACTGTCTTGTGTGGCGTTCCTGAGGACTCTGTCCTTGGTCCCCTCCTCTTCACACTCTACATGCTCCCCCTCGGTGACATCATCTGCAGACATGGGGTAAATTTCCACATGTATGTGGATATCACCCAACTCTACCTTTCCGTGTCCACCCTCTACGACTACCAGCGTCCTGACTGCCTGCCTGTCTGACATTGAGTCCTAGATGAAAAACAACATTCTCCAGCTGAATGTCCGCAAGACTGAGGTCCTCCCAATTGGCTCTCGTCAACGTCTCTGCGCCTCAGGCGCTGACACCATCAGCATTCAAGGCTGTTCTCTCCACCTCTCTAAGCCAGTCAGGTACCTGGGCATCTTATTCGACCCTGAACTCTCCTAGACTGGCGCCATGTCCAGTACTGCCTTCCACCACCCCCACAACATCGCCAGACTCCACTACTGCCTCACCCCTCAGGCTGCTGAAACCCTCGTCCATGCATTCATCACATCAAGTCTTGACAGTGGAAATTCCCTCCATGTTGGCCTTTCTTGGTTCTTTTCACAGGCTGCAGATCATCCAGAACTCTGCAGCTCGTGTCTTCACCCGCACCAAGCTCCGCGACCACATCACTCCCACCCTCGCCCGGCTCCATTGGCTCCCCATCCCCTAGAGGATCGAATTCAAGATCCTCGTCCTCACCTTCAAGGCCATTCACGGACTTGCTCGTCCCCACCTCTCTGACCTGCTGACCCCTATGAACCTCCCTGCCCACTGCATTCAGCGGACTCCGGCCTGCTCCATGTCACCTGCTTACAGCCTCTCTGCCCCCACACTTTGGAACTCCATCCCACAATCCCTTCGCCTTGAGACCCTCCTCTTCGACCGTGCCTTCTGCAGCCCTCTCAACTCTCTCCCCTCCTAACTCTCTTCCGCTCCTTCCCCCTACCCTGCCCCTCTCCCTTGCTCGGGTCCTGTACTGACTGTTCAGCGCCTTTTAACATCCTCCCAATGTCAAAGGTGCTCTATAAATGTCATTTTGTTGCTTCCCATAAAATGCAGATCTACGTTTCAGAATGTGCCATTAATATAAAACAATTTTAAATGGCTGCTAAAATTCACAGGCATCCTGCAGCTTCCTTTAAAGTTTAGCACTTTGTTGGATTAAAACATAAAACCATTCAGTTGAAATAGGCAGTCTATTGAGTCTTCTGTAGCTCAGTGGTTAGAGCACACGCCTTAAAAGCGCAAGACCTGTGTTCGAATCCACTCAGCACAGGACAAAACCTTGGGCAAGTTTCCTTACTCCACACGTATAATAATAATCATAGAATCTTACGGCACAAAAGGAGGCCATTCAGCCCATCAAGTCTGTGCCGGTTCTTTCAAAAGAGCAATTTAATCCCACTCCCAGCTCTCTCCCCAAAACCGTGCAAACCTGTCCTCCCCAAATAAATGTCTACCTCTCTTTTAAAAGTTGTTATCGAATTGGCCTCCACCACCTTTTCAGGCAATGCATTCCAGATTTGAACAACTCACTGAATGAAAACATTTCTCCTCATCTCCCCTCTGCTTCTTTTTGAAACTACAGTTAACCCTCGCCGAATGTGACTTTCTTGATTGGGAGAAGTTTGCTTCTTTTTTTATACTAGTTTAAATCTGTGACCACGAGTCACTGATGCACCCACCAGTGGAAACAGTTTTTCCCTGTTTACTCTGTCGAATCCCCTCATGATCTTAAAAACCTCTATTAGGTCTCCCCGTAATCTTCTCTGTTCCAATGAGAATAAACCTTGTCTCTCTAGCCTTTCCTCAGAGCTGTAGTCCCTCATCCTGGCACCATCCTAGTAAATCTCCTCTGCACCCTTTCCAATGCCTTAACATCCTTCCTAAAGTGTGGTGACCAAAATTGAACAAAACATGTTGTCTAATCAGTACTCTAGCTGAGGCCTAACCAAAGTTTTATCGTTTAGTTAGAATTTCCTGACTTTTGTACTCTATGCCCCTATTTATAAAGCCTAGTATCCAGTATGCATTTTTAACAGCCTTGTCCATCTGTCCTACCACCTTCAAAGAATTACCTACACAAACCCCCAGGTCTCTCCGTTCCTTCACACTCCTTAAAATTGTACTACCTAGCCTATATTGCCTCCCCTCATTTCTCCTCCCAAAATGCATCACCTCGCATTTCTCGACATTAAATTTCATCTGCCATGTGTCTGCCCATTTTCCATTCAGTCTATATCTTCTTGCAGATGACTACTATCCACCTCACTGCTTACTATTTTCCTAACTTTTTGTCATCTGCAAACTTTGAAATGGTACTTCCTATACCCAAGACCAGATCATTAATATAAATTAAAAAGAGCAGTGGTCCCAATACCAATCCCTGGGGGATGCCACTGTACACTTCCCTCCGGTCGGCAAAACAGCCGTTCACCACAACTCTCTGCCTTCTGTCTCCCAGCCGTTCTGTCCCTTTAATGCCGTGGGCCTCTATTGTCTTTATAAGCCTTTTATGTGGCAGTTTGTCAAATGCCTTTTGAAAGTCCATATAAACTACATCCACTGCACTATACTCATCGACCCATTCCGTTACCTCATCAAAAAATTCTATCAGATTTGTCAGCCAAGATTTGCCTTTAGCAAATCCGTGCTGGCTGTCCTTTATTAACCGATATCTTTCTAAGTAAAGATCTATCTTGTCCCTGATTATAGTTTCCAGAAGTTTTCCCATTACTGATGTTAGACTGACTGGCCTGTAGTTCCCAGGTTTGTCCTTCTGCCCCTTTTTATACAGTGGAGTAACTCTAGCAACCTTCCATTCCTCTGACACCACCCCTGTGTCCAAGGAAGATTGAAAGATTGTGGCCAGAGCTGCTGCTATTTGCTCCCTTAGTAATCCGTCCAAAAAAAACCCACAATAATAAAATTGGTCTTTTCAATCCATGACTATTTGTGAGACACTGCTATACGCAATTGGCTACCGCATTTGCCCGCAAATATACAGTCAATTCACTTTACAGTACAGTATATTCTGTGAAGCACTTTGAGACATTGATAAGATGTGAAAAGCGCTATATCAAATGCAAGGATTATTGTATTAATTAAACCAAATAATAACTGCAGAATCTTTGCCATATTTTGTCAGTGAAGACCAACCTTTGATATGTAGCTGAGTTTTGTTTATAAACTCCCTGGCCGTCTGCAAAATGATTTACTGCAACACTTTTCATTCACCTATTTAGTTGGGGTATGGGGTGGGGGAGGCTTTGTGGTGAGGTTTGTTTGCAGTTTAATGTTGAGTTCTAGTGTTGATAAATTCAAAGATTCATTCACTTCTAGATTCAAAGTGCTTCATCGAAGTTACTGTGAAGTGAATTGACTGTACAGGTATCCCCCGATTTACGATAGGGTTGCATTCTTGAAAAATGTCATGTAAATCGAAACGTGGTCAATAGAAACGCAGTTCCCATGTGGTCCCACAAAATATACTATGTACTACGCATGTGCAAAACAGATTAGCCACGTGTTTTTTGTCGTTAAAACGAAACCAAATGTCATATCGATATAAAGGTGTTAAAAAGTTATGTCCGCTAAATCGAAACAATGTAAATAGAAATGTCGTAAATCGGGGGATACCTGTACTAGATGTACACTTCCACCTGAGCCACTGTTTGGCATGTTTTTCTCAACATCTACATGCATTTCAGGTTGGTATACAAAATATACTAGATATACTGTGTATATTGTTTTTCTTCCCCACCCATCCCTCAAAACAAAATCAGGTATAATTTAAAAAATGTCATTAAAACAAAACAAAATACTGTATATCGATAATAAGGTGTTAAAAAATTACATTTGTTAAATCAAAATAATGTAAATAGAGACGTCATAAATTGGGGGATACCAGTATATTCAATGCATTTTGTTTTTGTTCTCTGCAGATGAGTTTGGTTTGCACATACTGAAATTTCTGCTGAAGACATATAGCTCTGACCCCTATAGATTTCATTATCTTGATCCCAACTGTCAGGACGTTGAAGGGAATACTGTATTACATAAAATATTCCAGAAACCGTCTTCAAGATATAATGAAGAATTAATGGATCTGCTAGCAAAGTATGATATCAAAAGTAAAGTAAAGAATAAAAAAGGAAAAGTGTTTACGTATGGAATTAAAAAGCACGATCCTCGCCTTCTTATGTGGAATAAAGTTATGGCGCGTAACTGGAAGAAGAGAGAACAAAACGATCAGAGCCAGAAGTCACAGTCTTCAAAGCTTCTGCAGAAGGTCCAGAGCAGAAAGCAATCCTCCCAACAGAAGACCAGGGCATACGATAAAGCATCTAGTGTTGGGTTAGAGCATCTTAATTGTACTCTTCCCTCTAAACCGGAAGGTGAAGCAAACAAAATATTGACACGAGAAGAAGTCCTGATTTGTGAAATTGCAAAATTGATTCAACATGTCAATGTGATCGAGATTCCAACAGAGGTGAGCTTTTTACAGCCTTTGCTGCCTCATGCACCGATTGAAAATGGACAAACAAATAAAAATGTAGAAACTGCAGAGATGAACAGGGATGCAGATTATTTTAATGGGGACGTGGTTTTGGGAGCCCAACAAAATGAGGGAGAGCCAGAAGTGACAGACTTACAAGACCTGGATCTTGACAACATGACTTGGGAGATTGAATGTACGGCAGGATTGCTGAAGAAACTTCGTAGCAGAGATGTACCTCAGAGGATGAAAGAAAGAACTATAAATGTAATTCAACAACTTGCCAATGGAGAATGGACTCAAAGTCTTCAGAAACCGCTCAAGCACTTAAAAAGCCCCATCAAACTTTTCGAAGCTAAACTTAACAAAGGCGGACGAATGCTGTGGGAACTCGCGGTAGATTTCTCCTCGCGTTGCAGTGAAAAGCCAGAGAAGATCTTTGAAACGGAGCTGTCATCTCATCATGTGGAGAGGGCCACAGGAAGAATATACAGTGAGGTTATTCGGATTTGGGACATTGTCCTAGACCACAACAAAGTTAACCATGCTTTGGACATGGTCAAAAGTGCTTATAACAGAGGCTCAACGTGCATTCTCAGGAAAAAGCTTAAAGTGATAAATAAAGTGCCACTGAGTTCCAGTTTAAGTGTCCAAAAGAAGATCCCACTGTTCTTTGTGGAATATGTTGACTGGGAAGAAATGAATCAGAAATTTGTACCCGAATACTTTCCACCTGCTAGTACAGTGGAGACCGAGTATAACATCATGAAATTTCATAGCTTCAGTACTAACATGGCTTTGAACATCATTACTGATATAGCTGATAAAGCTGAATACCCGTTCAGAGTGGGAGAGCTCGAGTACGCAATAATCGACCTTGTCCCTAAGCCATTAGAAACCATCATCTTGATAGGAAGAAGTGGAACTGGGAAGACTACTTGCTGTCTTTACAGGCTTTGGAAAAAATTTCAGACCTACTGGGAAAAGGCTCAAGAGGTTGAAGGGCCCTGGCTTGTTCGACAGCTTGGGTACAGAAGGAAGCCCGAGAAGGAGGAGGAGGTTGATGAAGAGAAAGATACGGCAACAGCAGATGATGGAGCAGAGCACTTTGATGATGGTGATAAAGACATCAGCTGTGAGGAGGAAAGCTGCAACACGGGATGCAATGGAATGACATTTTCTTGCCTGGATAACCACAAGTTGGTAACTAGTCAGTCTGACGCACCAATGAATTCCGCCGGCACTGACAAACTGGAAAATTTACATCAGATCTTTGTTACCAAAAATCATGTCTTATGCCAGGAGGTCCTACGAAACTTTATCGAGCTTACCAAATCCACCAAGGCTACCGGCCATTTCAAAGCACCAGAAGCTACGGTTCACAGACTTCAGGAGATTAAAGATGAGAACTTCCCCCTATTCATTACCTCGAAGCAACTGATGTTGCTACTTGACGCCTCCTTGCCAGACCCATTTTTCCCACGAAATGAAGACGGTAGTCTGAAGAGGAGCATTGTGGGCTGGTCTGTTTGTGAAGATGCAATGGTGCCAAATTTAGTAGATGAAGATGAGGAAGATGATCATGTGGATGATTTTCCCGATGATGAACACAAAGCTGCAGAGGGTCACAGCAAAGAATACGATTCTCGCATCTTTGTGTCATATGAGGTATTTGCCCATGACCTGTGGCCAAAAATGATGAAAGGCAAACCTCAGCACAATCCAGCTTTGGTGTGGAAAGAGATCAAATCTTTTCTAAAGGGTTCCATTGAAGCCTTAACTAGTCCTCGTGGTTATCTTACATTGGAACAGTATATTAACCTGGGTAAAAAGAGGGCACCAAACTTCCAGGAAGATAGAAGTGAAATTCACCGTCTTTTCCTCGTGTACCAGCAAATAAAATCACAGCTGGGATATTTTGATGAGGAAGACTTACTGCGCAACCTGTCGCTGCGCTTGTCCAAGTTGGATGAACTACCGTGGTCTATTCATGAACTCTATGGAGATGAGATACAAGATTTTACCCAGGCAGAGCTTGCCTTGCTCATGAAATGCATTAACGATCCGAATTCCATGTTCCTCACTGGGGACACTGCACAAAGCATAATGAAAGGGGTAGCTTTTCGCTTCAGTGACCTGCGTTCCCTGTTTTATTATGCCAGCGTCAAGCAACAATTCAATGTAAGGGTACCAAAGAGAATATACCAACTGCATCAAAACTACCGAGCACATTCAGGTATATAAATAAATGTAATAAATCTGTGTTTAGATAAAGTCTACAAAATCACTTTTGTTTTAAAGACTAAAGATTAAAAATTGCCATTTGGTCTTGAAAGATGTAATGAATTCAAGCAACGTATAATTAATCCACTAGGTTCTGTTTTATTGTGTTGATACAAGGTTCTTGTTTGATTTTAGGTATTTTGGATCTGGCCTCCGGTGTAGTGGACCTTCTCCAATACTACTTTCCTGAATCCTTTGACCGCCTGCCCAGAGACACTGGCCTGTTCGATGGACCACAACCCTTTCTGTTGGACTCTTGTAGCGTCAGCGACTTGGCTATTTTATTGAGAGGAAACAAACGGAAATCCCAGCCGATAGAATTTGGAGCTCATCAGGTTTCCATTTATCTGTATAAAATTCCTTTCTCTCTGCTTCAGGTGTCTGTGTCCACCCTTGTGGCAAGACTTGCAGTCAGCAATCGAAAAGGCCAGATCCTCTCAGACATGCAGTTATCACTTCCATATTTGGGGAAAGCTACTCTGTCACTTCTCTTGGATAGAATACAAAAGAGGGCTTGTTGTCTAATACCTGATCCTTTAAATTATTCCTTCTAGTTTCTCTTTGTCACGCCTTCCTTCTTTTTGTTTAACTAAATAAGGATCTAATTTGTGATATTCCTTAATCCGAAATTACATTAGAATTCCTGGAACCTCTACTATGTTTCTATGTGTTGGTTTGATGTACTTTTGGTTAATGAATTTGTTTTACTCTTTTCTTCTCTTAACTTGTTATTTCCCGATCCTAACTCGGTCTTCCCTTCCTCCTAAGCTTTTCACTTCTTATCCACTTCTTATTCTCTTCTATTAAATCTTGGTAATGTGTTGCAGTCCTTGGTCTCTCATCTACAGTATAAACAAAACTTGTATGAAGCTCTTGATTCCTTGAAAATGATCAGTATTATATTTTGCGCTTGAACAGTGCCTTTCACGTCAGGAAGATGTACCAATGTGCTTGACAGTTCCAGCTGAGCACCAGAACGTGGGGTGGGTGGATGGGGGGGTGAAGTTGATTGAAGTGCAGTCAAGAGATATGTTTTGAGGTGTATCTTGAAAGAAGGGAGGGAGGAGTCTGATGCACTGTGAATGGAATTCCAGTGACCACTTGTCAGTCGTGGGGCGGATTGAGCCTACCTGGAGTAGGCCAAGCAAAGGGAATGGTTGGGTTGGTAAAGGTGAGATAACAAACATTGAGGGATTTAAATGTGAGAATGGGATCTTGAGTTACAGATATACTGGGGATCTTGTGCTCTCGAGGTCCGGAGATGGTATTTCTGTAGTTCTTCTAAGAACTTGAAGAAAATTAAAACAAATTTCAAAACTGACCATTGACTGTTCAAGAATTTGCGAAATTGTGAAATGTAAAATCATATGTAAATAGAATGAATGTAGATCCATGAAGGATTTCAACGCAAAGATTTATAGGCATTGTCACTTCACACTGTGTCTCCTGTGTCTTCTGACTTGTTTTCCTTGTTTTAACATTGTAGGTCATTTTGGTGGCTAACGAAAAGGCAAAAGAGACGATACCAGAAGAGCTTAACCTGGCCCTTGTTCTGACCATATATGAAGCCAAAGGGTTGGAGTTTGATGATGTTCTGCTCTACAATTTCTTCACAGATTCGGAAGTAAGTTCAATTAAATTCTCGAGCAATTTTAATGTTTTAGATTGCAGTTACATTTCCCCCTTTTAATTTGCATCTGTGGGGATCTCTTCAGCCCTTGAACCAGCCGCAAGGAGCAGGGCCTCAGAGAATACTCTCATTGTTTCATTTTGAGCCTCTTGTGAACGTGTTTTGCCCACAATATATACAGTAAATTCACTTTACAGGATATTGTGTGAAGCACTTTGAGACATCTAGAAGATGTTATAAGGTCAAATGCAAGGATTATTAGTTTTCCAGGTGATGTACAAAATACATATTCAGTGAATATGTGTGTAAAGTGTGTACAGTGCAGTATATGTATTATGCAGTGAAATCCACTTTTTGCCGGATGCCAATTAACCAGGCGTCAGTTTATAGAATACCCGGCCCCTATTCAATTGTGTTCTTACCCGATTTAAATGCGGCTGATAATTCAAGTGAAAATCTTGTTAATCTGGCAAAATGCCCCACCGGGTATGGCTGAATTTACTCACTCGGCCTTTTGTGTATCGAGCCTTTAGCCACAAGGGACTGATGGATGTAGATGAGAGGAGACAGCGGACTCCAGCCATCCACAAGTAGCTGGAGTTGAGCTGTCAATCAGTGAGGGGCGGCGGGGAGAGGAACGGGGAAGAACAAGGGAGGGAATGGGAGGAGTCGCATTGCAATTGATTGACAGCTGAGCCACTTGTGAATGGCTGAGCCCAAACATTCGCAAGTGGCTCCAGGCCATCGATCACCTCAAAGCCACCGCTAGTTGGTCCCCTTCCTGTCCAATGGGAACAGCAATGGGAGGGAGGAGGCACTGCCCCTCCGCCTGGTTGGGAAAGTACTGAACTGTGTTTTGCTGCCAAACAAACTTCGGTAACTATTATTGTACTGAATTCTGTGAGTATTTGAACTTTAACTAGTTAGTTAACATAGCTTCAAGTGAAACAACATTATTGCATATAACAACAACCACAAAAATACAATTGTATGGTGCCTTTCAAGTCAGGAGGATGTCCCGAGGCTCTGGACAGTCATTATTTCAGACTCGAGCTGCGGACGGAGAGGGTGGAGGGAAAGGTGGGGGGATTTGGGGTGACTGATGGGAACGTTGAAGAGCATATTCTCAAGTTGGACAAAATGTCCATAGCCGATGTGTCCATATTAACCAGCTTCCACTGTATTCAAAAGGTGTAAGCAATCAAAAACGCTTTACTTCTTGGGGAGCGAAATTGCTTGTTTTCCCTCCAGCCTTTTTTTTTCCTTCCTTGGGAAGTTTTGATTCAGTTCTATAATGTTCTGATATTAAAGCCTTGATCAATCTCATTTTGTGTACTTTGTGCCTTTAGGCTGACAAGGAATGGAGAATAATCTCCTCCTTCCAACCGTCACCTCAATCAACAGACCAGCATGCACAATTACTGGAGCAATCAATAGAAGATATTGTTTCTCTGACCAGACCTCTTGAATTCAATGCAGATCTACACAAGGTTCAAGTCATTTAATTCCTATATATGTTTGTATGTACATATACACACGTTGACTGAAAATCTGTAAACCCTCACAGAGGCTCTGACATCTTGTGACATTCTTTCCCTCTGGCCTTCCACCCGCAGAGATCCTGAACCAGCCACTCCACGATCGCCTCTCCTCCACCTTCAACTCTCTAGTTCCCCTAAAGTCCAAGACCATCTCCAAACCCACCCGATCCCCCGGTACAATTCTCAGTCTCGACTGCTCGAGCACAAGTGGCAGAAAACTGGCCTGACGGTTCACCGCCAACCGTGGCTCGAACATCTCCACAGTTACCACTGTTCACTGTCACACACTAAACCAGCTCAAACATCATCCTGGAGGCTAAAAACAGCCCCAAAGTCCTCTTTTCCATTACCCACCATCTCCTCCGTGCACCCCCTCAGGCATCCTCAATCTTCACTTCAAATGCGAAGTGCGAGGAAGTCATGGCCTTCTTCTCCTCTAAAATCTACAACATCCGCCAGACAGCCTCATCCTCCTGCCTCTCATCGCCCACCACCACCACCACCACCCCACCCATTCCGTCTCCCTCACTCTCCCTGTCATCAGCTTCTACCAAAACCCCGTTCCTACAATCCTTCTTCCCCGTCTCTCCTTCCTCCCTCTCATCCACCATCACTGCAAGGAAGCCCACCACCTGCTGCCTCAAACCCCTCCCACCATCTTAATGGTCACCCAGCTCCCACTCCTCTGCCCACTGCTGGCTGACATCATCAATCAGTCCCTCTCCACAGGATCAGTCCCTGTCCCTCTCAACTGCCGTCATCAACTCACTCCTCAAAAAACCTAACCTAGATCCCTCTAAACCTAGCCACTGTCGCCCAATTTCTAACCTGCCCTTCCTTTCCAAAGTACTTGAAAGCATTGTTGCCAAGCAACTCTGTGCCCACCTCTCCTCCCACTCCCTTTTCAACCCCCTCCAGTCCGGTTTCCGCCCTGCCCACAGTACAGAGACTGCGCTTATGAAAGTCACAAGCGATGTCCCCTCTATCTGTGACCAGGGCTCCCCCTGCCTCCTTGTCCTTCTGGAGTTCTCAGCCGCGTTCGACAATATCCGGCAATATCTCGTCCTAAAAGCTGCCGAACCTCTGGTCCATGACTTTGTCACCTCTCGGCTGGACTATTCCAATGCCCTCCTCGCTGGTCTCCCCTCCACCACAATCCATAAAATCCATCTTATTCAGAACTCTGCCGCCCGCATTCTCATCGCACCAAACTTCGCTCCCCGATTACCTCGGTCCTTGCCAGACTTCACTGTCTCCCTGTCCCAGAGAGGATCGATTTCAAGATCCTCACTCTTGTTTTCAAATCTCTCCACTCGTCTGCACCCCCTTACCTCTCTGACCTCTCTCCCCAACACAGCACCTGTTGCCTTCGCTCCTCCGGTTCTGGTCTCCACCTTGTCCCCCAAATCCTCCGCTCCACTATCGGCGGCCGTGCCTTCAGCCACTATGCCCCGAGGCTCTGGAACTCCCTTCCTCACTCCCTTTGCCTCGCCCCCTCTCTTCCTAGTTTCAGGTCTCAGCTGAAGACCTTTATTTTCGACTGCGCCTTCGGTTATGTTTTTCCCCGCTCCCCCTGGCTCGGGCCCGGGATCTGTTATTGTGAAGCGCTCTGAGATGCCATCTGGCGTGGAGGGCGCTATATAAATCAAAGTTGTTGTTGTCGAAGCAAAAAAAGTTTCCTGTAAATTTTGCTGCAATTACAATTTGAGCTTTGCTACCTGTTGGATTGCTATTTTTGACTAATTTGTTAGTAGTCATCCATTATTCGTTTGTTCGTTCACCTTCCTTATGGTTATTCATCATTCCATGGAGGAAGAGCACGTAATGTCTTTTTCAGAGATTTGGATCCTATGCAACTCACCCATCTACTCTGTTTAAGGCTTTACTGAACCAGGAGACACTACAACAACAATAACAAAATTACATTTGTATAGCGCCTTTCACGTTGGGAAGACGTGCTAAAGCTCTGGGCAGTCAGGGTTTTGGACCTGAGCTGGATTAGGAATTGGGAAGGGTGGAGAGTGGAGGGGGAATGAGGGTGATCGATAGTACGGTCGAAGAGGAGGGTCTTGAGCTGTGTCTTGAAGGAAGCAAGGGAGAAGGCAATATTGTGGGACCGTGGGCTAAAGGCCCCCCTGCCAATGGTGGGGTAGGGGAGGCGGGGTTTGTGAAGCAATCCAGAGCCCGCTGAGCGGAGGGAGCGGGCAGGTTGGTAGGGGTTTAGCAGGTCACAGAGGTAGTGGGGAGCGAGACCACGGACGGCTGTGAAGTTATGGACCAGGATCGTGAACTATATCCTCTGTATGATGGGAAGCCAGTGGAGTCGGGCAAGGATAGGGTCTGCAGCCCATGAAGGGAGGAGGTGGGGAGGCCGACAAGCTGGGAGTTTGCCTGGATGTTATGAATGTGTGTATGAGGGTTTCTACGGACTGCGGTGTGGGACACTGGCTGAACCGGGTGATGTTGTGGAAGTGGAGGAAGGCAGAGCAGGTCGTGGCTCGGACGTGGGCTGGAAACGATAGTTGAGGGTAAAAAAAAGACGCCAATGTTTCGGACTGGCTTAGCAAGATGGTGTGTGCATCCGTGGCTGATGACGCTTCATCGTCTGCTTGGTTAGACAAAAGCAAATGTGAGCTGGCATTGTATGTGGATTAGGGAGGTGGGGAAGAGAAAAGCGGGCTGAGCTGTAGCCTCTGTGTGGAAGGGAGCTGGCATGCGATTTGAAATTTCTCATCATTATTAAATTTAATCGTTTGATCACTTGATACAGTCAATTCACTTTACAGTATATTCTGTGAAGCGCTTTGAGAAGTCTTGAAGATAATGCTCCATATCAAATGCACAGATTATTATTTTTATTACCACGGTTTTAAAATATATATTCAATCAAAATTTTGCAAAATTCTTAAATGTTGTCTTTCTTTGTACGCCAGCATTCCACAGTACTTTAAAAACAAAAACAAATAATCCCCGGAGAAATGAAGGGAAGTGGGAATGTGCAAGACTTGAAGGCAATTTGCATTCCCACTGGCCATTCCTAGGTCAAAAAGGCTTTACTTTCATCTCTCATATCCCTCCCTTGGAATCCTTCAACAAATAGTTGTCTAATTTTCAGTTGAATTTGCTTACAAAATCCGCTTCCACCATCTCCCTTGGTAGTAAAAAAAAAAAGCAACCTTGATTTAGCAACCTTTGGTCATGTGTTCGAGTCCTTTACAGGCATGGGTTTGGATGTCGAGCATGGTTGTGGGGAGGTGACCTTGGTTGAGTTCAAAGTGGTAGGATTTAAGTTGTATTCCATGTACAGTATTTACCACTCAAAGTTATTGAGTCTGTTCACCTTCCCTATTCCCTATTCTGATCTTGAGTTTGTGCTCTCTTCAATTTTTCATTTAAAATTAGGGTTCAGTTACCCCTATCCTTTCGAATCTGGAAACGCAAGTTTACAAATGTGGTTGAATCCTGTTACCAGCTACATATTAAATATTTTACCAAATTGTGGATGCAGCCCTCTTCACTTGGTGAGCGAATTCCTAGTTCTTGTTGCTGTTTGCAATGTGCCTCTTCAAAAATGTTGATGGTAAATTCTTGTGGCGTGTAATTTATTTCTCTTTGCACTTTAGCTCCTGAACGGGGAACTGAAGCAGTTGTACACAGCCTTCACCAGAGCCAGGGTCAACCTGTGGATCTTCGATGAAAATAAAGGAAAACGTGGCCCAGCATTTGAATATTTCATCAAAAGACGTTTTGTCAAAGTTGTTAAAACAGATGAGAACAAAGGTAAGAATGAATTTGGCATCTCAAAATTCACCTCCTATTAAAACAAACTGGAATTAATAACCAGTTAATCTTAGTGCTAGGATGTTACCTCTTTGCTAGTCTGCTGGACTATTCAAATGCTCTCCTCGCCGTTCTCCACTCTGCTGCCATTCGTAAAATCCTAGTTATCTAGAATTCTGCCGCTCACATTCTTACCTGTACCAAACTTCGCTCCCCAATTACCCCAGTCCTTGCCAAACTGCACTGGCTCCCTGTCCCGGAGACGATCGATTTCAAGATCCTCACTCTTGTTTTTAAATCTCTCCACTCTTCACCCCCCTACCTCTCTGACTTCCTCTCTCCTCACAACAGCACCAGTTGCCTTCGCTCTTCCATGTCTGGCCTCCTGCTTGTCCCCCCAATGCTCCACTCCACCATTGGTGGCCGTGCATTCAGCCACTGCGCCCCGAGGCTCTGGAACTGTTTCTCACTTGCTTCGCCCCCTCTGTTCCTACTTTTAGGTCTTGGCTAAAGACCATTCTTTTCGACCGAGCTTTCGGTCACCTTTTTCTCCCACCCTCTGGCACGACCAGGGATCCGTTACTGGGAAGCGCTCTGATACGCAATCCAGCATGGAGGGCGCTATATAAATCAAAGTTGTTGTTGTTGCTGCTGCTTTTGGAGAAGTACATTTTATTTTGGTGGTGGTATGGGGGGAACCTTTGGTTTAAATTGGGAGTTCACATAGTACCACTCTCGCCTCTGAGTGAGAGCGTTGTAGGTTCAAGCCTCACCCACGTCAGATCTTCCAGACTGATACCCTAATGTATTGCTGGGGCTATGTTGCATTGTTGAGTGTGCTGTCTTTTGGATGAGACATTAAAGCAAGGTCCCATCTGTCGTGTCAAGTGGATGTTAAAGATCCCATGGCACTATTCAAAAAGTGAAGAGAGTTTTTCCCAGTGATCTGGCCAACAATTCCCCCCCCAAATTTGAGTACTCACTCCACAGCTCTTTGGGAAATTGGTCTGTGTGTAAATCTGTTGCCACATTGCATCTACAAATTACACAGTCATACCACTTTACAGTAAATCCTGTAAAGCACTTTTAAGATGTCATCCCGATATGAAAATGCACAATACAAAATGTAAAACAACAACAGCAACAAATTGCACTTATAGAGCGCCTTTCACGTCGGGAGGACGTCCCAAGGCGCTGCACAGGAGGCGTGAGACTCGAGCTGGGAGGGGAGTGTTCGGGAAGGGGTGAAACATGAAGGGGAGGTCGAAAAATTCAGGGGGGAACAAAAGGCACGATCGATAAGGAAAGTCTTCAAACCGGCCTTGAAAGAGGAAAGGGAGGAAACAAGGCGGAGGGATTGGGGATGGAGTTCCAAAGGGTGGGAGCGGAAACACTGATGGCCCGGCCTCCGATGGTGGGGCGGTTCGGGCAGGGGGCTTGGAGCAGGCCAAGTCCTGCTGAACGGAGGGTCCGGGTGGGCTTGTAGAGGGAGAGTAGATCGGAAAGATATGGTGGGGCAAGGCCGTGTAAGGCCTGGAAGGTGAGGACATGGATCTTGAACTCGATCCTCTGGAGGATGGGGAGCCAGTGGAGACGGGCGAGGTGGGGGTTATGTGGTCGCGGAAGCGGGTGCGGGATAGTACACGGGCTGCAGAGTTTTGGATGACCTGCAGCCTGTGAATGGAGGAACTGGGGAGGCCGACAAGGAGAGAATTCCCATTGTCCAGCCGTGAGGTGATGTATGCATGCACGAGTGTTTCGGCAGCGCTGGGGGTGAGATAATTGCGGAGCCTGGCAATGTTGCGCAGGTGGAAATTGGCAGTGCCGGTCAAGGCACGGATGTGGGGGAGGAAGGAGAGTTTGGTGTCAAACGTGAGGCGGAGGTTCCTGACTGGCTTTGTGAGGTGGAGAGTACAGCCTAAAATAATAGGATTGTTATCATAGAAACATTGTTTTCTACCCACAGAGCTTGATGACAGCATGTTTGTTAAAACTTCAACAAATGAAGAATGGGTAGAAAGAGGAGATTATTTTGCCAAGCATCAGTGTTGGAAGGTGAGAGCTAAACATTGAACTACAAATGTATTTGGTCAGTGTAAGTGCATTCCAATCAGTGATTCTTCCTTAAATCTCACCAGTTCTGGCCCATGCTCCACCGGGTCCCCATCACTGAACAGATCAACTTCAAGATCCTCACAGTCGTGTTCAATTCCATTCATTCCTGGCACCTCCCTACCTCTCCAACCTCCTCACTTTCCAATCCACCACCCGGCACCTCCACTCCACTGGCACTGGCATCCTGCGTATCCATCCCTCTGCCCCATCGTCGGAGGTCACGCTTTCTGCCACTATGACCCCAAACCTTTGAACACTCTCCCTCAATCACTCTGCCTTGCCCCCTCTCCGCTTTTTCAAATCCCACCTGAAAACCTTCCGTGCTTATGGTCTCTCACTTGTGCATTGACAGAATGAGGAAGATACTATATTTAGATAATCTTCCTTTTCTCAGAACCATATTTTTCAACTGTTAAAACTCTTATTGTGAGATTTGTAGTTTTCCGTATGGGTGTCTTAATTTTGCAAAAAGCCACAAGCTCTTTGTTCTTTGGATGAAACTGAGGTGTACGTCAAATGTCAGGTGGACGATAAAGATCGAAGGGCATTGTTTGAAAAGAGAAGGGATTTAGTCCTGGTGTCCTGGTGTCCTGGCCAACAATCACCAAATAAAATTGGTCACTCACTCCACAAGCTGTTTGTGAGACATTGCTGGGCACATATTGGCTGCCACATGTGCCTTCAAAATATAGGCAATCCACTTAACAGTATATCATATGAGACCTCTTGATGACGTGAAAATCACTCTTATCAAATAATAATAATCCTTGCATTTGATATTGAGCTTTTCACATCATCCAGACATCTCAAAACGCTTCACAGAATCTTTTGTAAAGTAAATTAACTGTACATATGTGAGCGAAACTCGGTGGCGAATTGCTCACGACTGTATTCCGCAAACAGTTGTGGAATGAAATGACCAACTGTTATTTAGAAGGATTATTATCAGGCATGTGGAGTAATGAAACTTGCCCAAGGCCTCGTCCTGCCTGGAATCAAACCCAGGTCTCTCGCTTGTTATGCAAGTGCTAACGACTGAGCTACAGGATTCATGTCATAGGTCTGTTGCTGACAGAGAACTAAAGTGACATAATCCCCTAACATTGTTAAAGGGATTAACAATAACTACTATTGTTAATTGCTCCCACAAAATGTGTGTGAGGACGAGAGGACCTGGGTTTGATTCCTGGGCAGTGCAAAACCTTTGCCAAGTTTCTTTAATCCACACACCTTGGTTTACCTAGCGGTAGGTAGGAACCTGGTTGTTCGTCAATTGATTGGCGGATCGCTTTCCGGGGGGTAATAATAGCCTTAAAAAAGATAATTTGTTCACTCAATCCATGAGTGTTTGTGGGACACTGCTGTGCGCAATTGGCTGCCGTGTTTCATTTACACTGACCTGTCCCTATACACTTTGGAGTTGGCTTCAAGGTGAGCACGTCTATTTGCAAAAGCCCCTCATGAGGACCCGGATTGAGCAGCTGGTGCTGAGTAAGCCTGATACTCAGCATTGGTCTTGGACCCTAAGAACATCAAGGTGGCTAGCACATCACAAACTGTCCTGTAAAGGTCTGCCCACTTTGCTAAAGGCAGATGCCCCCCAGATGGCTGATTAGGAAACTCTGAGGCTTGGGGTGACAGCTGCTGGAAAGTGTTTCTTGGAGTCCAAGATCGTGAACAAACATTCAAACATCCAGTGCCTATCCACCTCAACGGGTGCCTGAGAGAGGTAAGGAGCTGATGCTTAAACTCTGTACCTTCAACTAGTGGAACAAATGCTCAATGGGAAGGACAGGAAGGAGGTGGTCACGCTCTCATGGAAGATCACAGGGAGTTCTGTATACCTACGGTCCACCTAGTGAGGCTCAATTCAGCTCTTGTCGAACCACCGACCAGTGACTATCCTTCTTGGGGGCAGTTAGGCGAGGAGGTAAGTGGGCTTAGCTTGGCTACTGGCTGCAAGGTGACATGCCTGGCAGTGGAATGTTTGAATGGTTCCAGCCCTCAGTGGTGGTCTATTTCGTCTGGTTCCTGAGCCAGGCAGGTTCGCAGTATTCCAGGGCACTGCTGATGACAGCCTGGCTCATTGGCAGGAAATGGAAGGGCAGACCGGTCACTAGGGAAGGGAGTCATCCCACACAGCTCATGTTAACCCTGCAACCAAATCCTTAATGGGTAGGGTGCTCCTAGCTGGACAAGTTACGGGAAATCGTGCCGGGCAGCAATATCAATGGCAAAGCTATGATGTTTCAGCTAGTAACTCCAGCAGTAGTCACTCGGGTTCTCACGACTTGGCTCTTGCCTACTACTTTCTTGAATTAGGTAAACGGGATGTGTCCACCCACGGAGAGAGTGCACATTCCATTCCAACAATCTGTCTCTGGGATTTCCATGTGTAATAATAACCCTTGCATTTGATACAGCACATTTCACGTCATCTAGACGTCTCAAAGCGATTCACAGAATATACCTCAAGAGAATTGACTTGATAATTGTGGGTGAAATTGTGGGCAGACAATTGCGCACAGGAGTGTCCCACAAACAGTCGTGGATTGAGTGAGGAAATCATGATGTTTTTTTTCTTGAGGGATTATTATCCCCGGAAAAGCGATCCGCCGATTGACTAACATCCGGGTTCCTATTTACCATTAGGTAAGGAAACTTACCCAACATTTTGCCCTGCCCGACAACGGAACTGAGGTTCATGGAAAATCAGCTTAGTTTGGATGCACTTCAGCCTGGCGTAGGGTTTCCGTGTCAGATACCTGGCTGACCAAAAGAAAAACAAGTTAATTCTTTTGGAGTATTGCCAACCCAAAGTGAACAAAATGGGTTAATCTGAGAACAGCAGATGTTGAGTCGTGCCCCTTCTGACATATAGAAGCAGTTTAATTTAATGTTCAATTATCTTTTGTTTTGTTATTTCAGGTTGCTGCCAAGTGTTACCTGAAAGGTGGTGAAATTGAAAAGGAGAAGCTTGCGTTAGCTCATGATGCTGTGCTCAATGTACAGACGAAAAAAATAAGCCAGAAGTAAGTGATTACAACCACGCTTTGCATTTCTATAGCATTTTTCATGTCGCGGGGGTTAAGGCGGAGATCTGTTCTATTTAAGAAGAGATGGACAAGGTCTCAATGTCTTTGATTTTGGACTTATTTCGAGGCACCTTCGCTAGATGACGCTCTCACATATGATCATAAAAAACGAGAGGCAGGAGTGATATTGCTGCACCGTTGAATCAAATTTAAAATGAAAACAGATGAACAAAGTATTTCAAGTATCCGTAAATAAAAATATTAACTTTAATGTTTAACTTGCAGTAAATATCGCTTCTGCTTTTTTGTTTTATTGAATATGTGCAAGACGCCACCTAATGGCAATCGACCCTTTTTTTTAAAAAAACATGTAAATTAAAAAAATTCAGTTTCCAAACAAATGACAGCTTTTCTTTGCAATAATAATCATCCTTACAATTGAAATAGTGCCTTCCACATTGGGAAGACATTGCTTGCAAAATATAGTCGTATCGACTTTACAGTATTTTCTCTGGATTGTTTTGAAACATCTCAACACCGTGATAAGGCCCTATATCAAATACAAGTATTACAGTTGGCCCTCGCCGAACCCGCGCGGGGGTTACGTTCCTGGAAAACAGTGCATTCGGTAAAATCGTGTTCGGTAAACTTAATAAGTCATGGGAAAAAAGGGGTTTGGGGAATCCACCCACAGTCTATCCAACCTCAAGCCTCCAGGCACATCCACACCCGACCAACGCAAGATACATCCTGAGGTGGGCTACAGATGGCTGTCCCGCTCTACCCGCTCGTCACTCTCCCCGCTCTCACTGACTCACTGGAGACAATACAACAGCACCTGACACTACCACAGCTTGGCGACATCATTTTACCTTTGGTCCTGGAAGTGTTAGGCTGTCTATGAATACAGTAAATAGGAACAAAACAACCTTGATTGTACTTTACCATGCAACGCCATCAGGTTGCTCCGAGGCTGAGGAATCATCGGACTCAAGCGGGAGCTGGCGGCGTCCTCCCAAGTGTGCGTTGCGCGCGGGGCCGGTGTCCTCCCAAATGCGCATGCACACGGGGCCAGCCAGCGTGTATACGCAAATTTTGCTCGCATTACGGAAAAGAGTGCCGCATTTATTTCTTGGCGTATAGGCAAATCCACACTCGAGAAAGTCGCATTGGCAAGGGTTGACTATTTTTATGTCACTTCATAGGATATGCTATGAAGTGGAGTGACTGCATTTTGTGGGTGATTTAATATAACAATATCAAAACAACAACAAAATTACATTTAGAGAGCAACTTTCATGTCGGGAAGATGTCCCAAGGTGCTGAACAATCAGGAGAGAGTTGAGAGAGAGGAGAGGGAGAGAGTTGGGAGGGCAGAAGAAGGCACAGTCGAAGAGGAAGGTCTTGAGACCGGACTTGAAATAGGTGAGGGAGGCAGTGAGGTGAAGGGACTGTGGGATGCAGTTCCAGAGTGTGGTGGCAGAGAGGCTGAAAGCCCATCTACTGATGATTGGGTAGGGGACATGGAGCAGGCTGGAGCCAGCTGAATGGAGGAGGAACGGAGGAACTGAAGGGAGGTTCATAGGGGGACAGCAGGCTGGGGAGGTAGGGGGTAGCGAGGTTGTGATTGGCCTTGAAAGGGGATAAGGATCTTGAATTTGATCCTCTGGGGATGGGGAGCCAATAGAGCCGGGCGAGGGTGGGATTGATGTGGTCGCGGAGCTTGGTGCTGGTGAGGACACGAGCTGCAGAGTTCTGGATGATCTGCAGCTCTTGAAAAGAAGAACCAGGAAGGCCAATAAGGAGGAATTTCTGTAGTTGAGCCTTGAGGTGACGAATATAGGAATAAAACCAAACTAAAGGGACAACAGGCAAAGTTGTTGGTCAAAATTTTTTTTAATTAATAGGAACAAATTACAATGGAGCTTCATTGTAGCTTGGTGGTTGGGATCCATACATTTTTGGTTCTTGCTGTAATTCTGTTCTTCCTAGAGTTTTCTGTTTTTATGCGAAAGAAAAAGTAGACCCGAAGGCATTTATGATGCTTTAAAATACATCTGATTTATTCCAGAGCTATTCAAATGGAATATCTAGCTCTGGCTAAAACGTACCTGGAATGCAACGTGCCAAAACTCTCTCTGAAGTGTTTGAGGAATGCAAAAGAATACAAACTCTGTGGCGATCTCTCTGAGAAATTGGGAAAGGTATTTGTTTTACTTGTAAATGTGGGGTTGAAAAGATTTTGAGCAGCATAATGGCCAGAAAAACACCTTCAGGATCCTCTGTTTGTCTTTCCAAGCTGTCTGATTTATGTAAATCTTTGAATTATAATTGATTAGTAGTCCAGCATACTATCATTTGCAATGCTAATGTAATGCAGCGTATTTGTACTTGCAATGTGAAACACTTCCTGTGGGTGAAGGGCACTTTATAATGCAAGTTGTTGTAATATTGTAATGTATCAATCAATTCTCAGAAACACTTTTTTTTTTAAATCTCAGATGAAAGACGCAGCCACCTTGTACAGAAAAGCACAATGTTACAAGCAGTCGGCAAAATGTTATGAGCAAGTGGAGGAATTTGAGTTGGCACTGAAAATGCTCTGCTGTGGTGAATTGTACAATGATGCTGCTCATGCTGTTGAAAGGTATTTAGAATCGAGCATTGCACGGCTGAATAACGTACACTTTCACTTCTCTAGATGGCATACATTTCTTGTAAAAAAAGATCTTGCATATATCTCTTCCTCCGCACGTTAAATTGTCTTAAACTCTTATCTTAATTCTCCCAAATCTCTTTCTATCTTCCTTATTTAGCATATCTCATAGAATTCATGAATGAAACCCTCATCCACGCCTTCATTACATCCCGGCTCGATTAAGCAAATGCCTTGCTGGTCAGCCTTCCCAATTCCTCCCTCCACAGGCTGCAGATAATCCAGAACTCTGCGGCCCGTGTCCTCTGCCGTTACAAACTCCGTGACCCCATCTCCCCCATCCCTGCCCAACTCCACTGGCTCCTCATCATCCAGAGAATCCAATTCAAGATCCAATTCAAGATTTAAAGCCCTCCACAACCTCGTTCCACCCTACATCCATGACCTTCTACCACCCTACCAACCTGCCCGCCCCCTCCGTTCAGCAGGCTCTGGCCTGCTCCACGTCCCCCACCCTTCAGCCGCTCTGCTCCCAACCTCTGGAACTCCATCCCAAAGTTCTTCCGCCTCGTTCCCTCCCTAGCCTCCTTCAAGTCTCGCCTCAAGTCTCTCTTCTTCGATGGACCCATCGGCAACTCCTCTCCTCCCTCCCTCAGCTCGGGCCTGAATCAATAGCCATCCAGCACCTTGGGACATCCTTCTGACATGAAAGGCGCTATACAAATATACAAGAAGAAGAATTAGTCGAATCTTCCACAATCCACCAATGGTGGGGCAAGTGGGTCGGGGGACATGGAACAGGCCGGAGCCTACTGAGCGGAAGGAGTGGGCAAGTTAGTAGGGGGTTAGAAGGTAGGGTGGGGTGAGGCCATGGAAAGCTTTGAAGGCGAGGACTAGGATCTTGAATTGAATCCTCTGGGTGATGGGGAGCCAATGGAGTCGGGTGAGAATGGGAGTGTTGGGGTTGTGGATTCCTATTGATTTTTAATTTCGGCTTACTATTGATTTTTTTTATACATCCTAACATCTGGTTTGCTTTACTCACTGTCACAAAAGTAATTACCTCCATGAAACCCACCCCGTGCTCATTGGATCCCATCCCCAGCCCCCTCCTCCGCACCCAGCTCCATTTGTTGGCCCCGTTCATTTCTGACACCATCAACCTTTCCCTCTCCTCAGGCACCGTCTCCACCTCCCTTAAAACAGCCACCATCACCCCTATCCTGAAGAAACCCTCCCTTGATGCGTCGCAACCATCAAGCTATCGACCCATCTCCAACCTCCCGTTTTATCCAAGGTCCTTGAAAGAGTGGTTGCCTCCCAGCTCCGCTCTTTCCTTTCAACTCACTCACTTTTTGAACCCCTCCAATCAAGTTTCCGCCCAATTCACAGCACAGAAACTGCCCTGGTTAAGGTTACAAATGACATCCTAACCGCCTGTGACCAGGGCTCCCTCTGCCTCCTCGTCCTCCTTGACCTGTCTGCTGCGTTCGACACAGTCGATCACACCATCCTCCTCCAACGTCTTTCCTCCCACCTCAACCTTCAAGGCACAGTCCTTGACTGGTTCCATTCCTACCTGACCCACCATTTACACTTTGTTTCTTCCAACGGTTTTTCCTCAAACCACCGCACAGTTTCTCACGGCGTCCCTCAGAGCGCTGTCCTCGGCCCCCTCCTTTTCACCCTTTACACGCTCCCTCTGGGCGATGTCATCCGCAAACATGGGGTAAATTTCCACATGTATGCGGACGACACCCAGCAGTACCTTTCTGCCTCATCCCTCAACCCGATGTTCTGACATCATGTCTGTCCGACATCGAGTCCTGGACGAGGGACAACTTCCTGCAATTGAACGTGAGTAAGACCGAGGCCCTCCTGATTGGCTCAAGCCAGCGCCTCCGCACATCGGGCGCTGCCAGCCTCAATATCCAAGGCTGCACTCTCCACCTCACAAAGCCAATCAAGAACCTCGGCATCACGTTCGACCATAAACTCTACTTCCTCTCGCACATCCGTGCCTTGACCGGCACCGCTTATTTCCACCTGCGCAACATTGCCAGGCTCCGCAACTATCTTACCGCCTGCGATGCCGAAACACTCGTGCATGCGTACATCACCTCGAGGCTGGACTACGGAAACTCTCTCCTTGTCGGCCTCCCCAGCTCCTCCATTCACAGGCTGCAGGTCATCCAAAACTCTGCAGCCCGTGTATTATCCCGCACCCGCCTCCGCGACCATATAACCCCCACCCTCGCCCGTCTCCACTGGCTCCCCATCCTCCAGAGGATCGAGTTCAAGATCCTTGTCCTCACCTTTAAGGCCTTACACGGCCTTGCCCCGCCCTATTTAACCGATCTACTTTCCCCCTACAAGCCCTCCGTTCAACAGGACTTGGTTTGCTCCAAGCCCCCCGCCCGAACCGCCCCACCATCGGTGGCCGGGCCTTCAGCTTCTCCGCTCCCACCCTATGGAATGCCATCCCTCTATCCCTCCGTCTTCTTTCTTCCCTTTCCTCTTTCAAGGCCGGTTTGAAGACTTTCCTCTTCGACCGTGCCTTTTGTTCCACCCTGAATTTTTCGACCTCCCCTTCGTGTCTCACCCCTTCCCAAACACTCCCCTCTCAGCTCGGGTCACACGCCTCCTGTGCAGCGCCTTGGGACGTCCTCCCGACGTGAAAGGCGCTCTATAAATGTAATCTGTTGTTGTTGTTGTTGTTGTCACAGAGCATTGCTGGGAGAGCTTCAATTTATTCTCAATTGGGACGCCCGGGTCCTTTTTATTTCATTTTCCTTATACGGTAAAAGCCCGTTTATCCGTGACCCGATCAACCGTAACTTCAGTATAACCGGCACCGCAAAAAAAACATTCGGTTAACCAGAAGTTATCCGGAAAAATGCATTATTAAAAAACAATTATTTTTTGCGTTTTCGGCCAAATATGCGGCATGCGCATTAACCGGCATTGGCCAGGTCCCGTACCGGATAAACGCGCTTTTACTGTATATTATTTAGATACGGTTCAAATAATAGTCCCTTCCTAGATTTTCTGTGCCCACGTGAAGCTCTTCCCATTTCACCACATTGAATTCCATTCACCCAATTCCCAAGTATGTTCAAATCTTCTTGTACCTATCTTGTTCAGCTTCGCAATCTGTCACCTTTATTAGCTTAGTGTTCTTCTGCAAATTTGCGACTCCTAGTTCCTGACGATTTATTGAAAATATTGAACAAAAGAGGTCCCGAAACAAACCCATGTGGAACCCAACTGGTAACATTTTCCTAGTCTGATGATATTCCCTATACCACCACCCTCTGCGATCTTCCGGGCAAACAGTTACATATTCGTTGTAATATACATCTACTAATTCCTGCTTTCTTTACTTTCAGTACCAGCCTCTCAAGAGGAACTGTATCAAGGCCTTACTGATTATATTAAAATTATGATTCTGTTATAAACCAAAGCTTTAATGGTAGGGTGGTCCTAACTGAACAACAGTGACAAATTTCCAAGATAGTGGTTTCAATATAAGCAATGAGGAGTTAGTTGTTCAGACTGAAGCAGTACCCTAACCCTTAGTCTGTGGTTCCCCCCAAGCCTTCACATATCTCTTAATCTCCAGAATTGGGTAAAAAGGGTCCGTCCCTCCAGCGGGAGAGTTCACATTCCATTCCAGATGCATGTGGAACTCGCAGTCTGATTTGGATGCTCTGAAGCACGGTGATGGGTTTCTGCTTGCATCAATACCCTAGCAGACCCAAAACAGTTTCAAAAAAATCTCATCCCTGGAATACTTGACTGTTCTTTTCTCACATAATTTGCTCTTGAGTCATGACTCTCTTTTGCCTTGTGTAAAAAGCAAGCATTTAAATCTCTTAAAAATATATACACCGTCATACTGCTTACAGATCTGTAGTGAAGTTGCATGTTATTGATCCTTTTAATCTTGTTTGCTTTTTTTTAAAAAAAAGGTACGAAACCATACTTGATAAAAAGAAGCATCCTTTCACCAAACTTCCCTACACTGCAGATCAGTTTTGTTTAGAGGCCGCTGGTAAATATCTAAGGGAGCACAAACCTATTGAAATGATGAATTCCCTGTCCTGTGTTAATCCGGAAGATCAATTGGTCTTTTTGAAAGCAAATCATTGTGTGCCTCAAGCAGCCGAGCTCTTGAAAAAGCAGGGACGTGAGGAAGAAGCGGCTGTCTTGATGCGGGAGCACGGAAAGCTCCAGGAGGCAGCAAGACTTTCCAATAAGAAGGAATTTCAAGCTGAATGTCTTGTTGCTGCAGCTCGAGTGAGAGCAGAAGCAAAAGACATCAGTGGCTCTGACACACTGGAGATATTAGAAGAAGCAATAGCTCTCCTCAGGAACACAGAGCACCGGGTGTCTGGTTTAGCTGAAGCTTTGCTGCTGAAAGCAGAGATAACCAAAAATACCCATGACATCCTGGTTGCTCTCGGTCAGTTTAGAATTGAAAACAACAGTGCGGGGATGGTGGAGGCCCACTTTGTTTTCTTGCAGCACGATCGTAAGCAGGCAATGCATTTCCAACCGGCATTGAACTGTTTAGAGGTTTTGCTTCAGTTGGTGAAAGCCCTCGACAAGCCTCACAACAATGCTGAGAAAGAGATGGTCAAAGCATCCTATGCTTTTTGGGGGATTTTACATGTGAATGCCT
Source organism: Hydrolagus colliei (assembly GCA_035084275.1). NCBI lineage: Eukaryota > Metazoa > Chordata > Chondrichthyes > Chimaeriformes > Chimaeridae > Hydrolagus > Hydrolagus colliei. Next base: position 843,046 of record JAYJKW010000376.1, read on the forward strand.
GGTACGGCAGAATTCCAATATATGAAGGAGCAAGAATTCTGCAGCTGGAATCTGACCCAGATCTCAAGGAAAAGATGAAAAAGGAAGGAAATTTTTACAAATACGAAGTAAGAGAACTTAGGAAATTGTTGCAGAACCACTTTTTGCTCCGCTTTTGTCAGTTTGCTGAAGAAATTAAGAAAGTAGGACAGAGTGTTCCAGATGTTTGCCCAAAGTTTGTCTGTGGCTTGGAGTGTACCTCCTCATCATGTCAAGACCATCATCACTTCCTACTCAGACATGAAGCAGAAAAATCCTTTGCAGCCAAGTTTTACCTGACAGCACTTAATGGAATGTTGGTGGAAGCTAAACATTTCTTCACAGAAAAGATGTTTCCAGATGTTAAACAAATTGAATATATCCTCACTGGAGATCAGTACGCTTTATGCAGGCCTCTGTTACATGCTGTTTTTCCAAAACATTTCCATCAGAGAATTGTTTCAGAGAACACAGTAACTTGCAACAAGGTCTTGGGGTTGGTGAAGACCATTAAATACAAAAGCTTCAAGACTGTGCTATGGAAGTACATCGCTTCTCGCTTTGAATCCTCAACAGCTCGGCATCGAAGAGAATCAACAGACCTTTGGCTTGAGGCCCAACAGGTTTACCTTCTAACTTCCGACTACCCCAATAAAATTGAATTCTTGCTCGAGAAGGAAGAAAGAGCATACAGAAGCGAACGAGCAAAGCAATCAACAGAAGACAAGACAGTCCAGGGCAGAAAAAGAAAAGACAGAGGACCAGAGGGGAAACTTGGGATGCTATGTACAAAGACACTGCCATTGTGCTTCTTCAGGCTGCTGGTTACGTCTATGAATGAATTCTACAAGAGGAGAGACCCAGAGAAGTGCATTCACACCTTTTTCCGTTTCATGAATGTACCAGTTATGAAATGTGTTGAACCACTCATCCCAAGCATTGCCAACACTGTCATGATGTTCGAGTTCCAATTTGTTTTATGCTGCTCTGTTCTCATGCGTCTAGTGAAGACCCTCACATTCTGCCTCCCGAGGAGCTTCATTGCACTTTTTTACTACTGGGACTTCATGTTCAATGGAAAGAACGCCTTCTGTATAATAAATGATTACAAACCAAAGGATCCACAAGGAACAATTTATAAAATTAGACGGCACCTCTACTACCTGGTCAATGTTCTGTGTGGAAAATATGCAAACTTCAATGTCCTTCTGGATGCATTTAGTAATGTGGAGAATATTTTATCGGGAGAGGCAGAAAGAACAGTAGTTTTGTGTCTCGTAATGTTGGTGAACATTGATCTTATTGCAGACCTACGGACTGAGCAAATGATCAGGTATAACTTCAACGAGGCGGAAAAAAGTTTGAATGAAATTGTTGCTGAACACAAGTCAAAAGTTTCAGTCAGACTCATCAAAGTTGTAGAAAAAGTTAATGCTGCACAAAGTCTTAAAATGGTAATGGATGCGCTTGAAGAGTTGCTGAACGAGAGGGACGGAGAGTATTTGCACGACTGTGAATGGCGATGGGAGCACCTTGGCCCCGGGTCAGTGCAGGGTATTTATTTTCAGAAGCTGAAGGTTGACCGATTCAGCCACGAGTTTCGAACAAAAATTGATGAGATTGTGTTTGAGCCAAAGGCAAACAAAAGTACCCCTGAAGTTGAGCAGCACCTTGAGGAAAGTGATGATCATCTCCAGGACATTGCCTCCATAGTGCAGAAAAAGAATATTGCGAAACAACGATGGCTGCGTCTTCTGCATGTAGTTGGGTTGTGTAAATACTTGCTTTCAGCTTCAAAACAGGGGACTTCAGTTGCCAACAAACACAGCGAAGCCATTCCCAGCAACTTCAAAGAAGCCCAGGTAGACAGCACGCAGTGCGATCTCTGTGGAGTGAAATTTTCCAGGAGTTTCAAAAGCTATCAGATTCCTCCTGATCAGGAATATGAAGAGGCCACCAACCAGACAGAGTTAGTCAGAGATAACTGGGAAGAGATCGAAAGTCAAGATGTGGAATTGCAGAAATCTTTTGTCACTCACATTGGTCAAGAGAATCACAGAGCGAAGACAGCTGCATATGATGAATATCTGAAATACTTCATACAATGTGTGGAGCCTATTTTGAAAGACGGTCAAAATGCACTACAAAGCTTTGAGGAAACTGCCACCGATTACTTGGCCTCCAAAGAACAATCCAGAGTAATTTATGAAAAATTGAAGACTAATATTGATGTAACTTTAATTGCAATAAGTGCCATCTATAGTGAAAAACACTGGGCAGCAGGTAATGTATTTCACGTTAAATGATGATCCTTTGCAACCTTGTTAATCCAAAGACAATGTGGTAGACTTCCTCTACCACTTCTCTTAACCTAACATCATCCTAATGTAGTTTCGCTCCTTCCTGCTCTGTCTCTTTTAATGACATCTTCTGCGTCCTTGGTTTCCTTTCATCCGTGCGACCGGGAGCTCATTCGAGGCCGCCGGGCGGGAGGTAACCAGGACTGGAGGCGGTGGGGCAAACTGAGCAAACCTTTTGGTGTGAGGTTAGTGCGGAAGCGGGGTCAGTGCGAGAGGCGAGTATGGCAACAAGGTCTCTGGGAACGACGTCAGCGGAAGCCGGGCAGGTAGCGATAGGCAGGGATGGGAATGGGCAGGTAGGGCTGGAGTCTCGCGATCAAGATATTTGTGGGCACTTCGGGGGTGAGCGGAGATCGAGGGGAGTTGCATCCATCAGTAGGTTTAGATATTGTTATCTCCTTCCCTTCGTCTGTCTTTACCCTGTAAGTTTCTCAACTATTTTCCAGCTTGGGCATTCTGGTAAATAACACTTATCCGATTTGCAGACTTATCTCTCTTCCACCACTAGCCACCTCCGCTCAGGCAGCTGCAGCCTCCTGATGTCCCTCATGCACTCCGCTCCACCATCAACGGCCAGGCTTTCAGGCACTATCCCCTGAAACTCTGGAACTCCCTTCCCCCAATCCCTCCACCTTGTCCCCTCCCTCCCTCCTCACATTCAAATCCAGCCTAAAGACCTTTCTTTTTTATTGTGTTTATGGTCACCTCCCGCTCACCTCTCCCTCCCCTTGGCTGAGGGTCAGACTCCACCACTATCGAGTGCTCCAGGAAGCTACCTTCCCCGCTTGAAGGCTTCTATATCAATGCAAGTTATTGTTGTAACACGATGAGTAGTGCCCTGCCTCCTCAGCCCCCACCCTGCTCTGTTTCCTCTAGCCTCTGCTGGCTCCATGCCTGTGGGCTGACTGTTCTCAGGGTGGGTGGGCATTTTGGCTGCTGACTGACCCAAGCTCCTTTCCTCCAAAATGCCCTCATCCCTGCCTTCTACCCTGGATCACTCACCCTCCTCTCCCTCTGTCCTCACCACCTTGACCATCCCACATCCTCCCTTTGCTCCAATCTGGAATCCTCCATAGATTCATAGAATTTTACGGCACAAAAGGAGGCCATTCGGCCCATCTAGTCTGTGCCGACTCTTTGAAAAGAGCGATTCAATCCCACTGCCCTGCCCGCTCCCCATGGCCTAATAGACCTGTTCTCCCTAAATAAAGATCTAATTCCCTTTTAAAAGTTGTTATCGAATCAGCCTCCACCACCTTTTCAGGCAATGCATTCCAGATTCGAACAACTCGCTGAGTGAAAAATTTCTCCTCAGCTCCCCTCTACTTCGCCTTGAAACTATTTTAAATCTGTGTCCACGAGTCACAGATTCGCCCACGAGTGGAAATCGTGTTTCTCTATTTGCCCTGTCGAAACCCCTCATGATCTTATAAACCTCTATTAGATCTCCCCTCAATCTTCTCTGCTCCAGAGAGAATAACCCTAGCCTATCTAGCCTCTCCTCATAGCTGAAGTCCCTCAATCCTGGCACCATCCTAGTCAATCTTCGTTGTACCCTTTCCAATGCCTTCACATCCTTTCTGTAGTGTGGTGACCAGAATTGAACACAGTATTCCATCTGTGGCATTTATCTTTGAATGTCTAGCTCCAAATTGCCCAACAAAATGTCCTCTCCCTTTCCAACAAAATCAAAGCCCTCGCCACCAACAACCTTATTATTGATGGAAGCATTGATATTTTGACCCTCACGGAAACATGGTTCACTCCAGGTGACATCTTTCCCCTGACTGAAGACACACACCACTCGGCTATACCTTCCACCATACCCCACGTCCTAACCTCCATGGTGATGGTATGGTTCTCCTCTCACCAGCACTATAGCCAAATGAAATCCACCAACTGCTCCCTTGACCTCATCACCTCCTTGCCCCTCCACTCACAGATCTCATCAATCTCTTCCTTATCAGTGGTATCATTCCTACCCCCCTTAAAAACAGCCATCATCACCCCTATCCTCAAGGAACCTTCCCTGCTCTCAAACTATTGCCCCATCTCCAACTTCCCACCTCATTTCCTTTCCAAGGTTCTTCAATGAGTCACTACTTCTCAGGTATGAACCTCTCCAATTGGGTTTCTGTATTGCCCATAGCACAGAAACAATCCTGTTCAAAGTGACAAATGACATTTGTCCATCTGCGACCAAGGCTCCCTCTGTTTCTCATCCTCCTTAACCTCTCTGCTGCCTTTGACACCTTTGACCACTTTATCTTCCTCAACTGCCTCTCACTTCAATCTTCATGGTTGTACCCGTGAATAGTTCAGCTCCTACCTTTCACACCGTCTTCACTTTCTCTCCACAAATGGCTTCTCCTCCAGCCCCTGCACCATCTCATACAGTGTTCCTCAGGGCTCCGCGCTTTGTCCTCGCCACTTCAATTTGTACACGCTCCCTCAACAAGACCAAGCTCCTCTGGATTAGCTCAGGTTCCCGAAACCCATCACATCTAGGCTTGACTACGCCAACTGCTTGCTGGCCTTCCCAACTCTACCCTCCACAAGCTGCAGGTCATCCAGAACTCTAGAGTTCAAAATCTTCGCCCTTCGCCTTGCCCCTTCTTACCTCTGTAACCTGCCAAACCCCTATCAACCTGTCCGCTCCCTCTGCTCAGCCGGCTGTGGCCTGCTCCACGTTCCTCCACCTACACGCTAAATGTGTCCTTCGATATTTGTTTTAATAATCCCTGCATTTGATGTAGCGCTTTTCACATCTTATCGAAGTTTTACGTGATTACACTCGACTTAATCTCAAACAACTCTCGTCAATAATAAACTATGTTTCCACCTTACTGTAGGTTCGGCAACACTGTCACAAAAAATGGTGGTTCTTCAGGAAATTCTACAAGAGGCTCATCGCTGGCAGAAGGAGGTCTCACTGTGCAGGAATGATGAGGGTAGGTGGATCAGCGCAAAGTTAATGTGCAGTATTCCAAAGTGTATTTTGCTGGCGAAACCAGCAGCCAGTTTCGCACAGGGGTGTTCCTTTAACAGTCTGGTTTGAGGGATTATTACCATCTACCGATTGATTAACAACTGAGTTCCTACTTACTCAATTACCAATTCAACGGCACAGTGCGCGCGGCACGGCACGGCACACCGGAACTGCATCTCGCTGGGATTCTGTTTGGCAGGTGGAAAAAGACCAAGATCTATCCGATTTGGCGGTTGCGTGCATGTCACACTGCTTCTCCAGATATTATTTCCTAACAGTAATCTAATTTCTGCTCCCACCATTTGCTGAGGGAGCCTTTTCTCTACATTTACTACTCGATCCTTGGAAGTGGTATTCCCACAGATTTATTCTGAATGATCCCCCCATTTGCAGGCAGTGTCCTCTGGTTCTACTGTTCGGTATTAGATCAAATAGAATTGTTAGTCCGTAAGGATTAGACCTTTAGAATCCTAAAGACCATAACTGTATCGCCCCTCAACCTTCTCCAGCCCAGTTTAGCTAATCGCTCCTCATTCAGTCTCTCCATCCCCTCAATCATTTTAGTTCCCATCCTCTCCTCTGCATCCTATCAATCAGATACCTAGATACCTTAAAAATATCCTGTCCAACATTAAGTCGTGGATGGATGAGAGCTAACTTTCTTCAGTTGAACTTCCAACAAGACCGAGGCCCTCCTGATTGGCTTATGTCATGTCAGCGCCTCTATGGATGCCCACTCTCACTGAGCCAGTTCAGAACCTCGGCGTCTTGTTTTATCCCACATCCGTGCCGTGGCCTGCTCTGCCTTCCCCCACCTCCGCAACATTGCCCGGCTCTGCCACCGTCTCACATCACTGGCCCGGCCGAAACTCTCATACATACACCGATAACATCCAGGTTTGACTATTCAAACTCTTCGCTTGTCAGCCTCTCTTAACTCCTCCCTCAAAGATTGCAGATCATGCAGAACTCTGCAGCCAGTGTCCTCTCCTATGTTAGGTTCCGTGACTCCCCTGGCTTACCGTCACATAGAGGATACAGTTGAAGATCCTGGTCCTCACCTTCAAGCCTTCTGTGGCCTCGCACCCCCCTACCTCTGTGACTTCCTACCCTCCACCATCCTGCCCGCTCTCCGCTTAAGCAGGATCTAGCCCACTTCCCATCCCCTGCCTCGCCCACCCCACCGTTGACTGGCAGGCCTTCTGCTAGTCTACCCCTATCCCCCGGAACTCCATTCTGCAGTCCCTCTGCCTCGCCTCATCCCTCGCCACCTTCAACTTTCGACTATGCTTTTGATTGACCTCTGTTACCCCCTGCCCAGTTTGGGTCAGAAATACTGTCTGTCCAGCGCCTTGGGACCTCCTCCCGACGCCAAAGGTGCTGTTCAATTGTACTTTTATTGTTGTTGTTGTCAGGACCTGAGAGCGACCGGCGAGGAGCTGATTTTGAGGAAGATGTTGAAGAACATCGCTTTGATGAGTTGCGAAGAACTAAAAACAAGCCACTGCGAAGACAACGCAAACACTAGGCTGGAGAAACCGCAGATTGGTTTTGTGCTTCTGGGGAAGATGTTAAACCAACTGGAGGCAAGGGTTGAATGTAAACATTTAGACATCTCCATTTTTCTAAATTTCGTATTGTTTAGAACTTTATCGAGGACAGTTTGCAGTAGATTAGATACTTCTTTTTACTAGGGACCAACTTGAGTAGCTCTAATTCAGTGCAAGTTTCATAAATATCTATTTTTTACCAACTCTTTCATATAGCATAGTTTGAAGTTGTCAGTGTAAGATTGTAAACTTGTTAGAACTGATTTTGCCCAACATTCCTGTGCGGTTGTCAATCCAGACAATGTGGCATTGCCTACGGTGCAAAGTTAGATTTTTTTTTAAAAATGGCAGAGGTGAGAATTTCAAATCGATTGGTTTTATTTTTCTAAGTGAGTATTTTTACCGTGACTATTTTTTACCATGGTGATATTCACAAAGAAATTTCCCGTAATGTACGATTCACAGCTGGGTTTATTTCTACGGGAAGGAAAGGGCGGGATAATGTTATTAATAGTTGAACTATTAATAGTTGAATCCCCACTGAGATGTTGAGAACAGATGTTAATGCATCTCCGCGTCAGTTCCAATAATGAGTGTAAAATATGTTGGGAGTTTTTCAGTTGAATAAAACTTTAAAAATAGTTAATTACAATGGACTCTCGAATAAAGAAACTGCAATCGCATTGCATATCAGTGTACTTGTGTTCTCCAGAGGTAGTAAGGGGTATGGCAGTGATTGTACATTCTGCACCAGCGAGTTTTTACAATGTGTAACTTTTGCTCCCAATTACACAAGTCAGATATTTGAGGTTATTCATCGATTTATATGACCATAAATGATCACGCCAGTTTGTGGAGAGCATTATGAATATTATTGAACTGCAATGATTATATTTAGTGCACCCGTTGGAAGTTCTTTGGCCAACTTAGTTATTACGATTTCAAAGTTGATATTAGAATGTGTTTACCGATGTGCGTGTCCGCGATGGAGAGGGATCTGAAATAGTTTTCTCCATAACCGACGTGTCGTAGGCAGAAGACTTTTACTGAATGCTTTATTTGGACTTTATTACAGGGCAACGAATTACAATTACATCAAACTTTTGGAATGCCTCAATTTATTGGTTGTATTGGATTTTTGCTCAAATTTGGAAACATTTTAAGCATTCGCAAATTCTCATGTGATACCTGACCTAGGTTTGTGAAGGTTTTTGAAAAGTTAGTTTTGTTTTGATCTTTTAACGAATATCAGATAGCTTAGAACCCTCCCGATACCCCCAATATGTTCTATTGTCTTAAATGATATGTGATTCAATTGACAAATCTGCTTCTCTTGTCACTGCAACTGACAAGAATGGGATTTTTCTATTACAAATGCACATGGTCAAATTCCTACACTTAGTAGCAAGCAGAATTTCCCCTTTTGGTTCGGAGTCAATTCCAGAACGTTTTTATTTTCCTGAGGCTTGTCTCACAATGCATATCATCTAACCTTTTAGCTCTGTCCTCCCAAGGATTCAACCCTTCATCTCCGCAGAAATTCTAACCTGTTAAAATGAGTTTTTTCCATTAATTTCATTCTTTCTTTGAGATCCATTGAGAATGTTGGCTAAGGTTTGATGTGTGATTAGAAACCTGATTAAAAAGGAGAGTAAACTAGGATTACGTTGACATTATTCGGAATCCATTTTTCCGAAAGAACTTTTATTTTCTCAAGTTTCATTGTTTGAAAGATTTCTGTATTTTCTATTGCAGGATGTTTATATGAATAAACTTTTTATCTCTCAAAAATCATTGGGATATTCTTTCATTATAATATCGTAGACTCCCAATGCACAGAAGGAGGCTTGATGGCCCATACAGCCTCTGTTGGTTTGTTGAAAGAGCTGTCCGATTCATTCCACTTACTCCACGTCCCTGCATTTTTTTCCCCTACAAATAAATATCCGATTCCCTTTTGAAAGTTATTATGGAATCTGCTTCCACCCTTCCAGGCGGCTAACTCCACATCGTAACAACTCTCTTTCTGGGTTTTTTAAAAAAAAAATTCTCCTCATCTCCCCTCTGGTTGTTTTCTTTGCCGATTATCTGACATCTGTGTCCTCCCTCCGGTTACCGACCCACCTGCCAGTGCCAACAGTTTTCTCCTTCATCTACCCGATGGAAACCCCTTAATCTTGCCAATAGGCTTTGTAACATTTGCAAACGTGGTTACAGATTAATGCAGGAATGATGGGACATGCACGTGAAGCTTTTTATATCTCATCCTAGTGGCTCCTCTAACAGTGCAGCACCTCGAGCAACAACAACAACAAATGACACTTATAAAGCGCCTTTCACGTCGGGAGGACATCCCAAGGCGCTTGGGAGAGACTGAGACACACACACACACATTCTGTCTCTCTCTCACACACACACACACACACACACAGAGGGTTAGAGATAGTTTAGAGAGTCACACAGACTCTCTCTCTCACCTCGAGAGCAATTCTCGCGCGAGTCTCGTAGATCTCCACTGTGAAGCTCTGTTCTCACTCCCTGGACCTAGGGGGGTCGGAGACACAGAGATTAGAGAGTCACAGAGAGGTTAGAGATACACACACAGAGACACACACACACACCCCCAGAGAGACAGACAGAGAGAGAGACACACACACACAGAGAGGGGGAGAGATACAGACACAGAGAGACACACACACACAGAGAGAGAGAGACACACACACACACACACACACACAGAGAGAGAGAGAGAGAGAGAGACGGACAGACTGAGAGACACACACACACACACACACACAGAGACAGAGAGAGAGACAGAGAGAGAGAACGACTGAGACACACAGAGAGAGAGAGAGAGAGAGTGAGTGCGAGAGAGAGAACGACTGACTGAGACACAGAGAGAGAGACGGACAGAGAGAGAGAGACACACACACACACACACAGAGAGAGAGACACACACACACACACACAGACAGAAAGACACACACAGAGAGAGAGACGGACAGAGAGAGAGAGATACAGACAGAGAGAGACTGAGAGAGAGAGACAGAGAGACACACACACATACACACAGAGAGAGAGACTGACAGACAGAGAGAGAGAGAGAACGATTGAGACACAGAGAGAGAGACGGACAGAGAGAGACGGAGAGAGAGACTGTGAGTGAGAGAGAGAGAGAGTCACACGCACACACAGAGACAGTTTAGAGAGTCACACGCACACACAGAGACAGTTTAGAGAGTCACAGAGGCAGGTTAGAGACAGTTTAGAGAGTCACAGAGCCAGGTTAGAGATAGTTTAGAGAGTCACACGCACACACAGAGACAGTTTAGAGTCACGCGCACACACAGAGACAGTTTAGAGAGTCACAGAGGCAGGTTAGAGATAGTTTAGAGAGTCACACACACTCGCACACTCTTGCACACTCACAGACACTCATGCACACTCTTGCACACTCACAGACACACTTGCACACTCACAAACACTCTTGCACACTCACAGAGGCTCTGGCACACTCACAGAGGTTCTTGCACACTCAGAGGCTTTTGCACACTCACAGAGGCTTTTGCACACTCACAGAGGCTCTTGCACACTCACAGAGGCTCTTGTACACTCACAGAGACTCTTGCACACTCAAAGAGGCTCTTGCACACTCACAGAGGCTCTTGCGCACTCACAGAGGCTCTTGCAGACACAGAGGCTCTTGCACATTCATAGAGGGTCTTGCACACTCACAGAGGCCCTTGCACACTCACATAGGCTCTTGCACACTCACAGAGGCTCATGCACTCACAGAGGCTCTTGCACACTCACAGAGGCTCTTGCACACTCACAGACGCTCTTGCACACTCAGACACTCACAGAGGCTCTTGCACACTCACAGAGGCTCTTGCACACCCACAGAGGCTCTTGCACACACACAGTGGGAGGACGGACGCGGCTGCCAATCACACACAGCCACGTCCCCGCAAGCAGCCATGATAGCAAGACACAGTGTTATTTGGGGGGAGATTGCCACGACGGCTTCTCTGCAGAGGGTTTGTGTTTCTCTCCTGATCAGCCATGTTTCACACCCAGGCTGTTTGTTTATATCTCTGTTTACATGTGGCTTTTCCTCTCTCTCTCTCTGAGCCCAGGCAGCGCTCACACACGCACACACATTCACGCAACACACACACACACTCATGTGTCTCACACACACCCATAGCCTCTGTCACATTCAACTGTGTGATGCACTGTGTGTGTGTGAGGGGTGTGTGATTGTGAGGCGGTATAAGTGTGTGACGGGGTGTGATTGTGAAGGGGTATGAGTGTGAGGGGGGTGTGAGGGTCGGTAAGTCGTGTAAGTGTGTGTGTGAGGAGGAATGACTGTGAGTGTGGGGAATGTGTGCGGGGTATATGAGTGAGAGGGGGTATGAGTGTGTGACGGGGTGTGAGTGTGAAGGGGTATGAGTGTGCGGGTGGTGTGAGTGTGTGTGAGGAGGAGTGAGTGTGAGGTGTGTGTGAGGGGTGTGTCAGTATGAGGGTGTGAGTGTGAATGGATGTGATTGTGAGGGGGAGTGAGGGTGGTGTGAGTGTGTGACGGGTGTGATTTCTAAGTGGTGTCAGTGTGGTGTGAGTGTGTGATGTGTGTTTGTGAAGTGTTGTGAGTGTGAGTAGATGTGAGTGTGTGTGTGTGAGCAGGTGTGAGTGTGAGGGGGCTGTGAGTGTGTGTGTGAGCAGGTGTGAGTGTGAGGTGAGTGTGAGTGTCAGTGTGAGCAAGTATGAGTGTGAGTGTGAGCAGGTATGAGTGTCAGTGTGAGCAGGTGTGAGTGTGAGGGGAGGGTTGATGGGGATGGACTGGCCGGGGAGGCTGGTTGGTTGGTGTGAGTTAATGAGGTGGCTGGTGATGGAGACTGACTGACTGACCCTCACGTTGCCCTCTGGTGTGGAGCCTGTAGCTCAGGGGTGACAGCCCTCGCCTGGCGAGCCGCAGACCCGGGTTCCATTCCCGGCCTCACCTCGAGCCGAGTCTCCTCCTCCACCCGCCTGACACACACAACAACAACAACAGCAATAATAAAATGGCCGCCCCCCCCCCCCCCCCCCCGGCTGTTTGTGGGGGAGGCTGCCGGGCGCCATCGGCTGCCGCGTTTCACCCACAAAACACACAGTCACTTCACCGCACATTGAGTCCCGTGAGGAGATTCCAGGTGAGGAGAGGACGGGACAAAACACCCGGAAAATGGTGGATTATTATCCCTGTTATTGTGACTCTCACTGCGTCTCTCTCTCTCTCTCTGTGTTTCTCTCAGTCGCTCTCCCACAAAACACACAGTCACTACACTGACCCTCAAACACAGTCTCTAACCCGTGACCCCCCAACACAGTCACTACACTGTGACCCCCCCTAAGCACACAGTCACTACACTGTGACACTCCAACACATTCACTACACTGTGACCCCCCCCAACACAGTCACTAAACCGTGACTCTCCTAAACACACAGTCACTACACTGTGACCCCCCCTAAACACACAGTCACTACACTGTGACCCCCCTAAACACACAGTCACTACACTGTGACACCCCCTAAACACAGTCACTACACTGTGACCCCCCTAAACACACAGTCACTACACTGTGACCCCCTAAACACACAGTCACTACACTGTGACACCCCCTAAACACACAGTCACTACACTGTGACCCCCCTAAACACACAGTCACTACACTGTGACACCCCCTAAACACAAAGTCACTACACTGTGACACCCCCTAAACACACAGTCACTACACTGTGACCCCCCTGAACACACAGTCACTACACTGTGACCCTCAAACACAGTGACTACACTGTGACCCACAAACACAGTCACTACACTGTGACCCCCCTGAACACACAGTCACTACACTTGACAGTGAACGAGCGTTTCTGTTGCGCGTCCCCTGACTGGTTTGAGGCGCCAGACGCCAGCGTTACTAATATTATTATTGTTATATTATTATTCAATGTGAAGCCTCTTTTACCTCAGAGACTTTCGGCGACAAAACTAAACAGCCGTTGGCTGCGCGCGCAGCTCCAACCGTCGCTTCCCCCGAGCGCTGGCAGTTTGGCGCTTTTTAAATTGAAGGAAAATGGGCGGAGCCGCGCGACGGGGCGGGGCCTGCGGGTCACGTGGAAGCGAGCGCTGAGCCTTGTGGATCACGTGACGCGGGCGGGCCTGGTGGGTCACGTGGCAGGGGGAGGGCCTGGCTGGTCACATGGCGTACCTCACTCTGCCCCCCACCTACTCCCCCCCCCCCGCACCTACTCCCCCCGCCCCCCCACCTACTCCCCCCCCCCCCCCCCCCCCACCCACCACCAACCATTGTGGAAGTATATACACACACAGTATGTACTCAGTGTACACTCACGGACAGGCAGACAGACAGTCTGAACTGGGTCTCTCTCACTTGTCTGCTCATGTGAAGATTTTATCTGATGATTTGCTCCACCAGTGGCCCAGTGATAGAGCGTGACGCACACACACAGATATACAGACACACACACAGATATACAGACACACACACACAGATATACAGACACACACACAGATATACAGACACACACAGAGATATACAGACACACACACAGATATACAGATACACACACAGATATACAGACGCATACACAGAGATATACAGACACACACACAGAGATATACAGACGCACACACACATATACAGACGCACACACACAGATATACAGACACACACACAGATATACAGACGCATACACAGAGATATACAGACGCACACACACAGATATACAGACGCATACGCACAGATATACAGACACACACACAGATATACAGACAAACACACACAGATATAGAGACGCACACACAGATATACAGACACACACACACAGATATACAGACGGACACACAGATATACAGACACACACACAGATATACTGACACATACACAGATATACAGACACACACAGATATACAGACGCATACACAGAGATATACAGACACACAGAGATATACTGACGCTCATACATAGATATACAGAAAAACACACATATATATACAGACACGCACACACAGATATACAGACACACACAGAGATATACAGACACACACATGCACAGATATACAGACACACACACACAGATATACAGACACATATACAGACACACATACACAGATATACAGACACACACACACAGATATACTGACACATACACAGATATACAGACACACACACAGATTTACAGACGCACACACACAGATATACAGACGCATACACAGAGATATACAGACACACAGAGATATACAGACGCACACACACAGATATACAGACGCACACACACAGATATACAGACGCATACGCACAGATATACAGACAGACACACAGATATACAGACACACACACACAGATATAGAGACGCACACACACAGATATACAGACCCACACATTTTCAATGACAGACACACACACCACAACAACTTAGATTTATATAGAGCCAACCATGCAGGATGGCGTCTCAGAGCGCTTCTCAATAACAGATCCCGGGGCCAGGGTGAGGGGGAAGAAGGAGTCCAAAAGCTCGGTCGAAAAGAAAGGTCTTCAGCCGAGACCTGAAAGTAGGAAGAGAGGGGGCGAGGTGAAGGGAATGAGACAGATTTCCAGAGCCTCGGGGCACAGTGGCTGAAGGCACAGCTGCCGATGGTGGAACAATGGATTCGGGGGACAAGGCGGAGGACAGACCCAGTACAGCGAAGGCAATGTGTACTGTTGTGAGGAGAGGGGAGGTCGTAGATGTAGGGGTTGCAGAGGAGTGGACGGATTTGAAAACAAGAGTGAGAATCTTGAAAACTATCCTTTCCGGGACACAGAGCCAGCAAAGTCTGGCAACGGCTGGGGTAATAAGGGAGCGAAGTTTGGTGTGGGTTAGAATGCAGGTGGCAGAGTTGTGAAGTGGAGGGATTGCGGGAAAGAGATCCACAATGTGGGGGTAGAGATACTGAATGCTGGAGGGCTAATAGTAGGGAAGCAATTGGTTGGGACCTGAAGCCCTCTGGTGTCCACCAAGCAGAAGGAGCGGACAGACTGATTTGGGGCTTAGAGATGATAGAGGTAGGGAGCAGTAAGAACATGGAGAGGTTTGAAGCTTGGAACCAGGTTGTGAAAGAGAGACAGTGAAGATGGACAAGGATGTGTGTGATCGGTTTGTGAATCTTGGCCCCAGATGGGACATGAGCTGCAGATTAATGAATAATCTGTAGTTTCTGGAGGGAGAGTTGGGAAGTGAAGCCAGCCAGCAGTAAGTTGTCACAGTCAAACATGTCTCCTGTATGGTGTTTGTGGGAAACATCTGTGTGCTGCCATATTTCGCCCAAAAATACACCATTACTACACTTCACAGTATATCCTTGACGTGTCTTGCGAATGTGACAGGTGATGTCTCAAATTATTAGTATTATTATTACCTGATTGGATATGTGAGAGAACTCATACTTCCCCAGTGACTTCCTCACCCCCAGTGACTTCCTCACCCCTAGTTTGCCCTGAGAAAGAAATGGATTGTTATTCAGATTGGGACAAAATGGTCAGGCGGTCAGGCACACAGCCCTCCTCACCCAGCACCCAGTGGCAATACTTTGGGCAATGTATTTTTGTATTGAATTTTCCCTGATTCTGACCCAGGCTGTAACGAGTGTCATTCAACTGGTCACTGGCCTTGGACATTCCCAGACTGACGGGCTTGGTACAAGGGCAGTGAGAGTGTGAAGTCTCATGAAATTTACCTGGATGTTGTGGGTGTGAATATTGACATATAGATGGGAGACTGTGCTCACTCTGCCCCCCACCCCTTGTTGTGTGTGAGAGGAGTCTCTCAGATCAGGGAGACATCTCCACACTCCCCGGCCACTGTCCTGGGCGCCCACAGTCAGGGGCTGAATAACCACAATTTGAATGTGCCGCCTTGTGTTTGTCCCAGAATGTGTGTCAGGCCCAGGACGCCCTGTGACTGGTCTGCCAATAACCTCTCATTGCTTCTCCCCTCCCCTGAGCCCCGCCCACACACTCACCTCAGGTCCAATTTTCTCCTCCGCCATTTTACTGGCTCCGTCCTCCAGGTTTCTAAGGCTGAAGAATAATTAATAATAATAATAATTGCATTTGATGTAGGTAGTGTTTTTCACATTTTATCTACGCCTCAAAACGCTTCACAAAATATACTATCAAGCGAATTGCACACATCAGTGTCCCACGAACAGTTGTGGATTGAAAATGATCAATTTTTATTATTGTAGTGTGTTTTGGGATTAATTATTATTAGTTTTGTGTGTGTGTGGAGTAAGGAAACTTGCCCAAGGTTTGGGCCTCATTTGCGGGATTCGAATAAAGGTCTATCGCTTGTAAGACAAGTGCTGTAACCGTTGAGCTGCAGTGACCAATAATCCCTCCAAAAAACCACAATAATAAAATTGGTCACTTCAATCCATGACTGTGTGTGGGACACTGCTGTGCGCAATTGGCTGCCGCGATCTGCCCACAAACATATATAGTCACCTCACTTTACAGTATATTCCGTGAAGCGCTTTGAGACGTTGATAAGATGTGGAAAGCGCTACATCAAATGCAAGGATTATTATTATTATTATTATATTATAATAATGATCATCCTTCCTGCATCCTGTTTCTTCCATTCTGGATGTTGTACAGAGTCACTGCTGTCACCAGCTGATCCCAGCCTCTCTTCAGCCCCAACAGACAAACAGACAATCAATGAATCAATGAATTAATGAATGAATGAATCAAAACTTACATTTATACAATGCCTTTCACATCGAGAGAACGACCTTCCCTTCACTAACCCCCCCCACCCCACCCTAACTCTCTATGACAAGCTCACACCTCTCCAAGTGATCCTTCATTCTCTCTGCGATTCAATCTCTGGATCCCAGTGTGTGTGTAGCCAATGCTATTGAGCTGTGGGGGCTGGGGGTCCTGTCGCTCCCTCTCTCCCGTCTTAACTAACGTGGAAACAGACAATGTTTGTCCACAAACCCATCGCCGGGTCTGACATCACAATCCCCCCTGTGATGGCCTGGAGTGTCAGCCTGGTGACATCATGGGGGGGGGAGGGGGGAGGGGTCACTCTCTCTCTCTCCTGTCAATCACTGGTTACCTGGGAGACAGGGGGGTGTGTCTCTCTCTCTACTGTCAATCACTGGTTACCTGGGAGACAGGGAGATGTCTCTCTCTCTTTGTCTCTCCTGTCAATCACTGGTTACCTGGGAGACAGGGGTGTGTGTGCGTGTCTCTCTCTCTCCTGTCAATCACTCGTTGCCTAGGAGACGGGGGTGTCTCTCATTGTGTCTCACTCCTGTCAATCACTGGTTACCTGGGAGACAGTGACGCGGAGGCTAACGCGTCATCAAACCGGGTCAAGTCACGTGCTGAACGTCCATAATGGCGGAGACACAGGAGAGGGTGCTCGGTGTCTGTGTACAGCCCGGACTGGGGAGAGACACACACAGAGAGAGAGAGTGAGAGCAAGAGAGAGAATTGTCAGAGATGGAGACACAGAGAGAGAGAGGTGAGATAGTGAACTCTGCACAGCCTGTGATACACTCACACAGAGATACATACACACAGGCCTCTGTGTCTCTCAGACAAACACATAGAGAGAGAGAGACTCATACACTCACAGGACTCTGTCACACACACCGACCCGCACACACATACCAGTCACTCAGTCTATCACATACTCAGTCTCTCTCCCTCACTCCTGTGTGAGGGAGAGAGACTGAGTATGTGATAGACTGAGTGACTGAGAGAGACAGAAAGACAGAGTCTGAGGAAGTGTGAGAGAGACTGAGAGATAGAGGGTGGGAGACTGAGCAAGTGTGAGAGACTGAGTGAGTATGAGAGGGAGAGAGACACTGATAGAGTGTGAGAGAGACTGAGCGAGTGTGAGAGAGACTGACAAGAGAGTCTGAGAGAGAGACTGAGCAACTGTGAGAGACTGACAGAGTGTGAGAGAGGGAGAGAGAGTGTGAGAGACTGAGTGAGTGTGAGAGGGAGAGAGAGCCACTGAGAGAGTGTGAGAGAGAGTGACAGAGAGTCTGAGAGAGAGAGAGAGTGTGAGAGACTGAGAGAGAGACTGAGAGAGAAACTGAGCGAGTGTGAGAGAGACTGACAGAGAGTCTGAGAGAGGGAGAGCGAGTGTGAGAGACTGAGAGAGAGACTGAGAGAGAGACTGAGCGAGTGTGAGAGAGACTGACAGAGAGTCTGAGAGAGAGAGATTGAGCGAGTGAGAGAGTGAGAGAGAGACACTGAGTGAGTGTGAGAGAGTGACAGAGAGTCTGAGAGAGGGAGAGAGAGTGTGAGAGACTGAGAGAGAGACTGAGCGAGTGTGAGAGAGACTGACAGAGTCTGAGAGAGGGAGAGAGAGTGTGAGAGACAGAGAGAGACTGAGCGAGTGTGAGAGAGACTGACAGAGAGTCTGAGAGAGAGACTGAGCAACTGTGAGAGACTGACAGAGTGTGAGAGAGGGAGAGAGAGTGTGAGAGAGACTGACAGAGTGTGAGAGTGGGAGAGAGAGTGGGAGAGACTGAGCGAGTGTGAGGGACTGAGAGAGTGTGTGAGACAGTGAGAGACAAGAGTGTGAGAAGGTGTGAAGGGGTAGGAGCCAGGGGCTACAGGAAATGTTCCGAGCTCGACTGGTCACCAAACCCGCTACTAGTGAGAGACTGAGTGAGAGACTGAGTGAGAGAGAGACAGAGAGAGACTGAGCAAGTGTGAGAGACACTGAGTGAGTGGCTGAGAGACTGAGAAAGAGAGAGATTTGAGTGAGTGTGAGAGAGACTGAGCAAGTGTGTGAGAGAGTGACTGAGTGAGTCTCCACTCCTCTGCACCCCCCTGCCTCTCTAACCCCCTGTATCCCCAAAACAGCACCCGTGGCCTTTACTCTGGTTCTGGTCTCGTTGTCCCCGAATCCTCCGCTCCACCACCGGCGGCCGTGGCTTTAGCCACTATGCCCCGAAGCTCTGGAACTCCCTTCCTCACTCCCTTCGCCTCGTTCCCTCTCTTCCTAGTTTCAGGTCTCGGCTAAAGACCTTTCTGTTCAACCGAGCCTTCGGTCACCTTTCTCCCCCTCCCCCTGGCTCAGGCCCAGGATCCGTTGTTGTGAAACTCTCTGCGGCACTATCTGGTGTGGAGGGCGCTATATAATTAAAAGTTTTTGTTGTTTCTACAGCCTGTGATACACACACAGAGTGAGAGAATGTGTATGAGGGAGACTTACAATCTGAGATACACTCACAGAGAGAGAGACCTCCACATCATGAGATACGCAGAGAGAGAGTGAAGGTAAGAGAGAGAGAGAGAATGTAAGAGAGAGAGACCTGTCTACAGCCTGTGATACACCCACACAGAGAGGGACACCCATACACATTCACAGGCCTTACACACAGAGTGTTGTGGGGGAGACACATACACATGGAGAGAGAGAAGTAGGGAGGCACACATATACACTCGCAGGCCTCACATACAAAGAGAGTCTCACACACACACACACGGCTGTGCACACAGAGAGAGAGACACATACACACATACAGAGAGAGACACACATGCACTCACAGGCCTCTGTGTCTGACTATCTTTCACACACACAGGCCTCAGTCTCTTTTCATCAGAAATCACAGACTCACACATAGTCTGTCTGTGTCTCTCACACACTCACTGAGAGAAAGAGAGACAGACAAACACATACACACTGAGACAGTGTGAGATAAACGCATATAGAGACACTGAGATACATACACCATCTCTCTGACCACACACTACGTGTGTCTCTGGTCATCTGAAATGACACACACATGCAGACATACACACACACATATTTGACACTCACACAGATACATTGTCCTCTTTGTCTCTGTGAGACATACATGCGCAATGAATTACATGGAGAGGCAAACACACAGTGAGAGACATACATGCATAAACAGAAACAAGTTGTAACCCTTCTCTCTGCCTCTCTATGTCTGTGTATTTCTGAGACACTAACGTACACACACACAGAGAAACATTGACATCCTCTCTTTAGACTGAGAGACACTCACACAGAGACACTCACGCAGGCCTCTGTGTCTGACTCTGTGTCTCTGGGACTCACAAACACACTGAGAGAGACATAAACACACAGACCTTTGTGTTTGTCTCTCACATACAGGCATCTGTCTCTGGGCATCAGAAATCACAGATTATACTGGACATGCACTGATTCTCAAACACACACACACACACAGAGAAACACTATAACCCCCTCACTCTGTGTTTCACTGTGTCTGATAACAATAATAAACCTTGCATTTGATATAATGCCTTATCTCGTCTTTGAGACATCTCAAAGCGCTTCACAGGGTACACCATAAAGTAAAGTGACTGTACTCTTTTAAGCAAAATACGGCAGCCAATGTGTCTTGTCTGTGTGGGTTGAGAGTGCGTGTATGTGAGTAAGTGACTGTATGTGAGTCAGTGACACTATGTGAGTGAGTTGACTGTGTGTGGGTGTGCAGTTAGCTAGTGAGAGGACCTAGGTGAGATTCCCAGCTGGTTCAATGTGAATGTCGGGCAATGTTTCTTACTTTACGCACCTCTATTTACCAGCAGTAACACTACTAGTAATAGTACTAGCGCTTTTCATGCGCTAATCATGCCTTTAATCATGGCCTCTAGATGCCTCTCAGCGCTTTACAGAAAACACTGTAATGTGAAGTGACTGTATATTTGTGGATTAAACGCGACAGCCCATTGAGCACAGCCGTGTCCCACACACGGTTGTGGATTGAAGTGACAAATGTTTCAATTTATTTTTGAGGGATTATTATCAGGCGAGTGTGGGGAGTAAGGAAACGTGTGCAAGGCTTCACCCTGAGCTACAGGACTGCAGTGGGCTATGTCTCTGATTTCTGGTGACCGGACACAGAGGCCTGTGAGTGTATATGTGTGTGTGTCTCACACTGTGTCTATGAGTGTGTCTCACGCTTAAATACTCTCTGTATGTTTGTGACCCTCAGGAATAAAAAGAGACAGAAAGAGACGGAGAAAGTGATGGAATTATACGAGATGGAGACACAGAGAGAGAGAGAGAGGGAGTGAGGTGAGATAGAGAACTCACCACAGCCTGTGATACACTCAAACAGAGGCCTCTATGTCACTGAGACAAACACAGAGAGACAACCAATACAGTTACAGGCCTCTTATCACACACATTGACAACCACCCACACATAATCTACCCACCCACATCCAAACAACCCCCCACCCACCCACAAAAACAGCCCCACACACACAAAGCCACACAGCATCCCCACACACAGCCCCCCCACCCACACATAAGCTCACAGTGCCCCCCACACAAACACCGCCCCCTCCACACACTGCCCCCCCACACACGACCCTCCCCACACACACGTAGTCTCCCGCACACACAAAAGACGTGCCCTTATACACAGCCACCCTCTCCCACACACAAACAGCACCTACACACACCCACGGCCAAACAGACCCCCCCAAACACAACCCTCACCCACACAGCCCCACCCCACACACACAGACCCCCTGATGCACAGCCCTCACACACACACAGCTCCCCCATTCACACACACAGCCCCACACACACAGCCGCCCACTCCACACACACAGTCCTCCCACCACACAGAGCCCCCCTCCCACACGCACACAAGCACACAGCCCCCACGCACACCCAGCCACTACATTCTCCCTCCATGAAAGGTGCTCTATCAATGTAATATTCTTGTTGCTATTGTACTACTCCTGCCCTCTCACTCACTCTATTTACCCCACCCTCCCACATGTGCTATTTCTCCCTCCCTCCCGCCCTCCCTCTGTAAAGGTTGATTTAAATTTGTGACTCTGCGGTGAAGTAAGGACTGACACAAATGTTGCACAATTAGATGCATGTTTGTTAATTCAGGTTAGTAATAGTTATAAGAAATTAAAAATCATTCAACACAACAATGCGAAGATTCATTAGGTTAGTCGTAGATTCACTAGGTTAGTTCCTGGGATGAGGGGACTAACCTATGAGGATACGTTGAATAAACTAGAGCTGTATTCTCTAGAGTCCTGAAGAAATAGGGGGGATCTTATTGAACATTTCTTCACACAGAGGCTTGTGAATTTATGGAATTTACGACCCCAGAAGGCTGTAGATGCTCAGTCCTTGAACAGTTTCAAGACTGAGACTGATAGATTTTTTTTTAAATCGTGGGATTAGGGGATATGGGGATAGGGCAGGTATTCAGAGTTAGGAGAAGATCGCTGATATAAACTGAAAACACTTTGTTGTTTATACACAATCCCTTGTCTCCTCTACCAAGCTCCTCACAACCAAGCCCTATCAGATGCAATTGGTTACATATGTCTGAAATCCCCAACATAATTTGAGATATTAATTAACACATTAATTACAGAATCGTACAGGGTATGTCTCCCTCTCTTATTCTGTATTTTACAGTATAGTGACTGTGTGTTTGTCTCTCTCAGTCTCCCCCTCTCTCTGTCTATATTGTATAGTGTAGTTACTGGTTTCTGTGTTGGATGTAGTTTCACAGCCTCCTGGTTTCAAGACTGAAAATGATAATAATGTGGATTAACTGCCGGCAGCTTCACTCTGTCCTCACCTTAGTTTCTGTACAAAATACTGTCTGTGTGTGTCCCTGTGTGTGTGCGTCTCACTGTGTGTGTGCATGTGTGTGTGTGTCGCTGTGTATCACTGTTTGTGTGTCTGTGTGAAGGGGGGACCCAGCTCCTCCCTTCACAACCAACAGATTATTCAGAATTCTGCAGCACGTGTACTCTCTCTCCCGCTCATGACCCTCGATAGAATCCAGGCAAATCAGGCTGAAACCTTGGGCAAGTTTCCTTACTCCACACACACACACACAGACACACAGACACACACATACACATACACCCACACACACACAGAGACACACAGACACACACAACTAATAATAATCACTTATATATATTTTTTAATTGGTCGCTTCAATCTACGAGTGTTTGTGAGGGACTCTGCTGTGCGCAACTGGCTGTCGCATTTCGCCCGCAGACATACAGTCACTCCACTTTACAGTATATTCCGTGAAGCGCTTTCAGATACGATGTGAAAGCTCTATATCAAATGCAAGGATTATTATCATTATTCTTGTGTGACATTGTGTGTGGTCTGTGACTGTGTTTGTGTGTGAGAGAGAGAGACACTGAGAGAGCAAGAGAGACTGAATTAGAGAGTGTGTGTGTGTGTGGAATTTAGTGAGAGTGCAGATCTTCAAATGGATGTGAAAATGACAAATATTTGACCTGTTTTATAGATAGTTCACCTCCCAACCACTGACAATTATTGTTGGTGTCTCAGTAGCAGTTATTATAGTGACTGGGATTATAGAGATTAAAGTTTTCATTATCCGCAAAGCCAGAAAGAGGAACACAGCAGGTCAGTGACTCTTTATTTATTATTTATTAATCTGATCATATTTGGGGGTGTCGCTGGGCATTTCACACAAAAACTACAGTCACTACTTACTGTGTGTCCTGTCAAGTGCTTTGAGACGTTTCAAGATGCAGAGAGCGACAGAGAAAAGGAGACAGAAAGAGAAACAGAGAGAGACCGAGAGAGACCAAGACCGATATAGACAGAGAGAGAGACAGAGAGAAGGAGACAGTGAGAGAGAGAGTGAGATAGACAGAGAGGTGAACAAAATGTGAGACAGTGAGAAAGAAGGACAGGGAGAGAGAGACTGAGAGAGAGAGAGGAACAGAGAGACAGTGAATGAAATAGAAAAAATGAGAGAAACAGAGACTGAGATAGAAACAGGGACAGAAAGAGACAGAGGAGATCACATTGATGGATTTACGGTAATGTGTGTGTCTCTCCCTCTCTCAGTCTCTCTCTCACATTCTCTCTCTCTTTCTGCCTCGCTCTCCCTCAGTCTCTCTTTCTATCTGTCTGGATCTTTCTCAGTCTGTATCTTTCGTTCTCTCGCTCACTCTCAATCTGTATTGTCAAGTGTAGTGACTGTGTATTGTGATTTCTCTCTCGCTCTTTCTCTCTGAAAAATACACATCTCCGCCACCAGTCTATCGTAACATCACCTTTACCAAAGACGACCAATATTAAGTAAGAGATGGACAGAGACTTGGGGGAGTCAGAGGTTTACATTCAGAGTGTAGAGGGAGCTTTATTGTGTCTCATACCCTGATCTGGGAGTGTGGACATTCGCACAGTGTAGAGGGAGCTTTACTGTATCTCTAATCCTGACCTGGAAGTGTGGATCGACAGATGCACAGAGTAGACGGAGCTTTACTATGTCTCTAAACCTGATTTGGGAGTATGGACAGAAGTACGCATAGTGTAGCGGGAGCCTTACTCTGTCTCTATCCTTGACTTCTATGATTCTATACACTATAGAATCATAGAAGTTTACAGCACAAAAGCAGGCATTCGGCCCATCTAGTCTATGTCGACTCTTTGAAAAGAGCAACTCAATCCCACTGCCCCGCTCTCTCCCCATGACCCCAACAGACCTGTTCTCCCTAAATAAAGATCTAATTCTGTTTTAAAAGCTGTGATCGAATACGGGAGTGTGAGTAATAGAAAGTATAGATGGAACGTTACTCCAAAATGATGCAACAATAATTCTCTCTCTTCACAGATTGCAGAATAATCCATTTATACGGTAAATACTTCTCTTTATACTCTCTCTCTTTTATTTGCCGTCTCGCTCTGATCTTTCTGGCCAGAGAGAACAGTGAACATTAGCATGTGTGTGAGGGTATGTGAACTGGTCAGAGAGTGAGAGACAGCGAGATAGCATGTGAGAGAGTGTGTGTGTGTATGTCAGAGACAGTGTGTGAGTCAGTGTGTGAGACAGTGTGAGACACAGAGAGAAACCATGTATGCAAATCTATGAGAGTGGTGAGGGAGTATAGGAGTGTGTCTCTGTTTATCTGTGTGTGTGAACAGTGAATCTCTCCCACATTCTCTCTCCCTCATTCACTCCCCTCTCTCTCTCCCACGCATTCACCCTTTCTGTATCTCCCACATACTTCCATTCTCTCACATAATCCCAATCTATCATTCTCTCGCACACACATTCTTTCATTCGCACTCTTTTTCTCAAACTCATAGTCTACTATTCCCTCTCAATCTCTCTGTCTCACTCTATTCCTCTCTCTCTCTCCCTTTCATTCCCTCTCTCTCTCTCTCTCTCTCTCTCTCTCTCAGTGGCTGGCTGAACACGCTGATGATACATATGAAAGTCTGGAGTAGAGCAAATACAGAAAATAATAATTCTTTCTCTCTCCTCCTCCATCGCCTGATGATCACACGCTTTCTGGCTCTGAAAATCACATTAACTTTAATGTCATTTCAGCTGCAGCCAAAAAACCCATATTATCAACAATAATAATCTTTGCATTTGACCCAGCGCCTGATCATGTCTTTGAGACATGATCTCGTGATTTGAAAGCACTTCACAGAATACACTGTGAAGTTAATTGAGTGTATATTTGTGGGCGAAACGCGGCAGCCAATTGCGCACAGCAGTGTCCCCACAAATAATCGTGGGATGAGAGACCAAAATATTATTTTGTTGTCTGTAAAATTAAAGTTCTATCATAATTGTCTCTCTTGTTCTCTCTCATCAACTTAAATCATCTCCCCAACTACAGCATCATGATTGAAGGCACATTTTGTATTATTGTGACCATATCTAGCAGGCTATCTGACAATCACACAGACTGATAGACACACACCCATTATTGTGCTAAACAGTCTACAAACCAGTGACAGAGAGAGAGAGAGATGGACTGAAAATACACGGCCAATAAGACAGTATTTTTCGCGAGAGACAGAGTGCGTGAGAGATAGATGAAAATAAAACAATAACCCTGGCATTTGATATAGTGCCTTATCCCATCATTGAGATGTCTCAAAGCGCTTCAAATTATATACTCTAAAATGTAGTTTATGTGGCTTGTGTTGAAATATATTTTACTTTTATATATAATGTACAATAAAATGTTGTATCATATAATAAGACTCTACCCATTGCCTTCTTACACACACTCCATTCCCTGACTATATACACACACACTGATATACACACACATAAATAAATAAACACACTCTGATACACACTGAATACTGCAGAAGGACAGCCAACAACGGCATTACACATGTATTGCCAGATCCTTGCACATCAGGAGGACGTCCGAAGGCACTGGACAATCATTGTTTTAGCTGAGGACAGGGACGAGGTTGGTGGAGGGAAAGGGTGGGATTTGGGGTGACTCATGGCTCTTACGAAGAGGAGGGTCTTGAGACAGGACTTTAATGAGGCCAGGGAGGGGGCGAGGCGGAGGGACTGTGGCTTGGAATTACAGAGGTTGGGGCCAAAGTGGCTGAAGGTTTGCCCGGCAATGGTGGAATGGGTGGGGCTGAGGACATGGAGCAAGCCAGAGGCATGGGGCGGGCAGGTTGTTAATCGGTCAAACGTTCATGGATGTAGTGTGAGGGGAGTTTGTGGAGGACTTAAATGTGAGCACCAGGATCTTGAATTGGATCCTCTGGATGATGAGGAGCCAATAGAGTCGGACGACGGTGGGGGAGATGAAATCACTGAGTTTAGAAAGGTAGAGGACACGAGCCACAGAGTTCTGGATCATCTGCTGCCTGTGGAGGGAGGTATTTCAAAGGATGTAATCAAGGAGGGTTCCAGTGGCACTCCCTCTCTCCCTCTACTGTTACAACCAAATCAATCTTTCAATGAAATTTTCCTACTGAATTTGTGATGGGAGTGGTTTCTCCTCAAGGCTGAACTAGCTCCAAAGGGATACATTCGGCAATGCAATTTGGAAATCGAGCCAGCCCTGTTTGACCGTCTCTAATCAATTTACTGAGCCAGGAGGGTCCAAAGTGTATCCCAGTCCCTCACTCGTCATGACAGCACAACCCAGCCTGGCTCATTGTCAGGAACTGGAATGGCAGGCCAGTCACTGGGGCCAGGGAATCCTCCACCTGAGCTCCAGATAAAACTGCACTCCAATTCACTATTGGGTAGAGTAGTCCTAGCTGGACAAGCACCAGAACCGCTTGTTGCACAGCGAAATCAATCACAAGCTCTGCAGCAAACTGTGAATAACAGTGTAAATATAAGTGTAATAACTGCAAACAGTTGTGAATTGTGTGACCACATTGTTGTTTTTAAAAAAGGGATTATTAATCCTGGAAAGTGAATTTATTACTGCTTGGTCAATACAGGTGTTTGTGCAAATTAAGTAAACATGGCTAAGATTTTGGAGTCATGTAGCTCTGTGGTTAGAGCCCTCGCCTTACAAGCAATCACTTGTGTTTGAATCCAGGCTAGGTGAATCCTTGGGCAAGATTCCTTACTTCACATGCCTAATAATAATCCCTTAAATAGCACAATAATCAATGGATTATTTCAATCCTTGACTGTTTGTGCTAGAGTGCTGTAACCAATTGACTACTGGGTTTCATCCACAAACGTACAGTCAATTCACTTTACAGTATTCTGTGAAGTGCATTGAGACATCTAGAAGTCATGAAAAGTGCTCAATCAAATGCTACGATTATTATTATTATTATTATTATTATTTCACCCGGCCAAGCAATTGAGTCCATATCTTTTCGTGGCAAGCGTTGTAAAGCCTACACTACAGGACTCCAGGGTCCTGAAGATTTGCCGTCTATAAAATATATTGTACCTGCCCTCATACAGATTTTTGAGCTGTGATTACAGCTCGTATCTAGGAAATGTTAATGAATAACCACATTTGAAACAGCATAAATAACGTTAAAATATCTTAAAGTGCTCACAGGGAATTATTGTTAAATGCTCATTTTTAGGAAACCGCAAAAACTATTTTGTGCACTGGAACGTATTTGTTAAAACACTGAAATAAACGTTAGATGTAATCACAAATCGACTTTGGTGACAAACCATATCTAACTGAGGAACATTAACAAGGCAGTTCCATAGTTCATGTTCTTGATTGCTGATACATAATAGATGAGTATTGTAGAAGGGAAACGCTGACACAACTGGTGATATAACTGACCACACCTGGTTTCCAGTAAGTCATTAAACAGCTTGTCAAAGTGTTCAAGTATCAAAAAGTTACAATAAAATAATTATTAACTTTCATTGCTCACCCTACCATGGTATCCAACTAACCTTTGACCAAGATTTAAGAGTATTGTCAGTAAACATACAGTAAATTGTACAGCTTGCTGTCTCTTGAGTTCTTGAACCAAGCAGATCCAGAATTGATCCAAAAGCCAACT
The DNA here is from genome assembly GCA_035084275.1 of Hydrolagus colliei. Lineage (NCBI taxonomy): Eukaryota > Metazoa > Chordata > Chondrichthyes > Chimaeriformes > Chimaeridae > Hydrolagus > Hydrolagus colliei. The sequence continues at coordinate 871,347 of JAYJKW010000376.1, forward strand.
CTATGCATGTAAGACCAATTTATGGATCATCACATCCCACTTCGATTTCAAATAACTTCCATGCCAGTTTTCCTTGCTCAAAACCCATCAAATATGATTGATTCCAAACTTGGAATCAAGATTCTTTACTTCAACTGGCCTGACCATAGCCCACGAAAATAAAATAAAAACAATCAATGAATTGTTCAATCAATCCATGAATCCATTAATTTGTCCGTCCGCCAATCCGTCCCTCTGTCCCTCCGTCCGTCCATCCATCACTATGCAATTAATAAGTGAATGAATGAATGAAATCAATCAATCAATGAACTAAACAAATAAACCATTAAAAAATTAAAATTTTAAAAAGTAACAATACATAAAGAGTCCATGAATGAATAAATAGTTAAATAAATATGTGAGTCAGTGTGTGCGGGAGTACGTAAGAAAATAAATACATAACTACATACCCACATACATACATAAATCAATTGATCAGATACAGTCAGTTCACTTTGCGGTATATTCTGGGAAACCTTATGAAACGTCAAGAAAACGTAAAAAGCAATATAGCAAATGCTGGGATTATTATTACGTACTTAACTGTTGGTTCACTGTTTCTGTGATAACAAGGGAGAGAGAGAAATACAAGTTAATAATTATTTAATTAGAACAGATATTGGAAAACATTTTACAATGAGTTGCTGGAAAACAGATGTGGTCAGGTATATCACCCCATCCCATCCCCCCACCTCACCTCCGCCCTCCTCCCCGAACCCCCAGTGAGTGAAAGCACATTGGTGGACAAATTGGTTGTGACATTTCATATAATGGGAGGAACGTGGACAGAATAAAATTGAGAAGACCAGAGTACAGGAGCAAAATGGCTGCAAGATCTACTGATCATGCGAAGAAAATTGGGACGCGGAGTTAGAGAAAACAACAAGTTGGTGGGGCTTCCAAAAACACAGCAGATAGAAGTGGAAGAGGCAGATAGAATTTGTGGGTTCAGTGGGGATGATGGAGGGGGACGAGCTAACAATCTGCCAATTGAAGGATTAAACAGGGATTGATTGCAAAGCACATACGATCATTTTACTATAATATCAATCTGGATCCCAGTGAATGGGGGAGGATGTGCTCTAACCAATGAGCTGTATAACTCCACAGATAATGTCGGGAGCGGAAAGCGATCTGTGCTGCGGATTTGTAATGGGAAGATCTTGTAAAATGATTGAATAATCTGAATTTATAATCAGTGGAGTGAACACCTAGGACAATCCTGGTTAGGAAATGTCAACATGTTTAAGTGATGGAGCAGGAGTATTGCACTGCGACAATTCCATGCTCCACACTCACGGGGTTTCTTTTCACCGAGCTATCTCCAACCCAATTTTGGGGCTGTTGTACAACAACATCAGTTTGCATTTCTCTAGTGCCCTCAACGCCATACAGTGCTCCAGAGCGCTTCACAACAGCGGAGCTTGGTGCCTAGCCAAGGGGAGGGGTAGGTGGCCATAATCGCGGTCGAACAGGAAAGTGTTCAGGCGTGACTTGAAAATGGAAAAGGAGGTGGCGAGGTGAAGGAGTTCCAAAGTTTTATCACTGAACTTTGCACCATTTCCACATCCAATCCCGGCCATAATGCACAGTCCTTGCTTCCAAACGAAAGCGATGAGGATCAGAGGGAATTGAACTCTGTCACAGGGTGGGACACACACAAAACGCACAATCACTGACACTGCGGCATTGGAACAGAAAAATCTGAAGGTGACAATGGCTTCTATTCTCCAGAGTCGGGGTCTGACCGAGGAGCTACAATGTCCAATTTGTCTGAAGTTCTTCAATGACCCTGTGACCCTGGAGTGTGGCCATAACTTCTGCCGCTCCTGTATCACCGGGAGCTGGGATAACCAGGACAGAATCTCCTGTGCTGTTTGTCAGCGGGTTTTTCCAGAGAAGAAACTTGGGGTTAATTGGGCCCTTGTGAATCTAGCAGAGAAAGCTCAGAAACTCAGCCTGTCCTCGATAGAGATGGAAACTAAGCACAACTGTGAGAAACACCGGGAGGAACTGAAGCTTTTCTGTGAAACTGACAAGAAATTACTGTGTGTGGTTTGCAGCCATGGGCGAGAACACAGAGATCACAGCGTCCTACCAATTGATGAATCTGCTGAAATCTACATGGTAAGGATACCTCCTATCCTATTAAGTCTAGAGTGGGATTCATTTTATTTCACTTCAAATCACACCTTCAAACCCCTTTGTTCCACGTGTTTTTTCCAGGATCAGGTGAGATTCTCCTTAGCGTCTCTCACACACAGGAAGGAAACTGCTGTACAAGCTGAAGTCAAACAGAGAGAAAAGATTTCACAAGTTAAGGTAAGTTGTGTGGGGCCTGATTATTTTGGTATCTGTGTCTAACTTTAATATGTGTACACTACGTGTCATTTCCTTGTCTCTTCACTGTGTACACAGAGTGCGGTGTTTCGGTGTCTCATTACTCTGTGTACTCAGTAGGATATCTCAGGGTCTCTTGTTACTCTGTGCACACAGTGCCATGTCCCAGTTTCTCCCTTTACTCTGTGTACACAGTGTGATGGCTCAGTGTCTACCTTCACTGTGTTTACTGGGTGTGATGTCCCAATGTCTCCTTTCACTGTGTGTACAGTGTGATGTCTGATATGTTACAGGAACAGGTGAGCAGTCTGGAAACCCACGTCATGTCTGAATTTGCTAAAATTCACCAGAGCCTGACTGACAGAGAGCAGCTGGTGATGGGAGATCTCAAGCAGCGCGAGAAGGAGATGTTACGAAAAATGGAGACAAATCTGCGAGAGATTCAGGACAATTTAAAATCTGTGGAAAATGACATATCAGAGTTACAGAAACAGATGGAAAAAGACACCCTGACCTTTCTGCAGGTAAAGAGCTTGCATTATATTTTAGTTCATTAAAAGGCACACACAGTATGTAGCACAAAATAAGAGTCCGACTGTTAGATAGGTCATTGAATTTATTATTTGGTATATTCTAGCATGTATTTTTATTTCTGATGTGTTTCCAAGCAGTTGCCACTTTTCTTTCTCCACTTTGCTGTTGATATCCAAACTTTATTACCATTCAAGGCAATATGGAGCAAGCAAGTTCGCAAATTTAAAAAAACAAATGGTAATTTGAATGCTCAAATGTTTGTGGGGATGATACTGTACGCAATTGTCTAACAAATTTTGTCCACAAATATATAGTCAATTCACTTTACAGTATATTTTGTGAAGCGCTTTGTTACACCGTCTAGAAGATGTGAAAAGTGCTGCATCAAATGCATGGATTATTATCAGTATAATTAATACAAATATTAATAAACTGTGATGTGGAAATTTATTGCTGTTTGTCTGAGTTTATAGTGTGCTGCCTCAGTGTGACTGAACATGTCTGTGTTTGATTTAATTAGGAACAAACAGCTTGGACGAGAAGGTACGACATGCTCGTTTACAAAGTATCCCAGAATTTCACATAGAAACCAAACACAATGTGAAGTTTCACTTTAAATTGTGAATGTGTTATTTCAGGATTAGTGATGCTGATCATACACTGTCAGTGTGTGAGAGTGATCTGCCTGTGGGAATGTTCAAATGGCCTTTGAATAATACAGTCTGGAGAGAGATCATAGACAGCATCAGCCCAGGTAAATATCGCTCATTCTCACCCTGATCTCACAGTCATTAGTGTAGCCCAGCACACTCACAGTCCCCAGCAGAGATCAGCACAGAAACAGACCACTTAAAAAAAATACAACCAGGCAGAACCCAGAACAGCCCAACACATAAACACACAACCCACAGCAAAGCCCAGCATAGACACAGCTCCCAACTCACATGCAGACCCCAACACACACAGTCCCCAGCATATAAGGAGCCCCAGCACACACAATACCAGCAAATCCCAGCACACACACAGAACCCAGCATAGTCCAGCACAACCCATCTTAAATACAGACTCCAACACACACAGCCCACAGCACAGTCCATCAAAAACACAACCTCCAACAAACACATGAACCCACCTAGCCCAGTGCGCACACAGCCGCCAGCACAGCCCACAACCCAACACACACACAGCCCCCAGCATATGCCAGCACACACACATTTCCCAGCTCATACATAGCCACCAGCACAGCCCAGCAAAAACACAAACCCAAGAACACACACAGCCCCAGCAAAGACCAACTCACACACAGTCCCCAGCATATCCTCCGTCAAATGCACAGCCCCCAGCACAGCCCAGCACTCTCACAGACCCGAGCACACACACAACCCCCAGTACGTCACAGCACACACACACACACAGCATAGCACACACACAGCCCTCAACACAGACCAGCACACCCACAACCAGCAGCAGATACACAGGCCCCAGGATTGCCCAGTGCACACACAACCCACAGCATAGCCCAGCATATAAACAGCCCCCAGCACAGACTACCACAGAGCTTCTACACAGTAACTTATGGCGTTTATGTATAGTAATAAATAATCCTTAAATAATAATAATATTCCATGCGTTTGCTATCGTGGAGTCTTATAGATCAGTCACCTTAAAAGCAAGTGATCTGGGTACAATTCCAGGCAGGTCGGGGCGAAATCTTGGGGGAAGCTAGGCAAGTTTTCCTACTCAAAATATCTGATAATAGTGCCTCAAAAAACAATCAATAACATATCATAGTCACTTCAATACACCATTGTTTATGGGGACGCTGCTGTGCGCAATTGGCTGCTATGTTTCACCCACAAATATGCAGTCATTTCGCTTTACAATATATTGCGTAAAGCGCTTTAATAATAATAATCCATACATTTGAGAAGACATATGTGTTGGACACTTTGAGGCATCTCCAACACATACGGTTCCTAACATGGTCCCTCACACACATCTCTGACACACATGCTCAAAACACCACTCACACAGACTGTGCACCTTTGAGATGGAAGCTGTTCCCAGTTCTAGTTGTGTTTACAAACCGTCTGAATTTCCAGCCTTGCCCTCAGTCACTCCCACTGTGTGTTGTTTCTCTCTCTCTCTCTCTCTCAGCTCCGGCCTCTCTGACTCTGGATCCTGACACAGCCAATCCCTGTCTCATCCTGTCTGAGGACCTGACCAGTGTGAGAGACAGTGACAAACGGCAGCAGCTCCCATACTCCCCGAAGAGGTTTGATACCTATGCCATTGTCCTGGGGTCTGAGGGCTTCACATCAGGGAGACATTACTGGGAGGTGCAGGTGGCCAACAAGACAGACTGGACCGTGGGATTGGCCAGAGAGTCTGTCAACAGGAAAGGAGACATCACAGTGTCACCAAAGGATGGGATCTGGGTTTTGTGTCTGATAAACGGGGATGAATATAAAGCTTGTACCTCACCTTCCACCCGCCTGCCCCTGAGAGAGAGAGAGAGACCCGGGAAGCTGGGAGTTTACCTGGACTATGAGGGGGGACAGGTGATATTTTACAACGCTGACAACATGTCTCATCTCCACACTTTCACTCAAACCTTCACTGAGAAACTCTATCCTTACTTCAGTCCCTGTTTGAATGACGGCGGGAAAAACTCTGAGCCGCTGAGAATCTGCCGGGAGACAGTTTAATGTGGAGGGGAATCCTGATCCGGGAAACTGTGTTAGACTGTGATTCCCACCAGGCTGGGGGGGGGGGGGGGGGGAGGGGGGGGGGGGAGGCTGGGCTTTTCCTCCAGGTTTGAGCTGAGAGTTTGTGACGGGAAGTGAATACAGAATAATAATAATAATAATAATAATAAAACATTTGATTTAGCGACTGTTAGACAAATAATCAAATCATATGTATATTATGTATATAATCAGATGAATATCAATCAACAAACAAACAAAAACACAAGTACATTGATAGAGCCTTTCATGTCTGGAATATAATAATAATAAAGATTACATTTGATAATATGGTTTACGTCTAAATCTCTCCCTGACCTTGGCTCCTCTTTACTTGTCTGTCTTTCTCTCTCTCTCTGTCTGTCCCCCTGTCTTTCTCACTATGTGTCTGTCTGTCTGTCTGTCCCCTTGTCTGTCTGTGTATCTGTCTGTCTGTCTGTATTAAGAATAAGAACAAAGCGTTTGATTTGGCGACTGTCAGTGTCTCAGGTGATCAAACCCTCTGTGTACAAACAGACAAACTCTGTGTAGATTAATCGCAATAATGAGAATTGTGAAGTCTGCGTTGGGTTTGGCCGCGTTTTGTGGGCGACACAAACACTGTGTAGACGAAGCTACAGTGACCAACTCACAGGAACAACAGTCGATTTACAGATCGCCTCTCACGTCAGAATCACTGTAACACTGAAGATCACAGTTGATAATAAAGCTGACATGGCCCTGAGTCGCTCCCTGACTTTGGCGTCTGTCCGTCTGTCCCTCCGTCTGTCTGTCTGTGAGCTAGTGACGTCACGTGAGGTGCCCTCACAGAGAGAGAGAAGGTGGGAGAGAGAGATGTTATTACAGCCTGGGATTCACACAGAGAGAGAGAGAGAGATCTCCACAGTCTGAGATACAGAGAGAGAGAGTGAGCGAGATCTCCACAGTCTGAGATACAGAGTGAGAGAGAGAGAGAAGGCGTGTGAGAGAGAAATGTACATATTCCTGCACCTTAAGATACAGAGAGAGAGAGATCTGTCGCCAGCCTGAGATACACTCACACAGAGAGAGGGAGTAGGTGAGAGAGAGAGAGGAGGGAACAGAGTTAGAGAGAGAGAGCGCGCTCTGCAGCCTGAGATGCACACACAGATAGAGAGAAAGTGTGTGTGTGGGGGGGAGGGGGGGGGGGGGAGGGATGTGACACAGAGATACCCTCACAGTATGAGAGAGAGAGAGAGAGTCTGAGATATAAACACTGAGGGAGACACGTGCAGTGAGGGAGAGACACGTCTGTGTCTGTCTCTGTGTCTCTGGGACACACAACCACACCCGAGAGAGTGAGACACACACACACACGCTGCCTCACATGCAAACAGAGCCTCAGCTTCTCTGATGCTCTGATGGGGGAATCAGCTAAATGTTCAGGCAGCCATCCTTTGGACTAGACATTAAGCCAAGGTTCTGTCTGCCTGGGTGTACAGGTGGACGATAAAGATCCCATGGCACTATCGGATATTGTTTCCCTCTCCACCACAACTCGCTGCCACCGCTTGTCACCCAGAACCTCAGTCCCAGCGTTGCTGGCTGAGCACACAACAGCAACATTACATTACATTTATACAGCCATTTTCAGGTTGCGAGTTCGTCCAAAGGCCTGTTTAGACAAAATGCCCCAAAGCTATGGATCTCTCACTCATTCGCTTCTCCTGCCCCTCTCTCTTCGTTCCACTGTGAGATAACGAGTGTGGGGTGGCAAGATGTGGTTTTGGAATGTGATAAGGCGCTTCTCTCCCCCTGAAAGCCGCTGAGTTGGGGGGTTCATTAGCGTCTTGCATCTTGATTCTAACCGACAAATATTCTAACCGAATTGCCGCAAACTACATATACCAATATTTTGTCTTTAACAGATTTTTGGCCCAGAAAGCTTAGTCAATGCTCGTTACAGCATATTCTGTGAAGATATCTGACTGAAGAGTTAAGTCACAATGATTAGTTTTATTTACATTTTATTATTGTAATGATAGTGGTTGTTATGACTATAATGTTTATTTTATGGGACAACAGAACTTCTGCCTTGTTTTAAACGTTTTAATTCGAATTTAAATTTTTTAAACAGTTTTCAAATTGCTCATCAAGTTTGAAAGTGAACACGATCGTTTTAGACTTAAATACTGTAAATAAATTAGTTATCTCCACGTTTAAAAACGCAATCTCTGAATATCATCCTCTGTACAGAAAAATAAATACCTCAAAGAGTTCTACTAACCGATGTTTACCCCCCAACTACTCCCCTTACTCGTGCCAGTCTCTCGTGGTTACCCCAACTAGCCTCGCTCTGTTCCCAACCAGACGCAATCCTCCTCCTCCCTCTTTATTCAACTTGTCCCATTCCCCCACGCGAAGCATGGCAACCCGACGTCGAAGACGAGGGTCTTGTAATGCGCCTTCGAGTAGGCAAATGAGGGAACGAGTTGGGGGAATTCTGAGACCGAGCTCCAAAGGAAGGGAGAAGAAATTTAATTCAATATACGTTCCGCATTTTATTGATTGTCTGTAGATTGTTCCAAACCTCGACATTCCTGCCAGTAAATTAATCACGCAGTGACTTGCCAAACTGGTTGGATATGAATTTCTGCGAAGCGCCGCTCCCTGTGGTGAGAGCCACATTCCAGGAGTGTTTCGGATCATAAACAGGCTGAGACCTGCCGCCTGCCTGTCCAGCGGGAGGGAACCCACAGGAAGGAATAGGCAACACAACAGCAGATCTGGGAAATAACTCAATAAAGTAGAAAACAGTAAATTAACCCTTTGGTTCTCTGACGAACAGCGGTGTGACTTACATCAGTGTGTGATTCCTGCTTAACCTGGAGACCAGCCGTTTGCTCCTGTGCCAATTACAGTTCAACAGGTAAAACCTTATCACATCAACTTGGTGAAACGAGACAGGATTGTTTAATGGATTGTGAAGAAGGAGTTGGTTATCCTGTCGCACAGACCTTTGCTTAAAGGCCGAGTTCATGCCAACAACTACATGAGCAAAATGAAACCAGTAAAGCTCCTTTCAGGAGGACTATCACAGTCATTGGACGCTGGACACTTATTGCTTCAGACCCGAGCACGGGACAGTGAGTGTGTAGTGGTACACAATTATCCATGTAGGGGCGTGTCACGTGGATGCAAGTGATTTTGTGAGAAGTGCTGCACCCTTTAGTGGGCGTCAGATTTTAGCAATGGATCAGGTAACACAGGCTGAGAGCTGCTGGAAAGATATGCGGAGATTGTATCTTCTTCCCGACTTTAGAAGCGCTCTTTCAAGTAAAAACAAAAGTTACGCTATTTTTGCCTCTGTTCCTCTCTGTGTGTGTGAGTGTTTGTTTGTGTGTATATACAGACGGTGGAGGGGGGAGGGAGTGCGGGAGGAGGTGGGGGTGGGTGGGTAAATAATATAGGTGAAACCTTCAGCAGGTTTCTTCATCGAAACACACAGGAATGGTTTTCCCAACAATTGTTAGGATATGAAATATTCACCATGCACTGTGTTAAATTCAAGGAGCGTTGCTATTGCAACTGAAAGGAAAGATGGGATTTGAGACTGAGAACAAACGATTCACTTCTCCTGCCCACAAACCGGTTTCTGCTTTTCTCTGGAGAGAATTTGTGCTGGATTTCCTCCACCAAACCCCAGTGACTATTAGTCAATCACATCCTAACTGGCGATCGAGAAGCTCCGTCTCTCAACAGCTCAGTGTCATTGTGTCTGTCTGTCTGTCTGCCTGTATGTCTGTCTGTGTGTCTTTCTGTCTGTCTGTATTAAGAATAAGAACAAAGTGTTTGATTTGGTGACTGTCAGTGTCTCAGGTGATCAAACCATCTGTGTATAAACAGACAAACACTGTGTAAAATAATAACGACAATAAGAATCGTGAAGTCTGCGTTTGGTTTGGCCGCGTTTTGTGGGCGACACAAACACTGTGTAGACGAAGCTACAGTGACCAACTCACAGGAACAAACGTCCATTTACAGATCGCCTCTCACGTCAGACTCACTGTAACACTGAAGATCACAGTTGATAATAAAGCTGACATGGCCCTGAGTCGCTCAGTGACTTTGGCGTCTGTCCGTCTGTCCCTCCGTCTGTCTGTCTGTGAGCTACTGACGTCACGTGAGGTGCCCTCACAGAGAGAGAGAAGGTTGGAGAGAGAGATGGTATTACAGCCTGGGATTCACACAGAGAGAGAGAGAGAGCGAGATCTCCACATTCTGAGATACAGAGAGATAGAGAGAGAGAAGGCGTGTGAGAGAGAAATGTACATATTCCTGCACCTTGAGATACAGAGAGAGAGAGATCTGTCGCCAGCCTGAGATACACTCACACAGAGAGAGGAAGTAGGTGAGAGAGAGTGAGGAGGGAACAGAGTTAGAGAGAGAGAGCGCTCTCTGCAGCCTGAGATACACACACAGATAGAGAGAAAGTGTGTGTGTGGGGGTGGTGGGGGGGGGGGGGATGTGACAGAGAGATACCCTCACAGTATGAGAGAGAGAGAGAGAGTCTGAGATATAAACACTGAGGGAGACACGTGCAGTGAGGGAGAGACACGTCTGTGTCTGTCTCTGTGTCTCTGGGACACACAACCACACCCGAGAGAGTGAGACACAGACACACGTACACACGCAGCCTCACATGCAAACAAAGCCTCAGCTTCTCTGATGCTCTGATGGGGGAATCAGCTAAATGTTCAGGAAGCCATCCTTTGGACTAGACATTAAGCCAAGGTTCTGTCTGCCTGGGTGTACAGGTGGACGATAAAGATCCCATGGCATTATCGGATATTGTTTCCCTCTCCACCACAACTCGCTGCCACCGCTTGTCACCCAGAACCTCAGTCCCAGCGTTGCTGGCTGAGCACACAACAGCAACATTACATTACATTTATACAACCATTTTCAGGTTGTGAGTTCGTCCAAAGGCCTGTTTAGACAAAATGCCCCAAAGCTATGGATCTCTCACTCAATCGCTTCTCCTGCCCCTCTCTCCTCGTTCGACTGTGAGATAACGAGTGTGGGTTGGGAAGATGTGGTTTTGGAAAGTGATAAGGCGCATCTCTCCCCCTGAAAGCCGCTGAGTTGGGGTGTTCATTAGCGTCTTGCATGTTGATTCTAACCGACAAATATTGTAACCGAATTGCCGCAAACTACATATACCAATATTTTGTCTTTGATCGATTTTTGGCCCAGAAAACTTCGTCAATGCTCGTTACAGGATATTCTGTGAAGATATCTGACTGAAGAGTTAAGTCACAATGATTAGATTTGTTTACATTTTATTATTGTAATGAGAGTGGTTGTTATGACTATAATGTTTATTTTATGGGAGAACAGAACTTCTGCCTTGTTTTAAAAGTATTAATTTGAATTTAAATTGTTGAAACAGTTTTCAAATCGCTCATCAAGTTTGAAAGTGGACACGATCGTTTTAGACTTAAATACTGTAAATAAATTACAGTGAACTCCACGTTTAGAAACGCAAACTCTGAATATCATCCTCTGTATAGAAAAATAAATACCTCAAAGAGTTCTACTAACCGATGTTTACACCCCAACTACTCCCCTTACTCTTGCCAGTCTCTCGTGGTTACCCCAACTAGCCTCGCTCTGTTCCCAACCAGACGCAATCCTCCTCCTCCCTCTTTATTCAACTTGTCCCATTCCCCCACGCGAAGCATGGCAACCCGACGTCGAAGACGAGGGTCTTGTAATGCGCCTTTGAGTAGGCAAATTAGGGAACGAGTTGGGGAATTCTGAGACCGAGCTCCAAAGGAAGGGAGAAGAAATTTAATTCAATATACGTTCCGCATTTGATTGATTGTCTGTAGATTGTTCCAAACCTCGACATTCCTGCCAGTAAATTAATCACGCAGTGACTTGCCAAACTGGTTGGATATGAATTTCTGCGAAGCGCTGCTCCCTGTGGTGAGAGCCACATTCCAGGAGTGTTTCGGATCATAAACAGGCTGAGGCCTGCCTGTCCAGCGGGAGGGAACCCACAGGAAGGAATAGGCAACACAACAGCAGATCTGGGAACTCACTCAATAAAGTAGAAAACAATAAATTAACTAGTTGGTTCTCTGACGAGCAGCGGTGTGACTTACATCAGTGTGTGATTCCTGCTTAACCTGGAGACCAGCCGTTTGCTCCTGTGCCAAGCACAGGTCAACAGGTAAAACCTTATCACATCAACTTGGTGAAACGAGACAGGATTGCTTAATGGATTGTGAAGAAGGAGTTGGATACCCTGTCGCACAGACCTTTGCTCAAAAGCCGAGTTCATGTCAACAACTACATGAGCAAAATTAAACCAGTAGAGCTCCTTTCAGGAGGAATATCACAGTCATTGGACGCTGGACAGTCATTGTTTCAGACCCGAGCACGGGACAGTGAGTGTGTAGTGGTACCCAATTCATGCACCAATGTTTCTCCATGTCACCACAATTTTCTGATTATTGTTAATGTTTATTTCCTGGTGTATCTCGATGCTTTTGCAGTCGGAACATGGCTGCTCCCAGGAAATTAGCCATGTAGGGACGTGTCACGTGGATGCAGGTGATTTTGTGAGAAGTGCTGCACCCTTTAGTGGGCGTCAGATTTTAGCAATGGATCAGGTAACACAGGCTGAGAGCTGCTGGAAAGATATGCGGAGATTGTATCTTCTTCCCGACTTTAGAAGCGCTCTTTCAAGTAAAAACAAAAGTTACGCTATTTTTGCCTCTGTTCCTCTCTGTGTGTGTGAGTGTTTGTTTGTGTGTATATACAGACGGTGGAGGGGGGAGGGAGTGCGGGATGAGGTGGGGGTGGGTGGGTAAATAGTATAGGTGAAACCTTCAGCAGGTTTCTTCATCGAAACACACAGGAATGGTTTTCCCAACAATTGTTGGGATATGAAATATTCACCATGCACTGTGTTAAATTCAAGGAGCGTTGCTATTGCAACTGAAAGGAAAGATGGGATTTGAGACTGAGAACAAACGATTCACTTCTCCTGCCCACAAACCGGTTTCTGCTTTTCTCTGGAGAGAATTTGTGCTGGATTTCCTCCACCAAACCCCAGTGACTATTAGTCAATCACATCCTAACTGGCGATCGAGAAGCTCCGTCTCTCAACAGCTCAGTGTCATTGTGTCTGTCTGTCTGTCTGCCTGTATGTCTGTCTGTGTGTCTTTCTGTCTGTCTGTATTAAGAATAAGAACAAAGTGTTTGATTTGGTGACTGTCAGTGTCTCAGGTGATCAAACCATCTGTGTATAAACAGACAAACACTGTGTAAAATAATAACGACAATAAGAATCGTGAAGTCTGCGTTTGGTTTGGCCGCGTTTTGTGGGCGACACAAACACTGTGTAGACGAAGCTACAGTGACCAACTCACAGGAACAAACGTCCATTTACAGATCGCCTCTCACGTCAGACTCACTGTAACACTGAAGATCACAGTTGATAATAAAGCTGACATGGCCCTGAGTCGCTCAGTGACTTTGGCGTCTGTCCGTCTGTCCCTCCGTCTGTCTGTCTGTGAGCTACTGACGTCACGTGAGGTGCCCTCACAGAGAGAGAGAAGGTTGGAGAGAGAGATGGTATTACAGCCTGGGATTCACACAGAGAGAGAGAGAGAGCGAGATCTCCACATTCTGAGATACAGAGAGATAGAGAGAGAGAAGGCGTGTGAGAGAGAAATGTACATATTCCTGCACCTTGAGATACAGAGAGAGAGAGATCTGTCGCCAGCCTGAGATACACTCACACAGAGAGAGGAAGTAGGTGAGAGAGAGTGAGGAGGGAACAGAGTTAGAGAGAGAGAGCGCTCTCTGCAGCCTGAGATGCACACACAGATAGAGAGAAAGTGTGTGTGTGGGGGTGGTGGGGGGGGGGGGGGGGATGTGACAGAGAGATACCCTCACAGTATGAGAGAGAGAGAGAGAGTCTGAGATATAAACACTGAGGGAGACACGTGCAGTGAGGGAGAGACACGTCTGTGTCTGTCTCTGTGTCTCTGGGACACACAACCACACCCGAGAGAGTGAGACACAGACACACGTACACACGCAGCCTCACATGCAAACAGAGCCTCAGCTTCTCTGATGCTCTGATGGGGGAATCAGCTAAATGTTCAGGAAGCCATCCTTTGGACTAGACATTAAGCCAAGGTTCTGTCTGCCTGGGTGTACAGGTGGACGATAAAGATCCCATGGCATTATCGGATATTGTTTCCCTCTCCACCACAACTCGCTGCCACCGCTTGTCACCCAGAACCTCAGTCCCAGCGTTGCTGGCTGAGCACACAACAGCAACATTACATTACATTTATACAACCATTTTCAGGTTGTGAGTTCGTCCAAAGGCCTGTTTAGACAAAATGCCCCAAAGCTATGGATCTCTCACTCAATCGCTTCTCCTGCCCCTCTCTCCTCGTTCGACTGTGAGATAACGAGTGTGGGTTGGGAAGATGTGGTTTTGGAAAGTGATAAGGCGCATCTCTCCCCCTGAAAGCCGCTGAGTTGGGGTGTTCATTAGCGTCTTGCATGTTGATTCTAACCGACAAATATTGTAACCGAATTGCCGCAAACTACATATACCAATATTTTGTCTTTGATCGATTTTTGGCCCAGAAAACTTCGTCAATGCTCGTTACAGGATATTCTGTGAAGGTATCTGACTGAAGAGTTAAGTCACAATGATTAGATGTGTTTACATTTTATTATTGTAATGAGAGTGGTTGTTATGACTATAATGTTTATTTTATGGGAGAACAGAACTTCTGCCTTGTTTTAAAAGTATTAATTTGAATTTAAATTGTTGAAACAGTTTTCAAATCGCTCATCAAGTTTGAAAGTGAACACGATCGTTTTAGACTTAAATACTGTAAATAAATTACAGTGAACTCCACGTTTAGAAACGCAAACTCTGAATATCATCCTCTGTATAGAAAAATAAATACCTCAAAGAGTTCTACTAACCGATGTTTACACCCCAACTACTCCCCTTACTCTTGCCAGTCTCTCGTGGTTACCTCAACTAGCCTCGCTCTGTTCCCAACCAGACGCAATCCTCCTCGTCCCTCTTTATTCAACTTGTCCCATTCCCCCACGCGAAGCATGGCAACCCGACGTCGAAGACGAGGGTCTTGTAATGCGCCTTTGAGTAGGCAAATGAGGGAACGAGTTGGGGGAATTCTGAGACCGAGCTCCAAAGGAAGGGAGAAGAAATTTAATTCAATATACGTTCCGCATTTGATTGATTGTCTGTAGATTGTTCCAAACCTCGACATTCCTGCCAGTAAATTAATCACGCAGTGACTTGCCAAACTGGTTGGATATGAATTTCTGCGAAGCGCTGCTCCCTGTGGTGAGAGCCACATTCCAGGAGTGTTTCGGATCAAAAACAGGCTGAGGCCTGCCTGTCCAGCGGGAGGGAACCCACAGGAAGGAATAGGCAACACAACAGCAGATCTGGGAACTCACTCAATAAAGTAGAAAACAATAAATTAACTAGTTGGTTCTCTGACGAGCAGCGGTGTGACTTACATCAGTGTGTGATTCCTGCTTAACCTGGAGACCAGCCGTTTGCTCCTGTGCCAAGCACAGGTCAACAGGTAAAACCTTATCACATCAACTTGGTGAAACGAGACAGGATTGCTTAATGGATTGTGAAGAAGGAGTTGGATACCCTGTCGCACAGACCTTTGCTCAAAAGCCGAGTTCATGTCAACAACTACATGAGCAAAATTAAACCAGTAGAGCTCCTTTCAGGAGGAATATCACAGTCATTGGACGCTGGACAGTCATTGTTTCAGACCCGAGCACGGGACAGTGAGTGTGTAGTGGTACCCAATTCATGCACCAATGTTTCTCCATGTCACCACAATTTTCTGATTATTGTTAATGTTTATTTCCTGGTGTATCTCGATGCTTTTGCAGTCGGAACATTGCTGCTCCCAGGAAATTATCCATGTAGGGACGTGTCACGTGGATGCAGGTGATTTTGTGAGAAGTGCTGCACCCTTTAGTGGGCGTCAGATGTTAGCAATGGATCAGATAAAACAGGGTGAGAGCTTCTGGAAAGAAGTGCGGAGATTGTATCTTCTTCCCGACTTTAGAAGCGCTCTTTTAAGTAAAACAAAAGTTACGCTTTTTTTGCCTCTGTTCCTCTGTGTGTGTGTGAGTGTTTGTTTGTGTGTATATATGGGGGGAGGCGGTGGGGGTGGGTGGGTAAATAGTATAGATGAAACCTTCAGCAACGTTTCTTCATCGAAACACACAGGAATGGTTTTCCCAACAATTGTTGGGATATGAAATATTCACCATGCACTGTGTTAAATTCAAGGAGCGTTGCTATTGCAACTGAAAGGAAAGATGGGATTTGAGACTGAGAACAAACGATTCACTTCTCCTGCCCACAAACCGGTTTCTGCTTTTCTCTGGAGAGAATTTGTGCTGGATTTCCTCCACCAAACCCCAGTGACTATTAGTCAATCACATCCTAACTGGCGATCGAGAAGCTCCGTCTCTCAACAGCTCAGTGTCATTGTGTCTGTCTGTCTGTCTGCCTGTATGTCTGTCTGTGTGTCTTTCTGTCTGTCTGTATTAAGAATAAGAACAAAGTGTTTGATTTGGTGACTGTCAGTGTCTCAGGTGATCCAACCATCTGTGTATAAACAGACAAACACTGTGTAGATTAATCACAATAATAAGAATCGTGAAGTTTGCGTTTGGTTTGGCCGCGTTTTGTGAGCGACACAAATACTGTGAAATTCAGGCCCGTACGCAGGGAGCGTGCGAAGGGTGCGTACGCACACCCCCAAATTATAAAACGTCCACATTTTCCGGGGTAGAGAATTGTATTTTTTATCAAATTTATATACCAAGTAAAGTGAATTTATTGAGCATTTGTGTCACAATCAGTTCTTCAAAACTATGTATAAATTATAAACACACATCTTTGAATGTTTTAATATTAATATAAAATGATCGAGTCGCACACCAGAATCGGCGTCTACCCAAAACATACCGCGTGGATAGCCGAGTCAATGACGCGGCGAGTCTGTGACTCGTGACTGGATAAACATAGGCGCCAAGACTCAAATCCATCCTCGTTTAGAAATCATCCAGTAAACAGCCGCAAGGGTAGCACCACTCGCTACTGAAGTTAAAATCATCTTTTCATCTGATCACCGTAAGTAAAAATTACTCAAGTTTTGAGAGGTGTGACTGTAATGCTAGCAAACAATGACAACATATTTACAAGCTTCTGAGAAATTAAAGCTTTTGAGAACCCAACAAAAAAGTTACATGTGTCTGGACGTATACACTACATAAAAAGGTAGCAGCACTTTGTGGAAGCTGAAATCGTATTTTAATCTGATAAATGTAAGTAAAAATTACTTAAGTTTTGATAGGCGTGTTTCTGAAATATCATGTTTCTTGTTTTGTCTTGATTATCACATTTGATTTATCTTATTAAAAATGTATTCCTGTAATTACAAATTGCTTTTAGAGATGTCCACTGGCATGCAAAAAACATATGACCGCAAAGATAAACAGTGCGACTTTATTTCACGTTCAGTTTTGTACCCAGAGTGAAAAAACATCAATGTCGCACGAATTTGGCGTAAAAATAGTTTCACCATCATCTGATCGAGCGAACTCGGGCATTGACAATCACACTTCTCCACTGATCCCTTCTCTCCATGTAGCCTGAATACTCCCGCCTGCCAATACCCGAATCGCGCTCCAGAGGATCGATGTAGGTTAGGGCCGGTCTACCTAGCCTTAGATCTCGGGTCATTTAAAATAGTTTAATGGAATGAAAATAAATGTCATAAGCCATGTAGTTCCCTTTTCATTTAAATTATCTACATACATAGGCAAACGTTTGTGGACTCGATGAAGAACATATGTTTTTCCTTAATTTTTTTTGTTAGAAGTCATCATAAATACATAGTACCTAGACTACGTTATGGGCCGCAAAGAGCAAAATGAACGGAAACGCAAAGCAGCTGCAAAACTGTGCAAGCCCCTAGACCAGTGGATGGTCAAAAAAAGGCTTAGTTCGACTGATGATCAAGAGCCAGCTAAGGAATCGCAAGAAATACAGGATGAGATGGGAGTTAGTGAACCAAGCTGTTCCAGTGACCAGGAAGTTGCCGAGACCCTTATAATTATACAACATAGGTCTACTCATTTCATTAATGATATCGGAAACATCATAAATGCTACTCTGAGCCCTGAGGAGTTGACCAATGCAATTGAAAAACTTGATGTTGCATATAAATACCATCTCTTGACAAGCCACTTCATCCCATCTGAAGATTACATTTTCCCGTCACGGTTCCTTCACCATTGTCAGCGCCAGTTCAAGATGAGATACTTGCGAGATTATAAATGGATGGTCTACAGTCCTTCATTAGATGCTGCCTTTTGCATTCACTGTGCACTGATGGTCCAAACAAGTGAGAGGAAACGGATGGGGGCATTTGTTAATGCACCCTTTACAATGTTTTACAAACTAAACGAGAAGGCGAAGGAACATGAACGAAATGGTTACCACGTAAATTCTATGATTAGATCGGCATCAATGCGCGACTCTGTTGCGAACCCACAACATAAGATAGACATTCGTTTGGTCGATGAAAAGAAGAAAAACATTGAAAGAAATCGACATATCCTAAGAACAGTTGCCGAAGCTGTATTATTCTGTGGACGTCAGTGTATTGCACTTATAAGAGATAACGAAACAGTCGTGGAAAGTAACACCGTTACGAGTGACTGCACACATTACAAAGGTAATCCGGGAAACTTTCTGGCAGCCCTACAGATGATTGCGAAGCATGACGAGGTTCTTCGACATCACCTTGCTAGTATTGGGCTCGCAAATAGGAATTGTAAATATACCTCACCTAGAATACAGAACGATATCATCACAATCATCGGCCATGATATAATCCGCAGTGATTTGATTGATGAAATCAAAGCCGCTCGATGGTTTAGTGTACTTGCTGATGAGGTAACTAGCAGCAACCAAGAGGAGCTCGCCCTTTGTTTCCGTTTCGTTGACAGAAATAAAGATATCAGGGAGGAATTTCTGTCTTTTCTTAAATTGCCAAGGATTACCGGTGAAGTCATCGCCAGTACCATCTTGGACTTTCTAAAGTTGACGGGACTTGATGCTACTAACATCCGTGGACAAGGCTATGACGGAGCTGCAAACATGTCAAGCGATAATGTTGGTGTTCAGCGACGAATAAAATAGCAGTCACCAAAAGCTGTATACGTTCATTGTCGTGGTCATTGCCTAAACTTGGTAATAGCGCATTCATGCTCCCTCCCCTGCACAAAAAACGCAATTGACAAGCTAAAGCCTGTTGGTTCTTCCTGGCAAGCCCAAAGCGCAATGGTCTCCTGCAATCGATTATTAGAAAGGCTTTGCCAGAGGAAACAAAACATCGAAAGGGGCTTCTTGACTTGTGCAAGACACGATGGGCTGCCAGACACGAGGCATATACTAATTTCTATCAGGCATTTATCTACATCATTACAGCATTGGAGAATATTGCTCATGGTGCCAACGTCGAATCATGTGGCATAGATTTTAGTGAAGCTAGTTGGGATCCAAAGAGTCGCTGTGATGCAGCATCTCTATTGGCAAGTCTCACTTCCTTCGACTTCATTGTGACCTTTCTTACGATCTATCACTTCTTGTCACATCTCGCTGGCATAACAGTAAAATTGCAAGGGCAGACTGTAGAACTCATCAAGGCTTACAGTGAGATCTCAACCGTGAAAGCGGTATACACAGCGCTCTGCGATGATGTAGAAGTCGAATTTTCAAGAACATATAAGCAAGCTGTTAGAATGGCTAATGCTCTCAACGTCATGCCATCAATGCCACGGACTGTTGGTCTGCAGACCATGCGTAGTAACGTGCCTGCAGCTACACCTGAGGAACATTATCGTCGAAACGTTGCGATTCCATTCCTGAGCCACATCCATTCTGAGATTGACTCACAATTTTCCGATTTATCGGTGCTTTCATCAAGGCTATTGGGATTAGTCCCGTCAGTGTTATGTGGGGATGATGTACCGTCACTCGAAGAGGTAGTTGAATTGTACGCAGAAGATATGCACTCACCGGAATTGTTCCCACAATAATTATTCAGATAGAAACACAGATTCCTAGCATTATCCTCTGAACAACGTCCATCCACGGCAGCAGCAGCAATGATGGAGTGTGATGATGACATGTTCCCTAATATCTCTGCGCTTCAAAGATTGTATTCCACTATTCCTGCAACAAGTTGCGAATGTGAACGAAGTGCAAGTGCTTCACGCAGATTACACACCTACCTACGAGCAAGCATGACGCAAGAACAACTTATTCATTACTGTCAATCTGTAGTTTATGATCATTTTCTCTTATACGCATACATTTATCAAGCATTCGTCATTGTACTGTTTTAATTGGATAACATTTACTTTATCGTTCACATTCCGTTCATCGTCGATTCAACAATCTTGGTTGCGTTTATTGGCGAACACATTCGACCTTCCCCAAAAACTTTAGACACGGACTACCGGGGAAAATAAAAACACTGAATAAATAATGATGCTCTTAAACACCAAGGACATGAAATATTTACCGTTCATATTGGATCTTCTAAACCGATTAAATAAGACCTCAAACTGTGTAAAACGTCGGAGACTCGAGGGGGCTTCGGGGGCAGCCCCCAAGCCCCCGGCCATTGTTGGTCCCATCACTAGCAATTCGCACCCCCCCATTAAAAATCCTGCGTACGGCCCTGTAAATGAAGCTACAGTGACCAACTCACAGGAACAACAGTCCATTTACAGATCGCCTCTCACGTCAGACTCACTGTAACACTGAAGATCACATTTGATAATAAAGCTGACATGGCCCTGAGTCGCTCCCTGACTTTGGCGTCTGTCCGTCTGTCCCTCCGTCTGTCTGTCTCTCTGTGAGCTAGTGACGTCACGTGAGGTGCCCTCACAGAGAGAGAGAAGGTGGGAGAGAGAGATGTTATTACAGCCTGGGATTCACAGAGAGAGAGAGAGATCTCCACAGTCTGAGATACAGAGAGAGAGAGACAGAGATCTCCACAGTCTGAGATACAGAGAGATAGAGAGAGAGAAGGCGTGTGAGAGAGAAATGTACATATTCCTGCACCTTGAGATACAGAGAGAGAGAGATCTGTCGCTAGCCTGAGATACACTCACACAGAGAGAGGGAGTAGGTGAGAGACAGAGAGAAGGGAAGAGAGTTAGAGAGAGAGAGCTCTCTGCAGCCTGAGATGCACACACAGATAGAGAGAAAGTGTATGTGTGTGTGTGGGGGGGGGGGGGGGGGGGGGGGAATGTGACAGAGAGATAGATACCCTCACAGTATGAGAGAGAGAGAGTCTGAGATATAAACACTGAGGGAGACACGTGCAGTGAGGGAGAGACACCCGCAGTCTGTGTCTGACTCTGTGTCTCTGGGACACACAACCACACCCGAGAGAGTGAGACACACACACACATACACACGCAGCCTCACATACAAAGAGAGCATTAGCTTCTCTGATGCTCTGATGGGGGATCTGCGAAATGTTCAGGCTGCCATCCTTCCGACTAGACGTTAAGCCAAGTTTCTGTCTGCCTGGGTGTACAGGTGGACGACAAAGATCCCATGGCACTATCGGATATTGTTTCCCTCTCCAGCACAACTCGCTGCCACCGCTTGTCACACAGAACCTCAGTCCCAGCGTTGCTGCCTGAGCACACAACAGCAACATTACATTACATTTATACAGCGGTTTTCAGGTTGCGTGGTCGTCCAAAGACCCGTTTAGACAAAATGCCCAAAAGTGATGGATCTCTCACTCAATCGCTTCTCCTGCCCCTCTCACCTCGTTCGACTGTGAGATAACGAGTGTGGGTTGGGAAGATGTGGTTTTGGAATGTGATAAGGCGCTTCTTTCCCCCTGAACGCCGCTGAGTTGGGGGTTCATTAGCGTCTTGCATCTTGATTCTAACCGACAAATATTGCAACCGAATTGCCGCAAACTACATATACCAATGTTTTGTCTTTAATCGATTTTTGGCCCAGAAAACTTAGTCAATGCTCGTTACAGGATATTCTGTGAAGATATTTGACTGAAGAGTTAAGTCACAATGATTAGTTTTATTTAAATTTTATTATTGTAATGATAGTGGTTGTTATGACCATAATGTTTATTTTATGGGAGAACAGAATGTCTGCCTTGTTTCAAAAGTTTTAATTCGAATTTAAATTTTTGAAACAGTTTCAAATTGCTCATCAAGTTTGAAAATGAACACGATTGTTTTAGACTCAATTACTGTAAATAAATTATAGTTATCTCCACGTTTAGAAACTTAGCTTCTGAATATCATCCTCTCTACAGAAAAATAAATAACTTAAAGGGTCCTACTAACCGATTTTACCCCCCAACTACTCCCTTTACTCGTGCCAGTCTCTCGTGGTTACTCCAACTAGCCTCGCTCTGTTCCCAACCAGACGCAATCCACCTCCTCCCTCTTTATTCAACTTCTCACAATCCCTCACGCGAAGGATGGCAACCGGACGTCAAAGACGAGGGTCTTGCAATGCGCCTTCGAGAAGGCAAACGAGGGAACGAGTTGGGGGATTCTGAGACCGAGCTCCAAAGGAAGGGAGAAGATATTTAATTCAGTATACGTTCCGCATTTTATTGATTGTCGGTAGATTGTTCCAAACCTCGACATTCCTGCCAGTAAATTAATCACGCAGTGACTTGCCAAACTGGTTGGATATGAATTTCTGCGAAGCGCCGCTCCCTGTGGTGAGAGCCACAGTCCAGGAGGGTTTCGGATCATAAACAGGCTGAGACCTGCCGCTCGCCTGTCCAGCGGGAGGGAACCCACATGAAGGAATAGGCAACACAACAGCAGATCTGGGAACTCACTCAATAAAGTAGAAAACAGTAAATTAACCCTTTGTTTCTCTGACGAGCAGCGGTGTGACTTACATCAGTGTGTGAGTCCTGCGTAACCTGGAGACCAGCCGTTTGCTCCTGTGCCAAGTACAGGTCAACAGATAAACACTTATCACATCAACTTGGTGAAACGAGACAGGATTGCATAATGGATTGTGAGGAAGGAGTTGGATAACCTGTCGCACAGACCTTTGCTTAAAGGCCGAGTTCAAGTCAACCACTACATGAGCAAATTTAAACCAGTAAAGCTCCTTTCAGGAGGACTATCACAGTCATTGGACGGTGGACAATCATTGTTTCATACCCGAGCACTGGACAGTGAGTGTGTAGTGGTACCCAATTCATGCACCAATGTTTCTCCATGTCACCACAATTTACTGATTATTATTAACGTTTATTTCCTGGTGTATCTCGATGCTTTTGCAGTCGGAACATTGCTGCTCCCAGCAAATTATCCATATAGGGACGTGTCACGTGGCTGCAGGTGATTTTGTGACAAGTGCTGCACCCTTTAGTGGGCGTCAGATGTTAGCAATGGTTCAGATGAAACAGGCAGAGAGCTGCTGGAAAGATATGCGGAGATTGTATCTTCTTCCCGACTTTAGAAGCGCTCTTTTAAGTAAAAAACAAAATTACGCTTTTTTTGCCTCTGTTCCTCTCTGTGTATGTGAGTGTTTGTTTGTGTGTATATATGGGGGGAGGGAGTGCGGGAGGCAGTGGGGGTGGGTGGGTAAATAGTATAGGTGAAACCTTCAGCAAGGTTTCTTCATCGAAACACACAGAAATGGTTTTCCCAACAATTGTTGGGATATGAAATATTCACCATGCACTTTGTTAAATTCAAGGAGTGTTGCTGTTGCAACTGAAAGGATAGATGGGATTTGAGACTGAGAACAAACGATTCACTTCTCCTGCCCACAAACCGGTTTCTGCTCTTCTCTGGAGAGAATTTGTGCTGGATTTCCTCCACCAAACCCCAGTGACTATTAGTCAATCACATCCTAACTGGCGATCGAGAAGCTCCTTCTCTCAACAGCTCAGTGTCATTGTGTCTGTCTGTCTCTCTGTGTTTCTTTCTGTATGTCTGTCTGTATTAAGAATAAGAACAAAGTGTTTGATTTGGCGACTGTCAGTGTCTCAGGTGATCAAACCATCTGTGTATAAACAGAACAACTCTGTGTAGATTAATCATAATAATAAGAATCGTGAAATTTGCGTTTGGTTTGGCCACGTTTTGTGGGCGACACAAATACTATGTGAATGAAGCTACAGTGACCAACTCACAGGAACAAAAGTCCATTTACAGATCGCCTCTCACGTCAGACTCACTGTAACACTGAAGATCACAGTTGATAATAAAGCTGACATGGCCCTGAGTCGCTCCCTGACTTTGGCGTCTGTCCGTCTGTCTGTCTGTCTGTGAGCTAGTGACGTCACGTGAGATGCACTCACACAGAGAGAGAAGGTGAGAGAGAGTCTTGTCTCTAGCCTGAGATACACCCACACAGCGTGAGAGGGAGATAGAGAGAGACCTCTGCAGCCTGAGGTGCCCTCACAGAGAGAGAGAAGGTGGGAGAGAGAGATGTTATTACAGCCTGGGATTCGCAGAGAGAGAGAGAGAGAACTCTATACAGTCTGAGATACAAACAGAGAGAGGGGAGATGTGTGTGTGTGCGAGATGCAGAGATTTGTACAGCCTGAGATATACAGAGAGAGAGAGAGAGAGAGAACTCGCTGTAGCAGAAATGCCCCCACACAGAGAGAGGTAGAGGATGAGCGAGAGAGTGAGCGAGATCTCTACAGCCTGAGATACAGAGAGAGAGAGAGAGAGAGAAGGCGTGTGAGAGATAAATATACACTTTCCTACACCTTGAGATACAGAGAGAGAGAGATCTGTCGCCAGCCTGAGATACACTCACACAGAGAGAGGGAGTAGGTGAGAGAGAGCGAGGAAGGGGGGGATATGCGAGAGGGATATATAGAGACCTGTCTGCTGCCTGTGATACACTCACACACAGAGAGAGCGAGAAAAGGTGAGAGACAGAGAGAAGGGAACAGTGAGTTAGAGAGAGAGCTCTCTCTGCAGCCTGAGACACACACACACACAGATAGAGAGATGGGATGAGGGACGTGTGAGAGTGAGATGCACTCACAGAATGACACAGAGACAGTGAGAGAGCGAGAGAGTCTGAGACACACACATACACATAGAGATAGAGGGTTAGATACACAAAAACAGAGAGGGAGTGGGGGAGACACGTGCAGAGAGAGGGGGACGATAAACATACTCATACCGAGAGAGGGGAAGACACACACATACAAAGAGAGGGGAGACAGGTACAATCTAATCAAGGGAATACATTGAATTTAAATTACTAGAGCAAGGCAGAAGCAGTTAGAAATGTCGATTAGAATTTTATCGCTTGAAACACATATTCTGTACACACTCAACAGATTTGTTTAAAGGCAGGTTAATCCACACACAGATGTCGCTGTAATCCATGTGCTATCATGATCAAACGCAATGGTTCATTACATAAAACATTCAACTGAGCTTTATTGCAGTGTTGGTTCCTAATTAGTTTTACTCTATGTGTTTTACAATGCAACAGATACAAATGAGTTGATCTGCATCAACTGAACTACTCTTAGCAGGTGTCATCTATGTGCAGCCATCTTTTTTTGAAAAAAAGTCAAAATTATTTTATTTTCTTCATTTTCTTTTCAAAGTGTTTTATCAATCACATCTGCAAGAAGAAACAAAGCGTTTATTATCAAGTGATGCCACGTCCAATATTTTTGATGACTCTATGTTGAGATGAGACTTGATATCGAAGGCAAAAATTATCATTTTGATCCAAATGTCCAAATTTATTGAAAGGTAGTAGAAATAGAGCAGGTAGTCAACCCATATCACTGCAATGCATTTTTCAGGTCAGACACTTTTCTACCATAACAATGATCTTAATTGAGACTTAATCTGATGCAACCCCCATTCAACACCTCAACAGCCTCTCTTCAGCAGATCAAACACTGTCTGATGGATAGCTCGTCTGCTTGTCAAGTTTAAACTGTCTGAAACTATCCACAGAATGTAGATCTAGAGCAGCAAGAAATGCTTGAAAATCAACCAAAATTATTGCTGTCCACAGCGTGATGGTTGGCATCTGATATGCAATTTATTACAATAATTATGATAATGTATATCAGGATTATTAATTTTATTACTAATTGTGCTTGACCTCTCCATAGTTTCATACACACACACACACACACACACACACACAAACACACATAGGAAATCGAGGAGTCTTGTTTGAAACTTGTTTGCAACTCCATAAACTGGACTCTAACCAAGTTATCCAAATCAACCGCATAGGGAACAATACAGTTTCCTCTCTGCACACGGAGGGAATGCAGAAAGGAAATCTGGGAGGGAATGGAGCCCAGAATATTTACCCATCTGTTTATTGCAACTATTCGTAAAAAACGTCATTCAATCCAGAAAAGCGTGAAATTGGTTGCCCCAGTTGTTTGTTCAGATGACTTGTCACTTGTGCATTCACTGTCCCAGCAGAGCTGATTCCCAGGTATAAATATGGGGAAGCTGTGAAGGGTTGGGAGGAGTTTCTCATTCTTCTGCAGCAGAACAGTATCAGCAGAAGCCAGGTCAGCTTGACAGTGATGCGGATCCCAGAAGTTGAAAAGGTGTTTTACCCTACACTGGGAATCATTGGCTTTCCTGGTACGTTGTTAGAATGTGATTCACGTGTGTACAGCCATGTCTCGTTACTCCACACCTGTAGCTGTACATCTGCAAATAGTGTTGCTTTGCTTTAAAAGATAATCTGATCCCCAGTATCAAGAGGAAGATCTGCAAGTGAAAGTAGAGCGAGAGTGGATGTCAGACCAGCCAGAAAATCACCAAGTAATGACGTCAATTAATACCATCATGGTCCACATCTCACCTGTAGAAAACCTTTATATTCTGCTACAATAATCCATAATTGATAAGATCCCACACTCTATCACTGTTCTCAAGCCTAGTTTCAGCAGCATATAAGCATGTACAGCATGTACATGCTACAGCATGTAGCAGAATATAAAGGTTTTCTACAGGTGAGATGGGGACCATGATGGTGTTAATTGATGTCATTACTTATTGATTGTCCGGCTGGTCTGACACCCACTCTCTCTCTACGTTCAATTGCAGAACATCCTCTTGATACTGGGGATCAGATCAGATTATCTTCTAAAGCAAGGCAACACCATTTGCAGATTGGATGTCCACATTGACTGGCTTTGTTAGTATTAGTCATGTGCAATAAAGAAACTTGCCAAAGCGTTCGTCATTACATGTCTGGAAATGAACTCACGTCGCTCGCTTGTGAGGTACGTGCTCTAACTATTGAGCTACAGTTCGATTTTCTTGGTGTAATAATCTCCAAGGCAAGGCAGAATTTGCGGCAAGTTTTGTTACTGGTTTCATTTTTAGTTTCCTAAAAAGTTTCCTTTTTAGATATTTTTGAGGACATATCAATTAGATTAGTTCGGGCGGAATCAGTAGTTGCAGTGTATTTAGATTTCCAAAAGGCATTTGATAAGGTGCTGCATAAATGCTGATGTACAAGATAAAGGCCCATCGAATTCAGGGGAATATATTCGCATGGATTGAAGAATGGCTATTGGGATGAAAAGAGAGAGTAGGAATAAAAGGGTCCTTCGCAGATTCGCGGGATCAAGGATCACTGCTTGGGCCTTAACTATTTACAATCTACATCAATGATATAGATGAAGACATGTTACTTAAAATATCCAAATTCGCGTAAGACACCAATCCAGGGGGGAGAATAAACACCGAGGATAACACTAAAAATTGTAGCACTATATAGATAGGCTACATGAATGGCAGATTACGTTTTATATAGTGATGTGTAAAGTCATCCAACTAGGTAGTAAAATCAGCAGAGCAAATTATTTTTTAGAAGGGGACAGACTAGGTAGTATTAGTGCTCAGTGGGACTTGGGTGTGCTTGTATACCAGTCACCGGTACCTAACCATATTGCAGGCACAGCAAGCAATTAGGAAGGCTAACGGTAAGTTTGCATTCATTGTAAAAGTCTTAGAGTACAAGAATAACGAAGTTTTGCTGCATTCGTATAGAGCCTCGGTGCGACCGCACATAGAATAATTCATGCATTTTTGGTTTTCTTATATAATAAAGAATGTACTCGGCTTAGATGCACTATGTTGGTACTTGTGATGAGGGGGATGAGTTATGAGATAGGTTGAGCGATCTAGGACTACATTCTCCAGAATAAAGCAGAATGATAGGTGATCTTATAGAAACCTATACGATTATTAAGGGGCACGACAGAATATATAGTGGGAGTCTTTGTTCTCCCACTGGTTGGATAAACTATAACCGGGCTCACAATCTTAAAATTTGGGGTCAGCCCTTTCGCACTGAGTTGAGAAAAAAAATGTCTTAACTCAGAGAGAAGCGAATTTCTGGAATTATCTACCACAAAGGGTTGTAGATGCTCAGTCCTGGAAGATATTCAAGAATCAGTCCTTGAACCTATTGAAGACTGAGAGTGATAGATTTATTGTGGGTAATAGGATTAATGGATATGGAACTAAGGCGGGACGGCTGGGTTAAAATAGATCAAACATGATCTTACTGAATGGTGGGGCAGGCTCGAGGTGCCAAATGACATACTCCTGCTCCTAATTCTTACGTTCTTATCTTTTTAGAAGTGTGTTGTCCAGCAATATGCTGAATTCTTCTAGATGGATAAATAGTGGATCGTTTTTCTAGGAATAATAATCTCTTCACAACAATAATAGTAATAATGATTAGTTGCTCAGTCATAACAGAAATTGCTGTTGGTCACATATGTGCTCTATGGGCTGTCTCGGTTTGCAGCCAAATTATAAAACCAACCTACTCTTCAGTGGTTCTGTGGATCGAATTCAGCATTTCAGAGATGTTATAAGTCAAGATAGAATGCAAGGATTATTATTTGGAGCAAAATCTCCTTGTTAATATAATCAACTGAACCATGAGTCGTGCGCTAATTAGTTAATCAATTGGTAATTACTTCGGTTTGGAATATGAGCGGGAAGTATATGATAATCTGTTGTATTATCTGTAGAGAGAGACAATGAGAGAGGGAACTCGCCAGGTTGACCATACGAGATTGCACGAGTTTCTAAACCACACACATACTATTTCCTATACATGGAAATTTCTCATCATCTGAAATGTGACGGAAATTTCTCACTTGACACAGATGGTCTGCTTATTGAATTCCATAATTTTAATGCAATTGGGCAAGAGTCAATGATTCAGGAATCGCAAACGTTGTCTTCCATGGTGGTGTAATCGGCCGTGGTATTTTATCTCCACCGGTGGGCAGCAAGTGGTTGACATTGACATCTCTGTCTGTCAAGCGTCTTACTCAACCATATTCAATAAAGAAACAGGTCCAGTTAGAATGTTTGCCTTTCAAAATTCTGTTGCTAAACCAGTTTACTTGTCTTTCATCGGCAGTGACTTAGACTATTGCTGACCGGCCTGTCTTTGGCAGCTGTCTAACGCGCCAGTAAAATAAGATGGAATTGCTTCCAACAGTTTGAGATGAGAAATCCTGTAGCACAGTATTTAGAGCAATAACGTGAAAGTGAGATGCCGTGGTCTCAATGCCACGCAGGGCACATCAGTTGCCTTGATTCCTTACATCAAGCCGAGCAATCAATTGGAGCTCAGATGCCAATCTGTTGGAAACTCATTTCCTGGACAACAATCAACCAGAAACCATTCAGGTGGTCACCAAATCCATGACTATTTATTTGTGTCTCTTTGCGCAATTGAATGCTGCGTTTCACATACAAAATGTACAAATTTGTGTGTGAAACGCAGCATTCAATTGCGCAAAGAGAGACAAATATATATATATAATTTGTTGTTGTTGTTATTTACTTCACTATACAGTAACGATGACCCGAACGATCTGTTCTGTAATATCGTGTGTATTAACTGTGAATCTGATCAGTTTGAGACATCTGAAGAATGTTGGAAGCAGCAGATCAATTGCCAACATTATTATTATTATAGTTTGAAGTCAAGTGCGATCATACAAGAACTGATGCCATTCACATTCCTAAAGGTAGAAAATCTTTGATTGTGTTTGTGAAATTTCTGCAGCGTTGGCCGTAACAATTGTGGTCCTGGCCCAGGGAATGTGTGGACTCTCCAAATGTGTCACACGCTACCTGGTCGCAATGGCTGTTGCTGATCTGCTGGTTATATTAATTGGCGTGATCCTGCGTGCGACATTTAAGATCCACCTGCCGCATTTGCCTATTTTCCAGACCCCCGTGTGCCGACTGCACCTTATGTTGCGCTACTTCGTCATTGAAGCCTCTGTTTGGCTGACCATGGCCTTCACCTTCGACCGCTTCATTGCCATCTGCTGCCCAAAGCTCAAACCCAAATATTGCACTGAGAGGACAGCGGGCCTGGTAATCTGGACAATCTGTGCATTGTTATGCTTGGAGAACATCCCCATGTATTTTATATACCAAATGAGGATGATGATCAATGGGCAGCCCTGGTTCTGCACAGTCAAGCTCAGCTGTTATACTTTTCTTGGCTGGAGGGTCTTTGCCTTTTTGGACTTGATTGTACATCCACTGCTTCCCTTCATCCTCATTTTCCTCTTCAACACCCTGACAATCAGACAAGTGCTGGTGGCCAGCAGGGGGCGCCAGCGTCTAAATGTGGCTGCGAAGGGGAGGGACGAGGAGATGGAAAGTCGGCGGAAATCCATTATTCTGCTGATTACCATTTCGGGCAGCTTTGTGTTGTTGTGGATCATCTATATGGTCACCATTATGTATGCGTTGGTGACAGAGGCGCGGTTGACACAGTTTGACTACAGCAGCCCTTTCACCATCGCTGAGCATGTGGGTCACATGCTGCAGTACCTCAGCTCCTGTACCAACACCGTCATATACGGTGTGACCCAGACCCAATTCAGGCAGCGCCTGAAATCTTTCTTCATTTACCCCATCACTCGTTTACTGGGCCACTCGCATAACCATGTATAACTGTGTTGCTCTATTTGATTTTCACAGCATTACCGATACCTACAGACAATGTTATAAATGTTCGGTTAATTGTTTGATACAGTAACGTCAAGATTATTTATCATTCAGGTTGTAAATCTTTCTGGGGAAAAATAAAGGTGTCCTATACCCCACAAATATGTGTTTTCGTGTTTTCCATCAGCTGTAAGTTTGTCTACGTATTAAAATGCATCTTCTTTACATCCAAATACAGTCCAACAGACAGATACAAACATGGTCGAGCAGAATCACAAAAACCTAACAAACAGACGCACAAATGCACACACCGTCAAACAGACACAAACACACACACACACACACAGACACACGCAAACTGACTCATACATGCAGTCACAGAGACTGACACACACGCAGTCAAACTGACACAAACAGAACACGCAGTGACTGCCAAGATTCGCGTACAAATATAGAGAAAATTCACTTCACAGTATACTCTGTGAAGCGCTTTCAGACGTCGATAAGATCTGAAAAGCGCTATATCAAATCAAAGGATTATTAGAGTTATTATTACTATCTTCTGTGTAATGTGAATTCAGTGGAGTCAGGCGTGCGTGGAGGTGATAGGCTTGTGGTGTTTGGTGCTGAAGAAGACAAAATGCCGAGCTCTGGATTATCTGCCACCAATAGAGGGAGGATTTGGTGAGCTCAACAAGTTTGCCTAATCAAGCGTGGATGTTATCAATGCGTATCTGATAATCTTGGCCGGCTACCCTCATGTAAACGTGGGTCAGGCAGGCGACATGTTTCCCTTGATCGAGGCCACAACACATGGCTACACCTTTCACCTTGTCGCCAACCGCAATTGTAGAAGTGTGTCTCTCATCTACAGGTCTGTGCTCAGCCTTTCCCCTTATTTCTCCAGAACCTTCATCATATATGACGATATCACACACTACCACTCTCCTGTCTATCCCGCAAGTCATTCTATCCAACTTCGTCTACTTAAGCAATGCCACTTTTCGCAGCTGTCTCAAAAAAGTATTCATCATCATCATCATCATCCTCCTGAAAAGACTTTCCTGTGTTCACTTTAGTCTAATCATTAGGTTTGATTCATGTTTATTAAGTGCATCAGTGTGTAAAAGATGTAGCACAATATGAGAAATTTAGGCATAAAATTGTAAAACCTGCAGAGTAGCAGAAAACAGCCCTGTCTGCAAAAGTGAACTGAATGTAGCTTGGTTGGCATCAATTGTTGCAGACACAATAAGCGTGAAGGACGGACAACAGAAAACATGTTCAGTTCGACATCAGGAAAGGTAATCTTTCCGTTGCTAAGAGTGGTGACTCATGCGAAATTCAACGTGACAGACAAACAGGCCTAGATAGATGGGGAGGTGTTTTACAATAATACATATTGAGAAAACAGGGCAAGGATTACCAAGAATCAGGATACACAGGATGTCGAATGAGGGAATTATTACATGTAAAGATTTTTTGTTTCAGAGTAAGCGAGTCTGTTGGAGAAGTTAAACGATATGATCGAACGAGTTGCTCATACAACAATTAAGGGTATATCTCAAGGTGGAAGCCGAGATCTTCAGCCTGTCGCTGTTGCACAGAACTACGGTTAAAGTTGTTCTGTTTTACAGTGAGTGAAATGTCAGTTACAGAAAAAAGTGGCTGGCCATACCCTCAGTGAATATGCTAAGCAGAGCACGAGAGGGGTGCTGTTGTACACTGCACGTGGTGAGGTAGACAAGGTAATTATCTATGACTGCAGTGTGAATGGTATTATGTACAAAATATTTAACTGTCCGTGTTCTTAATAAAAATTAAATTACGCAATTTTGGATTCTCCTCTTATTTGAAACCAACGTCGAGGATCTGACATCCCACATCTCGACACATCCACATCTCCATCCTCCCATTACTCTCCAAGGCACTGGAAAGAGTTGCTGTTTCCCAGTTTAGCTACCTGCTTAGTTTACAATCCCTCTTTGAACCTCTTCAATCGAGGCCACAGAATGTAGATATCCATGTTTAAATTCGCAAGTGAAATTTTAAACATCTGCACTAAGGCCTTGCTATACCTTAATGTCCACTAAGAACACTCCATCCTCCTACACCATCACATCTCCCACTTCGATCTTCGCCGACCTGCCTTTGCTTGGTTCGACACTCACAATTCCCACTGTCTCCACTTAGTTGTCAATTATGGTTGATCCAACATTGTCAACTGTGGCTGTGCATTTGATCCTCTGCTTTTCGACAACGAAATGCCAGACAGCAACCTATGTGTTGCTCGAAACTCAAAAGTCTTTCCATCCCCCACATCAATGCAATTGACCGCTTTGCTATCCCTCACCTGGGTAACATTGTCCGACTCTAAAACTACCTCTACCCTCTGTCCGCTGAAACTCGTTTACTTGGCATGATTAATTCCAGACTCAAATGTTCCAATTCTGTGCTTGTCAGACTTTCAACTCGTCCCTCCATAGGCTGCAGATGATCCAGAACAAATCATCCGTGTCTTTTGACTTGTATTTGTTTTTGTTGAGTTCGATTCAAGCCGAAGAGGATCCGGGAAGTTTCCTTGGCCATCAAGATTACCTTCGAGTAATCAGATTTTGCTGGAGGCCACAGCAATACGATAATCATTACGGTTGTTAAGCCAGATCTTCCAAAGAACAGTTAAGTTTGATTTCGTCCTTGTACTTTCAGTCAAATGCAGTTAATCATGCGACTGAATCACCCTACCGCCATTCCCGTTAATCACTTTAGCTTTTAAAACTGTTGATCTCAGACTTAAATGTGTTCACTGACTGAGCATCCACAGCATCTGCGGTTTAGAATTCCATAAATTCACTACCGCCCTGGTGAAGAAATGTTTCTAAAACTCAGTTTTATAAGTCAGACCTCTGGAATTCCATCCTGCAATCCTCCTACACGCCCATACCCATGCCTCCTTCAATTCCTGCTTTACGACGTTCTTCATTGATGGTTCCGTTGGTCACAATCCTATCGTTAC
Organism: Hydrolagus colliei; assembly: GCA_035084275.1. Lineage (NCBI taxonomy): Eukaryota > Metazoa > Chordata > Chondrichthyes > Chimaeriformes > Chimaeridae > Hydrolagus > Hydrolagus colliei. The sequence continues at coordinate 905,148 of JAYJKW010000376.1, forward strand.
CCTCGAACATCCCTGACCCTGATGCCAGTTCGCATCTGAAACACTGAATCACCAGCTCCTTAGGACATAATAACAGTAATACGCCTTGCATTTTGATCAATCGCTCTTCGCACCTTATTGACGTCTCAAAATGCTTCACAGAATATACTGTATAATGGACTGACTGTATGCTTGTGGGCGAATAATAGCAGCCAACTGCGCAGAGCAGTGTCCCACAAATAGTCGTGGAATTAAATCATCAATATTTATTATTATTTGTTGTTATAATGTGTACGGATTAATTTTAGGCTTGTGTAGGAAGAAAACTTGCCTGGATTCGAACACAGTCTCACGCTTGTAGGGGCGAGGATTATAACCACTGAGCTACAGGAGTTCCACATGATGCAAAAAGTGCTATATAATGTAATGTTGTTGTAGTTTTTCTTGTTTTCTGTGTATTCATCCAAATTCAATTGCTTCCTTAGATAAATGTTACATTTTCGGTGTAGTGTTGAGGCTGTGGCCACAGTATTAAATCTCTATGAAGATTGCTATGCGACACAATAAAATAACCATCCAACTTTCTCCCCATTTGTCTGCCCCTTCCAAACGTGCTGCTGTACACAGAATGATGGTTGGACTCTGATACCCAAATATTCGATATTACATATCGCAATAATTATGGTAATATATATAAGGATTAGAAATATTATTATGTTAGTGCGCTGGATATCTTCTCAAAATAGTTTTACTCACTCACATGAACACACTCTCATGCAGAGGAATCTGATTCAGGAGCTTGTTTGCAATTCCATAACAACGGCAATAACCAGGATTGCAAAAAGTACTCCAATCAACGGCAAAACACAATACATTTCCTTTCCATATAGGTGGGAGGGAATACATATTTATTACATTGTTTCGTGCCATTGATTACAAAAACCTTCATTCATCACAGAAAACCGTGAAATCGTTTGCCGGAGTTGTTTGTTCAGAGGAACTGTTACTTGTGCAATCACTGTCCCACAGGAGCTGACTCCCAGTTATAAAGATATGAGGATCTAAACGGTTAGTAGGAGGTTCTCATTCGTCAGCAGCAGAACAGTGTCAGCAGAAGCCAGTACAGAGTGAAAATGATGGGAATCATAGAAGTATCGAAGGTGTTTTATCCTACACTAGGAATCATTGGCTTTCCTGGTACGTTGTTACAAGTGGGTTCACTGATGTATAGCCATGTCTCGTTGCTCCACACCTGTATCTGTGCACCTGGAAACAGAATTTGTTGGTCTTAACAAAAAGGTGACCTGCTCCACAATACCAAGAGGATGATCTGCAAGTGAATTTAAAGAGAGAGACACAGTGGGTGACAGCCCAGCTGGAATATCACCAGATGCTGTCACAAAAATAAAACACACTTTACTATTTGAATGCACAAATCACTGGAGAAAAAATAGTATATTCTGCTACAATAATTCATAATTAAAAAGATCACACATTAACTATCCCACAAGGAGAAGTGTATTGAAATCACCCATTTATTATTCTTTTTGATGGATTATTATTAGGCGTGTGGAGTAAAGAAACTTGCCTAAATTTTCGCCCTGACATGCCTGGAATGCAACCCACGTTATGCATGTGCTCCATCTACTGAGCTATCAATTTACTATGTGTACAATCTCGTGGGCAAGACGGAAAGTTGGGCAAGTTTCCTTGCTCCAAGCCCCCTACTTGATTACCAGTAAGTAGGACATTGATTGTTAGGCAAATTGTGGACCAATTTTCTAGTCGCAATAATCTCTTCAAATATAGTAGTTAAAATAATTATTTTGTCACTCATTCCACCACTGTATATCGATCACTGTTGCACTCTGTTTGTTGTCTAGTATCTCCTGCAATATTATACAAGCGACTTACATCTGTCAAGTGCTTTGTGGCATCTCAAAGTTATGGTATTGAATACAAGCGTTACTAATATTATTGGGGAACAAACACCATATTATCTGTGTCAGTTAAATAATGAACAGGATTTTAATCGTTTAGATAACTGCTAATAACTTAAGTAAGAGATGAAACCTATTGTATTATATTGATGTGTGTAACAGGATAGATGTAGAGAGGACTGGCCAGGTGGAGCACAGTTGCAATTTCTCGTCTTTTTCATGCGACGAGATGAGAGTTAGTCACCAGGACTTCTGGTTGCAAAACACATTTTGAGAATTTTGACTCATGAACCATGGTGATAATGGAAGACGTTGCAGATTTGGTGAGTGCTGCACTGCCCAAGTTTCCGTCCTTTAATTGCGATGTTTAACCAACATCTATTTGTGTTATCACGTGCAGATTAAATATCCCAAGACAACCCTCGTAATTATTAGCAACGAATAAGGTAAATTGTAGAATCGACCGTTGTTATCCGATGATCTGCCAGGAACTAGTCAATGAGTTGGACTCTCTGAACACTTAACTATTACTTGATATGGAATGAAAAATTTACATTTAAAACATGTAAAGTATGTGCTTTAGCTTTGCAAACTATGTTATCTGGGCTTCAGAAAGGAAACAAGGATCAATACTTTAGGAAACCACAAGATGCAAGATCACGTCATGAAGTCAAGTTAAAGACCTGAATATTGTTGAAAACCGAATTGGGGATTGGATTGCCACACAAAACAAGGTGGAAACTGCTAAGATGGGATCTGTTTAAGAAGCAGTTTACTGCTGCAATGGGTGGCCTGTGGGTTGTAGTATCTAGAAACGTGAGGATCCGATTCAGGTCGTAGATATCAAATGCTATTCAGATTCCAGTTTCCGAATGTGATTTTGTTGTATGGGGGTATCTGACACAAGTGAATACGTCTCAAGTGTTTCAGAAATTCTAATCCGAAATAGATGTCCAAATATGTAATATATTCCCTATACGTGGGCATTTCTCAGGATATGGAACGAAGTGCAAATATGTCCCATAGCACAGTTGGCCCGGATATTTATTATTACGTACTATTATTGCGAATGTGTCAAAAATTCCTGAATCCCAGATTTTGCGTTTGATGTTTTTTCATTGGGTAACCCAATCGATTGAGTGCAATAAGTTCCAGTGAAGATCTCTGACTGTCAAACTTCTCAACTAACCACTTTCAGCTTGGAAACAAGACTAGTTAGAATTTATTTATCTACAAACCAATTACTTAAGACAGGTAACTTTTGTTTTTAATCAGAAGTGACTTATAGTACTTCTGATTGGCCTGTGTTTGGAATCTAACCAACACATCAGTCTAACTAAATTGAATAGATTCCGTCAGTTTGAGTGGACAAATCCTGGATTCAGTTGTAGTACTCGCTTGAGAGTGAGCTGACCCGGTTTGATTCCCAGATAAGGCAACACCTTAGCTATGCTTCAATTGTCCACCTTATTCAGTTTGTCTCCCAATAAATTGGAGCCTGGATATTTGTGGATCACTTCTCCATGAGAAATGTTCAGCCAAACAATCTAATTTGTTCAAACAATGCATGTCTGTCTGGACATCACTATTTGCCCAATTATCTGGCACTCACAAAAAAATGTTTACTTTTTATACATGTAATATTCGGCACTGGCAGAATAATCCAAATGGGCTCCCTCTGTGTTGTAATATTCTGTGAAATTTTACACGAGTAATTAGTGAAGCTCGCCAATTTGAGAATTCTGATCGACTTGCTCAGCACCGTATCAATTGCCAACATTTATAATAATAATACTAAACCTTGCATTTGATATAGCGCTTTCCACATCTTAACAACGTCCCAAAGCGCTTCACAGAATATCCTCTGAAATGAATTGACTGTATATATTTGTGGGCGAAACGCGGGAGCCAATTGCGCACAGCAGTGCCAAACACAGTCGTAAATTGAAATGACCTATTTTATTATTGTGTTTTTTTGGAGGGATTATTATTAGGCGTGTGTGTCGAGTATGGAAACTTGCCCAAGGTTTCGCCCTGACCTGCCTGGATTCGATCACCGGTCTCCCCAGCTTGTTTTCCCCAGTTTGCAAGACAAGTGCACTAACCACTGGGCCACAGGAGCTCCACAACAATTACTACAACAATTAACACAACACATTGATATAAGTTGGCTAATATTATCATTATTGTATGATTAATCTATGCAGTTGATCATTATGTGCCATCTAAGTGACATCACGAAATGATCAAACTTTTATTCTACGTGATTGTTGATGTCAGGCATGATTACATTTGCGCCGGCACCATTCGCATCCCCAGGGTTAGAACAAATTTGATTTTCATTGTGAACTTTCTGCAGCTATCGCACTGACCATCGTGGTCCTGGCCCAGGGAATGTACGGACTCTCGAAATGTGTCAACCGCTACCTGGTCGCAATGGCTGTTGCTGATCTGCTGGTTATGTTTATTGTTGTGATTCTGTGGAAGACATTTCTCCTGCACCTGCCGCACTTGCCTTTGTTCCTGACCCCCGTGTGCCGAGTTCACCTAGCACTTCGCCATTTCGTCATTGAAGCCTCTGTCTGGCTAACCATGGCCTTCACCTTCGACCGCTTCATTGCCATCTGCTGCCCAAAGCTCAAACCCAAATACTGCACCGAGAGGACAGCGGGCCTGGTGATCTGTACAATCTGTGTATTTTTATGCCTGGAGAATATCCCATTCTATTTTGCGTTCCAAATGAGGATGATGATCGATGGGCAGCCCTGGTTCTGCACTATCAAGCCCAGCTGCTATACTGATCTCGGTTGGAGGGTCTTTGCCTTTTTAGACATGATTGTAAATCCACTGCTTCCCTTTATCCTCATCTTGCTCTTGAATACTCTGACCATTAGACAAGTGCTGGTAGCCAGCAGGGTGCGGCAGCGTCTAAGAGGGGCTGCGAAAGGGAGGGATGAGGAGATGGAGAGTCGGCGGAAATCCATAATCCTGCTCTTTACCATCTCAGGGACCTTCGTGTTGCTTTGGCTCATCTATATGGTAATCTACATGTTTGCTATGGTGACAGATGAGCAGATGACTCAGTCAAACTACAGCAGCCCTTTCACCATCGCTGAGGAGGTGGGTTACATGCTGCAGTACCTCAGCTCCTGCACCAACACCGTCATCTATGGTGTGACCCAGACCCAATTCAGGCAGCGACTCCAATCTATTTTCATCTACCCCTTCACCCGCTTATTGGGCCATTCACATAATCATGTTTAGCTGTACTGCTCTCTTTGGTCTTCACATCATTCTAGATAGAAACTGACAATGCTAGAAATATCCTGCTTTGGTTTGAAATAATAATCGCTAAATTAGATCCAGAATGCTTCAGTTATGAATATGTCTGTTATTGTTTCATATGATATTGTTTACAGTTATGTATCGTTCACTCAATTCACATTGTTAAAGTGTTTTGAATAAATAAAAAAACCGTTACCCATTGAGGTGCTATATACTCCATGAATAAGATAAATATTTCTTAACGCCGAAGCCCACATTGCTTCTTTCACATTTCGTGTGATCAATTAACTATCAATGTGACGTTATATTAACAAATACCTTCTTTAAATCAAACTAAACTATTGAGGATCTATGGGGATAGAATTGGAATAAATATATATGGATATTAGTGTAGCAGATACAGTCAGTGGGAGACTGCTCATCCCAGATAGGGATCCAAAAGAAGAGAGTATAATCTCATTATTAAGATAGCCCTGGAGATTATTCACCAAAAAAAATGCAATGTTGGAGAGAATGTGACTTGTCGCAAAAGTTGGCAATGGCAGAATCAACAGGCATCGTTGTCAAGACACGTATTTGGGAAATCGAGTCTATAAAGGAACATTATGATAAATATCGATGATCCTATCTACAGGAAAGTATCTAACCAGTTCTCCGTTGGCATAAAGTTATTGCAAGGAAATAAGCTTCCCAAGCATTGGGAGATAATGTCGTTCACCCACCAACTTGTCATCTGTTTAGGAATATCTGGCATCAGCGTTGTAAATTTTACTTATATATGTTGTGAAGAATGCACAACTAAGTTTCATGTACTCATAGTTTTCAGCATATACGATTGTTGCTTTGAATACACTGATAATGTTTTTGTCTTCATTTAATTTTAACTGGTAAATAAAACAGAGATAACCTTGTCTAGAAAAGAAAGAAAGTGAATCCCCAACAATAACAACAACTTCGATTTATATACCGCCCTCCACGCTGGACGGCGTCTAAGAGCGCTTCACAGTTACGGATCCCAGGACCGAGCCAAGGGCAGGGGCAGGCAGGTGACTAAAAACTCGGTCCAAGAGAAAGGTCTTCAATTGTGACCAGAAACTGGAAAGAGAGGGGGCGAGGTGAAGCGAGTGAGGAAGGGAGTTCCAGAGCCTCGGAGCGTAGTGGCCGTCGAGGGTGGAGTGGAGGACTCGGGGGACATGGAGGAGGCCAGACCCAGAGGAGAGAAGTCAGCGGTTGCTGGGTTGGTGGGTGAGGAGATAAGAGAGATAAGGGGGTGCAGAGGAATGGAGGCATTTGAAAACAAGGGTGAGGATCTTAAAGTCGATCCTTTCTGGAATAGCGAGCCAGTGAAGTCTGGCAAGGACTGGGGTAATGGGGGAGCGAAGCTTAGAGCGGGTGAGTATGCGGGTGGCAGAGTTTTGGGTAAGATGGATTTTGTGGATTGTGGTGGAGGGGAGACCGGCGAGGAGGGCGTTGCAATAGTCTAGCCGAGATGTGGCAAAGGCGTGGACCAAGGTTTTGGTGACTTTTAACGTGAGGTATTGCCGGAGACGGGCGATCTGTTGGAGGTGGTAGAAGGCAGTGCTGGTGATGGACCGGATGTGGGGGAGGAAGGTCAGTGCGGGGTCGAACCTGATGCCAAGGTTGCGCACAGGTTCTGTCAGTTTTAGGGGCAGAGCGGGAAGTTGGAGGAGGGGAGAGCCATGTGAATGGAAATCTGTTCTTAAGGAACTTCTGGCTTTTGACTAAAAACAGAAACAGGCGTTGGCCGTTCAGCTCTTCAAATCTGCTCCTCCATTGTATAAGATTTAGGCTGAGCTGCACCTCAAGTCCAATCATCCAATTATCGTTAATATCTTGGTGCAGTCCTGTAACTCAGTGGCTAGAGCAATCGCCTTACAAGCGAGAGACCTGGGTTCAATTCCAGACAGGATGTAAGCTTCGGTAAGTTTCCATAGCAAAATGACTACTAATCCCTCCTTCAAAATATTAATTAATTGAATCATACTTTAAAATCATTATTAGTTAAAGAATCAATAGGAAACAATAAATAAGCAACAATTAAAATATATACACTATAAAAAGCCATTTCAATCTGTGACTGTTTGTGGGACGCTGCTGTGCACAATTGGCTGAGATTCATACACACTGTATACACAATATACAGTGTGTATGAATCTCTGTGTGTGTCTCCCTGTGTGTGTGTCTCCCTGTGTATGTATGTGTGTCTCCCTGTGTGTGCGTGTGCGTCTCCCTGTATGTGCGTCTCCCTGTGTGTGTGTCTCCCTGTATGTCTCGCTGTATGTGTGTGTATCTGCCTATGTGTGTGTTTGTTTGTGTCTCCCTGTATGTGTGCGTGTGTGTCTCTCCCTGTGTGTGTCTCTCCCTGTGTATGCGTGTCTCTCCCTATGTGTGTGTTTCCCTATATGTTTGTTTGAGGGTTGGGTGGAATTGAAGTGTTGTTGTGAGTGTGTATATGTCTAGTTGTGTGTGACAGAGGCCTGTATGTGTATGTGTGTATCTCCCTCTCCCTGTGTGTCAGAGAGAGAGAGAGCGACAGAGAAAGAGACAGAGGACTATGTGTGTGTGTGTGTCTCGGTGTGTTTGTGTCAGGCCTGTGTGTATGTGTCTCTGTGAGAGTGGATGTGTGAGACTGTCTATGTAGAGAGGTCTGTCTCTCTCTCTCTCTCTCTCTCTCTGTCTCATACAGGCCTCTGTCTGTCTGGCTCTTCATGTATTTTACATTACTCAGGGTCACATACATACAGAGAGAGACAAAAGTCCTCTTTATAGTGTAAGATACACTCACAGACTGAGTGACACACACAGTCCTCCGTGTCTCACAGTCCTCTGTGTCCAACAAAGCGATGTGGATTGAGTTACCAAATTAATATTTTTCTTTTATTACAACAACAACTTCGATTTATATTGCGCCCTCCACGCCGGACGGTGTCTCAGAGCGCTTCAGAGAAGCGGATCCCGGGACCGAGCCAGGGGCAGGGGCAGGAAGGTGACCAAAATCTCGGTCGAAGAGAAAAGTCTTCAACTGTGACCTGAAACTGGGAAGAGAGGGGGCGAGGCGAAGCGAGTGAGGAAGGGAGTTCCAGAGCCTCGGGGTGTAGTGGCTAAAGACACGGCCGCCGAGGGTGGAGTGGAGGACTCGGAGGACATGGAGGAGGCCAGACCCAGAGGAGCGAAGGCAGCGGGTGCTGGGTTGGGGGGGAGAGAAGATCAGAGAGATAGGGGGTGCAGAGGAGTGGAGGGATTTGAAAACAAGGGTGAGGATCTTGAAGTCGATCCTCTCTGGGATAGGGAGACAGTGCAGTCTGGCAAGGACTGGGGTAATGGGGGAGCGAATCTTAGAGCGGGTGAGTATGCGGGCGGTAGAGATTTGGATTAGCTGGATTTTGCGGATTGTGGTGGAGGGGAGACCGGCGAGGAGGGGGTGGCAATAGTGTTATCTCCCAAAAGCAATCCCTCAATTCAATAACAACCAGATTCCCAACTCCTGCCAGGTAAAGAGAGGCTGGCGTGTAAACAGAAGAATGCTGACATTTGGTACAGCACCGTTACCATCACACTGTATATTGACACACTGTGCCAGGGGGGAGACTCGTGTTGTCTCGGGGATAAATAATGCAGTTACACAGCAGCTGGAATGAAGTGGCCTCTGTGTGTGTTGCAGGAATGATGCCGCTGGACTGTCTGAGGAAAATGGCCAAGTTTGCTACAACAGTGAGTCCTGTGCCAATGATCCAGTGTAACATTTACACGTTGGCAATGGCAATGTTCCTGTTTGCTGTTGGCCCCCAGGCCTGCCGTGCCCGTCTCCTTCACTGCAGCCCCCGCTCGTGGGAGGCGCATGCCGCGGTGCAGAGGGCACAGCCCCAGAAACTCCCAGAGCTGTGTTCAGGACCAGCCAAACAGATCCAGTGAGTCAAGCGCGCACAACACACAGACACGCAACACACAATGCCAACAAGCACACGTACAAAACACGTGCCACGCCCTGCACCGTGTGTAGCTCTGGGTAGGAAAGCTCCGCTGTGCAGTGACGGTGTTAAATGATAGTGTAACGTGGGGTTTATTCGCAGGCAAATCACCAGCCACTCCACGAGGGGCTGCACTACACCATCCCACCCAGTGACCTCAAATCTACCTTCCCTCACGGCCTGCCACGGCGCTTCCAGATAGAGGTACAGCCACAATGTCCAGTCCATTGCCTCTCCCGCTATCATGTGTGTGTGATGTGTGTCTCTATCTCTGGTGTGCCCGTGTCTATGTTTTAGGCTGTTAGTGAGGATTGTATCTAATGCTGTGTGTATCCTATCTGTCTCTCTGTGACTATCCTCTCTTGTCTCTCGCTGTGTAAACGCTTCTCTGCTTTACCATACACACCTTTCTCTGTCTCTCAATCCTGTGTGTGTGTCTCCCTATTTCACACTGCTGGTGTACCGTGTATCTGATTTAACGTGCCCTCTATGTCTCAGTGTGTGCTTGCCTCTCACTGCTTCAGACAGGAGTGAAGGAGGTACGTGATTCTCTGTTGTGTTGCAGGTGAAGACGTTTGGAGAGGCATGTTTGATGGTCAGGCAGCCAGCAATCGAGCTCATCAGTTATCTGAAAGCTACCAATTTATCGTACCCTGCCATCCGCTACCTCATCTGTATCCTTTTCACTTCCAAACTGAGTGCGATTCCCGGCAAAGCGTTTCCTTACTCCACACGTCTGATAATAATCCCTCAAGAAACAAACCCGCTGGAACGCTGCGTAAGGTGGAATCCATCAATGTGGCTCAATGTCCCAGGTCCTTTCCTTGACCTCTCGGCTTTCAGATGGTGAGAGAGGCTGTGGGAAAACACTCAGCAACGCTGTTCATTACTGTTCCAAGCAGGACTGGCTTATTCTCCATGTCCCAGATGGTGAGTTGCAGCCAATGTTATTGGATTGGATTTGTGTAGTTGTCCACAGGATGGCAGCAATGGGGAGAGGGTTTGGGCTGGTGGGCGCGAGGGCAGTCATTACTCGTGGTGTTTCAGGACATGATTGAAATGGGGACATGTTGCTGTACATAGCCACCCACTGGTGCTTTAAAGCTGTGTGTGTCTCTGCTGGCACTAACACTGTCAGACAAGGAAGTTGTCCGTGGCTCCATCATTTTTCCAAGTTGATGAGATTTGCTGGCTGTATGTCTAAACTCTATAACTCTACACCAGCGAAAACCATCGATATGGATTGATGGTGGACTCATGAGATTGCTATTTTGTGTGTAGCTAAGCAACAGCCACAACAACTTTGATTTATACAGCGCCCTCTATGCTGGACGGCGTCTCACAGCGCCTCACAATAGTGGATCCCAGGAACGAGCCAGGGGCAGGGGTAGAAAGGTGACCAAAGGCGCGGTCGAAGAGAAAGGTCTTCAGCTGGGACCTGAAACTGAGAAAAGAGGGGGAAAGCGAAGGTAGTGAGGAAGGGAATTCCAGAGCCTCGGGGCATAGTGTCTGAAGGCACAGCCACCGAGGGTAGAGCGGAGGATTCGGGGGGGACATGGAGGAAGCCAGACCTAGTGGAGCGAAGTCAACTGGAGCTGGTTTGAGGAGAGAGGAGGTCAGAGAGGTAGGGGATTGCAGAGGAGTGGAGGGATTTGAAAACAAGTGTGAAGCTGAGTATCAGTAATTCTCTTGTGTTGTTCCCCATGTGACAGCTTTCATATGGGTGAAAAGCCGTAAAGAGCTGCTCCAGTTCTCCTACAATCCAGTTCGTTTTGACACCAGCCCATTGAGGCCTCCGACTGGCTCACGAATTTCAAGATTACAAACGAGTGCTTCTTAAAGGAGGTAATAACAAAATAGTTGTTTTTGTCCAGTAGCCATGACCCTATGTGTCAGACCTCCAGCCCACAGTCCCTTGACTCCTTTTAGGCCTGTTTCAGGATTCCGGATTGGTGGGACGTCCTTCGTATCCATTCTTAACGTTTTACAACAACTTCTAAATTAACAGGGAATTAAAACTTCTCCACGATCGAACATCTCGTTGAAGCAACTGAAGCAACATCTAATTGAAGTTTTGTCTGAACAGATAAAAACCCGGCAAAGGTACATCTGGAGCCAGCGGAAGGCAACGGAGGAGGGGAGGCCGCTCGGTGAAGTGGTGGAACAGGTAACTGGGTGAGGGGTTTCACACTGAATCATCAGAACCGCATGGGGGGACAAGTTGGGGGGGCTAGAAAAAGGTCTGCTTAGGTCTTCCCCCGCCCTCCCCCCACCCCATGCTCAAGTCCTGACCCCTGACTGTCCAGAGCCTTGGGACGTCCTACCGACATGAAATGCGCTCTACAAATGTACTTTTCCTGTTGCTTGGCTCAGTCGCTTAAGATCTGGCCTCTGAGGTCAATGCTGGGTATTCTGACCTCATACCCTAGGCTGATGCTGGTGGGAGAGAGAGCCTTATTGGGGGAGGCTCTGTCCTTTGGTTGATACGTTAAACCTCGCTCCCTGTCAGAAGTTAAATGATCTCCCATGCGCTGACGGTAAAGAGAAGGATGTTTATCTCTCTCTCTCTCTCTCTCCATGTGTCCTGACTGACAATTCCCTAAATAAATGGCTCATTCACTTCACAGCTGGTTGCTGCATTTGCTTATTTGAAATAAAAATCCCCCTGATGACAGCAATTCCCTTGAAAGCACTTTGAGATGTTTTCATGTTCTAAGCGTCAGATCAAGTGCATTCGTAGATGCCTTCACTGGTGCCAGGAGCGTGAGATGAGTGAGTTATTGTTTGTGTGTCTGTGTGTGTTGTGGTTGAGCTGAATTCTCGCTGCAGGGACTGACGAGGGTAAAGAGTGCGAGTGATGTAGTCGGAGTCCTGTTCAAGGAGCTGAAGGGACAAAGCTCGTCAGATATCTACCGCCTGCTGGTGGCCATCGACGGGGCCAATACCATCTGGGGACCTACCACCATGAGGAAGGAGGATAGGAGCCAGGTATTGCCTCACATTCCTGATTCCCATTCTTGTTCCAGCCTTCACCAGGCTCCCCTGGCTCTCTACCACACACTAAACTGTCTCCCCCATCACCCCAGCCCTCGCCAGGCTCCCGTGCGTCCCTATCACACACTAAACTCTATCATCAAATGGATCTATTTCAAATCATCTCCCTCAATTTGAAATCTTTTCATGCCCTGGCATCTCGCCACCTCTTCGACCTGCTTACTCACCCAACACAATAACTCCACTCAACTGACTTGTCCCTCGTGCCCTAAATTCCATCATCTGTGGAAGCCACTCCATCCTGTACCTCTGAACGCTCTCTGGTGGCCTTACCCCCTCCTTCCCCAGGTTCAGGACACTCTCTTTTCACAGATTTTTCCACACGAGCTGACTCCGATGCACAATTTGAAGAAGCTGATGAGCAATTACTGGGTGAGAGTCTGAGAGAGTAGCCTCTCCCTACAGCACCACACACTCACTGCACCAATGCTCTGTGTGTGTACGTGATTGTGCGTGTTTGGTGTGTATGTACGCGTGTAGGTATGCATGTGTCCACATCATTTTGGCGCACTGTGTGTCTGTCCATAAAATACACAGGCAAATCACTTTACAGTGTATCCTGTGAAGCACTTTGAGATGTTTGAAAGTGATTAGGTGGTGCGTCAAATATACGGCTTATTATTCTATTCTAACCCGTGTGTTACCTGCTGCAGTGTGCTGGAGCTGTGGTGATGACACTGACCAAGACTGGGGCATTGGGTCCTCCCACTTGTCTCATCTACCTCACCATCTGCTTAGAAAGGTGAGCATTCTGTGCCCGGATTGATTGAAGCTCCTCCCAAACCTCCCTGAGAGCCCAGCTACTCACTCGCAGAGGGAGGCCTAAGGGATGTTGTTGCAAATCCAGTCGCTTTCACTCATCGTTAATCCGTAATGCCATGGAGCCCGTCACTGGGCTACATCTCATCAGTTCCCTGTTCTTCATCTCTTGTCACAGTTTCATTCCTGCGCTCTACACTTCGGAAATCCATCCTGGAGACCCTCTGCCTCGCCACCTCCATACCACAGTACTTCTGCCTCGTTCCTTGCATCCCACAATCCCTCCGCATCGCTCCCTCCATCCCATAGTTCCTCTGCCTCGCCTCCCTCAAGACACGTCGCAAGACCCTCCTCTTTGACTGACTTCGCTCACCTTCCCTGCTATCCGGTACGCGACCATACACTGAGCTCAGCATCTTGAGATGTCCTCCAGACATGAAACACACTGTGCGCATGTATTTTGTTGCTGTTGCATCTTCTGCTCATGAATGACCCTGTTCCCCTCTATCTCTCTCCTTTCGCTCCCTCCATCACACTCCTAACCTCTGCAGGAAGGCTTCGATACTTTGGACCCTTTTGTTCCAATCGAAGTTAGGAATTAAAGTGAGAAGGAGTTTGAAAGCTGCTATCAGTACTACGTGGAACGCAGCATGAGAAAGGTACGGAGGGAGGGATTAGTGTGGAGTTGGAGGACAAAGCTACTTACTCCTTATCTCCTCTGTGGTTCTTTTGACAACAGTCAGTAGTTTCCCCCCATTTACTTGCTGCAAAGTCTCTCCGATCTTTGAAAACCGGAATCAAAGAAGCCTTGTGTAATACTATTGTACAGTGCAGAGAGCTGGGGTTGTTGGGATTCATTCCGCCGCCTCACAGACTAATTCTCTGACCGTCTTTCCACGCGCCCACAGCTCACACAGAGGAGGGGAAACAGGAGCTGCTTTTCTTGTGTAACTACAATACAGGAATAATGGATGGAGTCCGCAGCTTCCTCTAAGCCTTGGAGCAGAAGGAACCTGTCCATTTGCAACATTCTCTATTTATCTCTTGTCGAGGGGAGTGATGGCCCAGGATGTGGCCGAGTTTGCCCGGCCATCAGTCGGCATTCTGCTCCACAAGCCACAGAGACCAACGCTGATCACTGCCTGGCTCACCCAATCAGCAGCGACTCCCTGCCAGCCTGACATGAGATGTAATGTAACCTTGTGAAGTCTGGCCTTGGCTGGGAGAGCCGTCTCTACCTTACAGACTGCAATGAACCAGTGCCTGATGCCTCAACGTCTCTTCCACACGTCTCTTTCACACGGATCATGTTTCAAGCCCTGAGCTGCTGCGTGGAGGACGCTATACAAGTGCAAGTGGTTCTTGTCTCAACAATAACAAATGACATTTGTATCCTGCCTTTCATGTCAGGAGGATGTCTGCGGGTGTCAAGGCTGTAGTTTGTTTTACTGGAAACCATTCCAATACTCATTTTCCAAATGAGTAAGAAAGGTAAATGAAAAATATGTATGTGTCAGAGTGAATATGAAAATGTTGTGAATGTTGACAAGACAGCAGTGAGTGTGAAAGATGTGACAAAAGAAAGAGAAAATGGACAGAAATGATGTCCTTCCTTCCCTTTGTATATCCTGGTACTGGCCACTTACATTTGCGGATTAAAACATAGCAAAAACACCCAAGTGAGTAAGGAGGCTTGTTTCAGAGATCTGCCTCTTTACTTTTTCATGTCTGCGGCCCACCCCCCCCGCACCACCCCGCCGCACCACCACTTCTGAAGCCAACCTGAAATTAAGGCTCAAACCTTGACTGCCCAGCACTTTGGGAGGCCCTCCGGATGTGAAAGGTGCTGTGGAAATGCTGTGACACACATTGTCACTGTTGTGGAAACCTGGGCAGTGAGCACTAACTCCAGCAACACAATGAGAATCTTAGACTGTCTATCACGTCGGGGGGGGACATCTTATGTCTACACTTATGAGACAACATAATGAGACTACAATTTGAGACTACAAACCATCAGATATATTTGTGACTCCCACTCATCCTACAGGTGTTTACCAACACACCTGGGTAAAGGTTTAATGACTGCGTGTTTGGAGAGGAGAGGGTAAAGTGTATTTGCTTGGTGTTTGGTGTGAAGTGACTGTGAGTTTGGGGGAGTGTAAAGCGTAGTGATTGTGTGTGTGGGTGGATGGTACAGTGTAGTAACTGTATGTTTGGGGTCAGAGACATTGGGGGAGAAGAGTGAGATAGAGACAGTGAGAAAGTAGGTATATGATCAAGGGAGAGAAACAAAGAGAGAGAGAGTGAGAAAGAGTGGGGAGACAGGAAGCAGGTGATGTGGAGGTTTGAGGGGAAGATGGGAGTGGAGTAGAGGATGGAGGGGGAGAGAGGAGATAACTGAACACTCGCCCCCACCCCCCACCCTCCCCATTGCCGTGACTCCGCCCCTTCTCCCCCTAACTCGTGACAAGTCAGCCTCCTTTCTCTGCCGCCACGTGATCCACCAGTTCCCTCTCCCTCCACGTGATCAATAATCCCCGCCCCCGCCACGTGATCCGCTAGCCGCGCCCCCACCACGTGATCCGCTAGCCGCGCCCCCACCACGTGACCCACCAGCCCATTTTCCCCCCACGTGACCCGCCAGTCCGGCATCTGTCTGCATAAAAAGATGACTTTCCAGCTGGTAATGAAACGCCACCTGGCTGCCTGTCCACTCACCAGCCCCCACACCCCCCACGTGACCCGCCTGTCCAATCACCAGCCCCCACCCCCCCCACGTGACCCGCCTGTCCAATCACCAGCCCCCACGTGACCCGCCTGTGCACACACCAGCCCCCACACCCCCCACGTGACCCGCCTGTTTACAAGGAGCGTTGTTAGCTGATCCTTACCCTTGCGTCGCCTCCTGCACTGAGCCGCCCCGCGCTGTTTGTACCGGGAGTGTTTTTTTAAATGCAAAAAAAGGCGGCAAACTGTCAGCGCGCGGGGGGGGGGAAGGGGCGGCGGTTTGGTGCTGCGTGCGCAGCCAACGGCTTTCCCGACCTTTCCCACGCGTTTGCAGCTTCGGTTTGGGCGCCAAATCGTGTCTGAGGTAAAGAGGCCGTGGGTATAATAATAATCCCGGACTTTGGCGTGTTTAACCCCCTTGAAGTGTAGTGACTGTGTGTTTCCGGGGAGGCAACAGTGTAGTGACTGTGTGTTTGGTGTCTCTCTCTCACACACACACACAGTGGACAGGCTGACGGAAGAGGGATCAGGAATGGCACCTTTAATAAACAGTCACTACAGTGTACAGACTGTATTACATATCACACACTGTGTGGACAGTCACTGCCTCAGTCACTATCACACACTCACTGTCAGCCCAGGTCTGGATTCCTCCAGTGACCTCAGCTGACTCTGTCCCTTTGGACTGAACTGATTCCCCTCCAGCCTGAAACACATTAAACAGCAAATAACCATCTGATCACAATATAAACTGGAAACTCTTCACTCACAGGTTAATCCATCAATAAATCCCCTCAGACTGTCTCCATCCCGATACCCAGCCCCGTTCTCTGTGTGTTTATCACATTAAACACTGACACAAACACTCACCAGATACTCTCCAGGCTGTTGCGGGTCCGATTGAGGCGGAGGAGAGCGGGGACAGAGGCGTCTGTGAAGGAGTTAGACCTCAGTTCCAGCCACCTCAGTGAGCGGCTTGTACTGAGAGCGGAGACCAGATCATCAGTGCAGCCATCGGTCAGACTGTTCCTATCCAGCCTGGAGATCAGAGACACAGAGACATGACAGGCATCAACAACAACAACAACAACAACAATATGACATTTGCGGAGGACTTCCCGAGGCGCAGGACAGACAGTGACTCAGACTGTGATGGGGAGAGAGGGAGAGAGTAGACCGGGCAGAGTGGGAGGAAGGGAGGGAGCTGAGGGAGAGACAGAGAGGGGATAGAGGGAGGATGGTGGGGTAGGGGGTGATGAAATGGGATGGAGGGAGGGAACAGCGGAGGGCAGTAGGAGAGAGCTGTTGGGGATGGGAGGAGGGAGGTAGCTGTTGTACTGAGGGAGCTGGGTGAGAGGGGACGGGTGGGGGAAGAGCTGGTGAAGGGAGAGATCTACGGGACGGAGAGAGTCGGCGGGAGAGAACTGGGGAGCGAGAGAGATGGGGAGTCAGGGACCTATGCTGGGGAGTGTGAGAGGGAGGGAGCTGGGAGAGAGTGGGAGGCAGGGAGAGAAAGGGAGGACATGAGCATGGGGAGAAGGACTGAGAGATAGAGTGAAGGAGGGAGCTTGGGGAGGGGGGAGCTGAGGATGGAGGGGCGAGTGAGATTGGTGAGAGATAGAGGGAAAGAATGGTAGTGAGTGGGGCAATGAGTGAACTGGGGGAGAAATGAGGTAGGGAGCTGGAGAGGGATGAATTGGGAAAGAGATTGGGACGGAGAGAATTGGGGATAGGGAGAGAGGGAGATGGAGGGAGGGAGGGAGCGAGCTGGGCGAGCGAGTACTGGAGAGCGTGAGGGAGCGATTTAGGAAATGGCGGAGCGAGGGGGGAAGGGAAGGAGGGTTGGAGGGAGTGAGTGAGGGAGGGAGGGAGGGAGGGGGATATAGTGCTAGTCCATGTTCAGTGTGCGATCACTGAGCTGGCTGATGGCCTCACACTGTCACACTGATTCCTGACTCAATATTCAGCTGATACCAACTGATCAGCCAGTGTCAGTAACACACTGAGATATTGCGGGAATTCACACTCGGGATATTATATTCTCACACAGTCTGTTACTTACCACAGTCTCTGTATTTTACACTCCGGAATCCTCAGAGCCTCACACAGTGACTTCACTCCAGAATCTCCCAGATTATTGCCCCCCAGCCTGGACACAGAGACAGAGACACAGTGAATATAGTGTAACAATACAATACACATTGACATCTATATACAGGAGCTGGGGCCAGGGCCAGGCACCTGAACGTACACACACACATCGTTACTAAGTCCTGTTTGGTTCAGATAAACACTGACATTTATATTATAGTTACAGCAGGTCAGGCCTCACAGCTTTACAGGGACCGGGTTAGATTATTCATGAGATACAGCGAGAGAGAGAGAGAGAGAGAGAGAGAGAGAGAGAGAGCGAAAGAGAGTCAGCGAGGTCGTGAGTGACAAGTAGAGAGAGACAACGGGAGCGTGGGATACAGCGAGAGAGAGAGAGAGAGGGAGTCAGAGAGAGATGTGGAAATAGAGATTCAGAAAGAGATGGAGAGACAGCAAGAGAGAGGGAGAGTCAGAGAGAGAGAGAGTCAGCGGGGAGTGAGAGACTGCAAGAGAGAGAGAAAGTCAGAGAGTGTGGAAGGCAGCTTGAGAGAGACTCAGATAGAGAGAGACAGGGAGAGAGAGACAGAGAGAGAGAGAGAGATAGCGGGAGGGAGAGTCTGCGAGAGAGTGAGCGGCAGCGAGTGAGAGACAGTGAGAGAGAGACAGCGAAAAGGAGAGGGTAAATCAGTGAGAGAGAAAGTCAGCGAGAGTAAGAGACTCGGAGGGAGAGAGAGAGAGAATGTAAGTGAGAGAGTGAGAGACAGCGAAACGTGCGAGAGAATCGGTGAGAGAGAAAGCAAAAGAGAGCCAGAGATAGAGAAAGTTAGAGAGATTCGGAGAGAAACAGACAACAAGAGATGGAGGGAGTCAATGAGAGATCGTGAGAGAGAGAACGTCAGTGAGAGAGAAAGTCACTGAGACAGTCAGCAAGAGACAGACAGCGAGAGATGCAGAGACATCGAGAGAGAGCGAGAGAGAGAAAATCAGTGAGAGAGTGACAGCGAGATAGTCAGAGCCAGCAAAAGAGAGAGAGAGAAAGTCAGTGAGAAACAGTGTGTCAGAGAGAGAGTAAGACTGAGAGAGAGAGAGAGAGAGAGAGAGAGAGAGAGCGACATTGAGAGTGACAGCGAGAGAGAGAGAGGGTCAGAGAGAGAGAAAGAGAGTCAGTGAGAGAGAGAGACAGCGAGAGACAGCGAGAGATAGAGCGAGAGACAGCGAGAGATAGAGCGAGAGACAGCGAGAGAGTGAGAGAAAGTCACCGGGAGAGAATCACAGAGAGAGAAATTCAGCGAGTGGGACAGCGAGAGAGAGTCTCATGGAGAGAGAGACAGAGTGAGACAGCGAGAAGGAAATAAAATCAATCAGAGTGAGAGTTAGATAGAGAGTCAGTAAAAGAGAGAGAGTCAGAGAGAGAGAAAGTCAGGGAGAAAGAGGTTCAGTGAAAGCGAGAGAGACAGCGATGGAGAGAGTGACAGAGAGATAGAGAGAGTCAGTGAGAGAGTGAAAGAGAGGGAGAGAAAGTCAGAGAGAGAGTGGGAGACAGCGAGAGGGAGACAAAAGCAACACAATTACACGTGTGGTGCGCCATTCACGTCAGGAGAATAGCCCAAAGCGCAGAACAGAAAGATCGGGACACGAGCAAGTGAAACGGGGCAGGGTAGAGAGAGCGGAGAGAGTTGGGAGGGGAGGGAAGGAGTTGGGAGGGGAGGGAGATAGTGATGACGGGAGGGAGAGATTTGGGAATTGAGGGAGAGATTTGGGAGGGGAGGGAGAAAGTTGGGAGGGGAGATAGGTGGGAGGGGAAGGAGAGATTTGGGAGGCCAGAGAGTTGGGAGGGGATGAAGAGAGTTGGGAGGGGAGAGATAGAGTTGGGAGGAGAGGGAGAGAGTTGGGAGGGGAGGGAGAGAGTTGGGAGGAGAAATAGTTGGAATGGGAGGGAGAGAGATGGGAGGCGAGGTAGAGAGTTGGGAGGGGCGGGAGAGAGGTCGGAGGAGTGAGAGAGTTGAGAGAGGAGATATTTGGGAGGGGAAGGAGGGAGTTTGGAGGGGAGGGAGAGAGTTAGGAGAGGAGGGAGAGAGATTGGATGGTGGCAGATGGTACGGTCGAAGAGGAGGTTCCTGAAACAGTCCTTGAAGGAAGCGAGGGAGGGAAGGAGACGATGGGATTGTGGGATGGAGGGAGGGAGGGATGGGGAGAGAGCGCTAGTCCATGTTCAGTGTGTGATCACTGAGATGGCTGATGGCCTCACACTGTCACACTGATTCCTGACACAATATTCAGCTGATACCAACTGATCAGCCAGTGTCAATAACACACTGAGATATCCGGGGAATTCACACTCGGGATATTATATTCTCACACAGGCTGTTACTTACCTCAGCGTCTGTACTTTACACTCCGGGTTCCTCAGAGCCTCACACAGTGACTTCACTCCAGAATCTCCCAGATTATTGTCCTCCAGACTGGACACAGAGACAGAGACACAGTGAATATAGTGTAACAATAAAATACACATTGACATCTATATACAGGAGCTGCGGCCAGGGCCAGACACCTGAACATACAAACACACACATCGTTACTAAGTCCTGTTTGGTTCAGACAAACACTGACATTTATATTATAGTTACAGCAGGTCAGGCCTCACAGCTTTACAGGCACCGGGTTAGAATATTCATGAGATACAGCGAGAGAGAGAGGGAGAGAGAGAGAGAGCGATAGAGAGCGAAAGAGAGTCAGCGAGGTCGTTAGTGACAAGAAGAGAGAGACAACGGGAGCGTGAGATACAGCGAGAGAGAGGGAGTCAGAGAGAGACGTGGAAAGAGAGATTCAGAAAGAGATGGAGAGACAGCAAGCGAGAGGGAGATTCAGAGAGAGAGAGAGTCAGCGGGGAGTGAGAGACTGCAAGAGAGAGAGAAAGTCAGAGAGTGTGTGGAAGGCAGCTTGAGAGAGAGTCAGATAGAGAGAGACAGGGAGAGAGAGAGACAGAGAGAGAGAGCGGGAGGGAGAGTCCGCGAGAGAGTGAGCGGCAGCGAGTGAGAGACAGTGAGAGAGAGATAGCGAGACAAAGAAGGACAGCGAGAAAGAGAGGGAAAATCAGTGAGAGAGAAAGTCAGCGAGAGTAAGAGACTCGGAGAGAGAGAGAGAATGTAAGTGAGAGAGTGAGAG
Source organism: Hydrolagus colliei (assembly GCA_035084275.1). Taxonomy (NCBI): domain Eukaryota; kingdom Metazoa; phylum Chordata; class Chondrichthyes; order Chimaeriformes; family Chimaeridae; genus Hydrolagus; species Hydrolagus colliei. The sequence goes on from JAYJKW010000376.1 coordinate 926,143, forward strand.
ACAGCGAGACAGTGTGAGAGAATCAGTGAGAGAGAAAGTAAAAGTGAGTCAGAGAGAGAGAAAGTCAGAGAGATTCGGAGAGACACAGACAACAAGAGATGGAGGGAATCAGCGAGAGACCGTGAGAGAGAGAACGTCAGTGAGAGAGAAAGTCACGGAGAGAATCAGCGAGAGACAGACAGCGAGAGATGCAGAGACATCGAGAGAGAAAGAGAGAAAATCAGTGAGAGAGACAGCGAGAGAGTCAGAGACAGCGAAAGAGAGAGACAGAAAGTCAGTGAGAAAGAGTGTGTCAGAGAGAGAGTAAGACTGACAGAGAGAGAGAGAGCGACAGCGAGAGAGACAGCGAGAGGGTCAGAGAGAGAGAGTCAATGAGAGACAGAGAGAGAGAGCGATAGAGTGAGAGACCGCGCGCGAGAGAGAGAGAGAGAGAGAGAGAGAGAGACCGTGAGAGAGAGACAACGAGAGAGTGAGAGAAAGTCACCGGGAGAGAATCACAGAGAGAGAAATTCAGCGAGTGGGACAACGAGAGAGAGTCTCATGGAGAGCGTTAGAGAGAGTGAGACAGCGAGAAAGAGATCAAATCAATGAGAGAGAGAGTTAGATAGAGAGTCAGTAAAAGAGAGAGAGTCAGAGAGAGAGAAAGTCAGGGAGAAAGAGGTTCAGTGAAAGCGAGAGAGACAGCGATGGAGAGAGTGACAGAGAGATAGAGAGAGTCAGTGAGAGAGTGAAAGAGAGGGAGAGAAAGTCAGAGAGAGAGTGGGAGACAGCGAGAGAGAGACAACAGCAACAAGATTACACGTGTGGTGCGCCATTCATGTCAGGAGAATAGCCCAAGGCGCTGAACAGACAGATCGGGACACGAGCAAGTGAAAGGGGGCAGGGTAGAGAGAGCGGAGAGAGTTGGGAGGGGAGGGAAGGAGATGGGAGAGGAGGGAGATAGTGATGACGGGAGGGAGAGAGTTGGGAAGGGAGGGAGAGATTTGGGAGGGGACGGAGAAAGTTGGGAGGGGAAGGAGGAAGTTGGGAGGGGAAGGAGGGAGTTGGGAGGGGAGGGAGGGAGGGGGAATGGAAGGATGGAGGGAAGTAGGGAGGGAGGATGGAGGGAGTGTGGGAGGGAGGGATAATGAGAGGGAGGGAGGGATGGAGGGAGGGAGGGAGGAAATGAGGGAGGGAGTGAGGGAGGGCGGGAGGGCAGGAGGGAGGGAGAGAGGGAGGGAGGGAGGGAGTTAGGTAGGGAGGGAGTGAATGAGTGAGGGAGGAAGGGAGGGAGGGATGGAGTGAAGGAGTAAGGGAGGGAGTTAGGGCAAGAGGGAGGGATGCGGGATGGAATAATGGAGGGAAGAAGGGAGGGAGGATGGAGGGAGTGTGGGAGGGAAGGAGGGAGGGATAATGAGAGCGAGGGAGGTTTGGAGGGAGGGAGGGAGGAATGGAGGGAGGGAGGGAGGAATGGAGGGAGTGAGGGAGGGCAGTAGGTAGGGATGGAGAGAGGGAGGGAGACAGTTAGGTAGGGAGGGAGTGAGTGTGTGAGGGAGGGAGGGAGGGTGGGAGGGAGGGAAGGAGTAAGGGAGGGAGGGAGGGAGTTAGGGCGAGAGGGAGGGAGGGGGATGGAAGAATGGTGGGAGTGTGGGAAGGATGGAGGGAGCTGGAGGAGGGAGTGAGGGCGCTAGTAGGGAGGGAGGGAGGGAAGGATGGACGGAGGGAGGGAGGGAGTGAGGGAGTTTGGGCGGGAGTGAGGGAGGGAGTGGGGATGGAGGGAGGGAGGGAGTGCGGGAGGTCGGGAGGGAGGGAGAGAGGGAGGGAGAGAGGGAGGGAGGGACGGAGGGAGAGAGGGTGGGAGGCAGGGTGGGAGGGAGGGAGTTCGGGAGGGTGGGAGTTTGTGAGGGTGGGATGTTGGGAGGGAGGGAGGGAGCTGGGGAACGTGGGACGGAGCTGTGGGAGGGAGAGCGGGAGCTGGGGGAAGGAGTGAAGGAGGAAGGGAGGGAGATGATGAGGGAGGGACGGAGCTGGGGTAGGGAGGTGCGGACCTGGTGGAGGGAGGGACGGAGCTGGGAGAGGGAGGGAGGGAGGGTGAGTGTAATAGAGGGAGTGAGGGAGGGAAGGATGGAGCGATGGACAGAGCGAGCGAGGGAAGGAGGGAGGTATGGAGGGAGTTAGGGCGGGAGGGAGCTGGGGGAGGGACGGAGTGAGCTTGGGAAGGGAGGGAAAGAGGGAGGAGGGAGGGAGGGATGGAGGGAGGGAGGTAGGGAAGGAGGAAGGGAGGGAGGGAGGGAGCTGGGGAAGAACCGAGGGAGCTGAGGAGGGAGGGACGGAGCAGGAGGAGGGAGGGACAGCGCTGGTGGAGTGAGTGAGTGAGTGAGTTAGGGAGGGAGGGAGGGAGGGGGATGGAGTGAGGGAGGGAGGGACGGAGGGAGGGACGGAGGGAGGGACGCAGTGAGCGAGCGAATGAGGGATGGAGGGAGAGAGTATGGGAGGGAGGGAGGTAGGGAGGGTGGGAAGTTGGGAGGGTTGTAGGGAGGGAGGCAGTCGGGTCGGGAGGGAGCGAGGGAGGGAGGGGAGAGGGAGTGAGGGAGGGAGGGAGCTGGGGGAGGTAGGGATGTAGGGAGCTGGGGGAGGGAGGGTGATGGGGGAGGGAGGGAAGGAGCTGGAAGAGGGAGTGTGGGAGCTGGGGGAAGGAGGGAAGGAGCTTGGGGAGTGAGGAAGGGAGGGAGCTGGTGTAGGGAGGTAAATAGGGGGGAGGGAGGGACATAGGGAGAGAGGGAGAGTGATGGAGGGAGGGAGGTGTGGTGTGAGGGAGTTGTGGTGAGAGGGACGGAGTGGGTGGAGGGAGGGAGCGAAGGAGGGAGGGAGGGAGGTGGGGAGGGATGGAGTGAGTGAGTGAGGGAGAGAGGGAGGGGGGGACGGAGGGAGGGAAGAAAGTTAGCTGTGGAGGGAGGGACGTACCTGGAGGATGGAGGGACGGCGCTGGTGGAGTGAGTGAGTGAGTGAGGGAGGGGGGATGGAGGGACAGAGGGAGGGACGTAGCAAGCGAGCGAGGGAAGGAGGGATGGACAATGGGAGGGAGGGAAGTAGGGAGGGTGGGAGGGAGTTAGGTGGGGCAGGAACGAGGGAGCGAGGGAGAGGGAGAGGGAGAGGGAGGGAGGGAGGGAGCTGGGGGAGGGAGGGACTGAGCTAGTGGAGGAAGGGTGATGTGCGAGGGAGGGAAGGAGCTGGAAGAGGGAGGGTGTGAGCTGGGGGTAGGAGGGAAGGATCTTGGGGAGGGAGGGAGCTGGTGGAGGGAGGTAAGTAGGGAGGAGGGAGGGATATCGGGAGAGAATGAGTGAGTGAGGGAGGGAGGAGGTGAGGGAGGGTGGGATGGAAGGAGGGAGCTGTGTTGAGAGGGAGGGAGCTGTGGTGGGAGGGACGGAGCGAGGGAGGGAGAGACGGAGCGAGGGAGGGAGAGAGCAGATTCCTTGCTAATCCATGTTCAGTGTGTGATCACTGAGATGGCTGATGGCCTCACACTGTCACACTGATTCCTGACACAATATTTAGCTGATACCAACTGATCAGCCAGTGTCAATAACACACTGAGATATCGGGGGAATTCACACTCGGGATATTATATTCTCACACAGTCTGTTACTTACTCCAGTGTCTGTATTTTACACTCCGGGTTCCTCAGAGCCTCACACAGTGACTTCACTCCAGAATCTCCCAGATTATTGCCCCCCAGCCTGGACACAGAGACAGAGACACAGTGAATATAGTGTAACAATACAATACACATTGACATCTATATACAGGAGCTGGGGCCAGGGCCAGACACCTGAACGTACACACACACACATCGTTACTAAGTCCTGGTTGGTTCAGACAAACACTGACATATAAATTGTATTCACGAAGTTGAAAGTCTTTATAGGGCAAGATTGAGAAGGTGAGAGAGAGTGAGGCAGAGAGAAAGAGAGAGGTTTCACTTCATGGGGTTATTTCAGTGTCTCTATCATTCTCTCTCCGTCTCTTTTTCTTTGTTTGCGTACGTCTCCCCTCCTCTCTGTCTCCCCTTACTTCTTTATCTCTCGCGCTCTCTCTCTCTCGCTCTCTCCCTCCTGACTCTCTCAACTTCCCACTCTCTCTCTCAGTGCCTCACTCACACACTCTGTCTCTGTATCAGTTTCTCTGTCTCTGTGTGTCTCTCTCTCTATTTCGCTCACATTCTTATTCTCAGTCTCGCTCTGTCTCTCAGTACCTCTCTGTCAGACTCTGTATCTCCCTCTCTCTATTAGACTCTCCTCACTTTATCAGTCTTGTTCAGTATCTCTCTCTCACTCAATCTCCATATCTGTCTTTCTTCATGTAATCTCTGGTACTTTCTATCTCTCCGCCCTCTTATTCACAGTCTCCCTCTCAGTCTCAGTCTCTCCCTCTTCCACTCTCTTGCAGTCTCTCTCTCTCTCTCTCTATTTCTCTCTCTCATACACCCACAATCTCTGGAGACACAGTCTGTAACTTTCCACTGTATCTGTATTTTACACTCCGGGTTCCTCAGAGCCTCACACAGTCGCTTCACTCCAGAATCTCCCAGTGTAATATGGCCCAGATCCAGTTGTGTCAGTGAGCGGCTTGATCTGAGAGTTGAGAACAGATCCTCGGCACAATCAGCTGTCAGTCTGTCAGGGCCCAGCCTGGAGATCAGAGACACAGAGACACGACAGGGATCAGAGTAAACACAGTGTGTATAACCCTCTGCATCTCACTACAGGCGTCTCCCAGGGAAGGAAGAGGCGTTTGAAGCCACAAGCGGATACAGAGATAGAAATGATCAGCAGACAGTCTGTGACGCCAGTGAGGGGGTTTCCTTATATACAGATATAATATATCATGCAGTAATAATCCTGGGATTGATACAGCAACTTATCGTATCTTCCAGGTGTCCCAAAGCGCTTCACAGGGTCAAGTCTAAAGTGAGTTTATTGTATGTGTTATGGCAGAATATTATAGTTTGAATGAATTATTACTCCTGGAAGAGTCATCTGTGAATCCACTGACAACTGGGTTCCTACTGACTGCTGGTAAACAGAGGCGTGTGGAGTAAGGAAACTTGGCTAAGCTTTCACCCTGATCGGGAGTCTAACGCAGGTCTCTGGCTTGTGAGGCGATGGCTCTAACCACTGAGCTGTAGCCCACTGACTGGAGACCTCTAGCTCAGTGGTTAGAGCATTCGCCTTGCAAGCTTGAGACTGTGTATGAATCCAAGCAAGTCATGGCGAGACATTGGGCAAGTTTTCTTACTCCACACACCTTACAATAATACCTCAAAATAACAAATCGGTTATTTTAATCCATGACTGTTTGTGGCACGCTGCTATGCGCAATTGGCTGCCACAATTCACCCACAAATATACAGTCGATTTACTTTACAGTATATTCTGTGAAACGCTTTGTGACACAGTCTAGAAGCCATGAAAATCCCTGTATGATTTAGAAGGATTATCAGTTATTATTACAGGACACAGGCTGCAGTGTGTGAGCTGACAGACACTAACGCAGAACTAAAACTCCGTAGATTTTATTCTGTGGCAGCTGTTTTGCCCACGTGTTGTTATTATATAGATATTAAATATAAAGCTCCTCAGCTCCCGATTGCAACAACAAAAAAAATCGAATTGTATAGTGCCCTGTACGCCGGTCAGCGTCTCAGAGCGATTCACAATAACACATCCCAGGGGCAAGACAGGGGCATGGGGAGAGAGAGTGGAGAAGGGGGTGTCATGGGCAGGGGGAGAGAGAGAGAGTGAAGGGGGAGCTATGGGCAGGGCTAGAAAGAGAGGGAGGGAGGGGGTAGCAAGGGGCAGGGGGAAAGAGAAAGAGTCGGAGGTGCGAGAAAGGGGCAGCGGGAGAAAGGTGACTAAAGGCGCGGTCGAATAGAAAGGTCTTTAGCTGGGACTTGAAGCTGGGAAAAGAGAGGGGGAGAGACGAAGGGAGTGTGGGAGGGAGCGGTGGGGAGAGAGAGAGGAGGGGAGAGAGAGAGGAGGGGAGAGAGAGAGGAGGGGAAGAGCTGAAGGAAGTGAGGTAGCGAGTGGTGGAGAGAAAGAGAGGGTGGGGGAGACAGAGGGGGGGGGGAGAGAGAGGAGGGGAGAGGCGAAGGGAGTGAGGAAGGGAGGGAGCCAGTGGGCGATACGAAGGGAGTGAGGAAGGGAGGGAGTTAGTGGGAGAGGTGAAGGAAGTGAGTTCCAGAACCTCGAGGCGAGGGGGTTGAAGGCACGGATGCCGAGGTTGTAGCACAGGGTTTGGAGGGACATGGAGGAGGCCAGACCCCGTGGAGCGAAGGCAACGGGCGCTGGTGTGAGGGGAGAGGAGGTCAGAGGAGTGGAAGGATTTGAAAACGAGGGTGAGGATGTTTATACTGATCGTCATGCACACATACAAACACACACACAAAACAGACTGATAGACAAACGTGTACAAAGAAACACAGAAAGAAAGACACACGCAAAAAGTGAGACGCACATTCACACAGCACTCACACACACACTCACACAAATACAGGCAGACACACAACCCATAAACAAATACACGCAAACACCACAAACATATATATATACAGATACACGCAAACAACAAACATAGAAATGCACACCACACATGCACATGCCAACAACAACAACAACAACAATACTTACATTTATATAGCGCCTTTCACGTCGAGAGGACATCCCAAGGCGCTGATGCCAACACACAAACGCATGCACATATTAACACAAAACAAGGACACACAAACAAATACACCACACAGATGTACACCGACATCTGACACACAGCACATATGTACACAAACATTCACGACACACAATCATAGTCACGCACAAAATACACACTCAGAAAATTACACGCAACGCACAGACACACAAATATATTCAGATGCACAGACAATGAATAACAACACACACAAATGCATGTCCGCAAAGTACTCATGTATACATATACACGCACCACATATACGTACAAAGCACACACACTAAACGCACACTCACAAACATATCCACAATCCACACTGAGACACAAAAAGGTACACGCACTACAAACTCACAAACACGAGACACAACACACTCACTCAAACACAGACACTTCACACACAGCACTTACAAACACACACAATTACACAACAACAACAAAGTTACATTTATGTAGAACGTTTCACATCTTGAGGACATCCCAAAGCGCTGGATATTCAGTGTTTCAGACACATACACAAACCTTACCCACACACACTCCAAAACTCACACATGCACAAACACCCACACCATACTCACACACACATCAAACATACACACACGCAAATGTGCACACGTCAAGCAGACAACCAACACCCCCGCAGTCACAAGCAAAGACGCAAACACACACATGTACAAACATACACACACAAACATAGATATATTGTAGGTCAGGGTAAAAGTGGATATGAGGACCAAGCGAGGAATTGGAATAGAAATGAATAGTTCTGCTAGACATAAGCCATGATATTATCACTGACAGAACAGACTCGAAGGGCTGAATGGCCTACGCCTGTTCCTATGTACACACGATTAATAAAAACAAACAAATGCACCCGCCACACATCACCAAGCACATGTGTACACACACCAAATATAAACAAATATATGCAAAATTCAGGCTCAATCAAACACAAGCGCACACTCACCTAAACCCAACCAGACAGACAGACAGACAGACAAAATGAAATTGAGTCTGTCAGTCTATGGAGACTCAGTCTGTTACTTACCCCAGTGTCTGTATTTTACATTCTCTCTCTCATTCGCTGTGAATGAAAGTCTCTCTCTCTTGGTCTTTATCAATCTCTATCAATCTCTCTCTCTCTCTCTCTCTCTCTCTCTCTCTCTCTCTCTCTCCATCCGTCTGCTTCCCGCAGTCACTGCTTTCCCACTGTTTCTCTCATTCTATCAGTCTTTCTCTTTCTCCATTTTGTAGTCTGTCTCTCTTCACTTGATCATTCACTCTCCTCTTCTTTCTCTTTGCCTCTCACTCGATCATATTTGCTCCCTCCCTCGCTCTCTCATTCTCTCCATGTCCGTTATTCGTTCCTCTGCCTTTGTCTCCTCTCTTTTGCGGGTGCAAGAGGCCTGGGATAGGAGCTTTATGATCATATAGAACGTTGGGAGTTTCTGCGGCCTGTAGTGAGCTGTCTCTCATGTCCATCCCTTCACCACAGCTGCTATTCCCACTACATGTACACATTCCTTGCTCATCCATGTGTGTGATCACTGAGATGGGGAGAGAGAGAGGGAGTGAGCTGGGAGAGAGACGGAGCTGGGGGTGGGATAGAGTGAGTTTGCTGGGGAAGTGAGAGAGCAGATTTGGAGCTAATCCATGTTCAGTGTGTGATCACTGAGCCGGCTGATGGCCTCACACTGTCACACTGATTCCTGACACAATATTCAGCTGATACCAACTGATCAGCCAGTGTCAATCACACACTGAGATACCGGGGGAATTCACACTCGGGATATTATATTCTCACACAGTCTGTTACTTACCCCAATGACTGTATTTTACACTCCGGTTTCCTCAGAGCCTCACACAGTGACTTCACTCCAGAATCTCCCAGATTATTGCCCCCCAGCCTGGACACAGAGACAGAGACACATTCAATATTGTGTAACAATACAATACACATTGACATATATAAACAGGAGCTGGGGCCAGAGACAGACACCTATCCGTACACACATACATCGTTACTAAGTCCTGGTTGGTTCAGACAAACACTGATATTTATAGTAGAGTCACAGCAGATTAGGTCTCAGAGCATTACAGGGACCGAGTTATAGGGTGGAGAGCGGGAAGATTAAACTGAAAGGTTTATATCTGTCGCTCTCGCAGTCTCTCTCTTTCTCACAATCTTTCACTCTCGCTCTCCTCTCTCTCTGTCTCCCTATTGTTAGTCTCAGTCTATCACAGTCGTTCTCTTTCTTTTTCGCACCCCCTGTGTTTCATCCATTCTTCCAATCTCCTTCCCTATCTACCCACCTGTCTCTACGCCTATCTGTCTCTCGTTCTATCCATCTACCCTCTCTCCCTCTCTCTATCCATCTTTCTCTCATCCACTCTCTCTCTCTCAGTCTCTCACACACAGTCTCTTTCACAAACTCTTGCTGAGTCTCTCTCTCCATCTCTCTTTCTCTCATTCTGTCTGGCTCCCTCTCTCTCACAGCCTCTGTTTCAGCGTCACTCTATCATACTCAATCTGTCACTCCATTCCAGTCACACTTTGTTTCACTCTCATTCTCATTCTTTTATTTACACTTCCAATCTCTCCCACACGCTATATCTGTCTCTCCGTCTGGTGGTCTCTCTCTCAGCCTCACTCTCATTCTATCAGTATCCCTCAAACTCTCTCTCCCTCACACACAGTCTCTCGCAGTCTCCCTGTCTCTCTCTCCCCTCTCTGTTTCTTGCTCAGAATTCACACATCTTCTCGCTCCCATTCTCGCATAAAGTATGTCTCTCTCTCTTGCTCTTTGTCAATCTCTATCAACGTCTCCCTCTCTCCATCGGTCTGCTTCTCTCAGTTACTCCTACATTCTTTTCCATTCTCTCTCTCTTTGTATCAGTCTTTCACTTTCTCCATTTCATAGTCTATCTCTCCTGACTTGATCATTCATTCACCCCTTCATTCTCTCTGCCACTCACTCGATTATATTTGCTCCCTCTCTCGCTCTCTCATTCTCTCCCTGTCCGTCATTCGGTCCTCTATCTTTGTCTCCTCTCTTGTGCGGGTGCGAGTGGCCTGGGAGAGGAGCTTTGTGATCATACGAAACGTTGGGAGTTTCTCCGGCCTGTAGTGAGCTGTCACTCATGTCCATCCCTTCACCACAGCTGCTGTTCCCACTACATGTACACATTCCTTGCTAATCTATGTTTAGTGTGTGATCGCTGAGATGGGGAGGGACGGATGGAGTGAGCTGGGGGAGGAGGAGAGCAGATTCCTTGCTATTCCATGTTGAGTCTGTGATCACTGAGATGGCTGATGGCTGATGGCCTCACACTGTCACACTGATTCCTGACACAATATTCAGCTGATACCAAATGATCAGCCAGTGTCAATAACACACTGAGATATCGGGAGAATTCACACTCGGGATATTATATTCTCACACAGTCTGTTACTTACCCCAGTGTCTGTATTTTACACTCCGGGTTCCCCAGAGCCTCACACAGTGACTTCACTCCAGAATCTCCCAGATTATTGCCCCCCAGCCTGAACACAGTGACAGAGACACAGTGAATATAGTGTAACAATACAATACACATTAACATCTGTATACAGGAGCTGGGGCTAGGGTCGGACACCTGAACGTACACACATACACATCGTTACTAAGTCCTGGTTGGTTCAGACAAACACTGACATTTACATCAGAGTCACAGCAGGTCAGGTCACAGAGATTTCCATTGACAAGTTTAGAGGGTGGAGAGAGGGATGATTTAATTGTAAGGGTTATCTCAGTCGCTCTCGCAGTCTCTCTATTTCTCACAATCTCTCAGTCTCGCTCTCCTCTCTCTCTGTTTCCCTATTGTTATTCTCACTCTATCACAGTCGTTCTCTTTCTGATTCACTCTCCCTGTGTTTCATCCATTCTCTGAATCTCCCTCCCTATCTACCCACCTGTCTCTACCCCTCTCTGTCTCTCGTTCTATCCATCTACCCTCTCTCTCTCTCTCTCTATCTATTCCTATAACTTTACCGTTACCTCCCATCTCTTTCAATATCGTTCTCTCTACCTCACTCTGTCTCACTCCCTCTCTCTCTAGCCATGATTCTCTCATCCCCTATCTCTAGCTCAGTCTCTCACATTCAGTCTCTTTCACACACTTTAGCTCAGTCTCTCTCTCAATCTCCCTTCCTCTCATTCTGGCTGGCTCCCTCTCTCTCACAGCCTCTGTTTCAGCATCTCTCTCTCATATTCAATCTGTCACTCCATCCAATTCTCACTCTGTTTCACTCTCATTCTCGTTCTTTCCTTCAATCTTCCAATCTCTCCCTCTCTGTCTCTCCCTGCCTGGTTGCCTCTCTCTCTGCCTCACTCTCATTCTATCAGTATCCATCAGACTCTCTCATTCTCAATCACAGTCCCTCGTAGTCTCCCTGTTACTCTTGCTCTTGTTTCTTGCTCTCATGTCACACGTGTTCTCTCTCTCATTCTCTCTGAAAGCAAGTCTCTCTCTCTTGCTCTTTGTCAATCTTTATCAAAGTCTCTCTCTCTCTCTCCATCGGTCTGCTTCTCTCAGTTACTCCTACATTCTTTTCCATTCTCTCTCTCTTTCTATCAGTCTTTCTCCATTTCGCTGTCTATCTCTCCTCACTTGATCATTCACTCTCCCCTTCTTTCTTTCTGCCTCTCACTCGATTATATTTGCTCCCTCCCTCGCTCTCTCAATCTCTCCCTGTCCGTCATTCAGTCCTCTGTCTTTCACTCCTCAGTTTTTCGGGTGCGAGAGGTCTGGGATAGGAGCTCTGTGTTCATATGAAACGGTGGGAGATTCTCCGGCCTGTAGTGAGCTGCCTCTCATGTCCATCCCTTCACCACAGCTGCTGTTCCCACGACATGTACACATTCCTTGTTAATCCATGTTTAGTGTGTGATCACTGAGATGGGGGGGAGGGAGGGAGGGAGGGAGGGAGGGAGGGAGGGAGGGAGGGAGGGAGGGAGGGAGGGAGGGAGGGAGGGAGGGAGGGAGGGAGGGAGGGAGGGAGGGAGGGAGGGAGGGAGGGAGGGAGGGAGGGAGGGAGGGAGGGAGGGAGGGAGGGTGGGAGGGAGGGAGGGAGGGTGGGAGGGATGGAGCTGGGAGAGTGAGGGATCTGGAGGAGGGACAGAGTGAGTTTGCTGGTGGAGGGAGAGAATAGATTTGTTGCTAATCCATATTCAGTGTGCGACCACTGAGATGGCTGATGGCCTCAAACTGTCACACTGATTCCTGACACAATATTCAGCTGATACCAAATGATCAGCCAGTGTCAATAACACACTGAGATATCGGGAGAATTCACACTCGGGATATTATATTCTCACACAGTCAGTTACTTACCCCAGTGTCTGTATTTTACACTCCGGGTTCCCCAGAGCCTCACACAGTGACTTCACTCCAGAATCTCCCAGATTATTGCCCCCCAGCCTGGACACAGTGACAGAGACACAGTGAATATAGTGTAACAATACAATACACATTAACATCTGTATACAGGAGCTGGGGCTAGGGTCGGACACCTGAACGTACACACATACACATCGTTACTAAGTCTTGGTTGGTTCAGACAAACACTGACATTTACATCAGAGTCACAGCAGGTCAGGTCACAGAGATTTCCATTGACAAGTTTAGAGGGTGGAGAGAGGGATGATTTAATTGTAAGGGTTATCTCAGTCGCTCTCGCAGTCTCTCTATTTCTCACAATCTCTCAGTCTCGCTCTCCTCTCTCTCTGTTTCCCTATTGTTATTCTCACTCTATCACAGTCGTTCTCTTTCTGATTCACTCTCCCTGTGTTTCATCCATTCTCTGAATCTCCCTCCCTATCTACCCACCTGTCTCTACCCCTCTCTGTCTCTCGTTCTATCCATCTACCCACTCTGTCTCTCTCTCTATCTATTCCTATAACTTTACCGTTACCTCCCATCTCTTTCAATATCGTTCTCTCTACCTCACTCTGTCTCACTCCCTCTCTCTCTAGCCATGATTCTCTCATCCCCTATCTCTAGCTCAGTCTCTCACATTCAGTCTCTTTCACACACTTTAGCTCAGTCTCTCTCTCAATCTCCCTTTCTCTCATTCTGGCTGGCTCCCTCTATCTCACAGCCTCTGTTTCAGCATCTCTCTCTCATATTCAATCTGTCACTCCATCCAATTCTCACTCTGTTTCACTCTCATTCTCGTTCTTTCCTTCAATCTTCCAATCTCTCCCTCTCTGTCTCTCCCTGCCTGGTTGTCTCTCTCTCGGCCTCACTCTCATTCTATCAGTATCCATCAGACTCTCTCATTCTCAATCACAGTCCCTCGTAGTCTCCCTGTTACTCTTGCTCTTGTTTCTTGCTCTCATGTCACACGTGTTCTCTCTCTCATTCTCTCTGAAAGCAAGTCTCTCTCTCTTGCTCTTTGTCAATCTTTATAAAAGTCTCTCTCTCTCTCTCCATCGGTCTGCTTCTCTCAGTTACTCCTACATTCTTTTCCATTCTCTCTCTCTTTCTATCAGTCTTTCTCCATTTCGCTGTCTATCTCTCCTCACTTGATCATTCACTCTCCCCTTCTTTCTTTCTGCCTCTCACTCGATTATATTTGCTCCCTCCCTCGCTCTCTCATTCTCTCCCTGTCCGTCATTCAGTCCTCTGTCTTTGACTCCTCAGTTTTTCGGGTGCGAGAGGTCTGGGATAGGAGCTCTGTGTTCATATGAAACGGTGGGAGATTCTCCGGCCTGTAGTGAGCTGTCTCTCATGTCCATCCCTTCACCACAGCTGCTGTTCCCACTACATGTACACATTCCTTGTTAATCCATGTTTAGTGTGTGATCACTGAGATGGGGGGGAGGGAGGGAGGGAGGGAGGGAGGGAGGGAGGGAGGGAGGGAGGGAGGGTGGGAGGGAGGGAGGGTGGGAGGGATGGAGCTGGGAGAGTGAGGGATCTGGAGGAGGGACAGAGTGAGTTTGCTGGTGGAGGGAGAGAACAGATTTGTTGCTAATCCATATTCAGTGTGCGACCACTGAGATGGCTGATGGCCTCAAACTGTCACACTGATTCCTGACACAATATTCAGCTGATACCAACTGATCAGCCAGTGTCAATAACACACTGAGATATCGGGGGAATTCACACTCGGGATATTATATTCTCACACAGTCTGTTACTTACCCCAGTGTCTGTATTTTACACTCTGGGTTCCTCAGAGCCTCACACAGTGACTTCACTCCAGAATCTCCCAGATTATTGACCCCCAACCTGGATACAGAGACAGAGACACAGTGAATATAGTGTAACAATACAATACACATTAACATCTATATACAGGAGCTGGGGCCAGGGCCAGGGCCAGACACCTGAACGTCTATATCTCCCTCCACACAGCGCAGCCTCTGAGAGATTAACAGAGGCAGAGACTGACTGCGACCTGGTGTTGGGGAGGATTGGAGGCGGGGGGAGCAGGAGCCGTGTTCACTGATCAAGACAACGACAACAAGAACAACACATTACACTTATAAAGCGTCTTTCACGTCGGGAGGACGTCCCAAGGCGCTGCACAGGAGGCGTGTGACCCGAGCTGGGAGGGGAGTGTACGGTAAGTGGTGAAACAGGTAGGGGAGGTCGAAAAATTCGGGGTGGAACAAAAGGCATGGTCGATGAGGAAAGTCTTCAAACCGGCCTTGAAAGAGGAAAAGGAAGAAACGAGACGGAGGGATTGGGGGATGGAATTCCATAAGGTTTTTCAATTGAGAATTGAATAGGGTGAGAGAGGGGGCAAGGTGGTCAAGAGAGAGAGTGACAGAGTTTGGGGCCGTAGCGGCTTAAAGCGCCACCTCTGATGGTGGGACAACAACATCAACAATATTGCACTTATTTTGCTCCGTTCATATCGGGAAGAGAGGGTGGAAGCAAGCAAGCAAGCAAGCAAGCAAGCAGGTAGGAAGGAAGGAAGGAAGGAAGGAAGGAAGGAAGGAAGGAAGGAAGGAAGGAAGGAAGGAAGGAAGGAAGGAAGGAAGGAAGGAAGGAAGGAAGGAAGGAAGGAAGGAAGGAACAAAGGAAGGAAGGAATTGCGTAAGTGAGCGAGTGAGCGAGCGAGGGAGGGAGGGAGCAGTTTCCTTGCTAATCCATGCTCAGTGTGTGATCACTGAGATGGCTGATGGCTTCACACTGTCACACTGATTCCTGACACAATACTCAGCTGATACCAACTGATCAGCCAGTGTCAACAACACACTGAGATATCGGGGGAATTCACACTCGGTATATTATATTCTCACACATTCTGTTACTTACTCCAGTATCTGTATTTTACACTCCGGGTTCCTCAGAGCCTCACACAGTGACTTCACTCCAGAATCTCCTAGATTATTGTCCTCCAGCCTGGACACAGAGACAGAGACACAATGAATATAGTGTAACAATACAATACACATTGACATCTATATACAGGAGCTGGGGCCAGGGCCAGACTCCGGAATATATACACACACACATCGTTACTAAGTCCTGGTTGGTTGAGGCAAACACTGATATTTGTATAATATAATGCTATTTTATTATGAGTTCAGGTCTCAGAGCTTGATAGGGAACGGATTAGAGTGTGAGATAGAGAGAGAGATATCCGACCAGGTTATCTCAGTCTCTCTCTCTCTTTCCCTGTCTCTCTCTCATTCTCCCTGTCTGTTCCTCTTTCTGTCTCTGGCTCTCTCTGTCTTTATCACTTTCTCTTTGTCTTTCCCTTTCTCTGTCTTTCTGTCAGTCCCAACTCTCCCAGTTGTTCCATGTACCTGCTTCTCTGTCTATCACTGAGAACCTCTCCCTCAGTGATTCTCTCTTTTGTTCTCTTTCTTTCACTCCCTCGCGTTACTATCTCACTCTCTCCCCATTTGTCAGTTTCTCTCAAACAGTCTTTCTGTCTCACTGCCTCTCAGTGTCTCTATCTCTCTCTTTCACAATCATTCACTCTCCGATGGTCACCCCCTTCTCACTTTCTCCAAAGGAGTTATCCATTCCCAGTCTCTATCTCTGTCTTTATTTCTCGCATTTTGAAATCCTGTAGGTCAGTGGTTGGAGCAGTCACGTTAAAAGCGTGAGACCTGTGATCGAATCCATTCAGGTCAGGGAGATACATGGATCCTTACTCCACACATATGGCACGTAATAATCCCTCCCCCCAAAAAACGGGTCATTGCAACCCACTGTTGACTGTTTGTTGGGGCGCTGCTGTGCGGAATGGCCTGCCGCGTTTCACCCACAAATAATACTACGGTACAAATAAATATGCAGTCAATTCACTTTACAGTATATTCTGTGAAGCGCTTTGGGACGTCTAGATGTAGGGGTTGTAGAGGAGTGGAGAGATTGAAATGCAAGTATCTTGAAAATGATCCTCTCCGAGCCACGGAGCCAGTGCAGTGTGGCAACAACTGGGTTAACGGGGGAGTGGAGTTTGGTCCCAGTTGTCCTCTTCCATCTCCGACGCATCACCCTTCTCTGCCAATATTTCAACCACAAAGCTCCGAAAAACCTGGTCCATCTCTGAGCCTCTCTCTTATACACTCACGCTCACTCAGTCACTCCATCTCTTTCACACACTCAGTCTCTCTGCCTCTTGCTCACACTCATTCTCTCTATCAGTCTGTTACTTTCTCCTGGAAACCTAGCGATCTGGAAATCCCTTCCTCACTCACTGCGCCTCCTCCGCTCTCTTCCCAGTTTTGTGTCTCAGCTAAAGACCATTCTCTTCGACCGCACCTTTGGGGATCTCCTCCCTCAAAGAGACCAGTCACCAGCCAGTCATTTGACACAGCAGCTCACACACACCACACTGACTGTCTTATCTCCCTCAAGTTTCTGACTGTGACCATCAACAATAACAAACCAGAGATCTCGGCACTTGTGCAGTGCGGGCACCAGGCACTGGATCCCTTCAGCTTCGATGTTACAGTTGGTGAGATTGAGCGTCTCTATGGTGACACGGGGATGTAACACCTTAACCAGCAGAGCACAGGTCTGAGGGTTCAATGTGATTCCAGTGAAGTCCAGTGTCTGCACAGCTTTGACTATATCCGGGCGAAGGTTGTTGCTCAGAGACTGAATCAATTCTGAAAGAGAAAGGTCGCGAATAGTTTGATAGACGGGAAACAGACGACGAATTGTTTCATGAAGTTAAACGAGCGCTGGGGTCTGGTACCACACGTAATGCACTGCGAGAATTCAGTGAAACCCCGCATTAGCCCAATAATATCAATGTGATCATCCAGGGTGAGATCCTGGATAGTGAGGATTTCGATGGAGAGGGAACCGACATTTTGAAGGGAAATGCGCATAGGTTTCCTTGTTGGAGGGAGGGGATGGATTAGGAGAGGATTTGAGGATGCACAGAAGAGATGGTGTGGAGTGTGAGAGGGGTGGAGAGTTGGGGAGGTTGCCTATGAGGGAGGGGGCAGTTACGATTGCCTTAAGAGGGTGGTTTGTAGGGAGTGTGTGAATGTTGGGGCAGTTGGGTTGGGCTGCTCTGTGACTGCCAGCGCCTGAGGTCATGTTCGACCCGGCGGAGGATTCCCAGGCTGGAGCAGAGGGCAGGGTTCATGGTGTCCAGGAGAGAGAGAATGTGGGGGACGGTGGGAGAGTAGGACAGAGTGAGAGAAGCGGAGAGGAAGATGGGAGGAAAGACTTTTAGTTTGGAGGGGAGGCTCAGGTCGGGGCAGAAATGCATACGCAGAGACCAGGAAGCAGTGATCAGTGGGATGGAATCAGCCCGCAAGCCTAGTGGTGATGGATAAGACAATGACTGCAATTTCTGCTATTTTCTGCTGACCCACTTTCTCTATGTATTAACTTTTTTTTGATAAAAACCGTTTACCGGCAACATGTAACTGGGATGATGTAACAAGTGTCAGTGGGATGTACTGTTACTTACCCAGTTCCAGCTGCAGATCTGGTGAACAAAAAAAATAGTTACTATAGACAATTGTACAAACAAAGATGTGCCGATGCTGATACTGTTTTACGGTGATGGATGAGTTACAAACCTACAGCTTTAACAACTTTATAAACTACAAATGTATAAGTCAACAATTCACTGACATTCGAAGATTGAAATTTCGCATTCTTTGGTTTTATAAATGTCCGTGGGTTGTATCAGCATTTACACCTAGTTACAATTGACTTTGAATATGTAGAGTGAGACATGTAGAGAAAGATAAAGACAAATGTACAAAAGATATGTATATACATATATGTCTTTGTATAGCATCCTAATACATTAGGTAACATCCTAATACACAGACTCTCACACACACACACACACCCACACACTCACACAGGAATGTGATTCGTGGTCACAGAGTTAAAGTAGTTTCAAACAAACACAGAGGGGAGGTGTATGAGGGGATTGGTGAAAGTAAACAAGGAAAAACTATCCCTCAGGATCTTAAAAACCTCTATTAGGTCTCTTCGTAACCTTCTCTGTTCCAATGACAATAAACCTAGCCTCTCTAACCTTTCCTCACAGCTGAATTTCCTCATTCCTGGTACCATCCTAATCATAGAATCATAGAATCATAGAATTTTACGGCACAAAAGGAGGCCATTCGGCCCATCTAGTCTGTGCCGGCTCTTTGAAAAGAGCGATTCAATCCCATTGCCCTGCCCGCTCCCCATAGCCTAATAGACCCGTTCTTCCTAATACATCTCCTCTGCACCCTTTCCAATCCCTTAACACCGTTCCTAAAGTGTTGCAACGAAAATTGAATACAGTAATCTCGCTGAGGCCTAACCAAAGTTTTATAGAGTTTAGTCAGAACCTCCTGATTTTTGGACTATATGCCCCTATTTATAAAGACTATTATCCCGTATGCTTTTCAACAGCCTTATCTACCTGTGATGCCACCTTAGAATAATTACTTACACAATCCCCCAGGTGTCTGTGTTCCTTTACACCCCTTAAGATTGTACTATCTGGCCTATAATGCCTCCCCTAATTTCTCCTCCCAAAATGCATTACCTACATTTCTCTACATTAAATTTCATCTGCCATGTGTCTGCCCATTTTATCATTGGGTATATATCTTTTTGCACATGGCTTTCATGGTTCTCACTACTTACTATTTTTCTTTTCTTTGTGTCATCTTCAAACTTCGAAATGATACTCGCTAAACCCAAATCCAGATCATTAATATATATTCAAAACAGCAGTAGTCTCAATATGGATACCTGTGGGACGCCACTGTACAATTTTCTGTATTAACGACATTTGGTCAAGAATTCGCTCTGTCTGGAATCGAACCTAGATCTGTCGCTTGTAAGGCGAGTGCTCAAACCGCTGAGCCACAGAACTCCACAAACCTTCAAACAACAATTAACTTCCCTACAACACGCATAGACACAACAGCCTTCACCGCCACATCTCCTGCTAATCTGCTGCTTCATACTTTCTGACTTCTGGATCTCTTGTCTCAGTGAAATTTGGTGTTCCTGCAGTTTACGAGCCATGGCTTCCTTCTCCTCCATTAACTTCTTCCTCAATTCTTCCACACACACTTCCAGCTGATGGATCTTTTCCTCTCCCAATCGTTTCTCCTCAACCAGCTCTTGGTGAACCTGAGTTTGCTCCGTCCGTCTCTCTAACAGATCCATTTTCTCGCATTCGGCTAGGAAGGGGAAACATATAAAATCCAATGTCAAACACTGTGAGGAAGAAAATACCAGGGACACAGGAGAATGGAAACACCACCTGAAAGCATTGGGAGTCCCAGGCGCCACCGACAACCTATACAGCTCTGTCATCCCACACTTTGATGGAGCGAAGTGAACTGATTGTGGTACAGACTTCCAAACGGTAGAGGCAGAGAGGTGGAAAAGTAGAGATGTGTGTCAGCTAGAGATGGAAAATAGACAATCACATTCCTCTCCACCACCTGTCTTCCATCATCAGCGGGACTACACTCGCTGGGTTGGAGCCCGACCTCACAACACTACGTTAATGCTAAATATTTCCCTTCCACTCAGTCACCTGCGGAGAAACCCAAGGATCCATTTTTGGCCCCCTTTACTTCCTCAATTACACTCTTCCTACTGGTGATGTTATCCACAAACATGGGATTAACTTCCACGTGTATGCGGATGACACCCGACTTTACTTTTCCATATCCAATTACAACTCCGAGTCCCCTGATATTTCGTCACTTTGTCTGTCGGACATCATGGGCTGGATGCGGGCAAATTCCCTGCAGTTAAATGAAAACAAGACACAAGCCATACTCTTCGGTTCATATCGATGTCTGCTTACCCATAGATCCCACCTGCTCAACCTGCACGACCAGCCCATAAAACGTTCCGAATCGTGCACAGCTTACACATATGTGTACGTGCTCGGCTGTCATGGAGGCTGATAGTGTGCTGGGCTATGCTGGGGGCTGTTGTTTTCGGAGTATCAGCTGGGCTATGTTGGGAGCTGTGTGTGATGGTGGCTGTGTGTGCTGGGGGCTTTGTGTGCTGGTGGCTTTGTGTGCTGGGGGCTGTGTGTGATGGGGGCTGTGTGTGATGGGGGCTGTGTGTGCTGGGCGCTGTGTGTGCTGGGGGCTGTGTGTGCTGGGGGCTGTGTGTGCTGGGGGCTGTGTGTGCTGGGGGCTGTGTGAGCTGGGCTATCCTGGGTGCTGTGTATTCATATTGAGAATGGAAAGACATTTACCTGGGTCGATGCTGTCTCTGATCTCTCTCTCAGGCAGATCAATCTCTCACCCTGACAGCTTAAAATCCAAGGTACTCCGAGTCCGGAGACTGGAAGACATAAGCCATTTGCAGCCCACAACTGTCTACCTTTAATTTCCTTGCCGTCTCAGTGACTGTGAGCACGTGGTCAGGCACCAGCTGCTTCTCTATCCGGTTCTTCAGGTTAGTCGTGTATTTATTATTGAGTCAGAAACAATTCTGACTGAAAGTACAGAGGAGGAGACCTCCCATATCTGTCCACAGTTAAGTCCATCTGCAATCACACGGTCTGAGCAGCTTCTCTGATGCTCTGATCGGGGATCTGCTCTATGTTCAGGCTGCCATTCTTCCGACTAGACATTAAGTCAAGGTTCTGTCTGCCTGGGTGTACAGATGGACGATAAAGATCCCATGGCACTATCGGATATTGTTTCCCTCTCCACCACAACTCGCTGCCACCGCTTGTCACCCAGAACCTCAGTCCCAGCGTTGCTGGCTGAGCACACAACAGCAACATTACATTACATTTATACAGGCGTTTTCAGGTTGCGAGGTCGTCCAAAGACCTGTTTAGACAAAACGCCCCAAAGTTATGGATCTCTCACTCAATCGCTTCTCCTGCCCCTCTCTCCTCGTTCGACTGTGAGATAACGAGTGTGGGTTGGGAGGATGTGGTTTTGGAATGTGATAAGGCGCTTATCTCCCCCTGAAAGCCGCTGAGTTGGGGGGTTGATTAGCGTCTTGCATCTTGATTCTAACCGACAAATATTGTAAACGAATTGCCGCAAACTACATATACCAATATTTTGTCTTTGATCGATTTTTGGCCCAGAAAACGTAGTCAATGCTCGTTACAGGATATTCTGTGAAGATATCTGACTGAAGAGTTAAGTCACAATGATTAGATTTTTTTACATTTTATTATTGTAATGAGTGGTTGTTATGACTATAATGTTTATTTTATGGGAGAACAGAACTTCTGCCTTGTTTTAAAAGTTTTAATTTGAATTTAAATTTTTGAAACAGTTTTCAAATCGCTCATCAAGTTTGAAAGTGAACACGATCGTTTTAGACTTAAATACTGTAAATAAATTACAGTTAACTCCACGTTTAGAAACGCAATCTCTGAATATCATCCTCTGTACAGAAAAATAAATACCTCAAAGAGTTCTACTAACCGATGTTTACCCCACAACTACTCCCCTTACTCTTGCCAGTCTCTTGTGGTTACCCCAACTAGACTCGCTCTGTTCCCAACCAGACGCAATCCTCCTCCTCCCTCTTTATTCAACTTGTCTCATTCCCCCACGCGAAGCATGGCAACCGGACGTCGAAGACGAGGGTCTTGTAATGCACCTTCGAGTAGGCAAATGAGGGAACGAGTTGGGGGAATTCTGAGACCGAGCTCCAAAGCAAGGGAGAAGAAATTTAATTTAATATGCGTTCCGCATTTTATTGATTGTCGGTAGATTGTTCCAAACCTCGACATTCCTGCCAGTAAATTAATCACGCAGTGACTTGCCAAACTGGTTGGATATGAATTTCTGCGAAGCGCCGCTCACTGTGGTGAGAGCCACATTCCAGGAGGGTTTCGGTTCATAAACAGTCTGAGACCTGCCGCTCGCCTATCCAGCGGGAGGGAACCCAAAGGAAGGAATAGGCAACACAACAGCAGATCTGGGAAATAACTCAATAAAGTAGAAAACAGTAAATTAACCCTTTGGTTATCTGACGAGCAGCGGTGTGACTTACATCAGTGTGTGAGTCCTGCTTAACCTGGAGACCAGCCGTTTGCTCCTGTGCCAAGCACAGGTCAACAGGTCAAACCTTAACACATCAACTTGGTGAAACGAGACAGGATTGTTTAATGGACTGTGAAGAAGGAGTTGGATACCCTGTCGCACAGACCTTTGCTCAAAAGCCGAGTTCATATCAACAACTACAGGAGCAAAATTAAACCAGTAAAGCTCCTTTCAGGAGGCCTATCACAGTCATTGGACGCTGGACAGTCATTGTTTCAGACCCGAGCACGGGACAGTGTGTGTGTAGTGGTACACAATGCATGCACGAATGTTTCTCCATGTCACCACAATTTACTGATTATTGTTAATGTTTATTTCCTGGTGTATCTCGATGGTTTTGCAGTCGGAACATTGCTGCTCCCAGCAAATTATCCATGTAGGGAGTGCGGGAGGCGGTGTGGGTGGGTGGGTAAATAGTATAGGTGATACCTTCAGCAGGTTTCTTCATCTAAACACAAAGGAATTGTTTTCCCAACAATTGTTGGGATATGAAATATTCACCATGCACTGTGTTAAATTCAAGGAGCGTTTTATTGCAACTGAAAGGATAGATGGGATTTGAGACTGAGAACAAATGATTCACTTCTCCTGCCCACAAACCGGTTTCTGCTCTTCTCTGGAGAGAATTTGTGCTGTATTTCCTTCACCAAACCCCAGTGCCTATTAGACAATCACATCCTAACTGGCGTCCGAGAAGCTCCTTCTCTCAACAGCTCAGTGTCATTGTTTGGAGCATCCGAGGAGTGATAAGGCAATTGATAATGTCCACTGCGTGGCCTATACGTCAGCCATGATTCCCACAGTAACTACCTCCCAATAGAGCAATATGTGATACTAAAATGGGAGGGGATGATTGCAGTAACTGTAGGAGAAGGAAACTGGAAGCAGATACTGTCACTTTAAAAAAATCGGCTGAAAACTGCACAGTGGAATTTAGTATGGGAAAGCACAGAGCTGATGCAAAAATTAACAGAGTTGATATTGAAGTTTATAATGTAGGAATGGTGAATAGGTTAACCGTTTGCCATTATGTACTTTGTTTCTTCGTGTCTTGCAGACAATTTAGAAATTCAAGTGTTAATAGATTGAAAAAATGTTGATAAAATGGGTAAATGTAAGAGTTGACAATTTAGTAAATCTACCACCATCAACGAGGCTCATCTGGTCCTTGTAATCTAAATGTCGGCAACATCAGCGTATCTTAAAAACTCAATTTTATTTCTCTCTATGCTTCCTGACAGACTATTCTAAAAGTGAACACCACAACTGGTAAATAAAACCCAGGGTTGCTCGGCAGACAGCTGGGAAATGAGTTTGTTACAACGGCAAATCCCTTTAGTGGAAGTTTTATTTCAGGAAACTGTCAGATACTAATCAGCATGAGATCTATAGTTTGCGTGTCCAGCAGGAGGGTCCAAAAAACACAACATGGGAGTTACCTTAGCAACGGAGGAATCACAAGATAAAAAACTAACCCCAAATTTCTCTGTAGTGCTTTAGACTGCGGTAGTGAATTATTGTATCAGGACGTGAGGCCTGGATCGCCTGGATAGCAGGGGTTCGCTCATCATTAATGTCGTAACATGTTAACTTTATAAGATGATTTCGGATTTGGGGGTGGTGGGGGGGATTATATAGACGTAGAATCATATCCAGTTGTCCAGCTGTTTGTCATGTGCCAAGCACAGATTACCAGGCTCCATGACCCCATGACATTCCTCGCCCCCTCCCCGTCATCCCGTTGCTCAGTGGGTTGAGATAGAAATCCTCATTGTTCAGGCCCTCTGCTGCCATGGCCGATTATATATCTCTGACCTGCTAACCCGATGAACCTACTTGCAGGCTCTGAAATGTGGTCCGTGTGACCTGCCCAACAATTCCTACCAATGGTCGCTGGGATTTCAGCCTCTCTTCCCCCACACTTTGCAAATCCATCCAAAAATCTGTTCGCCTTGCTCGCTTTCTGGCCTCCTACAAGGCCCGATACAATACCTTCCCTTATGTCCACGACTTCAGCTGTGCTGCTAAACCCGTCGGCTCTGCTGATGCGAAAGGCATTTTAGGAACGTTATTTTGTTGGTGTTATCAACATGTAAATTGTTTGCAATTCCATATTGCAATGCACGACCATATCGCCAATCTTGATGGAATGTTTCTCAACTTTGTTGCTGACGCTATCTCATTGGAACTGAAGTTGTAAATACGCTATCAGCAAGCTAAATCTGTCGGGACTTGCACGATGCTTACAGTTGATTTTGTGAGCAGCGCCGCTCCATATAATGAGAGTCACATTTCAGTGATGGTTCAGACACCAAACTGCCTGAGAGCTCATACTGTCGATGAGGACATGGAATCTATCACTTCACCTTCAGAATGGAGTCTGGGGGAATAGGTTGGGAGCTAGAAGTGCTGACGTCATTTCGGATCAGAACAAGCTCTAAGAGATATGGAGTATCACAACGCATTGCTAGCATGTGAAGTGGAATGGTGAGGTCAATTCCAACATTGTTGGCGTGGCATTGTTCCAACAGTTGTGAGGACTATTTATACAGTAAACATAAAGACTTGCATTTGTGCACTTCCATATCGTTTTGTTTTTCAACTTCCTGAAAACGTTTAACAGGATTTTACTGTGAGATATAGTAACAGTGCATTTGTCGTTGAGCAGCCTACAATAGTGACTATGTGTGTCATTAATGTAGTGGAAAAGAGAGAAATGCTGCTTTGTTTACAGAGAATGATAGTGAGAACTGGAACGAATTGTGCAGTTGTACTGAACAATGGAGCTGGTAAGAAATAATGTCTGTATCTAAGATTCAAGAAAGGTGGGGGTGGTTATTGCTAAGGTTGAGGCAGATGGTCTGTCTGTCTGTCTGTATTAAGAATAAGAACAAAGTGTTTGATTTGGCGACTGTCAGTGTCTCAGGTGATCAAACCATCTGTGTATAAACAGACAAACTCTGTGTAGATTAATCGCAATAATGAGAATTGTGAAGTCTGCGTTTGGTTTGGCCGCGTTTTGTGGGCGACACAAACACTGTGTAGACGAAGCTACAGTGACCAACTCACAGGAACAAAAGTCCATTTACAGATGGCCTCTCACGTCAGACTCACTGTAACACTGAAGATCACGGTTGATAATAAAGCTGACATGGCCCTGAGTCGTTCCCTGACTTTGGCGTCTGTCCGTCCTTCCCTCCGTCTGTCTGTCTGTGAGCACGTGACGTCACGTGAGATGCACTCACACAGAGAGAGAAGGTGAGAGAGAGTCTTATCTCTAGCCTGAGATACACTCACACAGAGAGAGAGAGGGAGAGAGAGAGAGAGACCTCTGCAGCCTGAGGTGCCCTCACAGAGAGAGAGAAGGTGGGAGAGAGAGATGTTATTACAGCCTGGGATTCACAGAGAGAGAGAGAGAGAGTGATCTCTCCACAGCCTGAGATACAGAGATACAGAGAGAGAGAGAAGGCGTGTGAGAGAGAAATGTACATATTCCTGCAACTTGAGATACAGAGAGAGAGATCTGTCGCCAGCCTGAGATACACTCACACAGAGAGGGAGTCGGTGAGAGAGAGAGAAGGAGGGGGGAATATGAGAGGGATATATACAGACCTGTCTACTGCCTGTGATACACTCACACACAGAGAGAGCGAGACAAGGTGAGAGACAGAGAGAAGGGAAGAGAGTTAGAGAGAGCGAGCTCTCTGCAGCCTGAGATACACACACAGATAGAGAGAAAGTGTGTGTGTTTCGGGGGGGGGGGGGGGGGGGGGCGGAATATGACACAGAGATACCCTCACAGTATGCGAGAGAGAGAGAGAGAGTCTGAGATATAAACACTGAGGGAGACACGCGCAGTGAGGGAGAGACACGTCCGTGTCTGTCTCTGTGTCTCTGGGACACACAACCACACCCGAGAGATTGAGACACACACACACATACACACGAAGCCTCAGATACAAAGAGAGCATCAGCTTCTCTGATGCTCTGATGGGGGAATCAGCTAAATGTTCAGGCTGCCATCCTTTGGACTAGACATTAAGCCAAGGTTCTGTCTGCCTGGGTGTAAAGGTGGACGATAAAGATCCCATGGCACTATCGGATATTATTTCCCTCTCCATCACAACTCGCTGCCACCGCTTGTCACCCAGAACCTCAGTCCCAGCGTTGCTGGCTGAGCACACAACAGCAACATTACATTACATTTATACAGCCATTTTCAGGTTGCGAGTTCGTCCAAAGGCCTGTTTAGACAAAATGCCCCAAAGTTATGGATCTCTCACTCAATCGCTTCTCCTGCCCCTCTCTCCTCGTTCGACTGTGAGATAATGAGTGTGGGTTGGGAAGATGTGGTTTTGGAATGTGACAAGGCGCTTCTCTCCCCCCTGAAAGCCGCTGAGTTGGGGGGTTCATTAGCGTCTTGCATCTTGATTCTAACCGACAAATATTGCAACCGAATTGCCGCAAACTACATATACCAATGTTTTGTCTTTAATCGATTTTTGGCCCAGAAAACTTAGTCAATGCTCGTTACAGGATATCCTGTGAAGATATTTGACTGAAGAGTTAAGTCACAATGATTAGTTTTATTTACATTTTATGATTGTAATGATAGTGGTCGTTATGACCATAATGTATATTTTATGGGAGAACAGAATGTCTGCCTTGTTTCAAAAGTTTTAATTCGACTTTAAATTTTTGAAACATTTTCAAATTGCTCATCAAGTTTGAAAGTGAACACGATTGTTACAGACTCAATTACTGTAAATAAATTATAGTTATCTCCACGTTTAGAAACTTAGCTTCTGAATATCATCCTCTCTACAGAAAAATAAATAACTTAAAGGGTCCTACTAACCGATTTTACCCCCCAACTACTCCCCTTACTCGTGCCAGTCTCTCATGGTTACTCCAACTAGCCTCGCTCTGTTCCCAACCAGACGCAATCCTCCTCCTCCCTCTTTATTCAACTTCTCCCATTCCCTCACGCGAAGGATGGCAACCGGATGTCGAAGACGAGGGTCTTGTAATGCGCCTACGAGGAGGCAAATGAGGGAACGAGGTGGGGGAATTCTGAGACCGAGCTCCAAAGGAAGGGAGAAGAAATTTAATTCAATATACGTTCCGCATTTTATTGTTATTCGGTAGATTATTCCAAACCTCGACATTCCTGCCAGTAAATTAATCACACAGTGACTTGCCAAACTGGTTGGATATGAATTTCTGCGAAGCGCCGCTCCCTGTGGTGAGAGCCACATTCCAGGAGGGTTTCGGATCATAAACAGGCTGAGACCTGCCGCTCGCCTGTCCAGCGGGAGGGATCCCACAGGAAGGAATAGGCAACACAACAGCAGATCTGGGAAATAACTCAATAAAGTAGAAAACAGTAAATTAACCCTTTGGTTATCTGACGAGCAGCGATGTGACTTACATCAGTGTGTGAGTCCTGCTTAACCTGGAGACCAGCCGTTTGCTCCTGTGCCAAGCACAGGTCAACAGGTAAAACCTTAACACATCAACTTGGTGAAACGAGACAGGATTGCTTAATGGATTGTGAAGAAGGAGTTGGATACCCTGTCGCACAGACCTTTGCTCAAAAGCCGAGTTCATATCAACAACTACATGAGCAAAATTAAACCAGTAAAGCTCCTTTCAGGAGGACTATCACAGTCATTGGACGCTGGACAGTCATTGTTTCAGACCCGAGCACTGGACAGTGAGTGTGTAGTGGTACCCAATTCATGCAGGAATGTTTCTCCATGTCACCACAATTTACTGATTATTGTTCATGTTTATTTCCTGGTGTATCTCGATGCTTTTGCAGTCGGAACATTGCTGCTAACAGCAAATTCTCCATGTAGGGACGTGTCACGTGGATGCAGGTGATTTTGTGAGAAGTGCTGCACCCTTTAGTGGGCGTCAGATTTTAGCAATGGATCAGGTAAAACAGGCTGAGAGCTGCTGGAAAGATATGCGGAGATTGTATCTTCTTCACGACTTTAGAAGCGCTCTTTCAAGTAAAAACAAAAGTTACGCAATTTTTGCCTCTGTTCCTCTCTGTGTGTGTGAGTGTTTGTTTGTGTGTATATATGGGGGGAGGGAGTGCGGGAGGCGGTGGGGGTGGGTGGGTAAATAGTATAGGTGAAACCTTCAGCAGGTTTCTTCATCGAAACACACAGGAATGGTTTTCCCAACAATTGTTGGGATATGAAATATTCACCATGCACTGTGTTCAATTCAAGGAGCGTTGCTATTGCAACTGAAAGCAAAGATGGGATTTGAGACTGAGAACAAACGATTCACTTCTCCTGCCCACAAACCGGTTTCTGCTTTTCTCTGGAGAGAATTTGTGCTGGATTTCCTCCACCAAACCCCAGTGACTATTATACAATCACATCCTAACTGGCGATCGAGAAGCTCCGTCTCTCAACAGCTCAGTGTCATTGTGTCTGTCTGTCTGTCTGCCTGTATGTCTGTCTGTGTGTCTTTCTGTCTGTCTGTATTAAGAATAAGAACAAAGTGTTTGGTTTGGTGACTGTCAGTGTCTCAGGTGATCAAACCATCTGTGTATAAACAGACAAACACTGTGTAAAATAATCACGACAATAAGAATCGTGAAGTCTGCGTTTGGTTTGGCCGCGTTTTGTGGGCGACACAAACACTGTGTAGACGAAGCTACAGTGACCAACTCACAGGAACAAACGTCCATTTACAGATCGCCTCTCACGTCAGACTCACTGTAACACTGAAGATCACAGTTGATAATAAAGCTGACATGGCCCTGAGTCGCTCAGTGACTTTGGCGTCTGTCCGTCTGTCCCTCCGTCTGTCTGTCTCTCTGTGAGCTACTGACGTCACGTGAGGTGCCCTCACAGAGAGAGAGAAGGTGGGAGAGAGAGATGTTATTACAGCCTGGGATTCACACAGAGAGAGAGAGAGAGCGAGATCTCCACAGTCTGAGATACAGAGAGATAGAGAGAGAGAAGGCGTGTGAGAGAGAAATGTACATATTCCTGCACCTTGAGATACAGAGAGAGAGAGATCTGTCGCCAGCCTGAGATACACTCACATAGAGAGAGGGAGTAGGTGAGACAGAGAGAGGAGGGAACAGAGTTAGAGAGAGAGAGCGCTCTCTGCAGCCTGAGATGCACACACAGATAGAGAGAAAGTGTGTGTGTGGGGGTTGGGGGGGGGGGGATGTGACAGAGAGATACCCTCACAGTATGAGAGAGAGAGTCTGAGATATAAACACTGAGGGAGACACGTACAGTGAGGGAGAGACACGTCTGTGTCTGTCTCTGTGACACACAACCACACCCGAGAGAGTGAGACACACACACACATGCACACGCAGCCTCACATGCAAACAGAGCCTCAGCTTCTCTGATGCTCTGATGGGGGAATCAGATAAATGTTCAGGCAGCCATCCTTTGGACTAGACATTAAGCCAAGGTTCTGTCTGCCTGGGTGTACAGGTGGACGATAAAGATCCCATGGCATTATCGGATATTGTTTCCCTCTCCACCACAACTCGCTGCCACCGCTTGTCACCCAGAACCTCAGTCCCAGCGTTGCTGGCTGAGCACACAACAGCAACATTACATTACATTTATACAACCATTTTCAGGTTGCGAGTTCGTCCACAGGCCTGTTTAGACAAAATGCCCCAAAGCTATGGATCTCTCACTCAATCGCTTCTCCTGCCCCTCTCTCCTCGTTCGACTGTGAGATAACGAGTGTGGGTTGGGAAGATGTGGTTTTGGAATGTGATAAGGCGCATCTCTCCCCCTGAAAGCCGCTGAGTTGGGGTGTTCATTAGCGTCTTGTATGTTGATTCTAACCGACAAATATTGTAACCGAATTGCCGCAAACTACATATACCAATATTTTGTCTTTGATCGATTTTTGGCCCAGAAAACTTCGTCAATGCTCGTTACAGGATATTCTGTGAAGATATCTGACTGAAGAGTTAAGTCACAATGATTAGATTTTTTTACATTTTATTATTATAATGACAGTGGTTGTTATGACTATAATGTTTATTTTATGGGAGAACAGAACTTCTGCCTTGTTTTAAAAGTATTAATTTGAATTTAAATTGTTGAAACAGTTTTCAAATCGCTCATCAAGTTTGAAAGTGAACACGATCGTTTTAGACTTAAATACTGTAAATAAATTACAGTGAACTCCACGTTTAGAAACGCAAACTCTGAATATCATCCTCTGTATAGAAAAATAAATACCTCAAAGAGTTCTACTAACCGATGTTTACAACCAAACTACTCCCCTTACTCTTGCCAGTCTCTCGTGGTTACCCCAACTAGCCTCGCTCTGTTCCCAACCAGACGCAATCCTCCTCCTCCCTCTTTATTCAACTTGTCCCATTCCCCCACGCGAAGCATGGCAACCCGACGTCGAAGACGAGGGTCTTGTAATGCGCCTTCGAGTAGGCAAATGAGGGAACGAGTTGGGGGAATTCTGAGACCGAGCTCCAAAGGAAGGGAGAAGAAATTTAATTCAATATACGTTCCGCATTTTATTGATTGTCTGTAGATTGTTCCAAACCTCGACATTCCTGCCAGTAAATTAATCACGCAGTGACTTGCCAAACTGGTTGGATATGAATTTCTGCGAAGCGCCGCTCCCTGTGGTGAGAGCCACATTCCAGGAGTGTTTCGGATCATAAACAGGCTGAGACCTGCCGCCTGCCTGTCCAGCGGGAGGGAACCCACAGGAAGGAATAGGCTACACAACAGCAGATCTGGGAACTCACTCAATAAAGTAGAAAACAATAAATTAACTAGTTGGTTCTCTGACGAGCAGCGGTGTGACTTACATCAGTGTGTGATTCATGCTTAACCTGGAGACCAGCCGTTTGCTCCTGTGCCAAGCACAGGTCAACAGGTAAAACCTTAGCACATCAACTTGGTGAAACGAGACAGGATTGCTTAATGGATTGTGAAGAAGGAGTTGGATACCCTGTCGCACAGACCTTTGCTCAAAAGCCGAGTTCATGTCAACAACTACGTGAGCAAAATTAAACCAGTAGAGCTCCTTTCAGGAGGAATATCACAGTCATTGGACGCTGGACAGTCATTGTTTCAGACCCGAGCACGGGACAGTGAGTGTGTAGTGGTACCCAATTCATGCACCAATGTTTCTCCATGTCACCACAATTTTCTGATTATTGTTAATGTTTATTTCCTGGTGTATCTCGATGCTTTTGCAGTCGGAACATTGCTGCTAACAGCAAATTATCCATGTAGGGACGTGTCACGTGGATGCAGGTGATTTTGTGAGAAGTGCTGCACCCTTTAGTGGGCGTCAGATTTTAGCAATGGATCAGGTAAAACAGGCTGAGAGCTGCTGGAAAGATATGCGGAGATTGTATCTTCTTCACGACTTTAGAAGCGCTCTTTCAAGTAAAAACAAAAGTTACGCAATTTTTGCCTCTGTTCCTCTCTGTGTGTGTGAGTGTTTGTTTGTGTGTATATATGGGGGGAGGGAGTGCGGGAGGCGGTGGGGGTGGGTGGGTAAATAGTATAGGTGAAACCTTCAGCAGGTTTCTTCATCGAAACACACAGGAATGGTTTTCCCAACAATTGTTGGGATATGAAATATTCACCATGCACTGTGTTAAATTCAAGGAGCGTTGCTATTGCAACTGAAAGCAAAGATGGGATTTGAGACTGAGAACAAACGATTCACTTCTCCTGCCCACAAACCGGTTTCTGCTTTTCTCTGGAGAGAATTTGTGCTGGATTTCCTCCACCAAACCCCAGTGACTATTATACAATCACATCCTAACTGGCGATCGAGAAGCTCCGTCTCTCAACAGCTCAGTGTCATTGTGTCTGTCTGTCTGTCTGCCTGTATGTCTGTCTGTGTGTCTTTCTGTCTGTCTGTATTAAGAATAAGAACAAAGTGTTTGGTTTGGTGACTGTCAGTGTCTCAGGTGATCAAACCATCTGTGTATAAACAGACAAACACTGTGTAAAATAATCACGACAATAAGAATCGTGAAGTCTGCGTTTGGTTTGGCCGCGTTTTGTGGGCGACACAAACACTGTGTAGACGAAGCTACAGTGACCAACTCACAGGAACAAACGTCCATTTACAGATCGCCTCTCACGTCAGACTCACTGTAACACTGAAGATCACAGTTGATAATAAAGCTGACATGGCCCTGAGTCGCTCAGTGACTTTGGCGTCTGTCCGTCTGTCCCTCCGTCTGTCTGTCTCTCTGTGAGCTACTGACGTCACGTGAGGTGCCCTCACAGAGAGAGAGAAGGTGGGAGAGAGAGATGTTATTACAGCCTGGGATTCACAGAGAGAGTGAGAGAGAGCGAGATCTCCACAGTCTGAGATACAGAGAGATAGAGAGAGAGAAGGCGTGTGAGAGAGAAATGTACATATTCCTGCACCTTGAGATACAGAGAGAGAGAGAGATCTGTCGCCAGCCTGAGATACACTCACACAGAGAGAGGGAGTAGGTGAGACAGAGAGAGGAGGGAACAGAGTTAGAGAGAGAGAGCGCTCTCTGCAGCCTGAGATGCACACACAGATAGAGAGAAAGTGTGTGTGTGGGGGTTGGGGGGGGGGGATGTGACAGAGAGATACCCTCACAGTATGAGAGAGAGAGTCTGAGATATAAACACTGAGGGAGACACGTGCAGTGAGGGAGAGACACGTCTGTGTCTGTCTCTGTGACACACAACCACACCCGAGAGAGTGAGACACACACACACATGCACACGCAGCCTCACATGCAAACAGAGCCTCAGCTTCTCTGATGCTCTGATGGGGGAATCAGATAAATGTTCAGGCAGCCATCCTTTGGACTAGACATTAAGCCAAGGTTCTGTCTGCCTGGGTGTACAGGTGGACGATAAAGATCCCATGGCATTATCGGATATTGTTTCCCTCTCCACCACAACTCGCTGCCACCGCTTGTCACCCAGAACCTCAGTCCCAGCGTTGCTGGCTGAGCACACAACAGCAACATTACATTACATTTATACAACCATTTTCAGGTTGCGAGTTCGTCCACAGGCCTGTTTAGACAAAATGCCCCAAAGCTATGGATCTCTCACTCAATCGCTTCTCCTGCCCCTCTCTCCTCGTTCGACTGTGAGATAACGAGTGTGGGTTGGGAAGATGTGGTTTTGGAATGTGATAAGGCGCATCTCTCCCCCTGAAAGCCGCTGAGTTGGGGTGTTCATTAGCGTCTTGTATGTTGATTCTAACCGACAAATATTGTAACCGAATTGCCGCAAACTACATATACCAATATTTTGTCTTTGATCGATTTTTGGCCCAGAAAACTTCGTCAATGCTCGTTACAGGATATTCTGTGAAGATATCTGACTGAAGAGTTAAGTCACAATGATTAGATTTTTTTACATTTTATTATTATAATGACAGTGGTTGTTATGACTATAATGTTTATTTTATGGGAGAACAGAACTTCTGCCTTGTTTTAAAAGTATTAATTTGAATTTAAATTGTTGAAACAGTTTTCAAATCGCTCATCAAGTTTGAAAGTGAACACGATCGTTTTAGACTTAAATACTGTAAATAAATTACAGTGAACTCCACGTTTAGAAACGCAAACTCTGAATATCATCCTCTGTATAGAAAAATAAATACCTCAAAGAGTTCTACTAACCGATGTTTACAACCAAACTACTCCCCTTACTCTTGCCAGTCTCTCGTGGTTACCCCAACTAGCCTCGCTCTGTTCCCAACCAGACGCAATCCTCCTCCTCCCTCTTTATTCAACTTGTCCCATTCCCCCACGCGAAGCATGGCAACCCGACGTCGAAGACGAGGGTCTTGTAATGCGCCTTCGAGTAGGCAAATGAGGGAACGAGTTGGGGGAATTCTGAGACCGAGCTCCAAAGGAAGGGAGAAGAAATTTAATTCAATATACGTTCCGCATTTTATTGATTGTCTGTAGATTGTTCCAAACCTCGACATTCCTGCCAGTAAATTAATCACGCAGTGACTTGCCAAACTGGTTGGATATGAATTTCTGCGAAGCGCCGCTCCCTGTGGTGAGAGCCACATTCCAGGAGTGTTTCGGATCATAAACAGGCTGAGACCTGCCGCCTGCCTGTCCAGCGGGAGGGAACCCATAGGAAGGAATAGGCTACACAACAGCAGATCTGGGAACTCACTCAATAAAGTAGAAAACAATAAATTAACTAGTTGGTTCTCTGACGAGCAGCGGTGTGACTTACATCAGTGTGTGATTCATGCTTAACCTGGAGACCAGCCGTTTGCTCCTGTGCCAAGCACAGGTCAACAGGTAAAACCTTATCACATCAACTTGGTGAAACGAGACAGGATTGCTTAATGGATTGTGAAGAAGGAGTTGGATACCCTGTCGCACAGACATTTGCTCAAAAGCCGAGTTCATGTAAACAACTACGTGAGCAAAATTAAACCAGTAGAGCTCCTTTCAGGAGGAATATCACAGTCATTGGACGCTGGACAGTCATTGTTTCAGACCCGAGCACGGGACAGTGAGTGTGTAGTGGTACCCAATTCATGCACCAATGTTTCTCCATGTCACCACAATTTTCTGATTATTGTTAATGTTTATTTCCTGGTGTATCTCGATGCTTTTGCAGTCGGAACATTGCTGCTCCCAGGAAATTAGCCATGTAGGGACGTGTCACGTGGATGCAGGTGATTTTGTGAGAAGTGCTGCACCCTTTAGTGGGCGTCAGATGTTAGCAATGGATCAGATAAAACAGGGTGAGAGCTTCTGGAAAGAAGTGCGGAGATTGTATCTTCTTCCCGACTTTAGAAGCGCTCTTTTAAGTAAAACAAAAGTTACGCTTTTTTTGCCTCTGTTCCTCTCTGTGTGTGTGAGTGTTTGTTTGTGTGTATATATGGGGGGAGGCGTTGGGGGTGGGTGGGTAAATAGTATAGGTGAAACCTTCAGCAACGTTTCTTCATCGAAACACACAGGAATGGTTTTCCCAACAATTGTTGGGATATGAAATATTCACCATGCACTTTGTTAAATTCAAGGAGCGTTGCTATTGCAACTGAAAGGATAGATGGGATTTGAGACTGAGAACAAACGATTCACTTCTCCTGCCCACAAACCGGTTTCTGCTCTTCTCTGGAGAGAATTTGTGCTGGATTTCCTCCACCAAACCCCAGTGACTATTAGACAATCACATCCTAACTGGCGATCGAGAAGCTCCATCTCTCAACAGCTCAGTGTCATTGTGTCTGTCTGTCTGTCTGTCTGCCTGTATGTCTGTCTGTGTGTCTTTCTGTCTGTCTGTGTGTATTAAGAATAAGAACAAAGTGTTTGATTTGGTGACTGTCAGTGTCTCAGGTGATCCAACCATCTGTGTATAAACAGACAAACACTGTGTAGATTAATCACAATAATAAGAATCGTGAAGTTTGCGTTTGGTTTGGCCGCGTTTTGTGAGCGACACAAATACTGTGTAATTCAGGCCCGTACGCAGGGAGCGTGCGAAGGGTGCGTACGCACACCCCCAAATTATAAAAGGTCCACATTTTCCGGGGTAGAGAATTGTATTTTTTATCAAATTTATATACCAAGTAAAGTGAATTTATTGAGCATTTGTGTCACAATCAGTTCTTCAAAACTATGTATAAATTATAAACACACATCTTTGAATGTTTTAATATTAATATAAAATGATCGAGTCGCACACCAGAATCGGCGTCTACCCAAAACATACCGCGTGGATAGCCGAGTCAATGACGCGGCGAGTCTGTGACTCGTGACTGGATAAACATAGGCGCCAAGACTCAAATCCATCCTCGTTTAGAAATCATCCAGTAAACAGCCGCAAGGGTAGCACCACTCGCTACTGAAGTTAAAAACATCTTTTCATCTGATCACCGTAAGTAAAAATTACTCAAGTTTTGAGAGGTGTGACTGTAATGCTAGCAAACAATGACAACATATTTACAAGCTTCTGAGAAATTAAAGCTTTTGAGAACCCAACAAAAAAGTTACATGTGTCTGGACGTATACACTACATAAAAAGGTAGCAGCACTTTGTGGAAGCTGAAATCGTATTTTAATCTGATAAATGTAAGTAAAAATTACTTAAGTTTTGATAGGCGTGTTTCTGAAATATCATGTTTCTTGTTTTGTCTTGATTATCACATTTGATTTATCTTATTAAAAATGTATTCCTGTAATTACAAATTGCTTTTAGAGATGTCCACTGGCATGCAAAAAACATATGACCGCAAAGATAAACAGTGCGACTTTATTTCACGTTCAGTTTTGTACCCAGAGTGAAAAAACATCAATGTCGCACGAATTTGGCGTAAAAATAGTTTCACCATCATCTGATCGAGCGAACTCGGGCATTGACAATCACACTTCTCCACTGATCCCTTCTCTCCATGTAGCCTGAATACTCCCGCCTGCCAATACCCGAATCGCGCTCCAGAGGATCGATGTAGGTTAGGGCCGGTCTACCTAGCCTTAGATCTCGGGTCATTTAAAATAGTTTAATGGAATGAAAATAAATGTCATAAGCCATGTAGTTCCCTTTTCATTTAAATTATCTACATACATAGGCAAACGTTTGTGGACTCGATGAAGAACATATGTTTTTCCTTAATTTTTTTTGTTAGAAGTCATCATAAATACATAGTACCTAGACTACGTTATGGGCCGCAAAGAGCAAAATGAACGGAAACGCAAAGCAGCTGCAAAACTGTGCAAGCCCCTAGACCAGTGGATGGTCAAAAAAGGCTTAGTTCGACTGATGATCAAGAGCCAGCTAAGGAATCGCAAGAAATACAGGATGAGATGGGAGTTAGTGAACCAAGCTGTTCCAGTGACCAGGAAGTTGCCGAGACCCTTATAATTATACAACATAGGTCTACTCATTTCATTAATGATATCGGAAACATCATAAATGCTACTCTGAGCCCTGAGGAGTTGACCAATGCAATTGAAAAACTTGATGTTGCATATAAATACCATCTCTTGACAAGCCACTTCATCCCATCTGAAGATTACATTTTCCCGTCACGGTTCCTTCACCATTGTCAGCGCCAGTTCAAGATGAGATACTTGCGAGATTATAAATGGATGGTCTACAGTCCTTCATTAGATGCTGCCTTTTGCATTCACTGTGCACTGATGGTCCAAACAAGTGAGAGGAAACGGATGGGGGCATGTGTTAATACACCCTTTACCATGTTTTACAAACTAAACGAGAAGGCGAAGGAACATGAACGAAATGGTTACCACGTAAATTCTATGATTAGATCGGCATCAATGTGCGACTCTGTTGCGAACCCACAACATAAGCTAGACATTCGTTTGGTCGATGAAAAGAAGAAAAACATTGAAAGAAATCGACATATCCTAGGAACAGTTGCCGAAGCTGTATTATTCTGTGGACGTCAGTGTATTGCACTTATAAGAGATAACGAAACAGTCGTGGAAAGTAACACCGTTACGAGTGACTGCACACATTACAAAGGTAATCCGGGAAACTTTCTGGCAGCCCTACAGATGATTGCGAAGCATGACGAGGTTTTTCGACATCACCTTGCTAGTATTGGGCTCGCAAATAGGAATTGTAAATATACCTCACCTAGAATACAGAACGATATCATCACAATCATCGGCCATGATATAATCCGCAGTGATTTGATTGATGAAATCAAAGCCGCTCGATGGTTTAGTGTACTTGCTGATGAGGTAACTAGCAGCAACCAAGAGGAGCTCGCCCTTTGTTTCCGTTTCGTTGACAGAAATAAAGATATCAGGGAGGAATTTCTGTCTTTTCTTAAATTGCCAAGGATCACCGGTGAAGTCATCGCCAGTACCATCTTGGACTTTCTAAAGTTGACGGGACTTGATGCTACTAACATCCGTGGACAAGGCTATGACGGAGCTGCAAACATGTCAAGCGATAATGTTGGTGTTCAGCGACGAATAAAACAGCAGTCACCAAAAGCTGTATACGTTCATTGTCGTGGTCATTGCCTAAACTTGGTAATAGCGCATTCATGCTCCCTCCCCTGCACAAAAAACGCAATTGACAAGCTAAAGCCTGTTGGTTCTTCCTGGCAAGCCCAAAGCGCAATGGTCTCCTGCAATCGATTATTAGAAAGGCTTTGCCATAGGAAACAAAACATCGAAAGGGGCTTCTTGACTTGTGCAAGACACGATGGGCTGCCAGACACGAGGCATATACTAATTTCTATCAGGCATTTATCTACATCATTACAGCATTGGAGAATATTGCTCATGGTGCCAACGTCGAATCATGTGGCATAGATTTTAGTGAAGCTAGTTGGGATCCAAAGAGTCGCTGTGATGCAGCATCTCTATTGGCAAGTCTCACTTCCTTCGACTTCATTGTGACCTTTCGTACGATCTATCACTTCTTGTCACATCTCGCTGGCATAACAGTAAAATTGCAAGGGCAGACTGTAGAACTCATCAAGGCTTACAGTGAGATCTCAACCGTGAAAGCGGTATACACAGCGCTCTGCGATGATGTAGAAGTCGAATTTTCAAGAACATATAAGCAAGCTGTTAGAATGGCTAATGCTGTCAACGTCATGCCATCAATGCCACGGACTGTTGGTCTGCAGACCATGCGTAGTAACGTGCCTGCAGCTACACCTGAGGAACATTATCGTCGAAACGTTGCGATTCCATTCCTGAGCCACATCCATTCTGAGATTGACTCACAATTTTCCGATTTATCGGTGCTTTCATCAAGGCTATTGGGATTAGTCCCGTCAGTGTTATGTGGGGATGATGTACCGTCACTCGAAGAGGTAGTTGAATTGTACGCAGAAGATATGCACTCACCGGAATTGTTCCCACAAGAATTATTCAGATAGAAACACAGATTCCTAGCATTATCCTCTGAACAACGTCCATCCACGGCAGCAGCAGCAATGATGGAGTGTGATGATGACATGTTCCCTAATATCTCTGCGCTTCAAAGATTGTGTTGCACTATTCCTGCAACAAGTTGCGAATGTGAACGAAGTGCAAGTGCTTCACGCAGATTACACACCTACCTACGAGCAAGCATGACGCAAGAACAACTTATTCATTACTGTCAATCTGTAGTTTATGATCATTTTCTCTTATACGCATACATTTATCAAGCATTCGTCATTGTACTGTTTTAATTGGATAACATTTACTTTATCGTTCACATTCCGTTCATCATCGAGTCAACAATCTTGGTTGCGTTTATTGGCGAACACATTCGACCTTCCCCAAAAACTTTAGACACGGACTACCGGGGAAAATAAAAACACTGAATAAATAATGATGCTCTTAAACACCAAGGACATGAAACATTTACCGTTCATATTGGATCTTCTAAACCGATTAAATAAGACCGCAAACTGTGTAAAACGTCGGAGACTCGAGGGGGCTTCGGGGGCAGCCCCCAAGCCCCCGGCCATTGTTGGTCCCATCACTAGCAATTCGCACCCCCCCATTAAAAATCCTGCGTACGGCCCTGTAAATGAAGCTACAGTGACCAACTCACAGGAACAACAGTCCATTTACAGAACGCCTCTCACGTCAGACTTACTGTAACACTGAAGATCACATTTGATAATAAAGCTGACATGGCCCTGAGTCGCTCCCTGACTTTGGCGTCTGTCCGTCTGTCCCTCCGTCTGTCTGTCTCTCTGTGAGCTAGTGACGTCACGTGAGGTGCCCTCACAGAGAGAGAGAAGGTGGGAGAGAGAGATGTTATTACAGCCTGGGATTCACAGAGAGAGAGATCTCCACAGTCTGAGATACAGAGAGAGAGAGACAGAGATCTCCACAGTCTGAGATACAGACAGAGAGAGAGAGAGAGAAGGCGTGTGAGAGAGAAATGTACATATTCCTGCACCTTGAGATACAGAGAGAGAGAGATCTGTCGCTAGCCTGAGATACACTCACACAGAGAGAGGGAGTAGGTGAGAGACAGAGAGAAGGGAAGAGAGTTAGAGAGAGAGAGCTCTCTGCAGCCTGAGATGCACACACAGATAGAGAGAAAGTGTATGTGTGTGTGGGGGGGGGGGGGGGGGGGGAATGTGACAGAGAGATAGATACCCTCACAGTATGAGAGAGAGAGAGTCTGAGATATAAACACTGAGGGAGACACGTGCAGTGAGGGAGAGACACCCGCAGTCTGTGTCTGACTCTGTGTCTCTGGGACACACAACCACACCCGCGAGAGTGAGACACACACACACATACACACGCAGCCTCACATACAAAGAGAGCATCAGCTTCTCTGATGCTCTGATGGGGGATCTGCGAAATGTTCAGGCTGCCATCCTTCCGACTAGACGTTAAGCCACGTTTCTGTCTGCCTGGGTGTACAGGTGGACGACAAAGATCCCATGGCACTATCGGATATTGTTTCCCTCTCCAGCACAACTCGCTGCCATCGCTTGTCACCCGGAACCTCAGGCCCAGCGTTGCTGCCTGAGCACACAACAGCAACATTACATTACATTTATACAGCGGTTTTCAGGTTGCGTGATCGTCCAAATACCCGTTTAGACAAAATGCCCAAAAGTGATGGATCTCTCACTCAATCGCTTCTCCTGCCCCTCTCACCTCGTTCGACTGTGAGATAACGAGTGTGGGTTGGGAAGATGTGGTTTTGGAATGTGATAAGGCGCTTCTTTCCCCCTGAACGCCGCTGAGTTGGGGGTTCATTAGCGTCTTGCATCTTGATTCTAACCGACAAATATTGCAACCGAATTGCCGCAAACTACATATACCAATGTTTTGTCTTTAATCGATTTTTGGCCCAGAAAACTTAGTCAATGCTCGTTACAGGATATTCTGTGAAGATATTTGACTGAAGAGTTAAGTCACAATGATTAGTTTTATTTACATTTTATTATTGTAATGATAGTGGTTGTTATGACCATAATGTTTATTTTATGGGAGAACAGAATGTCTGCCTTGTTTCAAAAGTTTTAATTCGAATTTAAATTTTTGAAACAGTTTCAAATTGCTCATCAAGTTTGAAAGTGAACACGATTGTTTTAGACTCAATTACTGTAAATAAATTATAGTTATCTCCACGTTTAGAAACTTAGCTTCTGAATATCATCTTCTCTACAGAAAAATAAATAACTTAAAGGGTCCTACTAACCGATTTTACCCCCCATCTACTCCCTTTACTCGTGCCAGTCTCTCGTGGTTACTCCAACTAGCCTCGCTCTGTTCCCAACCAGACGCAATCCTCCTCCTCCCTCTTTATTCAACTTGTCCCATTCCCCCACGCGAAAGATGGCAACCGGACGTCGAAGAGGAGGGTCTTGTAATGCGCCTTCGGGGAGGCAAATGAGGGAACGAGGTGGGGGGATTCTGAGACCGAGCTCCAAAGGAAGGGAGAAGACATTTAATTCAATATACGTTCCGCATTTTATTGATTGTCGGTAGATTGTTCCAAACCTCGACATTCCTGCCAGTAAATTAATCACGCAGTGACTTGCCAAACTGGTTGGATATGAATTTCTGCGAAGCGCCGCTCCCTGTGGTGAGAGCCACATTCCAGGAGGGTTTCGGATCATAAACAGCCTGAGACCTGCCGCTCGCCTGTCGAGCGGGAGGGAACCCACAGGAAGGAATAGGCAACACATCAGCAGATCTGGGAACTAACTCAATAAAGTCGAAAATAGTAAATTAACCCTTTGTTTCTCTGACGAACAGCGGTGTGACTTACATCAGTGTGTGAGTCCTGCGTAACCTGGAGACCAGCCGTTTGCTCCTGTGCCAAGCACAGTTCAACAGGTAAAACCTTAACACATCAACTTGGTGAAACGAGACAGGATTGTTTAATGGATTGTGAAGAAGGAGTTGGATATCCTGTCGCACAGACCTTTGCTTAAAGGCCGAGTTCATGTCAACAATTACGTGAGCAAAATTAAACCAGTAAAGCTCCTTTCAGGAGGCCTATCACAGTCATTGGACGCTGGACAGTCATTTTTTCAGACCCGAGCACGGGACAGTGAGTGTGTAGTGGTACCCAATTCATGCACCAATGTTTCTCCATGTCACCACAATTTACTGATTATTGTTAATGTTTATTTCCTGGTGTATCTCGATGCTTTTGCAGTCGGAACATTGCTGCTTCCAGCAAATTATCCATGTAGGGGCGTGTCACGTGGATGCAGGTGATTTTGTGAGAAGTGCTGCACCCTTTAGTGGGCGTCAGATGTTACCAATGGATCAGATAAAACAGGCTGAGAGCTGCTGGAAAGAAGTGCGGAGATTGTATCTTCTTCCCGACTTTAGAAGCGCTCTTTTAAGTAAAACAAAAGTTACGCTTTTTTTGCCTCTGTTCCTCTCTGTGTGTGTGAGTGTTTGTTTGTGTGTATATATGGGGGGAGGCGGTGGGGCTGGGTGGGTAAATAGTATAGGTGAAACCTTCAGCAAGGTTTCTTCATCGAAACACACAGGAATGGTTTTCCCAACAATTGTTGGGATATGAAATATTCACCATGCACTTTGTTAAATTCAAGGAGCGTTGCTATTGCAACTGAAAGGATAGATGGGATTTGAGACTGAGAACAAACGATTTACTTCTCCTGCCCACAAACCGGTTTCTGCTTTTCTCTGGAGAGAATTTGTGCTGGATTTCCTCCACCAAACCCCAGTGACTATTAGACAATCACATCCTAACTGGCGATCGAGAAGCTCCATCTCTCAACAGCTCAGTGTCATTGTGTCTGTCTGTCTGTCTGCCTGTACGTCTGTCTGTCTGTCTGTCTGTCTGTATTAAGAATAAGAACAAAGTGTTTGATTTGGTGACTGTCAGTGTCTCAGGTGGTCAAACCATCTGTGTATAAACAGACAAACACTGTGTAGATTAATCACAATAATAAGAATCGTGAAGTTTGCGTTTGGTTTGGCCGCGTTTTGTGGGCGACACAAATACTGTGTAAATGAAGCTACAGTGACCAACTGACAGGAACAACAGTCCATTTACAGATCGTCTCTCACGTCAGACTCACTGTAACACTGAAGATCACGTTTGATAATAAAGCTGACATGTCCCTGAGTCGCTCCCTGACTTTGGCGTCTGTCCGTCTGTCCCTTCGTCTGTCTGTCTGTGAGCTAGTGACGTCACGTGAGGTGCACTCACAGAGAGAGAGAAGGTGGGAGAGAGAGATGTTATTACAGCCTGGGATTCACAGAGGGAGAGAGACAGAGAGAGATCTCCGCAGTCTGAGATACAGAGAGAGAGAGTGAGCGAGATCTCCACAGTCTGAGATACAGCCAGAGAGAGAGAGAGAGAGAGAAGGCGTGTGAGAGAGAAATGTACATATTCCTGCACCTTGAGCTACAGAGAGAGAGAGAGATCTGTCGCCAGCCTGAGATACACTCACACAGAGAGAGGGAGTAGGTGAGAGACAGAGAGAAGGGAAGAGAGTTAGAGAGAGAGAGCTCTCTGCAGCCTGAGATACACACACAGATAGAGCGAAAGTGTGTGTGTGGGGAGGGTGGGGGGGGGGGGGGGGATGTGACAGAGAGATACCCTCACAGTATGAGAGAGAGAGAGAGTCTGAGATATAAACACTGAGGGAGACACGTGCAGTGAGGGAGAGAGACGTCTGTGTCTCTGGGACACACAACCACACCCGAGAGAGTGAGACACACACATACATACACACGCAGCCTCACATACAAAGAGAGCATCAGCTTCTCTGATGCTCTGATGGGGGATCAGCTAAATGTTCAGGCTGCCATCCTTCGGACTAGACATTAAGCCAAGGTTCTGTCTGCCTAGGTGTACAGGTGGACGATAAAGATCCCATGGCACTATCGGATATTGTTTCCCTCTCCACCACAACTCGCTGCCACCGCTTGTCACCCAGAACCTCAGTCCCAGCGTTGCTGGCTGAGCACACAACAGCAACATTACATTACATTTATACAAACATTTTCAGGTTGCGAGTTCGTCCAAATGCCTGTTTAGACAAAATGCCCCAAAGCTATGGATCTCTCACTCAATCGCTTCTCCTGCCCCTCTCTCCTCGTTCGACTGTGAGATAACGAGTGTGGGTTGGGAAGATGTGGTTTTGGAATGTGTTAAGGCGCTTCTCTCCCCCCTGAAAGCCGCTGAGTTGAGGGGTTCATTAGCGTCTTCCATCTTGATTCTAACCGACAAATATTGTAACCGAATTGCCGCAAACTACATATACCAATATTTTGTCTTTAATCGATTTTTGGCCCAGAAAGCTTAGTCACTGCTCGTTACAGGATATTCTGTGAAGATATCTGACTGAAGAGTTAAGTCACAATGATTAGATTTTTTTACAATTGATTATTGTAATGACAGTGGTTGTTATGACTAT
This sequence comes from Hydrolagus colliei, assembly GCA_035084275.1. Lineage (NCBI taxonomy): Eukaryota > Metazoa > Chordata > Chondrichthyes > Chimaeriformes > Chimaeridae > Hydrolagus > Hydrolagus colliei. Next base: position 970,764 of record JAYJKW010000376.1, read on the forward strand.
AATGTTTATTTTATGGGAGAACAGAACTTCTGCCTTGTTTTAAAAGTGTTAATTTGAATTAAAAATTTTGAAACAGTTTTCAAATTGCTCATCAAGTTTGAAAGTGAACACGATCGTTTTAGACTTAAATACTGTAAATAAATTACAGTTAACTCCACGTTTAGAAACGCAATCTCTGAATATCGTCCTCTGTACAGAAAAATAAATACCTCAAAGAGTTCTACTAACCGATGTTTACCCCCCAACTACTCCCCTTACTCGTGCCAGTCTCTCGTGGTTACTCCAACTAGCCTCGCTCTGTTCCCAACCAGACGCAATCCTCCTCCTCCCTCTTTATTCAACTTGTCCCATTCCCCCACGCGAAAGATGGCAACCGGACGTCGAAGAGGAGGGTCTTGTAATGCGCCTTCGGGGAGGCAAATGAGGGAAAGAGTTGGGGGAATTCTGAGACCGAGCTCCAAAGGAAGGGAGAAGAAATTTAATTCAATATACGTTCCGCATTTTATTGATTGTCGGTAGATTGTTCCAAACCTCGACATTCCTGCCAGTAAATTAATCACGCAGTGACTTGCCAAACTGGTTGGATATGAATTTCTGCGAAGCGCCGCTCCCTGTGGTGAGAGCCACATTCCAAGAGGGTTTCGGATCATAAACAGCCTGAGATCTGCCGCTCGCCTGTCCAGCGGGAGGGAACCAACATGAAGGAATAGGCAACACAACAGCAGATCTGGGAACTAACTCAATAAAATAGAAAACAGTAAATTAACCCTTTGGTTCTCTGACGAGCAGCGGTGTGACTTACATCAGTGTGTGATTCCTGCGTAACCTGGAGACCAGCTGTTTGCTCCTAAGCCAAGTACAGGTCAACAGATAACACCTTATCACATCAACTTGGTGAAACGAGACAGGATTGCGTAATGGATTGTGAAAAAGTAGTTGGATATCCTGTCGCACAGACCTTTGCTTAAAGGCCGAGTTCATGTCAACAACTACATGAGCAAAATTAAACCAGTAAAGCTCCTTTCCGGAGGACTATCAAGGTCATTGGACGCTGGACAGTCATTGTTTCAGACCCGAGCACGGGACAGTGAGTGTGTAGTGGTACCCAATTCATGCACCAATGTTTCTCCACGTCACCACAATTTACTGATTATTATTAACGTTTATTTCCTGGTGTATCTCGATGCTTTTGCAGTAGGAACATTGCTGCTCCCAGCAAATTATCCATATAGGGACGTGTCACGTGGCTGCAGGTGATTTTGTGACAAGTGCTGCACCCTTTAGTGGGCGTCAGATGTTAGCAATGGTTCAGGTGAAACAGGCAGAGAGCTGCTGGAAAGATATCCGGAGACTGTATCTTCTTCCCGACTTTAGAAGCGCTCTTTTAAGTAAAAAACAAAATTACGCTTTTTTTGCCTCTGTTCCTCTCTGTGTATGTGAGTGTTTGTTTGTGTGTATATATGGGGGGAGGGAGTGCGGGAGGCGGTGGGGGTGGGTGGGTAAATAGTATAGGTGAAACCTTCAGCAAGGTTTCTTCATCGAAACACACAGAAATGGTTTTCCCAACAATTGTTGGGATATGAAATATTCACCATGCACTTTGTTAAATTCAAGGAGTGTTGCTTTTGCAACTGAAAGGATAGATGGGATTTGAGACTGAGAACAAACGATTCACTTCTCCTGCCCACAAACCGGTTTCTGCTTTTCTCTGGAGAGAATTTGTGCTGGATTTCCTCCACCAAACCCCAGTGACTATTAGACAATCACATCCTAACTGGCGATCGAGAAGCTCCTTCTCTCAACAGCTCAGTGTCATTGTGTCTGTCTGTGTGTATTTCTGTCTGTCTGTGTGTATTAAGAATAAGAACAAAGTGTTTGATTTGGCGACTGTCAGTGTCTCAGGTGATCAAACCATCTGTGTATAAACAGGCAAACTCTGTGTAGATTAATCGCAATAATGAGAATTGTGAAGTCTGCGTTGGGTTTGGCCGCGTTTTGTGGGCGACACAAACACTGTGTAGACGAAGCTACAGTGACCATCTCACAGGAACAACAGTCCATTTACAGATCGTCTCTCACGTCAGACTCACTGTAACACTGAAGATCACGTTTGATAATAAAGCTGACATGTCCCTGAGTCGCTCCCTGACTTTGGCGTCTGTCCGTCTGTCCCTTCGTCTGTCTGTCTGTGAGCTAGTGACGTCACGTGAGGTGCACTCACAGAGAGAGAGAAGGTGGGAGAGAGAGATGTTATTACAGCCTGGGATTCACAGGGAGAGAGAGAGAGAGATCTCCACAGTCTGAGATACAGAGAGAGAGAGTGAGCGAGATCTCCACAGTCTGAGATACAGACAGAGAGAGAGAGAAGGCGTTTGAGATTGAAATGTACATATTCCTGCACCTTAAGATACAGAGAGAGAGAGATCTGTCGCCGGCCTGAGATACACTCACACAGAGAGAGCGAGTAGGTGAGAGACAGAGAGCAGGGAAGAGAGTTAGAGAGAGCTCTCTGCAGCCTGAGATACACACACAGATAGAGAGAAAGTGTGTGTGTGTGTGTGTGTGTGGGGGGGGGGGGGGGGGGGTGACAGAGAGATACCCTCACAGTATGAGAGAGAGAGAGAGAGAGAGTCTGAGATATAAGCACTGAGGGAGACGCGTGCAGTGAGGGAGAGACACCCGCAGTCTGTGTCTGACTCTGTGTCTCTGGAACACACAACCACACACGAGAGAGTGAGACACACACACGCATACACACGCAGCCTCACATACAAAGAGAGCATCAGCTTCTCTGATGCTCTGATGGGGGATCAGCTAAATGTTTATGCTGCCATCCTTCCGACTAGACATTAAGCCAAGGTTCTGTCTGCCTAGGTGTACAGGTGGACGATAAAGATCCCATGGCACTATCGGATATTGTTTCCCTCTCCAGCACAACTCGCTGCCATCGCTTGTCACCCGGAACCTCAGGCCCAGCGTTGCTGCCTGAGCACACAACAGCAACAATACATTACATTTATACAGCGGTTTTCAGGTTCCGTGGTCGTCCAAAGACCCGTTTAGACAAAATGCCCAAAAGTGATGGATCTCTCACTCAATCGCTTCTCCTGCCCCTCTCACCTCGTTCGACTGTGAGATAACGAGTGTGGGTTGGGAAGATGTGGTTTTGGAATGTGATAAGGCGCTTCTTTCCCCCTGAACGCCGCTGAGTTGGGGGTTCATTAGCGTCTTGCATCTTGATTCTAACCGACAAATATTGCAACCGAATTGCCGCGTCTCTCGCTCCCTTTCCATTGAATGACTGGTTACCAGGGAAACGGGGGGCGTCTCTCTCTGTTCTGTCAATCACCGATGACCAGGGAAACGGGGTACGTCTCTCGCTCCCTTTCCTGTCAATGACTGGTTACCTGGGAAACGGAGAGCGTCACTCACCTGTCAATCACAGGTTACCATGGTAACGGGCGGGGCGATTCTCGCTCCCTTTCATGTCAATGACTGGTTACCTGGGAAACTGGGGGCGTCTCTCTCTCTCCTGTCAATCACTGGTTACCAGGGAGACAATGCTGCGCGCAGGCAAACCGCGTCATCAACGTTCGTCAGCAGGTCACGTGGTGAGTGTCCCTGCTGGCGGCGGCAGAGACACAGAGAGAGCTGCCTGTGTACAGCCTGAGATACAGACGGTCAGGGGGAGAGAGAGAGAGAGAGAGAGGGTGAGGCTGTGTGTGTGTCGGAGGGCCTGGTGTGAGGGTGAGTGTGTGTGTCTCTGTGTGTGTGTCCCTGACCCCCCCCCCCCTTGTCTCCCTGTAGGTGGTGAGTGTGGCTGCTGTGTGTGTCTGTGTGTGTGTCTCTCTGTGTGTGTGTGTGTGTGAGAGAGAGAGTGTGTGTCTCTGTGGGAGTGTGTGTGTGTGAGAGAGAGTGTGTGTGTCTGTGTGTGTGTGTGAGAGTGAGTGCGTTTGTGTCTTACTAACCCCCCCCCCCCCCCCTCCCTCCCTTGTCTCCCTGTACAGAGTCCTGGTGTCTGTGTGTGTCTGTGTGTGTGTGTGTCTCTGTGTGTGTATTTATGTGTGTGTGTGTGTGTCTCTGTGTGTGTGTGTGTGTCTCTGTGTGTCTATTTATGTCTGTGTGTCTGTGTGTATTTATGTGTGTGTGTGTCTCTGTGTGTGTGTGTGTGTGTCTCTGTGTGTGTGTGTCTCTGTGTGTGTGTGTGTCTGTGTGTGTATTTATGTGTCTCTGTGTGTGTGTGTCTCTCTGTGTGTGTGTGTGTCTGTGTGTGTGTATTTATGTGTGTGTGTGTGTGTGTCTCTGTGTGTGTGTGTGTCTCTGTGTGTGTGTGTCTCTGTGTGTGTGTCTGTGTGTGTATTTACGTGTGTGTGTGTGTATATATGTGTCTGTGTGTGTGTGTACGTGTGTGTCTCCCTGACACTCCTGACTTCCCTGTAGGACCTGGTGTGAGGATGAGTGTGTCTGTGTGTGTCCCTCACCCCCCCCCCCGTTGTCCCCCTGTAGGAGAGACTGGTGTGAGGGTGAGTGTGGCTGTGTGAGAGTGTGTCTGTGTGTGTGTAGCTATGTGTGTGTCCCTATGTATCCCTGATCCCCCTCGCCTGCCTGTAGGGGGTCCTGATGTGTGGGTCAGTGTGGCTGCTGTCTATGTGTGTGTGTGTGTGTGTGAATCGCCTGTGGCTCAGTGGTTAGAGAACTTGCTGGGGAGACCTGTGTTTGAATCCAGGCAGGTCAGAGCGAAACCTTGGGCAAGTTTCCTTACTCCACACACACACACACACACACCTAATAATAATCCAAAAAAACCCACAATAATAAAATTGGTCATTTCAATCCACGACTGTGTGTGGGACGCTGCTGTGCGCAATTGGCTGCCGCGATTCGCCCACAAATATATACAGTCAATTCACTTTACGGTATATTTTGTGAAGCGCTTTGGGACGTCAATAAGATGTGAAAAGCGCAATATCAAATGCAAGGATTTTTATTAAGTGTGAGTGTGTGTGTGTCTCTGTGAGAGTGTATCTGTAAGTGTGTTTGTGTGGTCTTGCTGAAACCCCCTCCCCCAACCCCTTGTCTCCCTAACAGATGGTTGGTGTGAGGGTGAGTGTGTTTGTATATGTGTCTGTGTCTCCGTGTGTGTCTCGCTGACCCCCCCATTGTCTCCCTGTAGGGGCTGCATTTGACCATATGTTTGGCTGGTAACACATCAGGTGTAAGTTTGTGCTGCTGACACAAGGCAGCAGAGAATGTCTGAGGAAACCCAAGCCAGCAACATGGAGTGTGTGATTACCCCAGGGAAAGGTAACCACTCAATGTATCTGCACCTTGCTGTATTTACTTATTGTTTAAATGTTCATTCTAGCTTTATTGATAACTTGCCCATGCATTACTTGCATTTCGCCTACAATTATACAGTCAATTGACTTTATAGTATATTGTGGAAAGCGCTTCGACGTGTCGATATGGTGTGAAAAGCGTTATATCAAAAGCAAGTATATTATTATTTGATATTTCACTTTTCAGGTCTTCTAGATGTCTCAAAACGCTTCACAGAATATACTGTAAATAAAATGTACTGTATATTTGTGGACAAAACTCAGCAGCAAATCATGCCTAGCAGTGTCCCACAAACAGCAGTGCAATGAAATAATCAATTTTTTTTTGTTTTTTAGCAAACACTGGAAGCAAATATTCGAAGGAAGTAAGTAAACCTTTGCATGTGGCAGGACAGCTAGATAAGGCTGTTAAAAAAGCATACGGAATACAACGCTTTATAAGTTGTGGCATTGAGTACAAAGGTTAGGAAACTTTAATTATCCTGTACAAAACATGGTTTAAGCTTCAGCTAGAGTGCTGTGTTTCGATTCTGGGCACCATACTTTAGGAAGGACTTTAAGGACTTGGAAAGGGTGCAGAGGAAATCCACCGCAATGTTAGCAGGATTGAGGGACTTTAGTTATGAGAAAAGTCTAGGATTATTCTCATTGGAGCAGAGTAGGTTATGAGTAGACCTGATAGAGGATTTTTTCATTCAGCGAGTTGTTCGAATCTGGAAAGAATTGCCTGAAAGGGTATTGGGGGCTGAATTGATAACAACACGAGGTGGGTAGTTATTTGGGGAGGACAGGTTTTGCGGGGTTATTGGGAGAAATCCGGGGAGTCGGATTGACATTGAATTGTTATTTTCAAAGAGCCAGCACAGACTCAATGTGCCAATATGCCTCACTTCAGCTGTAAAATTCTACGATACTATACTTCTGTTATTGTAAGGCATATGGAGTGAGGAAACTGACAGAAATTTAACCAGGTTTCTCGTTTATAATACGAGTGCTCTAACAGCAGAGCCACAGGATTTATTGGATATTGACTTAAGGAATTAATTGTACTGAACTGCATTTTTGTGCTTAATTTGTTTCTCATAATAATATTTTATAATAGTGATATTCCTTGCATTTGTTATAGCGCTTTTCAAATAATCTGGATGATTTACACTGCTTTGCAGAATATATCGAACGATGAGTTGACGGTATATTTTACTGTCGAATCATGGCGGCCAACAACAACAACCAGTTTTTTGTTTGAAGTATTTTTGGTTTAGGAAATCTATCAACCGGGTTCATATTTACTGCTATGCAAACAGAGGCTTGTGGTGTGAGGAAACTTGTCTAAGGATTTTTCACTCCTGGGAATCAAGCCCGGATTCTCTTGTGCAAGGCACTGTCCAATTTGATTAGGAGCAACTTTATTTACTTTCCACAAACTCTTAACATCTCTCAGCCAAAAGCTGTTAGTGCTTTGTCGTCTCTGTGTACATCCTGTTTAACAATTCTGCTCTTTTTTTATATAAATGTATTCTATAGAGCCCAGAATTGCAAATAGTTTCAGCTGCAAACGGAATCAATTGACGGGAGGAGAGGCTGGGAGCAACAGATACAATTTGAGAAAGAGGAAGACAATAAATAACACTGAGGACAAGGATCTTCGTGACGAAGATAACCTATGTAAGTGATAAATCAATCAGAGTTTCTAAGTATAAAATGGTCCAGTGCAGCAACTATGCCTTAGCATTGATGACGAGCTTTTAAGGTGAAGTTCCTCTGGTGTTTCAGATAAGAATGCAACTGTTGGAACGAGTAGCAACTTATATAGAGTCCTCAAGACATCCTGGAGCACTTTGCAGGATTATTTTGTGAATTGTTGCAGATTCCACAGCGATGACCCCACAAACAGCCATGAGGTGACAGACTAAATTTATCTTGGATATTGAAAGCCGGGACACTGCGGTGAAACCGAGAAAGATAAACTTGCCCCCCCCCCCCCCTTTGGAATCATTCCATCATAATGCTAATGTCTACCTGAACAAAATGGCTGGAGTGCTGGGCTAAAAATTTCATCAGAAGTGCGGAAACTCAGAAAACAGAACACATTCCCCACATTAATGTTAGTTTGTACCAGTGACCTGGCCAGGTATCCTCTTCACTAATTATTCACTCACCTCATGGCTGTTTGTGTGAAGTTGCTGGTTGCAAAATACTGACACTGACAAAACCTGACCTGCGTGAAGGGGGCGCTTTATAAATGCAATGCCACACTGACCCACATTTTACAGTGGGCAGAGCAAAGCATTGACTTGGGCAGGTTTTGTATAAATGCAAGAATAGATTGATCGCACACCAATTGCCAAACAATGGACTTGCATGTATGTCACTTATACAAATATTTCCTGGTTTCCATCAACAGCAGAAAAGGGCATCTCTCAGACAGGATCCCCACAGGATCGCCAGCCATTGATCTCAGGAGAGAGACTGTATGATTGTTCCCAATGTGGGAAGAGCTGCACACGTTCAGCAACTCTGCACCAGCGATCACATATAGGGGAGAAACAATATAAATGTGCTGAATGTGGTAAGCGATTCACGAGTTAGAAAAATCTCAAGGTTCACTATCGAACACACACAGGAGAGAGACCGTACAAATGTGCTGAATGTGGAAAGAGTTTCCAAACAGCTGGGCATATGAAAATACACCATCGATCACATACAGGAGAGAGGCCATACGAATGTGCTGAATGTGGAAAGAGTTTCATAATATCATCCCATCTCCAGGTTCACTATCGATCACATACAGGAGAGAGGCCGTATAAATGTGCTGAATGTGGAAAGAGTTTCAAGACATCACGCGACATAAAAGTACACTATCGAACACACACAGGAGAGAGACCATACAAATGTGCTGAATGTGGAAAGAGTTTCAAAACATCAGGAGAGCTCAAAAAACACCATCGGTCACACACGGGAGAGAGACCATATAAATGTGCTGAATGTGGAAAGAGTTTCAAAACATCAGGCAGCATAAAAGTACACTATCGAACACACACAGGAGAGAGACCGTACAAATGTGCTGAATGTGGAAAGAGTTTCAAAACATCAGGAGACCTGAAAAAACACCAGCGATCACGCACGGGAGAGAGACCATATAAATGTGCTGAATGTGGAAAGTGTTTCAAGACATCAGGCAACATAAAAGTACACTATCGAACACACACAGGAGAGAGACCATACAAATGTGCTGATTGTGGAAAGAGTTTCAAGACATCAGGCGACATAAAAGTACACTATCGATCACACATGGGAGAGAGACCATATAAATGTGCTGAATGTGGAAAGTGTTTCAAGACATCAGGCAACATAAAAGTACACTATCGAACACACACAGGAGAGAGACCATACAAATGTGCTGAATGTGGAAAGAGTTTCAAGACATCAGGCGACATAAAAGTACACTATCGATCACACACGGGAGAGAGACCATATAAATGTGCTGAATGTGGAAAGAGTTTCAAAAGATCAGGAGAGCTCAAAAAACACCAGCGATCACACACGGGAGAGAGACCATATAAATGTGCTGAATGTGGAGTGAGATTCACAAGGAAACAGCACCTCCAAAGTCACCAGGAAATGCACACACGAGACACGGTATAAATGTGCGGATCGTGGGAAGCCTTTTGCAGGGGCTGGTCAGCAGAAAAATCACAAACGCTCGGAGACGCCGTTACTACTTCAGAGCTTTCCATTTCAAACCACATCAGATGCTGCTTTGAGAAGTGATTATGATAATAGTTTGATGGATATGATAGAGTGATCCACTTGATCTAATACCATTGACTCGCAGTCTATTGTCGTGAAAAACCTTCCTGACGTTAAATGCACCAACCAAATGTATTTGTGTGGTTTTTGTAATATTACCATAACTAATATTAAAGCCATTGACATGCAATACATTGCCATTTTCATTAGGTTCCTCATGTAAGGAATATGATGATAAAGCCTTTATCCCCAAATAGAGATGAATCTGAAGTGACTGTATATAGGGATATACAGCAGGACAGATACATTATTTCGCAAACAATATGCTTAGAGATAGGCCAAGGCAGTTGGACAAGAGATTGACTCTGGTGTAATGAACGGAGGGAGCTTGATGACCGATTTGACTGGCGAGAGCTGGAATCCGTAATTGAGAGATGTCTGCAGGCCGCAAAAGCAATATTCTTGTGCTTCCCATCCAAAAGCATGAGAACATTGACAAACACACTTTTTACATCAGGTTTCAAACTACTAAATACTGCCAGCTGAATTCAGGAGCTGGGTGAAGGAAACGAGCTAGCTGGCTTTGGGAAATGGTCACAAGAAGAACGGTCGAAGAATTTATGTGCTTTGAAAGAGGGCAGAAACGCACACTGTGAATCGACTAAAATGAAAACATTTGTCAGATGGGGTCGGGGTACATGAGGAAAGCTGTTGTTTCCTCCTTCAACTCCCAACCCCAGACCCTGCACTTTGACGTCCCCATTGGTCACTCCAAATCCCTCCATCTCCCTCCAACCCCGCTGTCCCCAGCTCGGGTCTGAAACAATGACTGTCCATTGCCATTTGACGTCCTCCTGACGTGAAAAACGCTATCCAAGTGTATTCTTGTTGTTATTGTTGTTGTTTCCAGGGTGTAGGGAAGGACCTGGACTGGAGGGCGCTGAGGGAGAAATTATAATCTGTCTAGTAATCTGTCACTACCGAAACAGGGAGTTTTCTGTGAAGAATGTGCATGATATGTTGATATGATATGCTGGTGTCTGACCATAGACTGAGCTGATGAAGCAGGGCATAGTTAATGGCTTCACTGACCTCCCTAATGGGACAGTATTTTGATGCTGAAAGCTAAAATCTAATTAATCATCACATTTAGTTGTTTAAAATGATGTAGTATGAAATTCCACCATAAATATTTCCATTATTATTCGCTAACCTCCTGTGTGCACCTGTGTGGAAGTGGAAATGTAGGCTTATGACTGACAGTACAAATATGCAGAGTGACCCCATCATCACCTTCCACAACATCGTCTTCAACAAGAATTACATCACTCTCCCAGTGCTAGTGATCGAATGAAATCAATTTATCCCCATAACATTTGCTCTTATGTATAAAGTAATATAATATGTAGATACAGCATAATGTACTGCCATTAACGATGATGTTTGGATTGAAGCATAACCACATTTTTATTGTATTGTGGATACACAGACAGCTCCAAGAGTCAGTGTGAGGCCAAGGTGGGAGGAACGAAGGGAGGGAGACAATGTGAGGACAAGGTGGGAGGAAGGGAGGGAGGGAGGGGAAGGGGTTGCAGGATGAGTTTACAGAACATCAACAATTTGAAGAAACAACATAAAACAATGGTGGTTGCAGTAGTGAGGATTAACAAGGGTATTTTGTCATCGTTGGCCATGAACTCCCTCAACAACCACATCTTCGAGTGGTTCCCCTGCGGATAGTGCGAAGACTTTTGCATGGGCTGGTCACCAGCTAGTCACTGGTTACTGGACTATTGTTGGTTGTTATTGTTTTTGTTATTTATTTCTGTTTATAGTTCTTGTTTGATACCCCCACCCCCTGCTCCTTGTCCTCCCCCACGATTCCATTTCTCCCCCTTTCTCTCCCCCCTTTACCCCTCCCATCCCTCTTCTCCTTTCTCCCCATTCTCCCTGATTTTAAGCCCTCACCACCTTTCCCCTTAACCACCTTTTCCCCCTTTTTCCTTCCTGATTTTACCTCACCCTCGCCTCCCTCTACCCCATTATCCTCTTTTTCGCCTTTCTCGCCTGGCCCCACATCCACCACTGTCTATGTGGCACTGTTGCGCGCAATTTGGCTGCCGCATTTCTCCGACAAATATACAGTCAATTTTCCTTCTTGCCTTCCCCCAACAACAATGCCCGACACCCCTACTCCCCCCCCCCCCCCCCCCCCCCCGCTCTGGTCCCTACCTCTTCTCCCCACATTCTTCCCTCTTGTCTGCTCCCTCCCCCCCACCTGCTCTGGTCCCAAACTTGGGACATTGCTATATTCTGTGAAGCGTTTTGATACATCGATATGATGTGGAAAGTGTTATGTAAATGTAAGGATTATCATTATTTTGTAACTGAAATAAATAATTTTATTGATTTAAATCAATTCAAATGATGCCTGCAGGTATCATGATAACGATGCTGCAAAGCAATGCTTACCAAAGAACAACAACATTATATTTGTATAGTGCAATTTACACCAGGAGAACATCCATTCCTGTGGAAAGTGAGGGAATAATTCAGCTACTTTGAATGGAATTGGAATAGACATATCAGAAAGTCATCCGTTTTGATTTAAAACGGAAAAGTCCAGTAGCATATGCAGATAGGACAGATGAACTATCAGAACATCATCATTATTGTTATCACAACATCAGCATTTCCTTGGAGAACGTAGGCCAATGTCCACTTAATTGACCTTCATCAACTTCGAACTCGCAAGATATGTGATGTTCCAAATTATGCACTCCAAATATCTCGAGATACCGTCTTTTATTTAGCAGAAATGTACGTAAGCTTTTCTTGCAACAAACTATGCTATGTCTTTCCACAGTCTTTGTAAGCAGTTTATTCCACAATAATACTACACACTGCATTTAGTAGTGTATGAATGTTTCAATAAAATGCAGCATTCTCAAATTAATGTTGACTTTTTCCATGTTCTAACCTTTCGTGTTGACCCAACTCTTTTATGAAATTTTGGTTTTCCTCCACATTTTGTTGTATCTAGCTAGTTCCTTGCGAATGTATCTTTGTGATCTTGATGTCAACTTTGCCACGCTGGTATTGACAGTCTCACTTTAATTTGGAGGATAGGAAGCAGCATGCACATGAAATTTGTGTCCCACATTTAAGATGGAAGTTGATTCTATTGAATGATCCCATGATATACCTCTTAAAGTCTGTCACGCATTTCCTTGAGAAGTATTGTTCATGAACTCAGTCGGCTAAGCTAGCTACCCACCTGTAATCTCGCTAGAAGTTCCCCTTTGCCACCATTTACCCTCTCAGCGCTCAACCACCCAACTCGACTGTCCAATGGCCAGTTTGTGAGTCTCCTCATTGGAAGAGCAGAGGAGGGGGTCTGCCTCCTTGTCAAGCCATTGCTGATGTCTGGAAGATGTGATCAGGCGCTGTGTGAAATCCAAGGATTGTTATTCCAGTATTATTATTATCATCATTACAATAGTTTCAAGGCTCTGGACAGAGCAGTATGTGTGGGTAAACAGGGCGATGACAGAGAGAACCATTGTATTGTTTCAAGCGCTCTGAGACTTTACCCCACATCGAGTTCGTGTAGCTCAGTGGTTAGACCACTTGCCTTACAAGCATGAGACCTATGTTCAAATCCAGGTTGATCAGTTTGAAACCTTGGGCAAGTTTCCTTAGTCCCCACAGACACACACACACTCGCCTAATAATACTCAATCCAAAAAAAACACACACAAAAAAATTGGTCATTTCATCCCATGACTGTTTGTGGGACACTGCTGTGTGCAATTGGCGTTTCACCCAACAAATATACAGTCAATTCACTTTACACAATATTGTGTGAAGCGCTTTGAGACATTGATAAGATGTGAAAGACGAAAGGATGATTGTTATATTGTATTATCATAAATGGCTCTGTGTTTGTTTGGCAGAATGTCACACAATCCAACCCACTTGGCTGATTGCTGAGTGAGCCCGGTCCACGCTACTGTTGCTCAATGTTAACGATTGGCTCAAGCCAGCGCCTCCGCACATCTGACACTGCCAGCTTCAACATCCAAGGCTGCATTCTCCACCTCACAAAGCCAATCAGGAACCTCGGCATCATGTTCGATCGAAAACTTCCCTTCCCCACATCCGCGCCTTGACCGGCACCGCTTATTTCCACCTGCGCAACATTGCCAGGCTCCGCAACTATCTCAACCCCCGCGCTGCCGAAACACTCGTGCACGCATACATCACCTCACGGCTGGACCACGGAAACTCTCTCCTCGTCGGCCTCCCCAGCTCCTCCATTCACAGGCTGCAGGTCATCCAAAACTCTGCAGCCCGTGTATTATCCCGCACCCTCCTCCGCGACCACACAACCCCCACCCTCGCCTGTCTCCACCGGCTCCCCATCCTCCAGAGGATCGAGTTCAAGATCCTCGTCCTCACCCACAAGGCCTCAATCCCTCCGTCTCGTTTCTTCCCTTTCCTCTTTCAAGGCCGGTTTGAAGACTTTCCTCTTCGATCGTGCCTTTTGTTCCACCCCGAACTTTTCTACCTCCCCTTCGTGTTTCACCCCTTCCCAAACACTCCCCGCTCAGCTCGGGTCGCACACCTCCTGTGCAGCGCCTTGGGACGTCCTCCCGACGTGAAAAGCGCTCTATAAATGAAATTTGTTGTTGTTCATAGGACAGGCATCCTGTTTTGTTGGTACAAATTGGAAAGGGAATGAAGCCACTAAAATTTTCAGGTTGGCCACGAAACTCATAAGCATGTTGGTGGTTTATGACGTGTGTCGGCCACTCTACTCAAACAAAACGCTTTACAATATGGCCTAAGAAACAGTTCTGCCTCATCATATCAGCCAATACGCCAACCCTCTTCTACTCTCTTTTGCTGTGTGCAAATCAGCCATTGTAAATATACAGTCAATTTGATTTACAGTATATTCCGTGAAGTGCTTTCAGATGTCTAGAAGACATGTAAAGCAGTATATCAAATGCAAGGATTATTGTTTATAGTTCTCCCCAACCGTAACCAATGTTAAATATTCTATGTCTGCACTTTACTCATTCTCAAGTCTACACACGTCCCATTTACGTGTCCTTCATCAAATGGCACATGACTTCAATAATACCCTAACCTCTCTTCCATTATTGCTTTCAGCCATCGGGACCTGACACTGATTAAATTCCTTTTTTGTTCCTTCTAGTTTCCCTCTAATTTGCTCATTTACATAACGCACCTGAACTTTTTCTAACCATACTTCAGTTGAGCTCTCCTTTCACCATCAATCAGCCTCAAGCTCAGGCAATATGATTTGCTCACAGACGGTACCGAGGGTAATGGGCATACGGTAAACCATAATGTGATCACAACACAAAATACGACAGAAGCTGGAAATCTGAAACAAAAACAGAAGTTGCTGGGAACACTCAGCAGGTGAGGCAGCATCCATGGAGAAAGCAAAGTGAACTAACGTTGGAGGTCCATGACCCTTCGTCAGAACTGGGGAATGTTGGGAGGGAGAGGTATTTAAGCACAGATTAGAGAGGGGTGGCAGGATAAGGAAGAAAAAGGAGACAATAAGACAAAGGTGATACATGTCAATAGGTGATACCGGTGTGACACAAAATGGGATGTGTTCAACCACAACTGGGGTGAAGAGAGGTAGTGGTGAAGAGCAGACAAAACAGCGAGACAGGGGATTTGTGGAGTGATGATTATAATGGGGGAGTGGGAGCTCTAATGGTCTGAAGTGGCTGAAATCAATGCTGTGGCCAGAGGGCAGCAGGGTCCCCACAGATTGACAAGGTACCATTTCTCAAGCTTTCATTGTGGGTCACTGGAATTGTGTAGGGGAACATGGAGAGATCAGCCTCGAATGTGAGTGTGAGTTGAAATACAGGGAGACTGGAAGATAGGGTTTGACCTTGCGCACAGAGACCAATGCGGCCATCAAAAAGGAGAGTTTGGAGTCGGGAATTGAAGATGGAAACACCAGTTTTTCTCATGTACCCAGTCCGCATGTTCCCCCATCGTATCATTTTGCTCCATTTGCAGTTTCCGTCCCTCGCCTCTTTGAAAGCACATCAACCCTTCGAATGTGCTTCTGGTCACCATTTCCCCATCCACCTTCCACGGTTCCCTCCCCCCCCACGCCCCTCACCCCTCCCCTCCAGCTCGGGGGTTCAGCTGGCATTTTCGAGCACATTCAGTCCTGATGTAAAAAGGGTGTCGTGTCTATGTTGTCGTGCTTTTGAAAGGGAAACACATTGCTTATATGGCCTGCGGACGTCACTTAAATATGGAATCCAGCCCTCGGCAAGCGTATCTTTAGAACCCCCCTTCTGACATAGGGTAAAGCTCACTCTGCTCTGTACCACTCGGTCACTCTGTTGTCCAAATTCATTGGCCTATATCTAAGTGTATTGTTTGAGGAATAATATATCTGTCCTGCTATATACCCCTCTATACAGTCGCCTCAGGTTATTCTCTTTAATATTAGTCATGGTAACATTACAACAACCATAAAATTACATTTGTTTGGCGGATTTCACGTCGGATAATGTCCAATACAGTAAACATCGACAGTACCTTTCCAGTAAGATTAAAAGCGTCATAAATACCCAGATTAATATACCTTTCAATTCTTCAACTACTCTCCCTCCACCCTTACCACGCAAATCATTATCCCTCTGCACGCTTCTCAACACAATTTAATATCCCTGATCCACACTCAACAAAACCCTTTCCCCTGAAATACATATTAATATCCCTACAACCTGTAACCCACCTCTGCCCACATACACATATGCTCCCCTCCAGCAACACTAACCACCATCCCACACCGACAAAAATAGTCCGACTCCGCTGTTAAAAACAAAAAATGTTGATTGATATTAAGCTGGTAAACTGTGATCTGGTTGGTAAGAAGCCAGTATGCACATCCCAGTCTGCTCGCAATCAACTGGGAGAGGTGCCTTTTGACCTACTGTTTATAGTGAAGTGATATATGCTACGGTAATGGAATCACACCTAGTGTCAGTGGGACACACTTTCTCTCACATCTCACTGGTGTCCGCATGTGGTTATTTATGTTTCATTCTGGGTGCAAGTCTGTGTGTGACTGTGCGTGTATGTGCGCTTTTTTGTTCACGTGTGTCTTTGCGTGAGTTTGTGTCAGTGGCTATCCAATTACTCACAAGGCGCGAGGCAGAAAACCTGCCGTATCAAAATTGAGCATTGCTGGTAGGAATATACTTACATTTCACGTAGACTCGACTTGAACCAGTAATGTGTTGCATACCAAAGGAATGAAAAGTGACATCGTAGCGCTTTTTAAATTAGTTGAAGATAATTTAGTTTCTTGTTAGATGAGTGAGTAAGTAAAGTGAGTAAGGTTTCTGCACCTAAGGACAACCTCTCGACGTGACAGGCGCTTTACAATTTAATTTTGTTATTTGTTGTGGTGAATAACAATAGAATGGAGATAGTATACATACCAGCTGAATATCACCAGTGTTTCCGCAGAGTAAACTTACAGTTATAATATGCCTGATAATTGAACAGAGCTCTGGAAGCCGCTTTCAATCACTGGCAATTAGCAATCTCAAGTAAACACTTAACTTTCTTACTTTTTAATTTGCGAGAATACCAAGAAAAGATCGACGTGTTATTCTTTATTTGCAAACTGAACCCGGGAATTACCCTACGTCAACACATAAGTTAGTCGTCTATTTTTCCCTCTACACTAAACTACACTTCTCTCACTCTTTCTTGCATGTTACCTTTGCAACCTTCTAAAGAACATATGACTTTGGCCATTAATTTACTCATTCCAAAAATAAGTTTCTAGGTAAACAAATCTGTGAATTCACCGTTTATTCCGCCTTTGGGCTTGACATTATTTTGAGCTTTATGACAACTATCGTTACTAAAAAAAGAACTGAGTATGGTTCAATTATTTTGTCTTCTCTTAGTTTGAAACAATTGCGCATGTATTTCTAAGGAGCAGAAACGAGTCTGATTACCAATTCTGATTACGTAGTTTTCTGGGGAACACAACATCTTTCAGCACAAATGAATGTTCTGGCTAATTCTCTCCATGTTGACTCACTTGTTGGTATTTTGTAACCCTTGGGTTCGAATGGCAAGGACTCGAAAAAAAAACAATGTAGTTTAGTAAAATATATTGATTAGAATGATAATATGTGTATAGCAAACAGTTGATCAATTTATTTCGTACAAGATCAGAAACAGAAAACAGACAATAAAAAATTAAAATATAGCGTAAGATTAATCCCACTCTAACAGTAGCATAGCAAAATAATACTCGGTTTACACAGCACAGGGAAACAGAGATTCTTTCTGCGTTAGTCAGAGCGAAGTGCTCGTTCAACCTGTCCCTGTGGTTCCCTAAGCGTTTCTCGAAGCGATTCTAGAGGTCTACGTATCCGAGTATGTCACCTATATTGGTATGAATCTTGTTCTGTCTATTCTGGTGGTTGTTTTGAAACCAAGTAGAGCATGTAGCTTCAGTGCTATCTGTCTTTGCAGTTACCAGTAGTTGTAAGGGTGATGTGAAAAGTACATGTCTCTTTCCGAGAAGAGAACCCATTGACCAATGGTCGTCTGTGTCTCTGTGGTCCAAGATTCGGTTTTGACCACGTTAAAATGATGATTTGTGTTACCGCAAAATTATGTTCTCTCTCTTTGGTTTTGTAACTCTGGATTAGCACGTCATGTTCCAAAACATCACCTCAACAAATGTCGAAGATTATCCACGTCTGCCACGATGCTATGCGCGGACGCATTCCAAGGCCGGTTCATTTCTCTGAGGTTTGGTTTCCAAAGCGTAACCAAACTCCACAAGCTGTCTGAGCTGCGAATCGCAAGTCCCCGAAAAATACGTCCTCACAATTTCACTCCCTCCAAAAGGCACAGTCAACTCGTTTTTCGCAGCCTTTGTGAAATATTTTGATTTTTACGATGAACATGTCAATGCGTAACGTTATCTGAAAGCAATATTCTTATTCAATGGTTTTAAACAAAAGTCAACATCTAGCTTGTCTTGGTAAGCAGTGCATCGTTGTCCGTGTTCTACTAGTTATTCCCAGAGATACATGTGTTCCTTAGTTAACCAATTTCAGGATCAGTCTGAATGGATATTTCACCAGATGTTTCACTTCCGCTCTGAAGTTGGATTGTGTGACTGCATAAATGACGGTATTTGTGCAGCAACTTGAAAGCTTAAGCATGGCTGCCACTTCCACGAACACAATGAATGTGTTTTCATTGTCGAAAATATTCGCTGAAATTCGGTAAAGTATGAATTCGATAACGTACATCAGCCACAACATTATGAAGCTTCCCGATATGGTGAAGAGCAAAACGATGGATTTCTTACGATTTTGCATTTCTGCGTCATTGCAATTGTTACTTTTCTGGCTCAGTAGGTTTCTGCGGATTCTGATGGCCGCTAAAATGTGTCCAACGGTCACCACGTTCATCAGCAAAATCAGAAAGAATGGAGCGAATGGGGTTGTTATTATGTCAAACCATTGAAACACAATCCATCCCAGAGAGGTGTAGAAAGCTGGTTTGTTACCGCAATATGCAGGCCCGTTGTCCCATATAACCCAAGGCTCAAATTTGAAGTACCAGGGAACGCTGATGAAACAGCTCAGGGCAGAGATCACTCCTATAACCACGGCTGCTGTTCTCGCAGTGCAATAAATTGTTTTCAATTTCGGACAACATATAGCTACTAGGCGGTCAAAGGTGAAAGCCACTGTGAACCAGACTGAAAGGTGTGTCACGGCTGACATCAACACAAATCTGAGTGCACACACGGGAATGGTGTCCAGAAATATGATACTGCAACAAGCAAAATAGATCTGGTTGAATATCACATCGCTGATGGTGACCAGAAGATCACCCAATGCCATGGACACCAGGTAGCGTGTGGTACATTTAGAGAGACCACACCTTCCACGGGACAGGACCACAATGGCCAAAATGTTCGCTGGAAGACAATGAAGAACAAGCACACAAATGGACTGTTGAGTTGCGTAAGTTAGATTATAATAAAAATAAATAAACTTTGCGTTTGATGTAACGCTTTTCACATCTACGAGAGGTCTCAGAGGAATTCACGGAATGTACAGTTGAGTTAGTTGGCTACATATATGTGAACGAAAATATTGTGGTTGTTTTTGGACAGATTCATATTAGGCGTGGGGAGGAAACTTGCTCTGGGTTTTGCACTTGACCTGCCAGGATTCGAACACAGGTCTCACGAATGTCTGTCTCGTGCTCCCATCACTGAGATACATCACTCCATTTAGTTAATGGCATTTTTGCTCAAACAGCAGTTTCTGTTGGGAAGGTGAGTCTGGAAATTTTCAGAGATCAGGCTTCTGAGTCACTGGATTCAAGCGGACACATGCCAGGAGATCGACGCACACACTAAGCTGATGTAAGTTGCTGCGCTGGAGATACAATCAACCTAAAGCAAGGCAATTCAGAGTGAGATGCTCAGATAGTGATCAGGAGCTGGATGAGCGCAAATTTCTTGATGCTAAATGATGACAAGACAGAGGCCATACTCTTTAGCTCTGGACAACGTTTTCATTCGTATAGTTCTCACATTCTCCACCTTCCTGGTCTGCACCTAAAACACTCCGAAATTGTCATGCAAACTTGGGGTCAGGTTCGACCCACAACTCTCCTTCCTCCCCCACATCTGGTCCCTCACCATCACCGCTTTCTGCCACCTCAGACGGATCGCCTGCCTCCTGAAATACCTCACCTCAAAAGCCGCTGAAAACTTAATCCATGGCTTTGTCACCTCTCGGCTGCAATATTACAACTCCCTTCTCGCCGGTCTCCCCGCCATCACAAACCACAAAATCCAGCTCATTCAAAACTGCCACCCGCATACTCGCCCGCACCAAACTTCTCTCCCCCATCACCCCAGTCTTGCAGACTTCACGGGCTCACCATCCGAAGAGGATAGACTTCAAGATCCTCACACTTGTTTTCACGTTCCTCCACTCCTCTGCACCCCCTGCCTCTCTGATCTCCTCTCCCCCAAAACCAGCACCCGCTGCCTTCGCTCCGCCGGATCTGGCGTCCTCTATTTCCCCAAATCGTCCGCTCCACCCTCGGCAGCCATGTCTTCAGCCACTACGCCCCGAGGCTCTGGAATTTCCATCTTCACTCCCTTCGCCTCCCAAATCTCTTCTCAGGTTTACGTCACAGTTTAAGATCTTTTTCTTCGACCACTCCTTTGTTCTCCTTTCTGCCCCTGCCCCTGGATCGGTCCTGGGATCCCCTACTGTGAAGCGCTCTGAGACGCCGCCTGGCGTGCAGGGCGCTATATAAATCGAAGTTGTTGTTGTTCATTACGGAGTTCGGAAGGCGTGCAGGAGATCATATTCGTAAATTTTGGTTTGTTCAGACATGGCCAGTTATATGAAGTCTATCTCTGGATATTTAAGATGATGCTGCAATATTCCACAGAATTATTGTGAAAAGATTCAAAATACTTTAACCTTGTTCCTTTTCTGAATGCTACCATTTTGATAGAGCGAAACTGCATAACATATATCCAATCGAATTAGCGGACATAAATGACGAAATAAAGTTTGGGATTTTCATGGATTGATTTTTAAAAAATGTTGTCAAACAACTCATCTACAACACGGACAGTCAGTATTCAAATAATCGTGATTATCCAGTGTTTTCTGATTGGAATCCACAGCTCAAAGGCGTTACTGCATTCCTCAAGAAGCTTGAATCTAACTTTTCATGGAACATAGCGATTTCAATATCCTCAAACTCAACTTCAAATCATTCCCTGCCCCGGTAGCTGTCTACCCCTCAACCTGCTCACAACTCTGGTCCTTCCAGCCATCCAGCCAAGTTGACGAGTTGACGCTCGTCAACTTGAGCCTCAACGCATCCACGATACATTCTTTAGAACCGTTTAGAAATCGGACATTAAATTATTGCTTTTTGACAGTGACCACGGTCGCTCTGATTCATCTACTCATCACTAACATGTTTGACTGCCTGATTCAGAAGTCATATCTCGCCTCTGATTCAAAAGGTTGTGGGCTCGATTCTCACATTGCGAATCGGAAACAGATGGTCTGCCACATCGCTCCAGGGAAGGGGTGATGAGCTGCTTTGTTTTAGATATCACGCTGCCCAACACGTGAAAGGGTAAACCCAACCCCCTTCTGTTCGTTCAAGTAGACGTTATGGATCCCACGGATATATTCCAAATTAGAAAAATGTTTCTACCGCCACCTGTTGGTCATTGTTTGTTCGCAACCGATCACAGCATTTCGCCCACAGCATATGCAGTCACTATCCTTCACAGTGGATACTGTGAAGAAGCAGTTCATTTGAAAATGGGGTTCGTACCATCAGTGGCACATAGTACAGACACGGTGTAGAAAGCAATATGAATTTGCCTTTATAAAGCGCCGTTATGTGGGGTAGCATCCTGGATTGCTTAAGAGTGGCAGAGTCTGCCAACCAACCAAAGAATATGGCGAGGATGGGAACTGCAATCTAAAATGAATACCGTAGTCCAGCCAAGGAGTGACAAAGACATGGAATAGTACCTAGGTTGCTGTTAGGTGTGCATGGAGGCAGGCGATGGGGTGGAGGTGGAAAGAAATGGGCTTGTCATTCCAACGGATGTGTGGCAGAAGTAAAGTTGTGCTTTGACCTGACTCTGAGGTCGAACGCTTCAAACCTACAGTAATGGAGACATTGACGAGAGCCTTATTCTCCTCTAGCTGCATATCGATGTTCATCTACTGGAAATTATTTCTCACAAGAGGTATGATACCTATCAAAAAAACTACAGGACACCAAACCCTGGGAGCTGCAGCTGGAGTTAGTGAAGTAGATTGGTTTTCTATTTGATACACGTCAAACAACGAGATACAAATACAAAAGGTACCTGTAACTCAGTGGTTAGAGCCCTCGCCTTACATGCATGAGACCTGTGTTAGAATCCAGGCAGATCAGGGCCAAACCTTGGGCAAGTCTCCTTTCTCCACAAACCTAACAATAAACCCTCCCCACAAAAGCACGATAATAAATTTGGTCATTTCAATCCACGACTGCTTGTGGAAACGCTGCTGTGCGGAATTGGCTGCCGCGTTTCACCCACAAATCTATAGTCAATTACTTTGCAATATATTCTGTGAAGGACTTTGAGATGTCGATAAAATGTGAAAAGCGCTATATCGAATGCGAGGATTCTTGTTATGGATCATTATTATAAACTGTCTGTGATTAATTACCTGAAATGCCTAAAGTTGCAAGAATGGGATAATAAACTAATTCGGCCTGAAAAAATATTTTAGCTGCAGAATAGTCGAAAATCCTCAACATTGTCTCTGAACAATGTAGTGATTATCAGTCCTGCAAACTGCACTTCAGACTGACGCAAAATCTGCCACTATTTATATCCAAGAGAATCCTCCACTGAGATTTAGTTATTTTTAGAAATGACAGCAAGTAACACTTGTGTTTGGATTAAGGAACCAACCACTGATGCCATAGGGGAGGCAAGCGAGATCTCATGGGGAATGAGGTAACGTTAAGCTGACGTGCTCCCCAAAATCATCAACAAAATTAAACTTGCATTAGACTTTGAAGACAGGTAGACGTCCCAAGGCGCTGGACAGTCACTGCTTCAGACCCGAGCTGGGGACGGGGGGCAGCGAGATGGGGGTTTAGGAGTTGTCGATGGGACCATCAAAGGGGAGTTTTGAATCGCGAGTTGATGGATGGCAGGGCGCAGGCGAGGGAGATGGACTGTGGGTTGGTATTACAGAGGTTGGGGCATAGTGGCAAAATGCTCGTCCATCAATGGTGGGGCAGGTGGGTCAGGGGACATGGATCAGGCGTGGGGTTAGTATTTGGAGGAGTTAGTTGCTGAGTGAAGATTACAATTAGTCCTCAGCAACTGTGATTGTAAGACGGGATCAGCGTTTAGGAATGTCGGCTGGCGACAATTGTCATGAATGAGGACTGTTTTCAGTGTCAGAGACATCTGGTTTGGAGATTACGACATCAGCATTCATTTGGACTTTCCATAGTAGCTTGTTCCAAGATCTCCTCATAGACGTGTTCTTACTCAGTGAGTGTGAAATCACCATTGGTCAGATAAGCTACAAGCAGGCGGGGGAAGCCCTGAAGAATTGTCAGAGTAACATAAAGTTGCAGAATGATCAATCTTACATTTCTCGTAATGCTTTAATGCTAATGCCACATGTTAAATGTGTGGGAGTTTCCGATGTGGGAATACGTAGCCGGGCTCACTTTGAAGCTTGGACATAATAATCATACGTCCAAAAAAACACGACAATAAAAATAGGCTATTTTGAATCCACGGCTGTTTGGGGGACACTGCTGCCCGAATCGGCTGCCGCTTTTCGCCCTCAAATTCGTCCAAAAGTGTAGTGACGATAATTGAACACATTTCTCTAGGTGAGACCTAACTAAATGTTTATAGCGGTTAGTCAGAACTTCCTGAATTTTGTACTCTATGCCCCTAGTTACAAAGATTAGTATGATAGATTTGACTGCCCTTTCTGTCACCTTCAAAGAATCATTCACACAAACTCCCAGGCCGCTCTATTCCTTCACATCCCTTAAAATTGTGCCTATATTGTCTCCCCTAATTTCTCATCGCAAAATGCATCAACTCACATTTCTCTACATGAAACTTCATATGCAGGCTTCTGCCCATTTTACCATTCGGTTTATATCTTCTTGCAGATGCCTCCTATCCTCTTCAATATTTACTATTGTTCCTAACTTTCTGTCACCTGCATATTTCGGATTAGTACTAACGATACCTAAAATCAAGATGATAAATATCGATTAAAAAGAGCAGTGGACCCAATACCGATCCCTGGGGGACGCCACTGTACACGTACTCCCAGTCAGAAAAGCAACCGTTCACCACAACTCCCTGATTTCTGTCTCCCAGCGAGTTCTGGATCCATGCTGCCACTGTCCTGTTAACGGCGTGGTCGCTTATTTTCTTTATAAGCCTTTCATATGGCACTTTGTCAAATACCTTTTCAAAATCTGTATAAACTACATCAACTACACTACCCTCATCCACCTCTCATGAAAGACACCAAACATAAGAGACACAAGTTTCGTCAGTGATGATGTGTATTGAGTATTCACTGCATGTTATTGCATCACGCAGACCTGGGACTTTAGTAATTCGTCCCAAATAAGCACAATAATAATGTATTGTCATCTCAATCGACGACTGTTGGTGGGGACACTGCTATGCGCAATTGGCTGCCGCATTTTGCCCGCAACAATCCAGTCAATTCACTTTACATTGTATTTTGGGAAAGCGCTTTGAGACGTCGATAAGATGTGAGAAGCGCTATATCAAATGCAATGTATATTGTTATTTGATTATCAATTTGCTGGCACATTTCAAGCTCTCCCGTAAAAAGTTTTTCCGCCTCGGAATGGAGGATATCTATCAGATAACTGATGAGGCAAGGGTAAAATCAGCATCTGGCGAGGAAACCGTGAAATCAGTTGATGGAAAGTATAACCAGAAATTATATTTTTCTCATACACATTACTTATCCATTTCGTGATATCCATCTGGAATCGGAATGTATTTGCTATTGAAGATTCACACAGGAAACGCGTGGGAAAGCTACTGAATTTCTAAGTTGCATGTATGACGATGGCCTGCAATTCTCCAAATAAAATTAATCAGTCACTCGATTGCAGTATATGGGAAAGCATTGTGTATAAAATACGGCGAAACACTTTATCAAAAAAAAAAACATTTGGTATCGACCGCAAGCAGTAATGCTGCCTATTGAGTTGGCATAAACTCTCGAAGCTGGCGATCACATCAAACTCACGCCCAAATCCAGTATTGTAAATCATTCAACCTCAAACTTTCATATACTGTCTGCGCTTCTTGAAACCGACAATGGATTTTGCCTCTAACACCATTCGGCATGAAGCCATTATTTCACACAAAATACAATCTCTACACTTTACACAGAAACCTGTGAAGCATTCGTGCCGTGTTGTCCATGGGAGAGGCGCTGTACCACATGTAACATTTGCTATCGTTCAGTTGAAGATAGCACACTAAAAATATCTTCCCAAATGTAGTGCAAAATATCCCACGTTATAGACAGAATTTCCCATCGCTCGCATCCAATCACAGAACTAAAGGAGATTCCTCAGCCAATGAAAGTGCTATGAAAGGTGAAACACCCAACTACATCACTGAGAAATGCATTGGTCCAATAATTTTAAAGCCACGAGTTCTTGGAACGAATCAGTGCTGGAGGCCGAAGGAATGGTAAATTTGAGTAAAAATGGGAATATCTCAATATAATCATTTTAAAAAAAAGTGAGCGAAGGGAAAGGAATTTCTGAATCAAATTTAAGAAGAGGAGTGGGGAGCAGAAAGCAACAACAGCAAAATTATTTTGACAGAGCGAGTTTCACACCTGGAAGTCCTGATGTGAAGCCGATTGAGGCTAGTGTGTGTGGTTGCAGTAGGCAGGTCGAGGCGGATAATTTGTCCGGGTTTGGAGAATGCTGCGGCCTGCTCAGAAGAGTTTTTGAACGAATTAGAAGTCACAGACTTGCATGAGACCATGGAGGGACTTGGAGCTGAGGGCCCAGATATTAACCTCCACAGGACAATATGCTAGAGGAGTTGAATGAGAAGCTCCCGATAGGACTGGAGCTTGGTGTGGCTGAGTACATGAACAACCAATATCTAGCTGGTCTACAGCTTGTGCTGGTTTGACTAGTCCAGGAATATCTAAGCTAATTCCTTGTTCGTCAGTTTCCTCACCATTTGTCTGCACGTGTTTGGGGTTATTGTGGAGTTGGTCACACGTGTGCTCTGCGTCACAAAGGTTCAGTGCCGATCACCCTCAGCGTTGTTACAGGAAGGACGTGGATTTGCACTGGGCCGTTCATGTAGGATAGCGTCCCGGAGCAATTCACACTGATGGAGCCTCTCCCCGACCCTGGGGGAGAGGGAGCTGGGAGACGATTCTAAAAGTATGCGTTATTGTGAAGTGCTTTGAGACGACGTCCGGGGTGGTGGGCGCTATGTAGCTCGCAGTTGTTATTGTGTCGATCAAATTGGGATGTGCTTAGACGGTACTGGAATGTGTGGAGGAAGGGGAAATGTCGATGGTGATTGACGGAGAGAGCAAGAGAATATTCGTTCGTAAATGGCTGAAAGCTTAGCTGCTGGTGTAGGAGTTGTGTGGGCGTTGGACAAACAAGTGGCTGGAGCTGCGTGATTGGAGGATTGGCAGGAATTACAGTTCATGTAGTATATATGGATATTCTAAATATATTTGATGAGTTGACTTGTTAGTAAAATTAAAGCCCACAGTATTAAAGTGGCTGTAACGACAGGCAGATATAGAACATTAGAGAGGAGACCGAAAACATAGGCAAGTCTGTGAATTATTGATTTTCTGATTGGATTGAAGTGCGCATTATTATACCATAAAAAAAACAGTCTATACCAATCTTTCATTCTCTCCAATCCTTAGTAGCACACATTGCATTTCTATCCAAGCAAGGATCAAACCGTTCCTGAATATATGTATGCGAATTTATGCAGGAAAGTGGAACAAGTTTCACTGAGTGCAGTAAGCAGATTTTATTCGCAAAATGTAGTGGGTACACGAAAAATATTTTACAAAATACATTATATATTTCTCAATAGTAAAAGTTTCGTCAAATGGGAAATCTTCTTGCAGAGACGCAGCATGGATGCAGCATTGAATGAATATATTACACCTCTCTGCAAAAAAGGAGGACGAAGCGAATAACAAAGTATTCGAGGAGAATATAGAACAGTTGAATAGGATTTTAAAAAATGGAACATGGAGAAAGTACTAACATGATTGATGTTGATGAAACTAGATAATTCACCCTTTCCATACTGAATGCATGCTGTGGTACTGATGGAAGTACGGGTCAAAATAGTGGAGGCTATGGCCACAATCTTTCAATCTTCTTTAGATACCGCAATTTTGCCAGAAGACTGAACGGTTTCATGTTTTTCTGTTAATACTAATAGTAGTAGAATTATATCTCGGGATCGAAGCCTAACGTCATATGTAGGAAAATTTAAATGATGATAAGCCAGGACAATGTAACTTTTTACAAAGAAAATTATGGGTTTGTAGAACGACCCTCCAACATGTATTCGATATACTCAATTCATATCTAACAAACCTGATATTTTTAGTTATCAGAGGTATACAGCACAGAAGGTACTTATTCTGCCCATCGTGTCTTCTCCAGATCTTCAAACACATGTGGCAAAATCAACCACAAACCCCGCTCCCTAACTTTAGCACTCCAAAATCTGTCTAACCCAAACCACTAGCCTGTTATTGTAGCTCAGTTGGTTTGTAAGCGAGAGACCTTTGTTTGGTTCCAGGACAAGTGGCACCTTGGCCATGATTCCATACTCCACACGTCTGATAATAATCCCATGAAAAAAAGAAAATGGTCACTTCAAACCACGATTGTTTTTCGGGTGACTGCTGTGTGTAATTTGATCCGCAATTTAGCCAAAAATTGTTCTGTCACTTCACGTTACAGTGTATTCTAAGGAATGCTTTTATACTTCTAGGAGATGTGAAAGCTCTGTATCAAATGGAAGAGTTTGTATTCTTATCATTTCTTTCCTATTTTTTTTTCCGAATCGGCTTCTACCACATTTTCCCGAAACGCAATCCAGATCAGTACAACTCGAAGTGTGAAAAAACGATTCCCCTCCTTCCCAATTCAGATTAACAGCTATTTGATTTCATTGTAATCGGGCAACCGACCACTCTCCAGTGGAAATCATTTATCTGTGTTCAGCCTATCAGAGTCTCCATTTACCATTCCCTACGTCAAGGAGTATAATCCTAGATTATTTAATCTCTCTTCATAACTGAAGTCCTTAATTCATGGTACGAATCTGGTAAATCTGTACTGTATCCTCTCCAATGCCTTGACGTTCTTACTAAAGTGATTGGCCCAAAACTGAAGCCATATGACGTCTATCCAGTGTTTCAAAATGTTTCATCATTGTATCCTGACATTTTGATTTGATGCCGCTGTTTATAAAGAATAGTATCCCGCTTGTTTTGTTTCAGTTTTATCTACCTTTCTTGCCGTCTTTACATGTTTGTTTATATGGACTCCAGGCCTCGATTTTAATTCACCCACGGTAGGTTTCTACCATATAGTTGAAATTTACTCTCCGCGTTCTTCCTTGCAAAACACATCACTTCCATTTATACAAATTATAGTTCATCTGTTAGGTGTCATGCCACAATCGGTCTGTATCCTAATATAGTCGGCAACTATCCATGCTGCCACTGTCCATTTAATACTCCGACATTCTGTTTGGCTTAAAAGTCCCTTATGTGGAATTTTATCAAATACTATTTGAAAATCCATATACTGTTACAATAACATCACTACCATCATCCGCCCTCTCAGAAGTCATCACAAATATCCATCAGTTTTGTTAAACGTAAGGCTGCTTCGAGAACTCCATTTTGGCTGTCCTACATTGACCACAAAGGAACCGCGTGAAATATTTTATTCTGGATTATAGTTCAAAGATGTTTCACTACTTATGTTAGCATGACCTTTCCATAGTTCCTGGTAGTATCCTTCTGCTTCTTTCTTTACCACCTATGAACAAGATCCCCCAATCATGAAAAACAACATTTGTTTGCCAATGTCTGTTACCTGTCCCCCAGGCAGTTCACTATTTAAGCTACCACTGCAATAAAAAGATTAGAGAGCACTTTTCACTACGGGTGGATCTCCCAATGCGCAATAAAGTCAGGGGTCGGGACCCGAGCATGATGGAGATGCAGGGTTGGGTGGGAAATGAGAGGGAGAGGTGAGAGTGTGTCAGAAGGCACGGAACGTAGTGTCTTTTGACCGGCCTTACATGAAGCAAGTGGGTGAGCGAGACGAAGAGACTGTGGGATGGAGTTCCAGAGTGTGGGTCCAGAGAGGCTGAAAATTCGGCCACCGGAAGGCAGAGTACATAGAGCAATCCGGCGCTTTTTTTAACAGTGTGCTGTTTACCAGTCTCTTATGTGGAACTTTATGAAACGTATTTTGGAAAACCACATCAGTTACATAACTTCACCACATTGATCCACCCTTTGTGGAGCTTCATCATAAAATCTCCAGCACGTTTGTCAGAAACGAGTTTTCTTGAATAAATCTCAGTTTGCTGTCCTAGATAAACTACTTGTTGTCTGAGTGAAACAAAATTTTCTTCTCAGACTGTAGATTGTAAAAAAATTTTTCTAACCAATGACATTAGGCTGACCGACTTGAGTTCACGGGTTTATCCCTCGACCCTTTACTATACAGGTGAGTAGCATTTGCAATGCTCCAATCCTCTGGCACCGTCCTGATCTCAAAGACGATTGGCACATTGTGGTCAACGGTTTAGTTATTTCCACCCTTGCGTCACCTCAGTAACCTGTTGTGTATCCACTCTGGACTGGGTTAACTCTGCCTTTCATCCACATTGTAATTAGCTAAAGGTGAAGGACAATGGTCGTAGTGCATTTGTTGTAGGATATATCGATTAGACAATGCTTCTCGGTGAAGTGCTGCAGAATAGCCGTGTTAGGAAAATTTAATCCCATGTTATCAAAACAACAGTGGCAGTAATGGATACAAAACTATCTGGGAAACAGCAAGTGGAGAGGCGGGGTTAACGGTTGTAATTCTGAATGAAGGGATGTGTCCAGTGGTGCCAAACTTGTAGGTGTTTCGACATCCAAAATTTTTAATATATACGAATGAGGCGAGATATGAAGGAGGTCAGAGAGGGTGAGAGGGTGGGGGGGGGGGGGGGGGAGGGGGGGGGGAGGGGGGGGTAGTTATAAGGATGACCTAAATATAGAGGGAAAAAAACTCTTACTTACAGATGATCCATTGTTAGGAAATACAGAAAACGGTGACCAGACTGCAATGGGGCTGAGGCAGATTGGTGACGTGGGGAGAAGTTTATTGTAGATTAATTATGTTGTTGAGAGATGTTTATATGGTGGGATGAAAAATGATGAGAGTCAGTACTAGATCGATGACACAATGGAAAAGGCGGTGCAGGTTCAACAAATATTTGTAAATGGCGGTACAGGATGTTAAAATAAAATTACACAGCATGCTCTACTTTAGAATTGGTGGCATATATTATTGATGTGATAATGTTATTATTGCTTATAGAAGTAATAGTGTTACTTCTATAGATAATAATGGTAGTGACAAAATGTCGATGTCAGCGAAACTGAGTATTTGCTAAAAAAAAACCTCTCAGCAGTTATAGAGACTTGAATTATCTAAACGCATTGCACACTTTAAACATTGCGTGAATTTTTGTAGCTCAGTGGTCAGAACGGTCACATTAAAAGGGAGAGCTAAGTGTTCATTTCAAGGTAGGGGCGAAACTTTTGATATGTTTCCTCAGTCCACAAGACTGATAAGAATCCATCAAGGTAACAATGATAAATGTATCATTTAAATCCACGGCTGTTTACCGTAGATTGTTGTGCGCTGCTGGCTACCACGATTCGCCCACAAATACATACTCATTTCAGTTAGTAGTATATTCTGTGGAGAGTATTGAAGCGTCTCTTAGTCGCGAAAAGTGCATTGCCAAATACAGCAATGATCATTTGTTATTATTATGTCTTTATATTTGGATGAACCTTTTAAAACGGCAGTGATTCCACAATTAGAGAGCTGTCTTCAGTTCTGATTCCCACGCTGTAGGGAGGATGCCACAGCCTTAGACAGTGTGTAAACTGGATTAAAAGGATAGTTTCAGGAAACCAGATCTTAAGTATCATACTGACAAATGGGGTCTAAGATAACGAGAATCCCAAATATGTATGTCTATTCCTACATTGTTTAAACAAAATGTAGAATTTGTATTATAAATGCTGCCACAATTTTCTATCGTCACGAGCAATCTAGCGATACACTCGGTACCAATGCTGTTATGTTCTTGTACAAAATCAACAAGTCTAATCTTCCGCAATTCTTATTTCCCTGTGTTATTCATACTTCTTTAAAAATTGATTATTTTATAACCTAGGGCTGAACTGCGTTGAAGTTATGCAATCTGATATATGCCCGTATCTACTATTGTGTTTCATTATTGAGAAGCTTACACATGTCTCCTTTCCTGCTTTTAATTCTATGAAACTGCCTATAACTTAGTATAGTTCCATCTACATTACTAATTTGCAACTTGCTTAATCGTTGTCAATATTTATGCAATTTCTGTGTACTTTTGCACTGTACCTACAGCACATGTTTTTTCAACTTCAATCACCTGCTCATCTATCAAATCAATATATGTTCTATACAGGTAGTCTAATTCTAGGCTATTTGATCAATGCATTTCTATTCAATATATTTTCTGGGATTACGTTTACAAATCACATACAGTGATTAAATATTAACATTTTTAGATTATAACCTGTCTTATTTTGTTATGTCAGGAAAGTAATCTTCAAGATCACGGAGAAGAATCCAGTTGAGAAGCTGTCTCCCGGTCATATTTACTACGTATCTCTCATCTTCTGTTCACTTAATTACTATTACGTAAGAACCATTGTTGTATTTCCAGGGAACATTCTTAAATTATTTGCTCATACAAGTGTAACTAAGGTGAATGATCTCAACAGCTGCTGGTATCGTAGCAGGCTTTTCTGTACCATAAATAGGGCTGACTTTGTCAACATCACTTCAGAGGAGAAAACTTAGTGGGTGTCATCAGCACAACGAAAATGACACATCCTTTGATTAGAATATTGGAACAGATAGAACTGATATACTATCCAACTATTGCAGCTATTGGTGTTCTTGGTAAGTCCGCATAGCCTGATAGTTCACGTAAGTCAACGCTTCAATACATGACTGCCTTTGATATATATCTTATATTTGCACTCTCCTCATGGTTTTTATGCGATCTTGTTTTGTATATATTGGTTACTTAGATAGTCTCATAGATGGCTACACAGAGTCGAGTGCGCTCAATGAAAACATTACATTATTTGGTATGCCAAACTCGCAAAAAAAGTGTTTTTTTCAATTAATTGATTCCTTAGTATCACAGAAAAAACAGCATTAGATGATACAAGAGCATCGAAGAGAGTTTATGCAACAAGAACAACAGCTTGCAGTTACACTGCCCATCTGACGCGGAGCATCTCAGAGCACTTAAGATCACCAGCTCCAATGTTTTTTAATAACTGTTCAAAATGTTACACAAAACAGTCTTGGAATATGTAAATATGATGTACTTCTCACGAGTAACATTTATGCTTTATCTCCACCTAGCTTTATTTGTGCGTTAATGCTAAATTCTCTTACTCTGCATAAGTGGTTCACTTTTTATTAAAAAAACTATTAAATGTATGATTGTTATCGGCAATATTTGCAATAAATATCCCAAATAGATAATAACAAACATGAGATTTCATGTTTTGCTTTAACATATTCTAGTCTACTCAAAGTATTTCACAGAATATATTTTAAATGGGGTTGGCTGTATACTAGTAGTTGGAACACGGGAGCAGTTGTTGAATGAGTGGCAATTTTTTATTCTATCATTATTTATTTAGATATACTCCTTGAAGCACTTTAACTTGTCAAGGTTTGGATCAATTTATTCTAAATTGTGAAGCTATGTTTCCGTAAAATTCTCTGACAAAACTGCAAACCTGACATCGAAATTATAATTGATTTGAACAACTTCGAGGCACATGGATGCGCCAGACGTCCTACTTAGGGTAAATCCAGCTCCCAAATCTCCATTCACTAAACGTCTCATTGACTAATGTGCGTTCAAATTATTCAAACAATACGAGACACCAACGTACATGTTTCAAAAGAAAATCTAGTAACTATGTAACAAAAAGTGAACTGCAGAAGGTGGATTCACGTTTGCTTCATCAAGTGAGATCTAACCAATCCCTCCTTACTCCCTGGTGCCAATAGGATTAGTTTCCGAATGCTCAAATACCTTCGGAATCTCCTGCGTTACCTGGCACCTGGTTGTGGTGTTCTGACACCGACAAATTCTCCAGTGCGTTACCCTGGGCGAGGGAGGCGATTAAACTGCAGTTGTTGATTTTGTAAGATACTCGAATATTTCTTGTGTTTTGTTTGCAGTTAACCTGGTGACGATTGTGATCCTCTGGCGAGGAAAGTGCGGACTCTCCACGTGCATCACTCGCTACCTGGTGGGCATGGCGGGGGCAGATCTGACGGTGGTGATATTTGATGTGATACTGAACCGCGTAGGTGATCAGTATCTCCCAATATTCAATGTTCTTCTTCTCACCCCGATCTGCCTTCTCCACGAGTTGCTGCTGAATGTGACCTCAGCGTGTTCTGTCTGGTTCACAGTGGCTTTCACCTTTGACCGACATGTCGCCATTTGTCACCACAAATTGAAATCAACATATTGCACCCAGAGATCGGCGGCTGTGGTTCTGGGAACCATCTCTGTGCTGATTTGTGCAATATACAGTCCTCTGTGCCTGGAGTTTGAACCGCTCTTCATCATTAACAACAAACCTTGGCTTTGTGTCGTTAAAATAAGTTATTATTTTTCAATGAAATGGACAATATTTAAGATATTTCTATATTTATTAACGCCAAGCCTCCCATTTGTCATCGTTTTGCTGCTCAATGCTCTGACAGTCAGACACATTGTGGTCAGCAGTCGGGCCCGCAGAAGACTCCGAGCCCATAGCCCTGGGCAGAATCACATTGATCCAGAGATGGAGAGTCGGAGAAAATCCATTGTTTTACTATTTGTTGTATCTGGGAGTTTTGTACTATTGTGGGTGACATACGTAGCCACAAATCTTAATGATATAATTATGTATGTTTTAGATATAGACAAGAGACGCGGCGAACTTATACATGTGGGAGATATCTTTCGACTTTTCAGTTGTTCCACAAATACGTGTATTTATGCTTTGACACAATCTAAATTCAGAGAACAGTTGAAAAATATGGTGACTTACCCGTTTCGTAAAATTGTTAAGTTAGTTTGGTGAAAGAACAATCAAGGTCTTCTAATCATCAATTACTTAATTTAACCATCTTTAGTCCCGCAGTATCCGAAACTGAACACAGTAATCTGGATACGGTCTTGTAAAGGCGTTGCTTAGTCGAAGGGTAATTTTCTCTAATTAATTTGCCTCACTCCTTACCACAAATGTAAACATCTAATTTTCTTTGCTGATAACGGTTCGCTACTGTGATCTGTCTTCAGTGATTAGTTCACCTGAACACCAACATCTTGTTTTGTCCTCCTTCATACTTTTTTTCTCCACGTTCAGAAGGTATTTTATTCTTTCATTTCTATTGCTCTAGTGAAAGACTTCATGCTTTGAATTCCATCCATCACGGTTTCCTTCCTTCACTTCATTTATCTACTTCCGGATCAATCTTCCTGCTCCCCTCTAATCAATGCACTGCGCCTCCAAATTATGTGCCATTAGACGGATTGGATATCAAACTCTCTGTTCCTTCACAAACGTCATT
This sequence comes from Hydrolagus colliei, assembly GCA_035084275.1. Lineage (NCBI taxonomy): Eukaryota > Metazoa > Chordata > Chondrichthyes > Chimaeriformes > Chimaeridae > Hydrolagus > Hydrolagus colliei. Next base: position 1,005,536 of record JAYJKW010000376.1, read on the forward strand.
TAAATATAGTTGGTAAATAGGTGAGGTATCAGAACTGGCCACCACTGCAAGGCTACTTTCGATGCTATGTGGTTTTGTTTTTTGCCAATAACACAATATTGGGTATATCGTTTGATTAGAACTTTACTTTTCACATTGTAGTCACTCGAGATAGCCACAACAACATTAGTGCAATAATGCAGAATGTTTTTGGTATACCTGATAATATTTGTTCTGTTATTATCTGATCTGTAGCTATAACTGTACTTTATTATTGCCAAATAATAAATATTATTCACGAGAAACTACTTGCATTTATGTATCAATTGACGTGTTTGCCATTGACAAGCTGTGATATCCTGAGCGCTTCTCATTGGTGTTGTATGATCTCCATCCAGCAAACGTTGACTATCAGCACAATCAAACTCTCCGAACTTCTCGCCCACCAGTGCAGCACCTGGCGCCTCTGCTCGACTCGCATCGGTCTCCTGCTGATCCCGCGCAGCTAAAGACCCACTGCTAGAGCTCATTTCTAGGAATTCTGTGCAATATTATATCGTTATCACGTTTTAGCAGACACTCATTAAATAATCCATTCAACTGGTATCCATAAATGTCTTGAATCGCATTTAGTATTTCGCATAACATTAATTAAAATTAAATCATGCCAATCTGTAAAACGCTCCTTGTATTCACCGATAAATTATAGTGTAATAATTGCTTATTTGTATTTGCTAAATTTGGCTGCGGGCGTTTCGCCCACAAGCATACAGTCAATTTTCCTACTTTCCTTCATTTTAGTCCGACACCGCCCCCCACCCCCCCCCCCCCCCCCCACATCTCCTGTTCTAGTTCCGACATGACTGTTCAGATCGGTGAGACGTCCGTCGTGAAAGGCTCTATATAAATCTAATTATTAATTGATATTTGAATATAACAGCTTATCACGTTTTAGGAATTTCTAAAGGATTTGCATAGAATATTCAATGAACCAAGTTATCTATATACTGGTCGAGGGAAACGCAACTGTTACTTATTTATCGCAGATTTCCACAAACAGTCGTAGATTGAGGGAAATAATTAGGATCGTTTGTAGTGGAATGAGATACTTTCCTGAATTGTTTGCCTCCAGTATTGACGAAATCAGTTTGTTGTACACTGTGGTGTGTAATTCACTGCTGCATCTCAACCACAAAATGTACCGCCAAATCACGTTGCAGCATTTTCTATCAAGCGCATCGAGACGTCTCATCAAAATGGTAAGCCGCTAGACAATATAGAAGCATTATTAATATAATGCAACACCGTCAGCATCTATAGTGATGAGCACAATGTACTTCTGTAGTTACCAGAAAGTGTGAGACTACGGTTAGATCTCCAAAGTAAACATTTCATTTTGAAGGGAAAACTACTCAACAAAATTTGTTTAAAATCCATCTCGTTTTCTGCTTTCCTTCAGTCCTCTGCAACTGAGCCTGTTGTGTATGTTAAGCTATTGATTTCGTGGCGCTGCGGTAGGGCGTCTCTCTCCAGATCAGATGGTTACATATTCAAATTACATTGAGGTCAATGCTTTGGTGTTAATTGACGAGAGCTATCAAGTCCAGTCTTATTTCATTGTTCTAAGATTTTAATAATGAATCGCAGCATCATACCACAGCTGTGTTTAAACAATTTGAATTGCAACAGTGTAAATATAAGGACACTCATACATTTTTTAAAATAGAAAAGAGAGCTCAACTTCATTCAGAGCTATCAGTTTATTTTCTATAATCGTGTTCATCTTTTATTTTGATATGGTGTTTCCTCTTATGAGAATTATAGAATGAAAACGGCTCAGGAGTCGTTTCGCCTGAATGTTGAGCAAAAAGCTTAGCACCAAGCAGACATGCTGGGGAGAGTGAGTGGGTGGGAATGATAGAGGGTAGGAAAGATAGGTATGGATCGACAGGGAGCGGGTAAAAGAGAGGGCGAGAGAGCGGGTCTGGCGGGGGTGGATGTGGGGTGCCAGGTATCACAAAATAATTGTTAATTACAATATTATTAAGGCAAGCTTTCAGTCAGGTACACTTCACATTAGAACATTTGAATGTCTCGTCTGATTCACCAAATTCATTTTGGTAATAAAATGTTTCCACAATCAGTGGTTAGTACCAATGTGCGACATTACGACACCTAGTGACACAATCATGATTACAGTGTGCAGTATTCGTTGTCAGTAGGATTCGAACCTGCGCGAGAAGTTTCCCAATGGATTTCTAGTCCATCACCTTAACCATTCGGCCACGGCTACCGACAAACCAGCATAGAAATGGTTTAGACAATCTCTTGTCTGCACGTGATTACTTTATACAGTTTTCCCTAATTCTGCTTGCCCTTCGATTTCATTTGATTCCATATATTTCACATAACGTGCTATCACATCATAGAGATGACATGAAGACCTTCATTAGATGTTTTTTGCTGACAGATTTGACAGATTTCAACCTGTGCATGAAAACTGCACCAGGTTATCCTACACATCCAAAGCTACAACTTTAATCTCCACTTTAACCCAGGAAATTTGGCAGCAACAAAAGGTGAACGTCACTTGAAACATAGGTCCACCAGGCGGTAATTTTTCGATTATCTGTTTCAAGCGTAGCAGTTCCTCACAGCTCAATCTCTCTGGTCACTCAGCTATGTCCATTGGTGTTCTGTTCCAAATACTGTCGAGAATTAGGTAAACGGGAAACGTACCCTGATAAACCATAATCGCTTCATGCTAAGATGATGGATTCCCGTGCACAGGTGGAATGCGCAGAAGTCTCAGAACATTGGACTTCATTACAAAATACTTACTTTAAAAACAATTTTGGACTATGGGTGGGTGAGTGAAGAGTTGTGATTGCTGAGTGTGTCATTGAACTCAAAAAACAATAGATTCTTTATCCCGAAGGAGACAGTTCTGACCATTAGTAAGTGATTTAGTAATCACACTAGTAACTGAAACGGACAGTTTGGTAATGATTATTGTAGTCCACAACATATACTGTCAATTGTCCTTGCAGTGTATTCTCTGAAGCGTTTGAAAAGTTCCGAATACGCGATCAGATGCTGCTTCACGTGCAAAGATCATTGTGATTATCGCAAAAAAACTTCCATTCCTTGTGCACTGACAGTACATTAAAACACATGAAGAATACAACAAACCGCAAAGGGCTGGCGATTGCCATGTTCCCAATTCAAACCACGATTGCTGCGACCACAATGTAGAACACTAACGATCATGGCTGAACATTTGCCCAACATAGTTGCTCACAAGTACAAGAAAAAATAAGAGTTTATGTGTTGAGAATTATCATATTATTCGCATTTGATTAGACGCTGACCACTATTTTGCGTGTAATCGTTTGCTGAATAACAGACTTTGCGGTCATGCATAACAACAATTTACATTTACATTTATAAAGCGCCTTTCACGTCGGGAGGACGTCCCAAGGCGCTGAACAAGAGGCGTGTGACCCGAGCTGGGAGGGGAGTGTTTGGGACGGGGTGAAACACGAAGGGGAGGTAAAAGAGTTCGGGGTGAAACAAAAGGCACGATCGAAGAGGAAAGTCTTCAAATCGGCCTTGAAAGAGGAAAGGGAAGAGGCGAAACGGAGGGATTGAGGGATGGCATTCCATAGGGTGGGAGCGGAGAAACTGAAGGCCCGGCCTCCGATGGTGGGGCGGTTCGGGCGGGGGGCTTGGAGCAGGCCAAGTCCTGTTGAACGGAGGGTCCGGGTGGGCGTGTAGGGGGAGAGTAGATCGGCTAGGTAGGATGGGGCAAGGCCGTGTAAGGCCTTGTAGGTGAGAACGAGGATCTTAAATTCGATCCTCTGGAGGATGGGGAGCCAGTGGAGATGGGCGAGGGTGGGGGTTATGTGATCACGGAGGAGGGTGCGGGATAGTACACGGGCTGCAGAGTTTTGGATGGCCTGCAGCCTATCAATGGAGGAACCGGGGAGGCCGACTAGGAGAGAGTTTCCGTAATCCAGCTGTGAGGTGATGTACGCGTGCACGAGTGTTTCGGCAGCGCGGGGGGTAAGATAGTTGCGGAGCCTGGCAATGTTGCGCAGATCGAAATAGGCGGTGCCGGTCAAGGCGCAGATGTGGGGGAGGAAGGAAAGTTTTTGATCGAACATGATGCCGAGGTTCCTGATTGGCTTTGTGAGGTGGAGAGTGCAGCCTTGGATATTGAGGCTGGCAGCGCCCGATGTGCGGAGGTGCTGGCTTGAGCCAATCAGGAGGACCTCGGTCTTACTCACGTTCAATTGCAAAAAGTTGTCCCTCGTCCACGATTCGATGTCGGACAGACATGCTGTCAGAACATCGATCGTCTGGGGGTTGAGGGATGAGGCAGAAAGGTACAACTGGGTGTCATCCGCATACATGTGGAAATTTACCCCATGTCTGCGGATGACGTCGCCCAGAGGGAGCGTGTAAAGGGTGAAGAGAAGGGGACCAAGGACAGAGCCTTGAGGGACGCCGTGGGAAAGACAAAGAGACAGAGACATCTCCCTGTCTCCCAGGTAACCAATGATTGACAGTAGAGAGAGAGACACACACCCCCATCTCCCAGGTAACCAGTGATTGACAGGAGACAGAGAGAGTGACCCCTCCCCCCCCTCGCCATGATGTCTCCAGGCTGACACTCCAGGCCATCACAGGGGGGACTGTGATGTCAGACCCGGCGATGGGTTTGTGGACAAACATTGTCTGTTTCTACGTTAGTTACGACGGGAGAGAGGGAGCGACAGAACCCCCAGCCCCCACAGCTCAATAGCATTGGCTACACACACACTGGGATTCATTAGCGCAGGGAACACAGTGACGGTCACTTGGAGAGGTGTGAGCTTGTCAGAGAGAGTCAGTGTGTGTGTGTGGGGGGGGGGGGGGGGTTGTGCAGGGAAGGTCGTTCTCTCGACGTGAAAGGCATTATATAAATGTAAGTTTTGATTCATTCATTCATTAATTCATTGATTCATTCATTGATTGTCTGTTTGTCTGTTGGGGCTGAAGAGAGGCTGGGATCAGCTGGTGACAGCAGTGAATCTGTACAACATCCAGAATGGAAGAAACAGGATGCAGGAAGGATGATCATTATTATAATATAATAATAATAATCCTTGCATTTGATATAGCGCTTTCCACATCTTATCAACGTCTCAAAGCGCTTCACAGAATATACTGTAAAGTGAGGTGACTATATATGTTTGTGGGCGGATCGCGGCAGCCAATTGCGCACAGCAGTGTCCCACACACAGTCATGGATTGAAATGACCAATTTTATTATTGTGGTTTTTTGGAGGGATTATTTATCACTGCAGCTCAGCGGTTACAGCACTTGGCTTACAAGCGTTAGACCTTTATTCGAATCCCGCAAATGAGGGCCAAACCTTGGGCAAGTTTCCTTACTCCACACACACACAAAACTAATAATAATTAATCCAAAAAAACACTACACTAATCATAAGTGATCATTTTCAATCCACAACTGTTCGTGGGACACTGATGTGTGCAATTGGCTTGATAGTATATTTTGTGAAGCGTTTTTAGGCGTTGATAAAATGTGAAAAACACTACCTACATCAAATGCAATTATTATTATTATTAATTATTCTTCAGCCTTAGAAACCTGGAGGATGGAGCCAGTACAACGCGGAGGAGAAAAGAGGACCTGAGGTGAGTGTGTGCGTGCGGCCCTCAGGGGAGGGGAGAAGCAAAGAGCGGTGATTGGCACACCAGTCACAGGACATCCTGGCCCTGACACATATTCTGGGACAAACACAAGGCGGCAAATTCAGATTGTGGTTCGTCAGGCACTGACAGTGTGCGCCCAGGCCAGTGGCCGGGGAGTGTGGAGATGTCCCCCTGATCTGAGAGGCTCCTCTCTCACACAACAAGGGGTGGGGGCAGAGTGAGCACAGTCTCCCATCAATAAGTCAATAGTCACACCCACAACACCCAGGTAAATTTCGTGAGACTTCACACTCTCACTGCCCTTGTACCAAGCCCGTCAGTCTGGGAATGTCCAAGGCCAGTGACCAGTTGAATGACACTCGTTACAGCCTTGGTCAGAATCAGGGAAAAGTCAATACAAAAATACATTGCCCAAAGTATTGTCACTGTGTGCTGGGTGAGGAGGGCTGTGTGCCTGACCGCCTGACCATTTTGTCCCATTCTGAATAACAATCCATTTCTTTCTCAGGGCAAACTAGGGGTGAGGAAGTCACTGGGGGTGAGGAAGTCACTGGGGAAGTATGAGTTCTCTCACATATCCAATCAGGTAATAATAATACTAATAATTTGAGACATCACCTGTCACATTGGCAAGACACGTCAAGGATATACTGTGAAGTGTAGTAATGGTGTATTTTTGGGCGAAATATGGCAGCACACAGATGTTTCCCACAAACACCATACAGGAGACATGTTTGACTGTGACAATTTACTGCTGGCTGGCTTCACTTCCCAACTTTCCCTCCAGAAACTATAGATTATTCATTAATCTGCAGCTCATGTCCCATCTGGGGCCAAGCTCCACAAACCGATCACGCACATCCTTGTCCGTCTTCGCTTTCTTTCTTTCACAACCTGTTTCCAAGCTTCAAACCTCTCCATGTTCTTGCTGCTCCCTACCTCTATCATCTCTAAGCCCCAAATCAGTCTGTCCGCTCCTTCTGCTTGGTGGACACCAGGATGCTTCAGGTCCCAACCAATTGCTTCCCTACTATTAGCCCTCCAGCATTCAGTATCTCTACCCCCACATTGTGGATCTCTTTCCCGCAATCCCTCCACTTCAGAACTCTGCCACCTGCATTCTAACCCACACCAAACTTCGCTCCCTTATTACCCCAGTCCTTGCCAGACTTTGCTGGCTCCGTGTCCCGGAAAGGATTGTTTTCAAGATTCTCACTCTTGTTTTCAAATCCGTCCACTCCTCTGTAACCCCTACATCTACGACCTCCCCTCTCCTCACAACAGTACACATTGCCTTCGCTGTACTGGGTCTGGCCTCCGCCTTGTCCCCCGAATCCACGATTCCACCAATGGCAGCTGTGCCTTCAGCCACTGTGCCCCGAGACTCTGGAAATCTGTCTCACTCCCTTCGCCTCTCCCCCTCTCTTCCTACTTTCAGGTCTCGGCTCAAGACCTTTCTTTTCGACCATGCTTGTGGTCTCCTTCTTCCCCCTCACCCTGGCCCCGGGATCTGTTATTGAGAAGCGCTCTGAGACGCCATCCTGCATGGATGGCTCGATATAAATCTAAGTTGTTGTGGTGTGTGTGTGTGGGTCTGTCATTGAAAATGTGTGCATCTGTATATCTGTGTGCGTGTCTGTATATCTATGTGTGTGTTTCTGTATATCTATGTGTGAGCGTCAGTATATCTATGTGTATGCATCTGTATATCTGTGTCTGTGTGTCTGTGTATCTGTGTGTGTGTCTCTATATATATGTGTGTTTTTCTGTATATCTATGTGTGAGCGTCAGTATATCTATGTGTGTGCATCTGCATATCTGTGTGTGTCTGTATATCTGTGTCTGTATATCTACGTGTGTGTCTGTATATCTGTGTGTATGTCTGTATATATGTGTGTATGTCTGTATATCTGTGTGTTTCTGTATATCTGTGTGTGTGTCTGTATGTGTGTGTCTGTATATCTGTGTGTGTGTCTGTATATCTGTGTGTATGTGTCTGTATATCTGTGTATGTGTGTCTGTATATCTGTGTATGTGTCTGTATTTCTGTCTGTGTGTGTCTGTATATCTGTGTGTGTGCGTCTGTATATCTGTGTATGTGTGTCTGTACATCTGTGTGTGCATCTGCATATCTGTGTGCGTCCTTCTGTTTTTCTGTGTGTATGCGTCTGTATATCTGTGTGTGTGTCCGTATATCTGTGTGTGTGTGTGTCTGTATATCTATGTGTGTGTGTGTCTGTATATCTGTGTGTGTGTCTGTATATCTGTGTGTGTGTCCGTATATCTGTGTGTGTGTGTGTCTGTATATCTGTGTGTGTGTCTGTATATCTGTGTGTGTGTCCGTATATCTGTGTGTGTGTGCGTCTGTATATCTGTGTGTGTGTGTCTGTATATCTGTGTGTGTTCGTCACGCTCTATCACTGGGCCACTGGTGGAGCAAATCATCAAAGTAAATCTTCACATGAGCAGCCAAGTGAGAGAGACCCAGTTCAGACTGTCTGTCTGCCTGTCCGTGAGTGTACACTGAGTATATACTGTGTGTGTATATACATACACAATGGTTGGTGGTGGGTGTGGGGGGGAAGTAGGTGAGGGGCAGACTGAGGTACGCCATGTGACCAGCCAGGCCCGCCCCCGTCACGTGACCCACAAGGCCCAGCGCTCGCTTCCACGTGACCCGCAGACCCCGCCCCGTCGCGCGGCTCCGCCCATTTTAGCCCAATTTGAAAAACGTCAAACTGTCAGCGCTCGGGGGAGTCGACGGTTGGAGCTGCGCGCGCAGCCAACGGCTGTTTAGTTTCGCCGCCGAAAGTCTCTGAGGTAAAAGAGGCTTCACATTTAATAATAATATAACAATAATAATATTAGTAACGCTGGCGTCTGGCGCCTCAAACCAGTCACGGGACGCGCACCGGAAACGCTCGCTCACTGTCAAGTGTAGTGACTGTGTGTTCAGGGGGGTCACAGTGTAGTGACTGTTGGGGGGTCACAGTGTAGTGACTGTGTGTGAGGGTCAGAGTTTAGTGACTGTGTTGGAGGGTCACAGTGTAGTGACTGTGTGTTTAGGGGGGTCACGGGTTAGAGACTGTGTTTGAGTGTCACAGTGTAGTGACTGTGTGTTTTGTGGGAGAGCGACTGAGAGAAACACAGAGAGAGAGAGAGAGACGCAGTGAGAGCCACAATAACAGGGATAATAATCCGCCATTTTCCGGGCGTTTTGTCCCGTCCTCTCCTCACCTGGAATCTCCTCACGGGACTCAATGTCCGGTGAAGTGACTGTGTGTTTTGTGGGTGAAACGCGGCAGCCGATGGCGCCCGGCAGCCTCCCCCACAAACAGCCGGGGGGGGGGGGGGCGGCCATTTTATTATTGCTGTTGTTGTTGTTGTGTGTGTGTCAGGCGGGTGGAGGAGGAGACTCGGCTCGAGGTGAGGCCGGGAATGGAACCCGGGTCTGCGGCTCGCCAGGCGAGGGCTGTCACCCCTGAGCTACAGGCTCCACACCAGAGGGCAACGTGAGGGTCAGTCAGTCAGTCTCCATCACCAGCCACCTCATTAACTCACACCAACCAACCAGCCTCCCCGGCCAGTAACCCATCAGTCAGTCCATCCCCATCAACCCTCCCCTCACACTCACACTCACACCTGCTCACACTGACACTCACACACGCCTCACACTCACACCTGCTCACACACACACTCACACTTGCTCACACACACTCACACCCCCCTCACACTCACACCTGCTCACACACACTCACCCCCCTCACACTCACACCTGCTCACACATACTCACACTCACATCTACTCACACTCACATCGCCGCACACTCACAACCCTTCACAAACACACCACATCACACACTCACACCACACTGACACCACTTAACAATCACACCAGTCACACACTCACACCACCCTCACACTCACACCACCCTCACACTCACATGTGTGTTTGTCACACACACACTCACAATCTCTCTCTCTCTCACACACACAGTGCCTTCTCTCTCTCACACAAACACACACAGTGCCTTCTCTATCTCTCACACACACACACACAATCTCTCTCTCTCACACACATACACAATCTCTCTCACACACACACACACACATAATCTCTCTCTCTCTCACACACACAGTGCCTTCTCTCTCTCTCTCTCTCACACACACAATCTCTCTCTCACACACACAATCTCTCTCTCACACACACGCAATCTCTCTCTCACACACACACAATCTCTCTCTCTCACACACACGCAATCTCTCTCTCACACACACACAATCTCTCTCTCACACACACACACAATACTCTGTGGGGCTAATTGAACGGGGTGTGTCTCTCCGAGAGACTGAACACCTGCCATTTCCAGACCAAGGGAATTTGACACCGTTTCTCTCACCTGCTTTACTTGCCGTCTCTCTCTCTCTCTCTCTCTCTCACACGCAGCTTCCAGCTCTGCTTCTCTCTGAACCCCACAGTCTGGCTCCCCCCCCTCACACACACGGTTTGAGAGACGGTTTGATTACCGGGAATGGAAGCTACTGACCGGAGGGAGGCGCCGGATTGACGCCACACCGCAGAGTGTCGGGCACAGGTGGCTGAGAGCCAAGGCCTGAGGTAATGTGTCTCAGAGACAGTGACTACAGCCTATATTTGTGGCACTGGCTGCGGGCGTGAGACACAGACTGTCTGTGTTTGTGTGTCCGTGCAAAGGATGTCAACTTGTCCGTCTGTGTGTAGAACAGAGACAAACAACCTTGGTGTGTGTGTGGGAGACAGGGCAAGGCATCATTGCATAGAAACGGTGTGAGAATGGCTTTGTCTGGAAATGTAATGAGCTCAGTATCTCTCTCTTCACCTGAACCCATTGCTTATTGTGTGTGAGGGAGGCCAGACACTGTATGTGTGTGTCTATTGATATAAACAATACACAATGTCGGGGACAGCCATCATTTACTTTAAGAGAGGACACAGTGGATCAGACATGAAGGGAATGGTAGTGACACACACTTTGTTGTGTGAGTGAGAGGCAAAATGTGCATCTGTTTGTTAAGCGTTTTGTGTGTGAGAGTCAAGGCCATGTAGGGACGTGTGAAAGGGACTGTGTAGGTGTGTGGGATAAACAAGGCGTCTGTTTTAATAGGAGATAGACATTGTGTCTGTTTGTAAAAGAGGCTGTAATTTAACACTGCGTGTTACAAGGACACTTAACGAGAGATAGAGATAGAGAGAGAGAGCAACATTGTCATGAATAGATATGTAGAGAGGGAAATCCTGTGTGTTTATGAAAGAAAAGTTGACATGTTTGTGTGGGCTGGATCACTGTGTGCGACAGGGAGAGATTGTATATGTGCATTTCGCAGGATAAGGAGTGTTATGGAGGAAAGATAAATATATAAATGTATGTTAGAGAGACATGTGTGTGACACAGACTATCTATCTTGCGTTGGAGGCAGATGGTGTGTATGTGTGTAATTCTGTGTCCATTAAAGAGAGAAACACTATGTGTGTTTGTAAGATGGAAACGAGTTAAGTTTTTCTCAGAGAAACAGTGTAAAATACGATTGTCTGCAAACGAATGTGCTGACTCTCTTACACGCGCAGGAAACAGAAGCTGTTGGCAATTTGAAGCTAAACAGAAATCTCTGGGAGGACTCGGCAGGTCAGGCAGCATCTATGGAGAAAGGAAACTCAGTGGACCTTTGGTGTCCACAACCTTTAGTCAGACGTGGACCAGAAACATTGGAAACTAAACGGTGGCCCACATTCTGTGCTCATTATCACAATCGTTGGTTTGAAGAGGCAGGTTTACCTAATCGTACACAGTATTTGTGTGTGTGTGAGAGAGAGAGAGAGAGAGTAGTCACTGTATCCATGTGAGAGTCTGTGTGATAAATCGAGTACAATGTATGTAACACAGAGTGTTAGATAGAGGGGGGGGGGGGGGCAGTGTTTTGTGTGAGTGAGCACTGATCATGCGTCTGAGAGAAACACTTGTTTGAGAGACACAGTGGGAGAGATCAGTAGTCGGTAAGCAGGTGTGAGGGAGACTGTTGTGTGTTCTCTGTGTCTGTACAGAGGGTGGCACTGTGTGTGTGGGCATGTGTGTGAGAGAATTGACACTGTTTGAGACACAGACAATATGTGTGTATGGCATGGAAAGAGGCTGTGAGTGTTACAGAATAAGAGACTATATTTGGGGGGTAGACACTGTGTGTGGGGTAGACTGTGTATGTGTGTGAGAGTGATTATGTGTGTGTGTGTGTCAGACTGCTTGTATGAACGAATATAAACAGTCTCACAAACACGGTGTGAGGGGGAGAACGAAACAGTGTATTTCAGAGAATAACAAGGCTTGAAGCTGTATGTGTGAGAGAGACGGCAAGAAAGCAGTTTAGAGAAACGGTGTCAAATTCCCTTTGTCTGGAAATGGCAGGTGTTCACTCTCTCGCTTCCCGGTGAGACACACCCCGTTTACTGAACCCCACAGAGAATTGTATGTAAGAGAGAGAGAGAAGGCACTGTGGGTGTGTGAGAGGTCGTGTGTATGAAAGAAGCGCTGTCTGAGTTCGATACCCTGAGTGTGTGCAAGAGAGGCCACTGTGCCTGTGACAGAGAGACTGTTAGTGTGACAATGTGTGTGTTTGAGAGAAGGCACTGTACACTTGAGAGACACTGCGTGTGTGTGAGAGGGAAAGCATTGTGTGTGAGAGTGTGTTTGCTTGTGTGAGACTTTGCACATAATTCCTCCAGCTCAGTGTTCAGAACACACACCTTGCAAGAAAGATTATTGGGTTTAATTGTAGGCCGAAACTTGGCCAGGTTTCTTTACTCCACTGTAATAATCAACCCCAAATATCTATTGATTGCTTCAAACAGTGACTGTTTGTGGGACACTGTTGTGCACAATTACCTGCCTCTTTTCCATCAGGATTATTCAGTCAATTAACTCTAGTTTATTCTGTGAAGCGCTTTGAGTTTTCAAGAATTCACTGCTGGTTTGGGAGAGAGAAAGTGTGCGTTTGCCTGTGAATGAGAGCACTAGAGGTATTTTTTTGCTGAGATATGCACTGAGTGTGAGAGACATAGATATGTGTTTGTTTGAGACAGACTCTGGAGGCGTGTGTGTGAAACATTGTACGAAACAGAGACATCGTGTTTGTTTCTGAGAGAAAGAGAAATAAACCGTTTATTTGTGAAATCTAAAAATATTTATCCATTGTCTGAAATACAATATGCCACTCACTCACTCACTCACTCACTCACTCACTCACTCACTCACTCACTCACTCACTCACTCACTCACTCACTCACTCACTCACTCACTCACTCACTCACTCACTCACTCACTCACTCACTCACTCACTCACTCACACACCACACAGACACACACACACACACACCACACAGACACACACACACAAACACCACACAGACACACACACACACACCACACAGACACACACACACACTTACTGGATGGAAGCACTCCGTTTACCTAATCCCCCATTGAATTCAGTTTCAGAGAAACAGTCATTATAGTCTCCGTATGTGACTGTATGATGACTGTGTGTATGTGTTTGTGTGTGTGTGTCGGACAGATAGACTGTCAGAGAGAGCAGGAATGTGAGTGTCTGTGTGTCAGACAGACACACTGTCATAGGGAGCTAGACTGTCTGTGTGTGAGTGTGAATGTGTGTGTGGAAGAGAAGGCTCTGTTTGCGTGTCAGAAAGACTGTTCAAGATATTAGGTGCATTAAAGTGAAAATGTGCATGTGTGAGAAGCTCTGTGTGTTCAGAGAGACAGTGTGGTTTCACTGAACGACAAGGCACTGACAGGAACAAAAACAGAAGTCGCTGGGAAAACTCAGCAGGTCAGGCAGCATTCCGGGAGAAAGTCAAGTGAGTCAATGTTGCGAGTCCACGACCCTTCGTCAGAACACTTGTTAGTTGTGTGTGTGCGAGAGAGAGAGTGAGAATGAGCGATGATGTGTGACATAGGTACATTATCTCTCTGTCCCCACACAGGTAATGTCGATGTGTGAGAAACTTACTATATGATCCATGTGCTTATGAGAGAGAAGGCATTGTATCGGGGACACACTGTGTGTGAGACAAAAATCAGTGAATGTTTGTGAGACTTGTGTACGAAATACAGAACCTCTGTGTGGGTGTGTATGTGAGAAATCAGATACGGGATTTGGAGCAAATGCCAAACTCCCTTAGTCTGGAGGAACCAGTTAATCCGGTTTACATACTCTCACCAGGTTTAGCTGCCCCCACACTGTATTAGGTATATATTTAGGTGAGACAAAGCATTAGGTACTACGTTACCCAGGAAAAAAACAGACATTGCCATGCCGTGTGTGTTTGTGTGCTACTGGATGTGAGAATGACACTGAGTGTGTTACAAGTGAACACAGTGTTTGCGATTGTGAGAGAAAGGCACATCAGCGTTTCAGTGTATGTGTGTGAATATGTGGTGGGATCTGCGAGACAGACAGGGCACCGTGAGTATGTGTGTGTATGGGAGGGGTGTGTGTGGGGTGGGAGGGGTTGATATGGGTGTGTGAGAGATGCACACAAAGGCAAAGACACACAGAGGCAAACAGGGCAGGATGTGTGTGTGGGGGATGGTGGGGTAAATAATTTTCAGGGGATCACTTGTGTCAGTGCGAGTGAGAAACAGAGCATCGTGCACTGGTGTGTGTGTGCGACATGTAAATTTACGGATGTGTTTTGGTGGGTGGAGGGGGGGGTGAGCAAGAGGAGAGCAAAATTACATATGAGTTTGTGCGAATTCAAGTAATAAACCGTTTACATTTAGACAAGCTAACTGTATGTTTTAGAGACAATCTGTTTACGTGAACGAGAGACGAGCTTTATGTGTGAGAGAGGGAGCGGTATATTGTAAAAATAACAGTATACAGGTGCGAATCTATGTGTGAGTCATATATACTCTAGGATGTGTTTGAGAGAGACCCTATTGATCAGAGTCTATGTGAAGGTGGATGAGACTGAGGTATGAACGAGATAGAAAGAAAGGGAAGGGATAACATTTGTATTTGCAAATACAAGAGAAAATTAGAATTAGATTACGCAATCTCACAGAGTGTGAAGCTCGGGTTTATCAGAAACAAGGCCTGGGGTACTGCAACCCGAAGAGACAAACAGGGCATCAAATGTACGAAAGAGACCCTACCATGGTTCATGTTTACAGATGACACAAAGTTAATAAAGATAGTAAACAGCGAGAAGGATAGTAGTCATCTGCAATAAGATATAGACCGAATGGTAAAAAGGGCAGACACGTGGCAGATGGAGTTTAATGTAGAGAAAAGTGAGATGGTGCATTTGTGTAGGAGAAATGAGGGGAGGCAATATAGGCTAGGTAGTGCAATTTATGGGCTGTGAAGCTATATAGAGACCTGGTGGTTTGTGTGAATGATACGGCAAGGCTGTCAAAAAAGCAAACGGGATACTAGGCTTTATAAATATGGTCTTAGAGTACAAAATTGGGAAGTTCTGAGTAAAATATAAAACTTTGGATAGCGTTCAGCTGGACTACTGTGCACAATTCTGGTCACCACACTTTAGGAAGGCTGTTAATTGTAAAGGGAAAGGGAGGAGATGGACTGGGATGGTACCAGGAATTCAGGTACGAGGCAAGACTAGAGAGGCTACGATTATTCACATTGGAACAGAGAAGGTTGTGAGTAGACATAACAGAGGTTGTAAATTTCATGAGGGGATTCGACAGAATAGATGGGGAAAATCTGTTTCCACTGGTGAGCATATCAGTGACTCGTGGTCACAGATGTAAATTAGTTTCGAAAATAATCTGAGTGGAGGTGAGGAGAAATGTTTTCAACCAGCGAGTTGTTCGAATCTGAAATGCGTTGCCTGAAAACGTGGTGTAGGCCGATTTGAACATAAATTTTAAAAGAGAATTGGAAATTTATGCAGGGAGGGCGGGTTTGCGAGTTTATGGGGAGAGAGCTGGGGAGTGGGGTTAAATTGCTCTTGTTAGAGAGCCGGATCTGTCTCGATGGGTGGAATGGCCTCCATTTTATGCCGCAAGATTCTATATGAGGCACTGTACCTCGAGAGTGAGATTTTGTTTGTGTGTTAAAGTGCAAGACAACTTTGTTTCGAATCCCGGCAGATCAGGGCTAAACATTGGACAAGTTTCCTCCACTCTCCACATGGCTAATAATAATCCTTCCCAAAAAAAAACTACAACAAATTGTTCACGTCAATCTACGACTGTTTGTGGGGATACCTTTGTGATCAAACTGTTGCCCGGGGAGAAGGGACTGAACAGGAAGGAGCCGGGAGGATCAGAGAGCATCTGCATTTCGCTGCTGAGGTTGAGAGGTTGGCATGCGGTGGGCAGCGCTGCACAGCTGAACAACAGGTACTTGTTGATGTGCTGGGCAGAATAAGATGGAGCTCAGGTCTCCTCCCTTCCACGGGTATCGCACATGCTCTGGGCTGGAGCACTGGTCTGGGGGATCAGTGCTATCAAGGCAGTTATGTGCAATTCAACTCCCCGATGGAAGTTTGGATGAGGCTATTGAGAGGTGGTGGGGCTGGGCGGGGAGGGGGGAGTGGGTGCATGGTGGAGTTGAGGGTTGGGGGACGGAGAGAAAGAAAAAAGTAGGTCGATGCAAAGAGGGGGGGGGGGGGGGGGGGCGGAGTGAGGCAGCCAGAAACTAACGTGAATCAGAGGGATGCAATACTGAAGGAAATCCAGAGAGAGAGATAGGGAGAGAAAGAGAGAGTGAAAGAAAGGGCGAGAGAGAGAGAATGAGAGAGAGAGAGAAAGAAAGAAAACGAAAGGGAAAGGGAGAGAGAATGATAGATAGAGAGGGAGAGAGAGAGAGAGAAAGTACAACAATTAAATGGGAGAAAGGTAAATAGCTGGACAATGGCAGAGAGACAGATTAAGAGGCTTTGTTGTCAGCTGGCTGTATGATATGCATGAGAGCACGTCACCAAGCTTCACAATCTCCATGTGGATGAAAATTCCTGAGCAAGAGTTAAAACGCAGAGACAAACAGAGATGCAGGTTGAGAATGACAGAAAAAAGTGATCATAAATTAAAGATTCGGACACATATTGAGAATCACCGAGAGAAATACAGTCAGAGAAAGAGGCGTAGTTATTTACAGTAACCTCGAGATAACTGGACCTGAATTAACCAGTCACTTCTAGTGGTATGAGTTATGAGGATAGGTTGAGCAACCTAGGCCTATATTCGCGAGAATCAGAGGTGATTTTATTTAAAACAAACCTATTCAGGGGTCACGACAGAAGAGACAGTGGGAGATTTTCTCTGCCGATTGGAGTAACAATAACCAGGGGGTCACGGTCTTAAAATTAGGCTTCAGACCTTTCGCACTGAGCTGAGAAAAAAACTTCTTCTCTCAGAGTTCAGTGAATTTATGGAATTCTCTTCCCCAAAGTGCTGTAGATGTTCAGTCCTTCAACTTATTCAAGACTGAGATTGATAGATTACTTGTGGATAAAGAGATTAAGGGACATGGGGTAAGGCGAGTAGGTGGTGTTAAAATAGATCAGCCATGATTTAATTGAATTGCGGAGGGAGGCTCGAGGGACTGAATGGCCTACTCCTGCTCCTAACTATTAAGTTCTTATGTTCTTAATTTAGGGATGTAAACCCTTGAACCAACACAATATTAGTGGACTTTGAGTTTCTCAATTTCTTTGATTAACTCAGTTACGGAACAAGTGAGAGATCGGGTAATTCAGAGCAGAGAACAATACGGAAATAAATGAAAGGCAACAGGTAAATAAGTGAGTTGTTGATTTTATATATTTATATTTTACTGAACTTAAACTTTCTAAATGAATTATACTGAGTGTTGCCTTGACAGCTGCTGGCTCTGCCTATGTGTGTGTGTATGTGTGTCTGTGTGTGTACACAGTTGTGTGTTTGTTTGTGTGTTTTTCTGTGTTTATGTGTACATATGTGTGTTTATGTGTGTTAGTTTGTGTGTGCGTTGTGTGTATGTGTGTGTTTTTGTGTATATGTGTGTGTTCGTGTGTGTGCTTGTGCATGTGTGTTTGTGTTTATATGTGTGTGTGTGTTGGTGTTCACCATTGCAGTACAGCTGACGGCCCACAGCCACAGGCATCGCCTGAGGCATTTCTATCTTCACTGTTTTAGCCACTGGCTGCATCTCTCGTCCCGTCGCTCTCTGCGTGGCTGATGTGCAACTTCATGAATGGAAGTACGCGATGTTTCAGACGGCACGTGACACCAGAGTCATTTAAACAGGTAACGTACTTAGTTAGCATTTCTTAAACTAAACATCAAGGCATTATCAGGAAAAAACTCAAAGTGAAAGTGTACATTGCAGGATACTGGAGCTCTGGTTCAAGGAAACGTATTTCACAGTCTTATTATGACAGTATTTCTTCTCTGGATTTAATGACTGCTCTTCCAAAATATATACACACATATATATATACATGTATCTATAGTATATATATGTATTGTGTATATATATATACATATAAGGATTAGGAGCAGGAGTAGGTCATTCAGGCCCTCGAGCGTGCACCACCATTCAATAAGATCATGGGTGATCTATTCTAATTCTACCTACCCACCCTATCACCAAATCCCTTAATCGCTTCATCCATAAGAAATCTATCGATCTCAGTTTTTAATATTTTCAAGGACTGACCATCTACAACCCTTTGGGGATAGAGAAGTCCATAAATTCCCTACCCTCTGAGTGAAGATGGTTATTGTATAATGTGGATAATCGTTCTACAACTTGTATGATTATTTCTTATTGTAGAGGAAATAATTAATAGAGTTACAACAATTTTAAACCTATAAACTAGGTATGTTTCTGTTGTTCGATGCTTTTATTAGTGAACAGCAAAACATGGCTTGACATAGAGACAGTCTGAGGAAGACAAAGGGACAGTCAGAGGGAGAATAAAGGACAGATAGAATGTTTAGAGAGAGAGAGAGAATGGGAACTTTATCTTGAGAGAGAGCGAGGGGTTTGGCTTGTAGTCATATAGATGTATGTGGTGAGAGGAAACGAACGATTGAAAGACAGAGAGTATGGAGACTGATGCAGTGAGATATTTAGTAAGACAGAGAAACAGAGGGAGAGGGAGAGAGAAGCCTGGGAATGGGCGCAAGTGAAAGTAAAGTAGATGGAAAGTGAGGGGAATCTAAAGTGATAACAATACTGAGAGACCTAGAATGAGGGAGAATGAGTAAAACTTATACGTTGACATATATAGACAGAGATGCTGATAATACAACAATCTTTGCATTAGATGTAGCACTATATCATTGTTGATTTCCGCGGTGTCTGAGGTGATAAGCCAGTTCCAGAATGCTAGAATAAGGCACATCAATGCATGGCTGGAGAAGTGGTGTAGGAAGGAGGGTTTCTGGTTCCTAGACCATTGGGACCAATTCTGGGGTAGGTGGAACCTGTACAAAATGGATGGGATCACACCTGAACAGGGCTGGAACCAATCTCCTTGCAGGGAGGTTGTCGAGTTTTGTGGGGGGGCTTTAAACTAATCCCGGGGGGTGAGGGTGGGAAACTGATCAGTAGTTCAGATACGGGAGGGGTAACAAAGAGGACAGGGGTAAGGGTAAGACGGGAGAAAAGTACAGAGGAAGTAATTTGTGCCTTAGAGTGCACGTATGTAAATGCACGAAGTTTGAGAAATAAAATTGGTGAGCTGCAGGCTCAGGTTGCTGCGAGGCGATATGATGTTATTGCAGTAACAGAGACTTGGCTCCAGCATGGGCAGGAATGGGAGTTGAACATTCCTGGTTATAATGTATTCAGGAGGGATAGAGAAGGGAGAAATGGGGGCGGGGTGGCAATTTTAGTTAAGGACTCAGTGACTGCCTTAGAAAGGAACGAGGTGGAAGAAGGACTTAAAACCGAATCTATCTGGTTAGAAATGAGGAATAAAAAAGGTGCAGTTACACTGTTAGGGGTATACTATAGACCACCAAATAGTGGGGAGGAGATAGACAAGCAGATCTGCAAGCGTATCACGGAGAAATGCAGAGCTAATAGAGTAGTGATAATGGGTGACTTCAACTATCCCAACATAGACTGGCAGAATAGTAGAGTAAAGGGCAAGGAGGGAGAAGAATTCCTGAAGTGTGTGCAGGACAACTTTCTTGATCAGTATGTTTCCAGTCCAACGAGGAAAGAAGCATTGCTGGATCTAGTTTTGGGAAATGAGGTAGGGCAAGTTCAACAGGTTTCTGTAGGTGAGCATCTAGGGAATAGTGACCACAATATCGTTAGATTCAGAATAATTATGGAAAGGAATAAGCAACGATCACAGGTGAGGACACTCAACTGGAAAAGGGCTAATTTCAATGAGTTGAGGTGGGACCTAGCCAAGGTGGATTGGAAAGAAAAATTGGCAGGTAAGACAACTAACGAGCAGTGGGCAGTGTTCAAAGAGGAGATAGTTCAGGCACAGGTCAAAAGCATCCCCACAAAGGTGAAATGTAAGGCATCCAAACCTCCCTGGATGACTAAGGAAATCGGGGCCAAAATAAAACAAAAAAAAGAGGCTTATGATAAGTGTCAGGCTCAAAATTCAGAAGGGAACCAAGCAGAATATAGGAAGTGTAAGATAGAACTAAAAAAGGAAGTTAGAGGGGCAAAGAGACTGCATGGAAAACAATTAGCGAGTAAGATTAAGGGGAACCCTAAGGTTTTTTATCAACATATTAAGAGTAAAAGGTTGGTCAAGGATAGGGTGGGGCCAATTAGGGACCTAGGAGGAAATCTCATTGTGGAGGCAGAGGGCATGGCTGATGTACTGAGTTAGTACTTCGCCTCTGTCTTCACAAAAGAAAAGGATACAGCCAATGCCATGGTATTGGAGAAGAGGGTAGGAGAAATGGATAGAATAATTATAATCACAGAGGAAGTTCTAAAAAGGTTGACGTCGCTCAAGTTGGATACGTCACCTGGTCCGGATGGGATGCACCCTAGGTTACTAAGTGAGGCACGGGAGCAAATAGCAGGGACTCTGGCCACGATCTTTCAATCTTCCTTGGACACAGGCGTCGTGCCAGAGGACTGGAGGATAGCTAATGTTACTCCCTTGTATAAAAAGGGGCAGAAGGACAAGCCTGGTAACTACAGAGCAGTCAGTCTAACGTCGGCAGTGGGCAAACTTCTAGAGTCCATAATCAGCGACAAGGTAGATCTTCACTTAGAAAGATATAGGCTAATAAAGGACAGTCAACATGGATTTGTTAAAGGCAAATCTTGCCTTACAAATCTGATAGAATTTTTTGATGAGGTAACGGAATGGGTGGATAATGGTAGCGCAGTTGATGTAGTTTACATGGACTTTCAAAAGGCATTTGACAAAGTGCCACATGAGAGACTTATTATGAAATTAAAGGCCCATGGCGTAAAAGGGACAGTGGCAGCGTGGATCCACAACTGGCTGCGAGACAGAAAGCAGAGAGTTGTAGTGAGCGGCTGTTTTTCAGATTGGAGGGAAGTGAGCAGTGGTGTGCCACAGGGATCAGTTTTGGGACCATTGCTGTTTGTAATCTACATCAATGATCTGGACTTGGGTGTACGGAGTACAGTTTCCAAGTTTGCAGATGACACTAAGTTAGGGAGAATAGTAAATAGTGAGGAGGATAGTAGCCATCTGCAAGAGGATATAGACAAATTGGTAAAGTGGGCAGACACATGGCAGATGAAGTTTAATGCAGAGAAGTGTGAGGTGATGCATTTTGGGAGAAGAAATGAAGGGAGGCAATATAGGCTAGATAGTAAAATTTTAAATGGTGTGAAGGAACAGAGAGACCTGGGGATTTGTGTTAGTGACTCGTTGAAGGTGGCAGGACAGGTAGACAAGGCTGTTAAGAAGTCATATGGGATACTAGGCTTTATAAATAGGGGTATAGAGTACAAAAGTCAGGAAGTGCTGACTAACCTCTATAAGACTTTGGTGAGGCCTCAGCTGGAATACTGTGTTCAATTCTGGTCACCACACTACAGAAAGGATGTGAAGGCATTGGAAAGGGTACAACGAAGATTTACTAGGATGGTGCCAGGATTGAGGGACTTCAGCTATGAGGAGAGGCTAGATAGGCTAGGGTTATTCTCTCTGGAGCAGAGAAGATTGAGGGGAGACCTAATAGAGGTTTATAAGATCATGAGGGGTTTCGACAGGGCAAATAGAGAACAAATATTTCCACTCGTGGGCGAATCTGTGACTCGTGGTCACAGATTTAAAATAGTTTCAAGGCGAAGTAGAGGGGAGCTGAGGAGACATGTTTTCACTCAGCGAGTTGTTGGAATCTGGAATGCATTGCCTGAAAAGGTGGTGGAGGCTGATTCGAAAACAACTTTTAAAAGGGAATTAGATCTTTATTTAGGGAGAACAGGTCTATTAGGCTATGGGGAGCGGGCAGGGCAGTGGGATTGAATCGCTCTTTTCAAAGAGCCGGCACAGACTAGATGGGCCGAATGGCCTCCTTTTGTGCCGTAAAAGTCTATGAATCTATGAATCTATAAAAAGAAGCAAAGTAATCAGGAGACAGGATGCAGCCTCCATCGTGTCTTCCTTTCCATGTGAGAGATACAGACACAGTGAGAGTGGGTATAAAACCTTGTGTGGCACTCAATCCCTGAACATAATATCTTAGCCACGCAAATACTTACTCCCAAGCAGACAAACCTATCGCCCCACAGAGAAAAAAAATGTACGCAGACCTCTACCTGAGGCCTCATCAAACTTTTGTAGTGGTTAATCAGGGGAAATTGGGAAGAATTCTGTGCACAGGAAAATCTAATTTCTAATAATCCATATAAGAATACGTATGTTCGATTATTCTTAATACTAATATTATGCTAAAAGCATGTTGGCATTCAGCATATAAGAGGAGAGAAGTTTTGCTGGAACTTTATAGGGCTTTCGTGAGACCCCGCTATGATTATTGTCTGCCATTGTGGTCTCCGTATGTAAGAAAGGATATACTCAGCTCAGTGGGCAGCAGATTCACAAGTTTGGTTCCTGGGATGAGCTATGAAGATGGGTCCCACGCCCTAACCCCACCACAAACAAACCTGGCACCTCCCCCACATACAGAATCATAGAACCTTATGGCACAAAAGGAGGCCATCCGGCCCATCGTTTCAGCACCGTCTCTTTAAAAAGAGCAACTCAATCCCACTCCCCAGTTCTCTCCCCAATAACCTCGAAAACCCATCCTCCCCAAAAAATGTCTACCTCTCTTTTAAAGTTGTTATTGATTCAGCCTCCACCATCTTTTCAGGCCATGCATTCCAGATTCGAACAACTCGCTGAGTGAAAACAAAAAATTCTCCTCAGCTCCCCTCTGCTTCTTTTTTGATCTGTTTGAAATATGTGACTACGAGTCACTGATACGCTCACCAGTGGAAACACGTTTTCCTTATGCACGCTGTCGAATCTTCTCCTGATCTTAAACAGCTCTATTATGGATCTCGCAAACTTCCCTGTTCCAATGAGAATAAACCTAGTTTCTCTAGCCTTTCCTCATAGCGGAAGTACCTCGTTCCTGGTACCATCCTATTAAATCCCCTCTGCAGCCTTTCCAATGCCTAAACATCCTTCCTAAACTGGTGTGAAACTAAAAAATCGTCTCAGTACCTTGGTTGGGGTTTCTGTTCACAAATATGTGACTCAGGTGTGTGATTCAAACAAGTTTATTTAGCATTCATGAAGCGGTGCACTATGTTGCTACAGACTCTCGTCCGTCTACTACTAGTGCACACCAACTACTAGTATACACACATCTTTATACAGTTTCAATTCTTTGTCTACCATATATGGGCATGGTTATACATTAATTACCTTATTTGGTCAGCAATATATGGCCTTGCAGTTGTCTTACAGAAACATCATGGCCTAGGAGTTAATGAGATATAGGCCAACTTCATCTTACAACAAGATAAGCATACAGACATCATGGTCTGGGAGTGAATGAGTTATAGGCCGGCTACATCTTACAACAAGATAAGCATACAGACATCATGGCCTGGGAGTGAATGAGTTATAGGCTATAGGCCGGCTACAGCTTACAAGTATAAGATAGCCTAAAAACAATATAAAATAACGAAGCCTAGAGCTTTACAATTATATCATAGCCTTGGTATGCCTGCCAGACACCCTTATGGCCCCTGTTATTCGCATCTTTCTGTAACAGGCTCACAGGTGTCGGCTAGAGGTAAAATCAAAGCGTAGTACAGGTTTGCAAGTAACTATTATGCGTAACGTACGTACAGGTTTGCAAGTAACTATTATGCATTGCGTAGCAGACGAGCAAATAACCACTATTCGTACATGGCAGACGAGCTGACTTCTCACTGGGGTGACCAGAATTGTACAATGAATTCTAGCTGAGGCCTAACGAAACTTTTATAGAGTTTAGTCAGAAATTCTAACCTATCACACTCTCAGACAAACCTAACCGCACACACCAACAAACCTACTCCCCCCAATACACACAGGCAAATCTACACCGTCTCCACACACAGATACAAAACTACCCCAGCACTCACATATGTAACACCCGCCCACCCCCCCCACATACACATACAAACCTACCCTCACCAGGCACACACAGAAACCGAAATTTTACAAACACAAACCTACTCGCCCACACAACTCTACCCACAACGATACCACACACAAACCTACTGACCCACACACATACAAACCTGCACCACACAAAAGCTTCGCACCCACACAGACAAACCTACCACCCACAAACACACCAACTTACCCCCTCCCATGCACACGAACCTATCCCCCAGCCACTCACAAATCTACCCCCGTCAAACACAAACCTACCCCTCCAAAAACAAAGCTACCACCCTACACATAAAACTACCACCCACACACAAACCTATACCCCACAAACAAACTACCACCCACACATGAACTTAACCCACACACAGAAACCTACCCCCGTAAACACACGCAAACCTACACCCCCACCCGCACACACACAAAACTATCCCCCACACACAAACCTACCCCCCACCTGCGCACACACAAATCTATATCCCACATACAAACCTACACTTCCCCCTATCCGCACACACACAAACCTATCACCCACCCACAAAACTACCCCCACCACCCGCATACACACAAACCTACCCCCACCATCCGCATACACACAAACCTATCCCGCCATCCGCATACACACAAACCTACCATCCCTGCAAACAAACCTACCCCTCACACATACAGGAACTACCATCTCCCACCCCCACAGACAAACCTACCCACCATGCTTACACAAAATTACACCACCCAAAAAAAACACAAAACTACCCCCCACACACCCACAAATCTACACTATCCCACACACACAAACCTACTCCCCACACACAGAAACATACACCCCCACACATAAAACTATGCCCCCCCCCACACACAAACCTGCCACCCACACACAAAACTACCCATACCACAGACACAAACCTATCCATCACACAACCACACAAATCTAACCCCACATACACACAAACCGTCCCGCGCCAAACACGAACCGCCCCCACCACATACATAGAAAACTATACCAACACACACAAAATACTACTCTCACACACACTCAAACCTATCCCCTACAAACACACCAACCTACACTCTCCCACGCACACTAACCTAGCGCTTCCCCGCACACAAACCTACCACAACCACCCAACCCACGCACAAAAAGCCAGCCCATCATCAAACACAACCCTACCACTACCCCACCCCACACACAAACACAAACCTACCACAACACGCCACCACTCCACACACACAAACCTTTCACAACCCCACACCACACCTACCACAAATCCCCCCCCCCCACTCACGCACAAAACTACCCCCGTAAACACATGCAAACCTACCCACCCAACCGCACACACATACCTATCCCCCCCACACAAACCTGCACCTCCCACCACGCACAAAACTATCACCCACAAATCTACCCCCATCACCTGCACACGCACAAACCTACCCCCCACCCGCGTACACAAACCTACCATCCCAGCACAGAAACCTACGTACCCCAACACACACAGAACTTCCAATTCCCCAACCCCACAGACACACCTACCCACCATGCGTACACAAAATTACACCACCCTTAAATACACAAATATACCACCACACACACGAAACTACCCTTTCCCACACACACAACCCTTCGCCTAACACACATAAATCTACCCCACACACACAAACCTACGCCTCACACACACACACAAACCTAACCCTCACACACAAACCTAACCCTCACACACAAACCTACCGCTTCCACACACAAACATCCACCCCATGCCACACACACAAACCTCCCCCCCACACAAACCAACCCCTTCAACACACACAAACCTATCCCTCCCACACACAAATCTAACACTTGCCCGCACACAAACGTACCACAACCATCCCCGGCACACACAGACCCCCCTACAACGCACACATACCTGCCACAACCCCCACCCCCCACACACAAATCTACCACAACCCTCACCCACACAAACCTAACACAACCTCCTACCACACACACACAAATCTAACACAACCCACGCCCCCCACACACAGAATCCTAACGCCCCCCACCCATGAGCACAAACCTACCACAACCCCCCCACATACGCAAACACAATCCTAACGCCGTAGTCATAAAAAGTAATAGAAATTTATATAATTGTGATTAATGCAGAATTGAAAATGTTTTGCTCTGTTGTAATCTCGTCTCCAGGGATCTGGGCAAGCAAGAGAGCAGAGTTGTATTCCCAGCAGGGTGACAAGTTGTGCAAGTTCTCTTACTCCACACACTTGTCTCTGTTTACGTGCAGCAATAATATTAATAATACTACTTGCATTTAATGCAGCGCTTTTCACAATTTATCGACGTCTCAAAGCGCTTCACAGAATATACTGTAAAGTGAATTGACTGTATATCTGTGGGCGCACAGCGGCAGCGAATTGCGCAAAGCAGTATCCCTCGCAAACTGTTGTGGATTGAAATGGCCAATATTTTTTATTAATGTGTTTAATTTTTTGGACGCATTATTATCAGGGGTGTTTGCGTGGAGTAAGGCAACTTGCCCACGGTTTCCCCTGACCTGGCGAGATTCGAACACAGGTCTCATGCTTGGCATGTGTGGGGGTGGGGGTGGTGGGGGGGTGGCAACGGTGGGTGGGGGCAGCGGTGGGGGAAAGCAGGGGAGGAGAATGGGGAAAGCTGGAAAGGCAGAGACACGGTCGAGGATTAAGTTATTGAGACCGGTCTTGAAGGAAGCAAGAGAGGAAGCGAGGCAAAGGGATTGCGGGATGGAGTTCCAGAGTGTGGGGCAGAGAGACTGAAAGCCCGGCCAGCGATGGTAAGGCGGATTGGGTGGGGATATTGGAGCAGGCCAGAGCCCGCTAACAGAGTGATGGGCAGACTGACAGGGAGACAACAGGTTGGAGAGATGGGCGGAGGCAAGGCCGTGCATTGCCTTGATAGAATAGCAAAGATAGATTTGCTGAAATTTTATCTAACATGCAAAGCATATAATGAAAAGTTTGTGGAGGGAGGGAGGGGGAAATAATTCTGTGCACAGGAAAATCTTAGTTTTTGCTAATGAACAGATGAATACAGATGTTTCTGTTTTGTGCAAAAGGCATGTTGGCGTTAATTACAGAAGTAGAATATAAGAGTTGGGAAATGTTGCTGCAACTGAAGAGGCCATTCCTGAGACCGCACCTAGAACACTGTGCGCAGGTTTGGCCTCCTTATTTAAGAAAGGAAATACTCGCTTGAAAGGGGATGCACCACGAGTTCGGATCATGGGATAAGCGGGTTCAGCTGTGACAATAAGTTGAGCAATCTAGGCCTATATTCTGTAGAATATCGAAGTATTATAGGGAATCGTATCCTAGCCCATAAGAAAATTAAGCGGCAAGACAGAGTAGGCAGTGGCAGAATGTTTCACCTTGTTGGAGAAGTGATAACCACAGTTTTCTAATTAGGTTTCAGCCTTTTCGCTGTGAGTTGACAAAATGCTTCTTCACTCAGAGGGTAGTTAATTTATGGAATTCTCCATTAATATATTAATAACAATAATGCTTGCAATCGATCATGTTATAATTCCACATGTAAGTCAAGGCTTCAATCCATGAGATCTATACAATTGTAGTTTTGTTGTTGTTATACGTTTGTACATCACCAAGTAAATCAAACTATGAATTCATTAATTAATTAATTCCCCAGTGTGTTGGTTCAGAATCATTTTACAGACTGTAAGGAAAGAGTAAACATTATATTTTGATGTGGAGAGGTGTACTAGTTAATTAATTCCCCTTGGGAATCATCCCCTAGATTTGTTCCTGGGATGAATGAGTTCAGCTATGAAAACAGGCTGATTAAACTAGGCCTGCATTCTCTTCAATATGGCAGAATGAGAAGTTATCTTAAAGAATCATGTAAGGTTATTAAGGGGCATGACAGAATCTATAGTGGGAGCCTGTGTCACCTGGTTGGCGAACCTATAAAATGGAGTCAAATACTTAAAACTAGGGGTCAGCGTTTTCACGCTGAGTTGACGAAATAACTTTTCATTCAGAGGTTAGCTAATTTATGGAATTCTCTACAACCAAAACTGTAGCGGCGCAGTCCCTGAACCCATTGAATCCTGGGATGGATAGTTTTATTATCGATCAAGGGATAAAAGGATATGGGAATAAGGCGGAACACGTGGAGTTATATTCTTCCTCTCCTACTGATTCTTATGTTCCTGTTAGTTACCCAGTAACTCCTCGCCTTCAGCCATTCTGCCCCCAACATCTGAAACTCCATCCTGTAATCCCTCTTCCTCGCACCCATCCTTGGCCTCCTTCAAATCTCCCCTCAAGACTCTCCTTTTCGATGTCCCCATCGGCAACTCCGAATCACCACCTTCTTCTCCCCACACCTGTCCTCAGCTCAGCTTTGAGGCAGTAGGTTTACATCGCATTGTGACGTCCTCCTGACGTGGAAGGCGCTTTGCCACTGTCATTGTGTTATTGTTGTGGTTGTCTAATCTCATACCTTTGAAATTTATTGGAAGCGAGTTCACAGGAAACACTGTGAAATGAACTGACTCCATAGTGTGTGGACGACATGCAGTTAGAAATGTGATAACATGATTGTTTATTGAATAGCCAAATTCCACATGTAGCTTTCAATCTACGAGTTTTGCACGTTTGTATAAAACGTATGGATTAAATGACAATATTACTAATAATCTGAATTCTTAGAATCAATCAATTCATAATTCTACATGTAACTCAAGGCTTCAATCTATGATCTCTATACAAGTATAATTTTGTTTATGTTATACGTTTGTACAACAATTCACTAGCTTCACTAGTTTGGTGCCTCGGCTGAGGGGATTCAGCTATGAAGACAGTTTGAATAAACTAGGCCTATAATCTCTCGAATACAGAAAATTAGAGGTATATAGTTATAGACTTGCATAAGTTTATTTAATTATAAAATTCTTACAATTAGGGGTCAGTCCTTTCGCAGTCGTTGATAAAATTCTTCTTCACTCAGGTTGGTGAATTTTTGGAGTTCTCTGCCCAAAAAACATCAGATGCCCAGTCCTTCGACATATTCAAGATTAAGACTGATATGTTTCTTGTGGATGAAAGGATGAAATGATATGGGAATAAGTCGGGGCAGGTGGAGCTAGGTAAGAATATCTCATGCCCTCACAGCTCTCTCACAACATCCTGACTATCTACTGACCCTCCCCACTACCCTGCACATCTCGCATCCTTGTTACTGGTCCTGACTATTCAGCGCCTTAGTACGTCCTCCCGATGTGAAATGCGCTCCATAGATATAATCTTGTTCAGCAACATCCTCAGTTTAAACTCTCATCTAAAATGCCGCACCAACGGCAAAGCAATAAGTCTCCAGCAAAAAATTTAAATGAGAATTTTGCTTAACAAGAGGCTCGAATGCATCCAATGAGCCAGACTGAAAACTTTGCAAATCGTACTGCAGTCCGTAATCAGACGCGTGAAATGTCTGAAAGTCTTATTGGGATTGTGTGGAGTGGCAACCAAATCAAATTTAGATGTTTAAATTTCAACAGTAATTACAGCGACATTATTGGAGCCCGAAGCCTTTGAATCTTCCCATGTCAGCCAAGTTTCTCAATATGTTATTTCAAATAATGTTACTCTAATAATAATCCTGATAATTCATATCATTTCTTATCATTTCTTCAAAACGCCCACATCACCGCTCACAGTTTATATCTTGCAGCGATTTCTTTATTGTGAATTTTTGGTTGAAGCGTGAGGATATAACCATATTCTAGACCAACAAATAGACATTTAGTTCACCTTCCATCTTCCTACTTGTTGCAGTCATGTATATCCTTGAACAACATACGTACTAAGTTAAAATAATTCCTAAAATAAACCTAACCTCTTTCTTTCAATCAAAAATTAGAGCTTAAACAGTCTCCTTAGGGAATATGTTCCAAAGCTTTACTGTTTGATTATTGGAGTAGTGCTTCTATACATTCGAAATACAAGATAAACTTTGCGCACAGTAAAGTGTAAGATTCGTCCATAAAGTGAGTGATCAATTGTGCCTGTGGGACTGTTGGCCAGGAAAGTTACAGAATCTCCCTGGACTATTTGAAATGGGAGCTGGGATATTGTGGTTTCCGTATCTACAGACAGCTGGAACCTCAGTTTAACAGCTACTTCGTAAATGAAATGCATCACACAGACACACAGTCACTCACACACATACAGACACACACACACTCACATTGAGAGAGGGAGAGACAGAGAGAGATAGAGACATTTAGAGATTTACTCCTTTGCGGCTGATAAGCATTTCACAGCCAGGTGTATACAATGTAAGGCAGTATATGGGAATTGTATGGCAGCATTATCCTTTGTGGAAAGCGTTATCACCTTTAACGGGTTAAACTACAGCAGTGACCTCAGCGCCCTGTACACACTGTGGTCACAAAGGCCTTTGTCCCTCCCAAGCTGTGCCCAATGCTGTAGGTAATGGGTTCAATGCTGGTGAGTGGCCCCTGTGTAGACAATGTACACACACTCCAGGCTGGGGAATACTGTGTGTAAGTGGGGGACACACACTCACATGTGCATCTCTCTGATGGTTTAGATTCTTTAACAACAACACATTGCACTGACACACGGTGGCGTGTGTGGTGCTGTGGGCCTGGGTTTCATCAGGGGATGGACACCCAGCTGCCCCCAAATTACATCATTGGGGTGAATTGCGTAACTCAGGGCAGATAATGTTTTGTTTGCACACGGCACAAACTCATCCAGGATCGTGCGGTAAAATTGCTCAAAGGAGCGTTCCCCACTTTCCTTTAAATAAGACCCCGTTTTATGCTCTTGAGAACCACTGTTTTTTGCGTGAGTTGCCTTCTGTAGAAGAGGATTCATTTTGTCTCTGTGAAGATGACCTATCCGATAATTTGGAGAATTGAAGACATTTACTACCCGATTCTCGCTGCTGTTGGAATTCCTGGCAAGTGATTTGTCCAATTCAGTATTTAGGTTAGTTTGCAGTAAAGTTTGTAGCCTGACTCAGTTTAGCAATCTCACCTTTCAATCAGCAAATGGTGCTTTGTGTAATCCTTGAAATTCCCTGTTTTCCTATTTCAGGATAATGACCACTGATGATCAAATAAATTGTGAGGATGTGAGTTCTTAACTACGTGCGGTAGCAGGAATGAAAACTGAGTAACAAATCTCCAGTTTGCCTGCTTAGGTATTAGTTATTGTAGGGCGTCATTCAAAAGAGAAAATAGGTCACGCGAACCCGATGGCATTTTGATAATGTTATTTATTTATGATGCACTGTAATAACTATTTGGCCATTTAGTAAATGTATACTTGTGTTTCGCTATTCTGAACACCTGACTCCCGAATTTCCACACAAATTAAAGTCGATTCACTTTACAGTATATTCCGTGAAGTGATTTCAGAAGACATGAACATATTATAAGATGTCATATCAAATGCATGTTTCCAGACTAATCTCTGATGGTCGCAGTTTACCGGCTGAATCAGGGAGGTGTGAGCTATGGTTCCATATTCCCACACTGGACTCCATCAACAACCAAAGAATCACAATTTGTGAATCGCCTTTCACATTTGGGAGCATTTGAGTATTTACATGCAATGCTGGGTTGCAAAGGGGATCAATGTCCCATCTCTCATTTGCCGCATTCAGATAATTATTTAATTTGAACATATCAATGTAATCAGATACAATCGAATATATTTAATTGACTCCGCTAACCAAAAACACCGTTTGCAAAGGTATTTGACATTGGCATGTTATACAGACAGACCGATATTGGTTGAAGATGATGGACTCAGTAGCAACGATTCGTGCATTTGATACAACGCCATTTTTGGTCGTTCAAAACTCTCAAAGAATGAGACAGGATTAATCCAAACACTATTGTATTCACATGCGCCCGTGGAGTCAATGGAGTCAAGGGGATATATTCGATTGATTCTGATGACTTTTTATGTTCAAATTAAATAATTATCTGAATGCGGCAAATGGTAGAGGAGCGATTGATTGATCCTCTGTGCAAACCCAGCATTGTATGTAAGCACACAGTGAGGAGAGTGACCGGTGTTATCTCAGAAAGTTTGGGACAGGACATGGCGAAGTACTTGCTCCATTTTGAGAAGCCTTGTAAAATAGACAATCTGCTGTATCAAACGGTAGGATTATTTATTATTAATTTTAGTTTTTTAAATGACCTTCATGTCTCTCATTGCCTGTATCTCTATTAATGTGCCGACTTCTGTATCTGAACGACTCATTTTCTAAATGTGGCTGTATCTCTGCCAAACATCTCCCTTTCTATCTGTTGGTTTGTGTCTATTGTGATATACGTTTCTCTCTGAACATGAGCGACAGTCTCTGTCGATCACTTTCGTTATTTGTATTCTTGTGTCTTTCCCTTACTGTGGCTTTTCTTCCGCATTTCCTGTGTTTATGTGTATGTATGCTTATCTCTCCCACTTTAGTGTATCCAACCCTCTCATTTCTCTGTCTGTTTCTATCTATCACTTTCTCTCTCCCTCTCTCTGCATCGTCTGCTCTCTCTCTCTCCTGCTCTCTCTCACTATCGCTCAGTCTCTATATGTCTTTCGCCCCTCTCTCCCCCACCTCACCCCTATAATCACCCATTCTCTGACAATTTTCCGCGGGCAGCAGGGTGGTGGACAGCGAGACAAGTTCAACACATTGCAATCTGTACTACATATATATATTTGTGATCTTTTCTCTCTTTCTATATCTCTCTCCCTCTCTCTCTCTCCATGTAGTCAACCTATTAGCGATTGTGAATGACCTTGACGTCTCTCGGTGTATCTGAGGTTGTGCGTATCTCTATTAATATGCCTACTTCTGCATCTGAACGACTCATTTTCTAAATGTGGCTGTATCTCTGCCAGCACCTCTCCCTTTCTATCTGTTGGTATGTGTTTGTGTCTACTGTGATGTTCTCTCTGAACATGAACGACAGTCTCTGTCTGTCACTTCCATTGGCTGTGTTCTTGTGTCTTTCCCTTACTGTGGCGTTTCTTCCGCATTTCGCTGTGTGTATGTTTGTGTATGTTTATCTCTCCCACTTTAGTGTATCCAACTCGCTCATTCTCTTTGTCTGTTTCTCTACCCCACTATACAACGACCGCGCTATCTCTCTCTCTCTCTTCCCCGCTCTCTCACTCCCACCGTCCCACTACCCATTTTCTTTGTCACTTTTCGGTGGGCAGCCGGGTGGTGGACATCGAGACACGTTCAGCAAATTGTAATCTTTACCCATGAATATTTATGTCTGATCTTTTCTTTCTCTTTGTCTCTGTAGTCAACCTATTGGCGATTGTTGTCCTGGCTCGAGGGAGGTGCGGTCTCTCCAAGTGCATCTCCATGTATCTGTTGGCCATGTCAGTGGCTGATCTCTCGGTGGTTATTGTCACGGTGATCTTTTGGTACATTGTTCCTATGTACTTCAGACGTCCGTTCGTGCTCATGACTCCGGTGTGCCGGGTGCTAGTTATACTGGAATTTGCAACAAGGGAAACCTCTGTCTGGCTCACTATCGCTTTCACCTTTGATCGATATGTCGCCATCTGTTGGCAAAAACTCAAAGATAAATATTGCTCGGAAAAAACAGCGGCTGCAGTGATA
The DNA here is from genome assembly GCA_035084275.1 of Hydrolagus colliei. Lineage (NCBI taxonomy): Eukaryota > Metazoa > Chordata > Chondrichthyes > Chimaeriformes > Chimaeridae > Hydrolagus > Hydrolagus colliei. The sequence continues at coordinate 1,039,542 of JAYJKW010000376.1, forward strand.
GCGGGGCTGAGTGTTGTCCTCACTGTGAGAAACATTCCCTGGTATTTTGCATATGAATCCGAATTCACAATTGACAAGACACCCTGGGGATGCACTCCTATACCAAACTTTCACACTTCACTCCCATGGATAGTGTTTGACTGGCTCGGCATCACTCTAACCCCTTTTCTCCCGTATGTTCTGATTTTGCTGCTGAACGCCCTGACTGTCAGCCACATACTGGTGGCCAGTCGAGCCCGCAGGAGATTGCGGGGACACAGTGATGGGGACAGAACCAGAGGTGAGAGAGACAGTGATCCAGAGATGAAAAACAGGAGGAAATCCATCGTTTTACTGCTTGCTGTTTCTGCCAATTTTATATTATTATGGATGACATATACTCTATATTTTTTATACTGGAATATTTCGAAACCAGGTAACTTCACAGGGCCTAATGATCCTAAGCATATTATCTGGCGAACTGGCTTCATGTTGCAGCAGTTGAGCTGTTGTACAAACACATTTATTTACGCTGTGACTCAGACTAAATTCAGAGAAGAGATTAAGAAAGGGCTGATATTTCCTGTAACTCTAATTGTGAGACTATTTCATTGACAAACTTTGTCACTGATGTGTGTGTGTGACGATGTGACGGGAAAGACACAGTGATGTTGTCCCCATCAGCCTGCCCGTCCCTTCATCAAGTAGCACGTAATGTTGTCTTCTGGAGATCATCAAGTGAATAAAATCTATATTCATGAATAAAAGTGTATCACAGAATATTCTTTGAAATGTATCGACTGTATAGTTGTACGCCAAACACATCAGCCAGTTACGCACAGCAGTGACCCACAAACAGATATGGATTAAAAATACCTATTTATTATTCTTTTTCTCGAGCAATTGTTATTAATCGTGTGTTGTAAGGAAACTTGCCCAAAATTGTACCCTGTCTAGAATTGAACCCAAATCTTTCGCTTGTTAGGAGAGTTCTCTAAACACTAAGCTACAGGATTCCACACCTGTCAGTGAATTGTCCCTATTAGTGCTCGACACTATGCCACTGCATGTATCTGTGCAAGCAAAATAACTGGAGAGACAGAGAGAGTGTGAGCACCACATTAATGTGAGCGTGCAGTCCTTTTTCTCAAAGTGTGTGTGAGAGAGAAAGGGAGTGAGTGGTGTAAGATATCGCTTTGTAGATTCCTGTATCTCAGTGGTTGAAGCACTCGCCATAAAAGAATGAGACCTGCATTCGATTTCAGGCAGGTCAGCGCGAAATCTTGGGAAAGTTTCCTGACTACACACGTCGCATTATAATCCCTAAAAAAAAACTATAAGACATTGTTCATTTCAATCAACGACTGTTTGTGGGGCACTGCTGTGCGCAATTGGATGTCCTGTATTGCCCACACATATACTTTCAATTCACTTTACGGTATATTGTTTGAAGCGGTTTGAGACACAGTTTCGAAGATTCCAAAAGTGCTCCATCAAACGCAAAGATTATTATTAAGACGTAAAAGTTCGTTCAGAATGAGCTAGTTAGATTAACACCGAAAGTAGAAACAGAATCTGGCAGTGGGAGACCGGATGTAGTTTGCTCAGTAAATTGGAGGCTTTGATTTGACAATAAATATATTTTGCAAACAACGCTTGCTCTAGTTTGAATGTGATTTTGTGCATGTAATACATTCGCTGTTTTGGAGGGGTTTGTACAATATACAATAAGGTGTCGATGTAACACAAGTCACCTCATTTCTTACACATAGGAATCATTTGACCTGTTCGATATAATGACACTCCGGAGGCTCCCATTCATTCTGATTTTGCTGGTCAACTTTCTAACCGTCAGCCACATTTTCGTGACAGTAGAGCCCACAAATGATGGTGCTAGTGCGGAAAATAAGACGGGAATAAATGTTTGAGTTAGTGAATGTGTGCACAATTTCCTGCCGCGTTTCACCCACACATTCCATTGTCCATTCGTGTTACAATATGTTCTTTGATGCGCATTGAGACATTTTGATGAAGTGGTACGACGCTATATCGATTCTATGTATTACTATCATTCATATTGTTAACAATTCACCCATTCCAAGAATAAGGCATAGTGCATTTCACTTCACTGTTCCTCACACAACCCTCTCCATGTCGAGGTATAACATTAATTCTTTACTTATAGTTTGTATAATAATTCTGAGTCATCTCACTGGGGAACTAATTAATTACTGAGTTCACAGTTTAATTTGCTTAGTGATGCACAAACTTATCACAACAACAAAATTACACTCGCATAGAGTTCATAGATCGAAGCCTTGAGTTACATGTGGAATTATGACCTGATCGATTCTAAGCATTATTATTATCAATAGTATTGTCATTTTCCCCATTCCAAGAATGAAACAAGTTACCTCTCGTCACTCCCTTCTTCACACATCCCACCCCACATAAAGCGATCATTTGAACTCAGTCGTCAAAAATGGTTTGTAACCAACACACTGCGAAATTAATTAAATACTTGATTGACAGTATTAATTTACTTGATGATGTACAAACGTATAAAGCATAGACACTGAACACTTGAGCTACAAGTGAAGTTAGTGATATTCAATAAACCATTCTGACAACAACTTTCTAACTGCATGTCGTCCACAAAATATGGAGACAGTTCACTTTACAGTGTATGCATCCTGTGAATCACTACTGACACTTTTTGAAGGAATGAGATGAGACAAACACAACAATAATAAAATTGCACTTGTATCACGCCTTTCATGTCAGGAGGACGTCCCAATGCGATGGCCAGTTACTGTCTCAAAGTTGAACTGAGGAGAGATGGGGTGAGACGGAAGGCGGGGATTAATAAGAATCCTTGCATATTTTATTGCATTTGATAACTTCTACATGTCTCCGAGCGCTTCACAGACTGGGCTGTCCTGTGCTGCAGGAACGCGTGGAGATACTGGGTAAATATACAAGAACATAAGAAACAGAAGCAGAGGAAGAATATAACTCCACATGTCCTGCCTTTTTCCCATATCCTTTTATCCCTTGACCGATAATAAATCTATCAATCCCAGGATTCAATGGGTTCACACTCCTTGCGTCCCTCAAAACATCACGCACACTCACTAGTCGACAACCTCCCTCCCTCATGTACTCCCTCCCTCAATCACACGCGCTCACACACTCCCTGCTTTCCTCCCTCCCTCACACTCAATCACTCACTCAGTCACTCATTCCCTCCCTCACACTCCATCCCACCCAATCACTGACTGTCTCTCTCCCTATGTGCACTAGTTTCCACCAGGCCAAATGGAGTCCGGATATGCAGATAAACGCTCTGGTTTTGCTAACCCCAATTGAGTGCTGGGGCCATAGTCAATTTAACTGGTTGGACAACATTGGAAACTTCAGAAGAAATGAAACCTTATCCTTATCCTCTGTCAACTTTTTCGCTGCCTCTCCCGCCATCACTGCAGACAATCAAGCTAACACTTGCTCTGAGAGAAACTTATTTGGCCAAAATCATCCTCAGGGGAATTCCTTGGCTGATATACTGTGGGAGACATTTGCCAACTTGCATGTGGGATGTATTGTGTTGTAGAGCATCAAAATCCAATGCCTGGCCGGCTGTTTCGGGCAGGACGACAAGGGCTTAATACACATATACAGTGCAACATTCAGCGCTTGGTTAAGATACCGACGATTCCACAGATATTTTGTGTACAGCAACGTGGACTGTCCAGGGCAGAGCGCAGACGAGCCACCAAGAGACCCCAGCAATAACACTACACATGCCCTCCGAGCTAATCCGGCTGAGATTGCACAGCGCTTTCAACACCTGGTTAATCAAAATATCCACAACTGGGGCAGCTATCAAGTTTACCGCTGTGGCATAGACCCACAGTCAACAGATCTACAGCAGTGCAGGCCGTGTTGGTACCCAGACTTCTGTATGGAGCATGAGATACATCTAGCCTATGAGGAGAGAACTAGAATGGGATAGAACTGATAGGAGAATTGAAGGGGGAGATGGTAGTTGGGGTTAGTGCTAGGGTTGGGGCAGGGCTTGACGCCAGGGGCTGAGGGTTGAGGGCTGAGGCTGGGGGCTGAGGATTGGGTTGGAGGCTGGGGTTAGGGTTTGATGCTGGGATGGGGGTTGTAGGTTGGGGATTAGGGTGGGGTCTGTGGGGTGGGAGCTGTAGGTTGGGGATTGGGGTGGGGACTGTGGGATGGGGCTGTCGGTTGGGGGCTGGAGCTAAGTGTGTATTGTGACTGTTACTAATAATAAGGCTTTAGATTGACAGACATCTCTGTATGTGACTCACTCACATAAACTTACACACACACAAACACTTACACTCACACACACTCGCACTCACACACATACATTATCAGACTCACACATTCACTCACTGTCACACACTCACACATTACCATACACAATCACTCACTCACACACAATCAAAACACTCACACACTCTCACTCACATACTCTATCTCACACAATCTTACACTCACACACTTATACTCCCACCACATACAATTTCACACACATTCACTAACTGTTACACACACTCACACATTATCATAGTCACTCACTCACACGCACTCAAAACACTCGCTCACACACACTCACTCACATACCCTATCAGTCACACACAATCAAACATTCGCTCACACACTCACATGCACTCTCACATATAAACAGATAAAATCACTTACACACACTCACATTCTCATTTACTCACACACTCACACTTACTATCACACTCACACACTCAAGCACATACAATCACTCATTCGCTCTCACAAACAAATACTCATAAATCCTGACGAAGGTTTGTAGACCCGAAACGTTGACTCCTTTTCCTCTCTCCATGGATGCTGCCTGACCTGCTGAGTTTCCCCTGCAACTTCTCTTTTTGTTTCAGGTTCCCATTTTCTGTAGTATTTTGTGTTTTGTACAGAGTCACTACACTTTACGCTCCCAAACACAGTCACCACTTTTCACATCAAACACACAGTCACTACACTTTACGCTCCCAAGCACAGTCACCACACTTCACCCCAGATACACAGTCACTACACTTAATGCTCCCAAACAGGTGTAAATGCTGCCTGGAATCGGGGAGATATCCAAACACTGAACACCTTACAAAACAATTACACGTCATTTGGCCTCAAAGGGGTATAAATATGGATGGCTTGACACTTGAGGCATTGTTAAATGGGGACTCAATCCTAAACTTATCTACGATACCGTAGATCATAAACTCCTCTATCAATAGTTTAATCAATAGTGGAGCTCCTGTAGCTCAGTGGTTAGAGCCACTCACTCACCTTAGAAGCATGAGACCTGTGTTCGAATCCAGGCAAATGAGGGTGAAACCTTGGGCAAGTTTCCCTACTCCATACACACACACACGCCTAGTAATAATCACTCCCTCAAAAAAACACAATCATAAAAAAATTGGTCATTTTCAATCCATCACTGTTTATGGGACGCTGTTGTGTGCAATTGGCTGCCACATTTCACCAATAAATGTGCAGTCAATTCACTTTACATTACAATCTGTGAAGCACTATGAGACGTTGATAAGATGTGAAAACCCACTCTATGGAGGAGACTATACACATGCAAGGAATATTGTTTTTTAGTATATAGTTCATCACAGTGGACTGAGTAGGGAAAATTACTCCTGATGCCTCCCCAAATTTCGATTGAAGCCCCGCTCAGAGTGTATAGTCTCCTCCATAGAGTCTGGGGTCAGTAACGAACACATAGGACATCCATCCATTCGTTTACAATGCTGCAGAAAGTGCAAACACCTGGCATAGCATAGACAGGGCCGGATGCTATAAAAGAGCTAATGCAGTAAAATCCCGTTTATTCGTGACCCGATCAACCATAAATTCTGCACAACCGGCATCTCAAAAGAATAAGTCCGCATTCGATTAACTGGAATTTATCCGGCACAATGCATCTTTTGGATGTGATTTCGGCCGAACATCAGGCACGCGCTTAAACCGGCATTGGCCAGGTCCCCGAGTGTGACGGATAAACTGACTTTTACTGTATATGTATATGATGAGGAAATGTACTGCCTGCCCCGACCACGGCATGTGGGTTTGCATTGGGAGATCATGGTCCTTGGTGCCCATTCGACTTTGAGTCCCAAGATGGTGGACAGGGCACTCTGGGCTAACCAGGATCGGGGGAGAATTCCTCATCAACGCTCTGATAACACAGTTTACCACTCATGGTCAACCCTTGAGTTGTCCTTCTCTGTCGGGGCTATGCTGTGGAGGGGCGGGGGAGGGGGAGGGAGACACGTCACCAGGGGCTGGGGGGTGGGGAGGAGACACGTCACAAACAGGGCGGGACTTCAGCTCCGCTCCTGGCGGTCAGGAGCTCTGGCCAATCCCCAGCCTCCCGCCTCCTCCTCACCAGCCAATCCGCAGCCTCCTCTCTCCTCCTCACCAGCCAATCCCCAGCCTCCTGTCTCCTCCTCACCAGCCAATCCCCAGCCTCCTGTCTCCTCCTCACTATCCAATCCCCAGCCTCCTGTCTCCTACTCACCAACCAATCCCTAGCCTCCTCTCTCCTCCTCCCCAGCCAATCCCCAGCCTCCTCTCTCCTCCTCCCCAGCCAATCCCCAGCCTCCTCTCTCCTCCTCACCAGCCAATCCCCAGCCTCCTGTCCTTTCTGCTCCTCACCAGCCAATCCCCAGCCTCCTCTCTCCTCCTCACCAGCCAATCCCCAGCCTCCTCTCTCCCAGCGTCTCGGCTGGTGCCCCTCCCATCTCGGACGGCATCTCCTCTCCTGCCCAGAGCCGGCTGGGGCCGCCTCCCCCAGCCCAGACCCCAGCCCAGACCCCAGGCCTCAGGCCTAACACCTGCCAGATCCCCCCGAGCTCAGAGCCCTGAACAATGGCCAAGGTCAACCCGGAGAGAGAGGAGCTGAGAGAGTGAGTGTCTCTGTATCTCTGTGTGTGAGTATATGTGACTGTGTGTGAGAGTGTGTGTGCGTTTCTCTGTGACTGTGTGCGTGAGTGTGTTTGTCTCTGTGTGTGAGAGTCTCTGTGACTGTGTGTGTCTGTGTGTGAGAGTGTGTGTGTGTCTGTGTGTGAGAGTGTGTGTGTGTCTCTGTGTGAGAGTGTGTGTGTGTGTCTCTGTGACAGTGTGTGTGTGAGTGTGTTTGTCTCTGTGTGTGAGTGTGTGTCTGTGAATGTGTGTGTGTGAGTGTGAGAGTGTTTGTCTCTGTGTGTGAGTGTGTGAGTGTCTCTGTGACGGTTTGAGTGTGAGTGTCTCTGTGACTGTGTGTGTGAGTGTGTGAGTGTGTTTGTCTATGTGTGTGCGAGAGTGTATGTGTGTCTCTGTGTGTGCGAAAGTGTGTGTGAGTGTCTATGTGACTGTGTGAGTGTGTGTGTCTCTGTTTGTGAGTGTGCATGAGCATCTCTGTGACTGAGTGTTTGTGTGCCTGTCTGTGTGTGTGTGTGCGTCTCTATGTGTGAGTGTCTGTGTGTGTGAATGTCTCTGTGTGAGTGTGTGTAAGAGTCTGTGTGTGTGAGATTGTGTGTGTGTGTGTCTCTGTGTGTGAGTGTCTCTGTGAGTGTGTGTATGTGTCCATGTAAGAGTGTGTGTGTGTTTGTGTCTCCTGTGACTGGTTGTGTGTGAGTATGTGTTTATGTGTCTCTGTGTGTGTATGAGTGTGTGTACGTGTCTTTGTGTGAGTGTGTGTATCTGTCTCTGTATAAGTGTGTGTGTGTTTATGTGTGTGTCTCTCTGACTGGGTGTGTGTCTCTCTGACTGTGTGAGAATGTGTGTGACTGTGTGTGTGTGTGTCTCTGACTGTGTGAGTGTGTGTGTGCCTGTGTGTGTGTGTCTCTCTGACTGTGTGAGAGTGACTGCCTGTGTAGCCCTCCAATATCAAACGTGAGAGAGAGAGGAGGACAAGTGTTGGTGAGGGGGGTGACTGTGTATCTGTGTGTCAGGGTGACTGTCTGTGTTTCTGTTGTGATAGCAGCAGCAACAACAACAACTTCGATGTATATCTCGCCCTCCACGCCGGACGGCGTCTCAGAACGCTTCACAATAATGGATCCCAGGACCGAGCCAGGGGCAGGGGTAGAAAGGTGACCAAAGGCGCGATCGAAGACAAAGGTAGATAACATATTAGTTTGATAAGAGGTCAGGAATATGATTATTAAAACAGTCCTGTGGGTGGCTATACTCCCAAATTAGCAGCTAATGCAAGAATTTCAGTTTCGCCCGCACATATACATTCAGTTTTCCTGCTCTCCTTCCCCAACTTACCCTCCTCTTTTCCACCTCTACCCTAATCTCACTTCCACGACTGTGAGTGTGTGTATCACTGTGTGTTCGTGTGTCTGTAACTGTCAGTGATTTTGTGAGAGTGTGTGAGAGTATGTGAGTGGCACTGTGTGTGTATATGTGAGAGTGAGGTGTGTATGTCTCTCTGTAACTGTCTGTGACTGAGTGTGTGTGACAATGTGTGATGGTCTGTGTATGTGTGTTTCTGTCTGGGTGTGTGTGTGTCTCTCTGTGCGCGTGTGTCTCTGTCTCTGTGTGTGTGTGTGTTTCACTATCTCTGTGTGTGTGTGTCTCTGTCTGTGTTTGTGTCTCTGTGTATGTGTGCGTGTGTCACTATGTCTGTGTGCTACTGTGTACGTGTGTGTGTGTGTGTGTCACTGTGTGTGTGTCACTATGTTTGAGTGTGTGTGTCTTTGTCTGTCTCTATGTGTGTCTGTGTCTAATAGTGTGTCTGTGTGTGTGTTACTATGTGTGAGTGTCACTATGTGGGTGTGTGTGTGTATCTCACTGTGTGTTCACTATATTTCACAGGTGGGAGGAGGAATACACAATAAGACACTAACTGCAGGACAGAATCACCACATTACAACAGGTGAGTCCCTAACCCTGACCCCTACCCCTAAACCCTAACCCTGATCCCTATCCCCCCTGACCCTAAACAGTGAGAGCTTTACGTCTGTTGTGAACAAACAGAATGAAGTTTGTTAAAACCAAAGTTGAAAATGTATTTTGGTTCCTTTTAAACTGAACCATCCAACATTTTAACCAGATATTTATCCATTCAACAACAGGACGCGAAAGTGTATGTGTGAGAGGCTGTGTAAGTGTGAGGGAGTGTGTGTGTGAAGGTGTGTGTGCGTCAGGGTGTGAGGGTGTGTGTGTGTGACGGTGAGGGTGTTGTGTCACTTGTTGTCACTGTAGAAGCTGAAGACACACAGGAAGAATTGGTGATGAAGGTTCGTCAACTCTAGGCTGAGCTCATCCTATTCAAAGGGTTAATGAGCAACTTGAGTGTGCAACACACCCACATACACACACACACACACACACACACCCACACACATACCCCAACTTGCCACTGGAATATCCGGCATATTTGATTAACCGGCACGGGTCAGGTCCCGAGGGTGCCAGATAACAAAGCGTTTACTGCAATAATTATCATTATGTTTGACATAGCAGCTTTTCACGTCTTCTAGATGTCTCAAAGCGCTTCATAGAATATACTGTAAAGTGAATTCCCTGTATATTTCTGGGAGAGTGAAACACGGCAGACAATTACACACAGCAGCTTCTCCAACAAAACAGTCTTGGATTGAAAATGACCAATTGATTATTAGATGTTTTGAGGGATTATTATCTGGTGTGTGGAGTAAGGAAACCTTCCCAAGGAATCAAACCCAAGTCTCTCGCTTGTGAGGCGAGTGCTCCAAACCTTGAACTGCAGGACTTCATAGGACAGTGTTCTAGTGCCTCCATTGGAAAGAAATATGGTACTTTGCACCTTCAGTTAGTAACTTAAACTTCAATTTTAAATCAAACAAAAACCATTGAGAACAGTGCTGATTCACCAATACTGCCAGCAGCTGGGTTATCCCTCACATAATTTACAATATTTTTTTCATTTCAATATATATTTCAAGTTCATGAAATCGGAATAGAAGTGCACATTTAAATGTACACTCTGCAATTGAATCAGAATTTTGTTAACTTAAAAGTGGTGCAACATGAAATTAATGTAATTCTATCAGGATGAAAATTTGTTGAAAAGCATTTTCCAAATTTGTTTATATTATATTATATTATAAAGTTGTTTATATTATATTGTAAAGTTGTTGATATTATATATTAGATCAATATGAAAAATTGTATTTGTTCACTGTGTATGTGAGAGTATATTCTGTGAAGCGATTCGAGACATCGATAAGATGTGAAAAGCGTTAGATCAAATGCCAAGATTATTATTATTATAGTAACAGGAATGTGTGCTTGCTTCACTCTGCTTCAGACAGGAGTGAATGAGGTATGTGATTCTCTCTGTTGTGTTGTAGGTGAAGACGTTTGGAGAGGCATGCTTGATGGTCAGGCAACCAGCACTGGAGCTCATCAGTTATCTGAAAGCGACCAATTTTTCATACCCTGCCATCCGCTACCTCATCTGTATCCTTTTCACTTCCAAACTGCGTGTGATTCCCGGCAAAGCGTTTCCTTACTCCACACGTCTGATAATAATCCCTCAAGAAACAAACCCGCTGGAACGCTGTGTAAGGTGGAATCCATCAATGTGGCTCAATGTCCCGGGTCCTTTCCTTGACCTCTCGGCTTTCAGATGGTGAGAGAGGCTGTGGGAAAACACTCACACTCTGCAAGGCTGTTCATTACTGTTCCAAGCAGGACTGGCTTATTCTCCATGTCCCAGATGGTGAATTGTAGCCAATGGTATTGGATTGGATTTGTGTAGTTGTCCAGAGGATGGCAGCAATGGGGAGAGGGTTTGGGCTGGTGGGCGCGAGGGCAGTCATTACTCTTGGTGTTTCAGGACATGATTGAAATGGGGGCATGTTGCTGTACATGGCCACCCACTGGTGCTTTAAAGCTGTGTGTGTCTCCGTGTGTCTCTGGTGGCACTAACAATGTCAGACAAGGAAGTTGACCTTGGCTCCATCTTTACTCTAAGTTGATGAGATTTGCTGGCTGTATGTCTAAACTCTATAACTCTACACCAGCTAAAACCATCGATATGGATTGATGGGGGACTCATGAGATTGCTATTGCGTGTGTAGCTGAGCAACAGCCACAACAACTTTGATTTATACAGCTCCCTCTGTGCTGGACGGCGTCTCAGAGCGCTTCACAATAGTGGATCCCAGGACCGAGCCAGGGGCAGGGGTAGAAAGGTGACTAAAGGCGCGATCAAAGAGAAAAGTCTTCAGCTGGGACCTGAATCCGAGAAAAGAGGTGGAAAGCGAAGGTAGTGAGGAAGGGAATTCCAGAGCTTCGGGGCATAGTGTCTGAAGGCACAGACACCGAGGGTAGAGCGGAAGATTCGGGGGGGACATGGAGGAAGCCAGACCTAGTGGAGCGAAGTCAACGGGAGCTGGTTTGAGGAGAGAGGAGCTCAGAGAGGTAGGGGATTGCAGAGGAGTGGAGGGATTTGAAAACAAGTGTGAAGCTGAGTATCAGTAATTCTCTTGTGTTGTTCCCCATGTGACAGCTTACATATGGGTGAAAAGCCGTAAACAGCTGCTCCAGTCCTCCTACAATTCAGTTCGTTTTGACACCAGCCCATTGAGGCTTCCGACTGGCTCACGAATTTCAAGATTACAAACGAGCGCTTCTTAAAGGAGGTAATAACAAAATAGTTGTTTTTGTCCAGTAGCCATGACCCTATGTGTCAGACCTCCAGCCCACAGTACCTTGACTCCTTTTAGGCCTGTTTCAGGACTCTGGATTGTTGGGACGTCCTTCGTATCCGTTCTTATCGTTTTACAATAACTTCTAAATTAACAGGGAATTAAAACTTCTCCACGATTGAACATCTCGTTGAAGCAGCTGAAGCAACATCTAATTCAAGTTTTGTCTGAACAGATAAAAACCCGGCAAATGTACATCTGGAGCAAGCGGGAGGCAACGGAGGAGGGGAGGCCGCTCGTTGAAGTGGTGGAACAGGTAACGGGGTGAGGGGTTTCACACTGAATCATCAGAACCGCATGGGGTGCCAAGGTGGGAGGGGCTAGAAAAAGGTCTCCTTAGGTCTTTCCCCGCCCTCCCCCCACCCCATGCTCAAGTCCTGACCACTGACTGTCCAGTGCCTTGGGACGTCCTACCAACATGAAAGACGTTCCAGAAATGTAATTTTCCTGTTGTTTGGCTCATTCACTTAAGGTCTGGCCTCTGAGGTCAATGCTGGGTATTCCGAGCTCATATCCTAGGCTGATGCTGGTGGGAGAGAGAGCCTTATTGGGGGAGGCTCGGTCCTTTGCTTGAGATGTTAAACCTCGCTCCCTGTCAGAAGTTAAATGATCTCCCATGGCGCTGTCGGTAAAGAGAAGGATGTTTCCCTCTCTCTCTCTCCCTGTGTCCTGACTGACAATTCCCTAAATAAATGGCTCATTCACCTCACAGCTCGATGCTGCATTTGCTTATCTCAAAAGAAAAGTCCCCCTGATGACAGCAAATCCCTTGAAAGCCTTTGCTTTGAGATGTTTTGATGTTTTAAGCGTCAGATCAAGTGCATTCGTAGATGCCTTCACCGGTGCCAGGAGGGTGAGATGAGTGAGTTATTGTTTGTGTGTCTGTGTGTGTTGTGGTTGAGCTGACTGACTTCTCGCTGCAGGGACTGACGAGGGTAAAGAGTGTGAGTGATGCAGTCGGAGTTCTGTTCAAGGAGCTGAAGGGACAGAGCTCGACAGACACCAACCGCCTGCTGGTGGCCATCGACGGGGCCAATTCCCTCTGGGGACCCACCACCATGAGGAAGGAGGATAGGAGCCAGGTATTGCCTCACATCCCTGATTCCCATTCTTGTTCCAGCCCTCGCCAGGCTCCCCTGGCTCCATATCACACACTAAACTGTCTCCCCCATCACCCCAGCCCTCGCTAGGCTCTTCTGGCTCTCTACCACACACTAAAGAACCCCCCACCTCCATCAATCCAGCCCTCGCCAGGCTACACTGGCTCCCTATCACACACTAAACTACCACCCCATCACTCCAGACCTCGCCAGGCTCCACTGGTTTCCTATCATCAAACGGATCTATTGCACGATCATCTCCCTCGTTTTGAAATCTTTTCATGCCCTGGCATCTCGCCACCTCTTCGACCTGCTTACTCACCCAACCCACTACCTCCACTCAACTGACTTGTCCCTCGTGCTCTAAATTCCACCATCAGTGGCAGCCACTCCATCCTGAACCTCTGAACGCTCTCTGATGGCCTTAGCCCTCCTTCCACAGTTTCAGGACACTCTCTTTTCACAGATATTTCCACACGAGCTGACTCTGATGCACAATTTGAAGAAGCTGATGAACAATGACTGGGTGAGAGTCTGAGAGAGTAGCCTCTACCTACAGCACCACACACTCCCTGCACCAATGCTCTGTGTGTGTACGTGAATGTGTGTGTGGTGTGTATGTACGCGTGTAGGTATGCATGTGTCCAGATCATTTTGGCGCACTGTGTGTCTGCCCATAAAACATACAGGCAAATCAATTTACAGTGTATCCTTATCCTGTGAAGCGCTTTGAGACGTTTGAAAGTGGTGCGTCAAATTTAAGGCTTATTATTCTCTTGTAAACCGTGTTTTACCTGCTGCAGTGCGCTGGAGCTATGGTGATGACACTGACCAAGACTGGGGCATTGGGTTCCTCCCACTTGTCTCATCTACCGCACCATCTGCTTAGAAAGGTGAGCATTCTGAGCCCGGATTGACTGAAGCTCCTCCCAAACCTCCCTGAGAGCCCAGCTACTCACTCGCAGAGGGAGGACTGAGGGTTGTTGTTGTAAATCCAGTCGCTTTCACACATGGGTAATCGGTAACGCCATGGAGCCAGTCACTGGGCTACATCTGATCAGGTCCCTGTTCTTCATCTCTTGTCACAGTGCCTTCCCTGCGCCCTAAACTTTGGAACTCCATCCTGGAGACCCTCTGCCTTGCCACCTCCACACCACAGTTCTTCTGCCTCGTTCCCTCCATCCCACAATCCCTCCGCTTTGCTCCCTCCATCCCATAGTTCCTCTGCCTCGCCTCCCTCAAGACACGTCTCAAGACCCTCCTCTTTGTCTCTACCTTCGGTCACCTTCCCTGCTATCCGGTTCGCGACCATACCCTGACTTCAGCGTCTTGAGATGTACTCCGGACATGAAACACACTGTGCACATGTATTTGGTTTCTGTTGCATCTTCTACTCATGACTGACACTGTTCCCCTCTATCTCTCTCCTTTCTCTCCCCCCCCATCACACTCCTAAATTCTGCAGGAAGGCTTCGATACTTTGGACCCTTTTTTTCCAATCGAAGTTGGGAATTACAGTGAGAAGGAGTTTGAAAGCTGATATCAGTACTATGTGGAACGCAAGTGGATCCAGCATGAGAAAGGTACGGAGTGAGGGATTAGTGTGGAGTTGGGGGACAACGCTATTTACTCCTTGTCTCCTCTCTAGTTCTTTTGACACCAGTCAGTAGTTTCTCCCCATTTACTTGATGCAAATTCTCTCCGATCTTTGAAAACCAGAATCAGAGAAGCCTTGTGTAATACTATTGTACAGTGCAGAGAGCTGGGATTGTTAGGATTCATTCCGCCTCCTCACAGACTAATTCTCTGACTGCCTTTCCTCGCACTCACAGCTGACACAGAGGAGGGGAAACAGGAGCTGCTTTTCTTTTGTAACTACAATCCAGGAATAATGGATGGAGTCCGCAGCTTCCTCTGAGCCCTGGAACAGAAGGAACCTGTCCATTTGCAACATTCTCTAGTTCTCTCTTGTCGAGGGGAGTGATGGCCCAGGATGTGGCCGAGTTTGGCCGGCCATCAGTCGTTATTCTGCTCCACCAACCACAGAGGCCAACGCTGATGACTGCCTGGCTCACCCAATCAGCAGCGACTGCCTGCCAGCCTGACATGAGATGTAATATAACCTTGTGAAGTCTGGCCTTGGCTGGGAGAGCCGTCTCTACCTTACAGACTGCAATGAACAAGTGCCTGATGCCTCAACGCCTCTGTCACACGTCTCTTTCACACTGATCATGTTTCAAGCCCTGAGCTGCTGCGTGGAGCACGCTATACAAGTGCTAGTGGTTCTTGTCTCAACAATAACAAATGACATTTGTATCCTGCCTTTCATGTCAGGAGGATGTGTGCGGGTGTCAAGGCTGTAGTTTGTTTTTATGGAAACCATTCCAACCCTCATTTTCCGAATGACTAAGAAAGGTAAATGAAAAATATGTATGTGTCAGAGTGAATATGAAAATTATGTAAATGTTGATAAGACAGCAGTGAGTGTGAAAGATGTGACAAAAGAAAGAGAAAACGGACAGAAAGGATGTCCTTCCCTTTGTATATCCTGGTACTGGCCACTTACGTTTACGGATTAAAACATAGCAAAAACACTCAAGTGAGTAAATAGGCTTGTTTCAGAGATCTGTCACTTGACTTTTTAATGTCTGCCCCCACCCCTCCGCACCACCACTTCTGAATCCAACCTCAAATTAAGGCTCAAATCTTGACGGCCCAGCACTTTGGGAGGCCCTCCAGATGTGAAAGGTGCTGTGGAAATGCTGTTGCACACATTGTCACTGTTGTGGAAACCTGGGCAGTGAGCTCTAACTCCAACAACACAATGAGATTCCTAGAGTGTCTATCACGTCGGGGGGGACATCTTATGTCTACACTTATGAGACAACATAATGAGACTACAGTTTGAGACGACAATGACTACAAAGCATCAATATATTTGTGACTCCCACTCATCCTACAGGTGTTTACCAACACACCTGGGTAAAGTTTAGTGACTGTGTGTTTGGAGAGGAGAGGGTAAAGTGTATTTACTTGGTGTTTGGTGTAAAGTGAAGTGACTGTGTGTTTGGGGGAGTGTAAAGGGTAGTGATTGTGTTTGTGGGTGGATGGTACAGTTTAGTAACTATGTTTGGGGTCAGAGACATGGGGGAGAAGAGTCTGAGATAGAGACAGTGAGAAAGTAGGTCTATGATCAAGAGAGAGAAACAGAGAGAGAGTGAGAAAGAGTGGGGAGACAGGAAGCAGGTGATGTGGAGGTTTGAGGGGGAAGATGGGAGTGGAGGAGAGTATGGAGGGGGACAGAGGAGATAATTGAACACTCACCCTCCCCACCCTCCCCATTGCCCTGACTCCGCCCCTTCTCCCCCTAACTCGTGACAAGTCAGCCTCCTTTCTCTGCCGCCACGTGATCCACCAGTTCCCTCTCGTACCACGTGATCCACAATCTCCGCCCCCGCCACGTGATCCGCTAGCCGCGCCCTCACCACGTGACCCACCAGCCCCGTTTCCCCCCCACGTGACCCGCCAGTCCGGCGTCTGTCTGTATAAAAAGATGACTTTCCAGCTGGTAATGAAACGCCACTCGCCTGTCCACTCACCAGCCCCCACAACCCCCACGTGACCCGCCTGTACGTAAGGAGTGTTGTGTGCTGATCCGTAACCTTGCGTCGCTTCCTGCCCAGCGCTGTTTGTACCGGGAGTTTTTTAAAAAATTTATAACAATGCGCCAAACTGTCAGCGCGCGGGGGGCGGTTGGGTCTGCGCGCGCAGCCAACGGCTTTCCCGACCTTTCCCAAGCGTTTACGGCTTCGGTTTGGGCGCCAAATCGTGTGTGAGGTAAAGAGGCCGCGGGTATAATAATAATCGCGGACTTTGGCGTGTTTAACCCCCTTGAAGTGTAGTGACTGTGTGTTTCCGGGGAGGCTGCAGTGTAGTGACTCTGTGTTTAGTGTCTCTCTCTCTCTCTCTCACACACACAGTGGGACAGGCTGATGGGAGAGGGATCAGGAATGACACCTTTAATAACCAGTCACTACAGTGTACACAATGTATTACATATCACACACTGTGTGGGCAGTCACTGCCTCAGTCACTATCACACTCTCACTCCCAGCCCAGATCTGGATGCCCCCAGTGACTCCAGCTGTCTCTGTCCGTCTGAACTGAACTGATTCCCCTCCAGCCTGAAACACATCAAACAGCAAATAACCATCTGATCACAATATAAACTGGAAACTCTTCACTCGCAGGTTAATCCATCAATAAATCCCCTCAGACTGTCTCCATCCCGATACCCAGCCCCGTTCTCTGTGTGTTTATCACATTAAACACTGACACAAACACTCACCAGATCCTCTCCAGGCTGGTGCAGGTCAGTATGAGGCGGAGGAGAGCGGGGACAGAGGCGTCTGTGAAGGAGTTACCCCCCAGGCCCAGCCGCCTCAGTGAGCGGCTTGTACTGAGAGCGGAGACCAGATCATCAGTGCAGCCATCGGTCAGTCTGTTACTGTACAGCCTGGAGATCAGAGACACAGAGACATGACAGGGATCAACAACAACAATGTGACACGTGGGGAGGACGTCCCGAGGAGCTGGACAGACAGTGTCTCAGACTGTGATGGGGAGAGGGCAGAGAGTAGACCGATGGCGAGTGGGGAGGGAGGGAGCCGGGGCAGAGAGGGAGGAATGGAGGGAGCTGGGGGAGAGACAGAGAGAGGGGAGAGAGGGAGGATGGTGGGGTAGGGGGTGATGGAATGGGAGGGAGGGAGGGAACAGCGGAGGGGAGGGGAGCAGGGAGGTAGCTGTTGTACTGAGGGAGCTGGGTGAGAGGGGACAGGTGGAAAAGCTGGTGAAGGGAGAGATCTACGGGACGGAGAGAGTCGGCGGGAGAGGGGGAGAGAACTGGGGAGCGAGGGAGATGGGGAGGCAGGGAGCTATGTAGGTAGCTGGTGAGTGAGAGAGAGAGGGAGCTGGGGGAATGAGTCAGCGAGGGAGCTGGGAGCGAGTGGGAGGCAGGGAGAGAAAGGGAGGACGTGAGCAGGGGGAGGAGAAGTGAGAGATGGAGTGAAGGAGGGAGCTTGGGGAGGGGGGAGCTGAGGAAGGAGGGGGGAGTGAGATTGGTGAGAGATAGAGGAAAAGAATGGTAGTGAGTGGGGCAGGGAGTGAGCTGGAGGAGAAATGAGGAAGGGAGCTGGAGAGGGATGAACTGGGAAAGAGATTAGGACGGAGAGAACTGGGGGTAGGGAGAGAGGGAGGGAGGGAGGGAGCGAGCTGGCGAAGGAGAACTGGAGAGAGTGAGGGGGCGATTTAGGGAATGGCGGAAGGAGGGGGGAAGGGAGCTAGGTAAGGAGGGTTGGAGGGAGGGAGGGAGGGAGGGAGGGAGGGAGGGAGGGAGGGAGGGAGGGAGGGAGGGAGGGAGGGAGGGAGGGAGGGAGGGAGGGAGGGAGGGAGGGAGGGAGGGAGGGAGGGAGGGAGGGAGGGAGGGATGGGGAGAGAGCGCTAATACATGTTCAGTGTGTGATCACTGAGATGGCTGATGGCCTCACACTGTCACACTGATTCCTGACACAATATTCAGCTGATACCAACTGATCAGCCAGTGTCAATAACACACTGAGATATCGGGGGAATTAACACTCGGGATATTATATTCTCACACAGTCTGTTACTTACCCCAGTGACTGTATTTTACACTCCGGTTTCCTCAGAGCCTCACACAGTGACTTCACTCCAGAATCTCCCAGATTATTGCGCCCCAGCCTGGACACAGAGACAGAGACACAGTGAATATAGTGTAACAATACAATACACATTGACATCTATATACAGGAGCTGGGGCCAGGGCCAGACACCTGAACGTACACACACTCACATCGTTACTAAGTCCTGGTTGGTTCAGACAAACACTGACATTGATATTATAGTTACAGCAGGTCAGGCCTCACAGCTTTACAGGGACCGGGTTAGAATATTCATGAGATACAGCGAGAGAGAGAGAGAGCGAAAGAGAGACAGCGAGGTCATGAGTGAAAAGGAGAGAGAGACAACGGGAGCGTGAGATACAACGAGAGAGAGGCAGTCAGAGAGAGACGTCGAAAGAGAGATTCAGATAGAGATTAAGAGACAGCAAGAGAGAGGGAGAGTCAGAGAGAGAGACAGACAGCGCGGAGCGAGAGACTGCAAGAGAGAGAGACAGTCAGAGAGAGTGTGGAAGGCAGCTTGAGAGAGAGTCAGATAGAGAGAGACAGGGAGAGAGAGAGACAGAGAGAGAGAGAGCAGGAGGGAGAGTCCGCGAGAAAGTGAGCGGCAGCGAGTGAGAGACAGAGAGAGAGAGATAGCGAGACACAGAAGGACAGCGAGAAAGAGAGGGAAAATCAGTGAGAGAAAAGTCAGTGAGAGTAAGAGACTCGGAGAGAGAGAGAGAATGTAAGTGAGAGAGTGAGAGACAGCGAGACAGTGAGAGAATCAGTGAGAGAGAAAGTAAAAGTGAGTCAGAGATAGAGAAAGTCAGAGAGATTCGGAGAGACACAGACAACAAGAGTTGGAGGGAGTCAGTGAGCGACCGTGAGAGAGAGAACGTCAGTGAGAGAGAAAGTCACTGAGAGAATCAGCGAGAGACATACAGCGAGAGATGCAGAGATATCGAGAGAGAGAGAGAGAGAGAGAGAGAGAAAATCAGTGAGAGAGAGAGACAGCGAGAGAGTCAGAGACAGGGAAAGAGGGAGAGAGAAAGTGAGTGAGAGTGTGTCAGAGAGAGTGTAAGACAGAGAGAGAGAGAGAGAGCGACAGCGAGAGAGACAGCGAGAGAGAGAGAGAGAGGGTCAGAGAGAGAGAGTCAGTGAAAGACAGAGACAGCGAGCGATAGAGTGACAGACCGCGAGAGAGAGAGAGAGAGAGAGACTGTGAGAGAGAGACAACGAGAGAGTTAGAGAAAGTCACTGGGAGAGAATCACAGAGAGAGAAATTCAGCGAGTGGGACAGCGAGAGAGAGTCTCATGGAGAGAGTAAGAGAGAGTGAGACAGCGAGAAAGAGATAAAATCAATGAGAGAGAGAGTTAGATAGAGAGTCAGTAAAAGAGAGCGAGTCAGAGAGAGACAAAGTCAGGGAGAAAGAGGTTCAGTGAAAGCGAGAGAGGCAGCGATGGAGAGAGTGACAGAGAGATAGAGAGAGTCAGTGAGAGAAAGTCAGTGAGAGAG
This sequence comes from Hydrolagus colliei, assembly GCA_035084275.1. Taxonomy (NCBI): domain Eukaryota; kingdom Metazoa; phylum Chordata; class Chondrichthyes; order Chimaeriformes; family Chimaeridae; genus Hydrolagus; species Hydrolagus colliei. The sequence goes on from JAYJKW010000376.1 coordinate 1,059,574, forward strand.
TGAAAGAGAGGGAGAGAAAGTCAGAGAGAGAGAGAGTGGGAGACAGCGAGAGAGAGACAACAGCAACACAATTACACGTGTGGTGCGCCATTCATGTCAGGAGAATAGCCCAAGGAGCTGAACAGACAGATCGGGACACGAGCAAGTGAAAGGGGGCAGGGTAGAGAGAGCGGAGAGAGTTGGGAGGGGAGGGAAGGAGTTGGGAGGGGAGGGAGAATGTTGGGAGGGGGATAGTTGGGAGGGGAAGGAGAGAGTTGGGAGGCCAGAGTGTTGGATGAAGAGAGTTGGGAGGGGAGAGATAGAGTTGGGAGGAGAAGGAGAGAGTTGGGAGGGGCGGGAGAGAGGTCGGAGGAGTGAGAGAGTTGAGTGGGGAGATGGAAGGAGTGAGGGAGGTAGGAACTGAGGGAGGGAGTGATGGAGGGAGTGCGGGAGTACAGTAGGGAGGGAGGGAGGGAGCGAGGGAGGAAGGCATGTAGATAGGGAGGGAGTGAATGAGTGAGTGAGTGAGTGAGTGAGGGAGGGAGGCAGGGTGGGAGGGAGGGAAGGAGTAAGGGAGTGATGGTGGGAGTTAGGGCAAGAGGCAGGGAGGGGGGATGGAAGGATGGAGGGAAGGAGGGATGGTGGGAGAATGGAGCGAGTGTGGGAGTGAGGGAGGGATAATGAGAGGGAGGGAGGGATGGAGGGAGGACGTGAGGGAGGGCAGGATGGAGGGAGGGAGGGATAGAGGGAGGGAGAGAGTAATGTAGGGAGGGAGGGAGGGAGTGAGGAAAGAGTGAGTGAGGGATGGAGGGATGGAGGGAGGGTGGGAGGGAGGGAAGAAGTAAGCGAGGGAGGGAGGGAGTTAGGGCGAGAGTGAGGGAGGGGGGGATATAAGGATGGAGGGAGTTGGGAGGGAGGGAGGGACGGAGCTGGAGGAGGGAGTGATGTCGCTAGTAGGGAGGGAGGGAGTGACGGACGAACGGAGGGCAGGATTTGGGGCGGGAGTGAGTGAGGGAGGGGGGATGGAGGGAAGGAGGGAGGGTGGGATGGAGTGACGGATGGACGGACGGAAGTAGGATTTTGGGCGGGAGTGAGGGAGGGAGGGGGGATGGAGGGAAGGAGGGAGGGATGGAGGGAGGGCGGGAGAGAGGGAGGGACGGTGGGTGGGTGGGAGGCAGGGAGGGCGGGAGTGAGAGAAGCAGTGAGGGAGGAAGTGGTGGAGGGAGGAATGGAGGGAGCGAGTGAGAGAGGGTTGGATGGATGGAGGGAGGGACGTAGCGAGCGAGCGAGCGAGGGAGGGAGGGAGGGAGGGAAGGAGAATGGAATGGTTGGAGAATGGCTGGTAGGGAGGAAGGGAGGGTGGGTGTTTGTGTGGGAGTGAGGGAGGGAGTGAGGGAGGGAGCGAGCGAGGGAAGGAGGGAATGTGAGTGGGAGGGAGGGAGGGAGGGAGGGATGTAGGGAGATAGGGAGGGCGGGAGGGAGTTACGTCGGGAGCGAGCGAGGGAGGGGAGAGGGAGGGAGTGGAGAGGGAGTGAGGGAGGGAGGGATGGAGTGAGGGAGGGAGGGAGGGAGCTGGGGGAGGGAGGGAAGGAGCTGGAAGAGGGAGGTTGGGAGCTGGGGGAATGAGGGAAGGAGCTTGGGGAGGAATGGAAGGAGAGTGCTGGAGTAGGGAGGTAAGTAGGGAGGAGGCAGGGTTATATGGAGACAGGGAGAGAGTGAGGGAGGGAGGGAGGGAGGGAGCTGTGGTGAGAGGGACGGAGTGGGGGAAGGGAGGGATGGAGGAAAAGAGTGAGTGAGTGAGTGAGTGAGTGATTGAGTGGGTGAGTGAGTGAGTCCGGGAGGGAGTGACTGAGTGAGTGAGTGAGTGAGTGAGGGAGTTAGCGAGGTAGGTAGGGAGGGAGGGAGGGATAGAGGGAGGGAGGGAGTGAGGGAGGGAAGAAGCGAGTTAGCTGAGGAGGGAGGGACGGAGCTGCAGGAGGGAGGGACGGCGCTGGTGGAGTGAGTGAATGAGTGAGTGAGGGAGGGAGGGAGGGAAGGAGGGTGGCTGGTGGGACGGAGGACCGGAGGGAGGGACGTAGCGATTGAGCAAGGGAAGAAGGAATGGAGGGAGGGAGAATGGGAGGGAGAGAGTTAGGGAGGGTGGGAGGTTGGGAGGGAAGTAGGAAGGGAGGGAGGGAGTTAGGTCGGTAGGGAGCGAGTGACAGAGGGAGGGGATATGGATGGAGGGAGGGAAGGCGGGAGGGAGGGAGCTGGGGGAGGGAGGTAGCTGGGGGACGGAGGGAGCTGGCGTAGGCAGGGAATGAGATGGTAGAGCAAGGGTCATGTGTGTGTGAGGGAAGTAGCTGGAAGATTGAGGGTGTGAGCTGGGGGAACGAGGAAAGGAGCGTGGGGAGGGAGGGAGAGAAGGAGCTGGTGGAGGGAGGTAAGTAGGGAGGAGGGAGGAATATAGAGAGAGAGGGAGAGATTGCAGGAGGGAGGGAAGGATGGAGGGAGGGTCGGATCGAGGGAGGGAGGTATGGAGGGAGTTAGGGAGTTAGGGCGGGAGGGAGCTTGGGGAGGGACGGAGTGAGCTGCGGAAGGGAGGGAAGGAGGGAGGGAGGGAGGAGGGAGCTGGTGAAGAAGCGAGGGAGCTGAGGAGGGAGGGACGGAGCAGGAGGAGGGAGGGCCGGCGCTGGTGGAGTGAGTGAGTGAGTGAGTGAGGGAGCGAGGGTGGGCGGGAGGGAGTGAGAAGTGAGGAAGGGGGAGGGGGCATGGAGTGCGGAAGGCAGGGAGGGACGGAGGGAGGGATGTAGTGAGCGAGCGAGAGAGCGAGCGAAGAAGGGATGGAGGGAGGGAGAATGGGAGGGAGGGAGGTAGGGAGGGGTGGAGGTTGGGAGGGAAGAAGGGAGGGCGGGAGGGAGTTAGGTCGGGAGGGAGCGAGGGAGGGAGAGGAGAGGGCGTGAGTGAGGGAGGGACGGAGGGAGGGAGGGAGGGAGGGAGAGAGGCAGGGAGGGAGGGAGGGAGAGGAGGAGGGAGGGAGGGAGCTGAGGGAGGCAGGTACTGAACTGGTGGAGGGAGGGTGATGGGGGAGGGAGGGAAGAGCTGGAAGAGGCAAGGTGGGAGCTGGTGGAAGGAGGGAAGGAGCTTGGGGAGGGAGGCAGGGAGGGAGCTGGTGTAGGGAGGTAATTAGGGAGGAGTACGGGATAGATGGAGAGAGGGAGAGAGTGAGTGAGGGAGGGAAGGATGGAGGGAGGGACGGAACGAGGGAGGGAGTGTGGGAGGGATGTAAGGAGGGAGTTAGGGTGGGAGGGAGCTTGGGGAGGGACGGAGTGAGCTGGGGAAGGGAGGGAGGGAGGGAGGGAGGGAGTTAGGTCGGGAGGGAGCGAGGGAGGGAGGGGAGAGGGCGTGAGTGAGGGAGGGAGGGATGGATGGAGGGAGGTAGGGAGGGAGATAGGCAGCGGAGGGAGGGAGGAAGTGAGGGAAGGAGGGAGGGAGGGAAGGAGCGAGGGAGGGAGGGAGCTGAGGTAATAAGCGACTGAGCTGGTGGAGGGAGGGTGATGGGGGAGGGAGGGAAGGAGCTGGAAATGTGAAGGTGGGAGCTGGTGGAAGGAGGGAAGGAGCTTGGTGAGCGAGGTAATTAGGGAGGAGTAAGGGATAGAGGGCGAGAGGGAGAGAGTGAGAGGGAGAGAGTGAATGAGGATGGGAGGGCGGGAGGGAGGGTTGGAGGGTGGGAGGGAGCTGTGGTGAGCGGGACGGAGTGGGGGGAGGAAGGGTGGGAGGGAGTGATGGAGGAAGGGAGGGATGGAGGGAAGGAGGAAGGGAGGGAGGGAGGAAGGGATGGAGCGAGGGAGGGAGCGAGGGAGGGAGGGAGTGAAGAAGCGAGTTAGCTGAGGAGGGAGGGATGGATCTGGAGGAGGGAGGGACGACGCTGGTGGAGTGCGTGTCTGAATGAGTGAGTGAGTGAGAGAGTGAGGGAGAGAGGGAGGGAGGGACGGACGGACGGAGGAACGGAGGGAGGGACGTAGCGACGAAGCGAGGGAAGGAGGGATGGAGGGAGGGAGAATGGGAGGTAGCGAGGGAGGGACTGAGCTGGTGCAGGAAGGGTGAAGTGGGATGGAGGGAAGGAGCTGGATGAGGGAGGGTGTGAGCTGGTAGAAGGAGGGAAGGAGTTTGGGGAGGTAGGGAGGGAGGGAGCTGCTGGATTGAGGTAAGTAGGGAGGAGGGAGGGATATAGGGAGAGAGTGAGCGAGTGAGCGAGTGAGGGAGGGAGGGAGGGAGAGAGGAAGGGTGGGAACGAAGGAGAGAGCTTTGGTGAGACGGAGGGAGCTGTGGTGAGAGGGACGGAGTGGGGGGAGGGAGGGAATGAGGGAAGGTGGGATGGAGGGAGGGAGGGAGAGAGCAGATTCCTCTCTAATCCATGTTCAGTGTGTGATCACTGAGATGGCTGATGGCCTCACACTGTCACACTGATTCCTGACACAATATTCAGCTGATACCAACTGATCAGCCAGTGTCAATAACACACTGAGATATCGGGGGAATTCACACTCGGGATATTATATTCTCACACAGTCTGTTACTTACCACAGTGTCTGTATTTTACACTCCGGGTTCCTCAGAACCTCACACAGTGACTTCACTCCAGAAACTCCCAGATTATTGTCCCACAGCCTGGACACAGAGACAGAGACACAGTGAATATAGTGTAACAATACAATACACATTGACATCTATATACAGGAGCTGAACGTATACCTGAACGTACACACACTCATATTGTTACTAAGTCCTGGTTGGTTCAGACAAACACTGACATTGATATTATAGTTACAGCAGGTCAGGCCTCACAGCTTTACATGGACCGGGTTAGAACATTCATCAGATACAGCGAGAGAGAGAGAGAGAGAGAGGAGAGAGAGAGAGAGAGAAAGAGTCAGCTAGGTCGTGAGTGACAAGGAGAGAGAGACAACGGGAGCGTGAGATACAGCGAGAGAGAGGGATTCAGAGAGAGACGTGGAAAGAGAGATTCAGAAAGAGATTTAGAGACAGCAAGAGAGAGGGAGAGTCAGAGAGAGATAGAGAGAGAGACAGTCAGCGGGGAGTGAGAGACTGCCAGAGAGAGAGAAAGTCAGAGAGAGTGTGGAAGGCAGCTTGAGAGAGAGTCAGATAGAGAGACACAGGGAGAGAGAGAGACAGAGAGAGAGACAGCGGGAGGGAGAGTCCGCGAGAGAGTGAGCGGCAGTGAGTGAGAGATAGTGAGAGAGAGACAACGAAACACAGAAGGACAGCGGGAAAGAGAGGGAGAATCAGTGAGAGAGAATGTCAGCTAGAGTGAGAGACTCGGAGAGAGAGAGAGAGAGAGAATGTATGTGAGAGAGTGAGAGACAGCGAGAGAGTGAGAGAATCAGTGAGAGAGAAAGTAAAAGTGACTCAGAGATAGAGAAAGTCAGAGAGATTCGGAGAGACACAGACAACAAGAGATGGAAGGAGTCAGTTAGAGACCGTGTGAGAGAGAACGTCAGTAAGAGAGAATGTCACTGAGAGAGTCAGCGAGAGACAGACAGCGAGAGATGCAGAGACATCGAGAGAGAGAGAAAGAAAATCAGTGAGAGAGAGAGACAGCGGGAGTGTCAGAGACAGCGAAAGATAGAGAGAGAAAGTCAGTGAGAAAGAGTGTGTCAGAGGGAGTGTAAGACTGACAGAGAGAGAGAGTGTCAGAGAGAGAGAGTCAGTGAGAGACAGAGACAGCGAGCGATAGAGTGAGATACCGCGAGAGAGAGAGAGAGAGACTGTGAGAGAGAGACAACGAGAGAGTGAGAGAAATTCACCGGGAGAGAATCACAGAGAGAGAAATTCAGCGAGTGGGACAGCGAGAGAGAGTCTCATGGAGAGAGTTAGAGAGAGTGAGACAGCGAGAAAGAGATAAAATCAATGAGAGAGAGAGTTAGATAGAGAGTCAGTAAAAGAGAGAGAGTCAGAGAGAGACAAAGTCAGGGAGAAAGAGGTTCAGTGAAAGCGAGAGAGACAGCGATGGAGAGAGTGACAGAGAGATAGAGAGAGTCAGTGAGAGAGTGAAAGAGAGGGAGAGAAAGTCAGAGAGAGAGTGGGAGACAGCGAGAGAGAGACAACAGCAACACAATTACACGTGTGGTGCGCCATTCAGGTCAGGAGAATAGCCCAAGGCGCTGAACAGACAGATCGGGACACGAGCAAGTGAAAGGGGGCAGGGTAGAGAGAGCGGAGAGAGTTGGGAGGGGAGTGAAGGAGTTGGGAGGGGAGGGATGTAGTGATGACGGGAGGGAGAGAGTTGGGAGGGGACGGAGAAAGTTGGGAGTAGAGATAGTTGGGAGGGGAAAGGGGGAGTTGGGAGGCGAGGGAGGGAGTTAGGGCGAGAGGGAGGGAGGGCGGATGGAAGGATGGAGGGAAGGATGGAGGGAGGGAGTGAGTGTGGGAGGGAGGGAGGGAGGGAGGGATGGATAATGAGAGTGAGGGAGGTTGGGAGGGAGGTAGGGAGGGAGGAACTGAGGGAGTGTGTGAGGGTGGGCAGGAGGGAGGTAAGGAGAGAGGGATAGAGGTGTTAGGTAGGGAGGGAGGGAATGAGTGAGGGAGGAAGGGAGGGAGGGTGGGAGGGAGGGAAGGCGGGAAGGAGTAAGAGAGGGAGTGAGTGAGTTAGGGCAAGAGGGAGGAAGATGGGATGGAAGAATGGAGGGAAGGAGGGAGGGAGAAAGGAGGTAGAGTGGGAGGGAACGAGAGAGGGAGGGATAATGAGAGCGAGGGAGGTTTCGAAGGAGGGAGGAAGTGCGGGAGGGAGTGAATGAGTGAGAGAGGGAGGGAGGGTGGGAGGGAGGTAGGGATTAAGGGAGGGAGGGAAGTAGTTAGGGTGAGAGTGAGGGAGGGGGGATGGAAGATTGGAGGGAGTGTGGGAGGGAGTGAGTGAGCTGGAGGAGGGAGTGAGGGCGATAGTAGGGAGGGAGGGAGGGTGGGAGGAATGGACAGATGGAGCGAGGGAGGGAGGGAGTTTGGGTGGGAATGAGGGAGGGAGTGGGGATGGAGTGATGGAGGGAGGGAGGGATGCAGGGAGGGAGGGACAGATGGAGGGAGGGATGGTGGAAGGCATGTATGGAGGGAGGGAGAGATTGAGGGAGGGTGGGAGGGTAGGATGCAGGGAGCGAGGGAGGGAGGGAGAGAGGCAGGGAGGGAGTGAAGGGGGAAGTGGGGATGGAGGAATGGAGGGACGTTTCGAGCGAGCGAGGGAGGGAAGGAGGAAGTGAGGGAGAATGGAATGGAGGTAGAATGCGTGGTAGGGAGGACGGGAGGGTGTGAGGTTGGGAGGGAGGGAGGGAGGGAGCGAGGGAGGGACGGAAGGAGAGAATGAGTGTGGGAGTAAGGGAGTGAGTGAGGGAAGAATGGAGGGAGATATGGAGGTTGGGACGGATGGAGGGAGATAGGGCATTTTGGAGGGAGCTGGGGAGGGTCGGTTGGTTGGAGGGAGGGAGGGAGGATGTGTGGGAGGGAGGAAGCGAGGGTGGGATTGAGAGAGGGAGGGAGGGAGAGATGGAGCTGGGGAACGTGGGAGGAGCTGTGGGAGGGAAGGAGCTGGGGGAGGGAGCGAAAAAGGGAGGGAGGGTGTGTGCGAGGGTGGGAGGGAGGGGGGGAGGGAGGGAGCTGGGGAACGTGGGAGGAGCTGTGGGAGGGAGGGACGGAGCTGGGGTAGGGAGATGCGGACCTGATGGAGGGAGTCCCGGAGCTGGGAGAGGGAGGGAGGGAGGGAGTTTCGGAGTGAGGGAGGGAGGTTGGGAGTGGGCTGTGGAAGTGAGGGAAGGAGGGAGGAGGGAGGTAGGGAAGGAGGGAGGGAGGGTGGGAGCGATGGAGGGAGAAGGGGATGGAGGGAGAATGGGAGGGAGCGAGGGAGGTCAGGAGGATGGGATGTTGGGAAGGAGGGAGTGAGGGAGGGAGGGACATAGGTAGGGAGGGAGGGAGCGAGAGAGAGAGAGGGAGGGAGGGAGGGAGAATGGGAGGGAGGGAGAATGGGAGAGAGGGAGAATGTGAGGGAGGGAGGTCGGGAGGGTGGGAGGTCGGGAGGGTGGGATGTAGGGAGGGAGGGAGGGAGCTGGGGAACGTAGGACGGAGCTGTGGGAGGGAGAGAGGGAGCTGTGGGAAGGAGTGAAGGAGGAAGGGAGGGAGATGATGAGGGAGGGACGGAGCTGGGGTAGGGAGGTATGGACCTGGTGGAGGGAGGGACGGAGCTGGGAGAGGGACGGAGGGAGGTCGAGTGTAATAGAGGGAGTGAGGGAGCGAAGCATGGAGGGAGGGATGGAGCGAGCGAGGGAAGGAGGGAGGGATGTATGGAGGGATGTATGGAGGGAGGTATGGAGGGAGTTAGGGCGGGAGGGAGCTGGGGAGGGACGGAATGAGCTTGGGAAGGGAGGGAAAGAGGGAGGAGGGAGGGAGGCAGGGATGGAGGGCAGCAGGAATGGAGGGAGGGAGGGAGGGAAGGAGTGAGGGTGGGAGGGACGGAGGGAGGGAAGGAGTGAGGGTGGGAGGGAGGGAGGGTGGTGGGGGATGGTGGGAGGGAGCTGGGGAAGAACCGAGGGAGCTGAGGAGCGAGGGACGGCGCTCCACGGCCGTGGAGTGAGTGTGTGAGTGATTGAGTGAGTGAGTGAGTGAGGGAGTGAGGGAGGCAGGGATGGAGGGCAGGAGGAAGGGAGGGAGGGAGGTAGTGAAGGAGGAAGGGATGGAGGGAGGGACGGAGGGACCTGGGGGAAGGAGGGACAGAGCTGGTGGAGGGAGTGTGATGGGGGAGGGAGGGAAGGAGCTGGAAGAGGGAGGGTGGGAGCGGGGGGAAGGAGGGAAGGAGCTTGGAGAGCGAGGGAGGGAGGGAGCAGGTGTAGGGAGGTAAGTAGGGAGGAGGGAGGGTTATAGGGAGAGAGGGAGAGAGTGAGGGAGGGAGGTAGGAAGGGAGGGAGGGAGGGAGCTGGGGAAGGAAGGGAAGGAGGGAGCAGGGAGGGAGCGAGGGAGGGATGGAACGAGGGAGGGGGGGAGTGATGGAAGGAGGATGGGAGTGAGGGAGCGAGGTTGGGAGGGAGGGAGGGTGGGAGGGAAAGAGGGAGGGAGGTAGTGACGGAGGGAGAGAGGAAGGGAGGGAGGGAGGGAGGGATGGAGGGAGCGAGAGAGAGAGAGAGGGAGGAAGGGAGGGAGGCAGTGATGGATGGAGAATGGGATGGAGGGAGAATGGGAGGTAGGGAGGTCGGGAGGGTGGGATGTAGCAAGGGAGGGAGGGAGGGAGGGAGCTGGGGGAGGCAGGGACTGAGCTGGTGGAGGTAGGGTGATGGGGGAGGGAGGGAAGGAGCTGGAAGAGGGAGGGTGGGAGCTTTGGGAAGCAAGGAAGGAGCTTGGGGAGGGAGGGAGTGAATGAGGGAGCTGTTGTAGGGAGGTAAGTAGGTAGGAGGGAGGGATAGAGAAATAGAGGAAGAGAAAGAGAGTGAGGGATGGCGGGGTGGTGTGAGGGAGTGTGTGAGGTAGCTGTGGTGAGCGTGACGATGTGGGGGCAGGGAGGGAGGGAAGGAGGGAGAGAGGGAGGGAGGAAATGAGTGAGTGAGTTAGGGAGGGAGTGAGGAAGGGCAGGAGGGAGGGAGAGAGGGAGGGAGAGAGGGAGGGAGGGAGGGAGTTAGTTAGGAAGGGAGTGAATGTGTGAATGAGTGTGTGAGTGCGTGAGTGAGTGAGTGAGTGAGTGAGTGAGTGAGTGAGTGAGTGATTGAGTGATTGAGTGAGTCAGTGAGAAGGGAGGGAGGGAGGGAAGGAGTAAGGGAGGGAGGGTGGGAGTTAGGGCGAGAGTGAGGGAGGGGGCATGGAAGGATGGAGGGAAGGACGGAGGGAAGGAGGATGGAGGGAGTGTGGGAGGGAGGGAGGGAGGGAGGGATGGAAGAAAGGAGGGAGGTAGGGAGGGTGGGAGTTTGGGAGGGATGGAGGGAGAATGGGAGGGAGGGAGGTGGGGAGGGAGGGACGGAGCTGGAGGAGGGAGTGAGGTCGATAGTAGGGAGGGAGGGAGGGAGGGAGGGAGAGAGTTTGTGCGGGAGTGAGGGAGGGAGGGATGGAAGGAGCGAGGGAGGGAGAGATTGAGGGAGGGATGGAGGAAGGGATGGAGGGAGTCAGGGAGGGAGGGAGGGTGGGAGTGATGGGGGGGGGGGTGGAGGGAGGGAGGGAGTGAGGGAGGGAGGGACTGAGCTGGTGTAGGAAGGGTGATGTAGGAGGGAGGGAAGGAGCTGGAAGAGGGAGGGTGTGAGCTGGGGTAAGGAGGGAAGGAGCTTGGGGAGGGAGGGAGGGACGGAGATGATGGAGGGAGGGAGCTGGTGGAGGGATGTAAGTAGGGAGGAGGGAGGCACACAGGGACAGAGTGAGGGAGGGCTGGAGCTGGGGAACGTGGTACGGAGCTGTGGGAGGGAGAGAGGGAGCTGGGGGAAGAAGTGAAGGAGGAAGGGAAGGAGATGGTGAGGGAGGTATGGAGCTAGTGTTGGGAGGTACGGACCTGGTGGAGGGTGGGACGAATCTGGGAGAGGGAGGGAGGGAGAGAGGGAGGGGGAGGGAGGGAGCTGGGGAGGGAGGGTCGAAGCTGGAGGAGGGAGGGACGGCGCTGGTGGAGGGAGGGAGGGTGTGAGAGAGGGAGTGAGGGTTCGAAAGAGGGAGGGAGGGAGCGAGGGAGCGTGGGAGGGATGGAGGGAGGGAGATATGGAGGGAGTTAAGGAGTTATGGCGGGAGGGAGCTGGGGGAGGGACGTAGGGAGCTGGGGATGGGAGGGAAGGAGGGAGGGAGGGAGTGCGGGAGGTATGGAGGGAGTGAGGTAGAGAGGGAAGGTGGAAGGGAGGCAGGGAGGAAGGGAGGGATGCAGTGATGGAGGGATGGAGTGAGGGAGTGAGGGAGGGAGGGAGGGTACGAGGGAGCGAGGGAGCTTTGGAAGAAGCGAGGAAGCTGAGGAGGGAGGGACGGAGCAGTTGGAGGGAGGGACGGCGCTGGTGGAGTGAGTGAGTGAGTGAGTGAGTGAGTGTGTGAGTGAGTGAGTGAGTGAGTGAGTGAGTGAGTGAGTGAGTGAATGATTGAGTGAGTGAGGGAGGTATGCAGGGATGGAGGGAGTGACGTAGAGAGCGAGCGATCGAAGGAGGGATGGAGGGAGGGAGAATGGGAGAGAGGGAGGTAGGGACGGTGTGAGGTTGTGAGGGAAGTAGGGAGGGCGGGAGGGAGTTAGGTCGGGAGAGAGAAAGGGAGGGAGGGAGGGAGGGAGGTAGAGAGGTAGGGAGGGAGGGAGGGAGGGAGGGAGCTGGGGGAGGGAGGGACTGAGCTGGTGGAGGGAGAGGGATGGCGGAGGGAGGTAAGGAGCTGGAAGAGGGAGGGTGTGAGCTGGGGGAGGAGGGAAGGATCTTAGGGTGGGAGGGACGGAGAGAGCTGGTGTAGGGAGGTAAATAGGGAGGAGGGAGGGATATAGGGAGAGAGGCAGAGAGTGTGGGAGGGAGGTATGGAGGGAGGGAGGGTGGTAGGGAGGGAGGGAGCTGTGGTGAGAGTGACGGAGTGGGGGAAGGGAGGCAATGATGGAGGGATGGAGGGAATGAGCGAGGGAGGGAGTTAGGGTGGGAGGGAGGGAGGGAGGGTGGGAGTGAGGGAGGGTGGGAGTGAGGGAGGGAGGGAGGGAGGGAGGTAGGGAGGGAGGGAGGGAGCAGATTCCTTCTCACACAGTCTGTTACTTACCGCAGTGTCTGTATTTTACACTCAGTGTTACTCAGAACCTCACACAGTGACTTCACTCCAGAATCTCCCAGGTTATTGCCCCCCAGCCTGGACACAGAGACAGAGACACAGTGAATATGGTATAACAATACAATACACATTGACATCTATTCCCCCCACCCCTGCCTCCATCTTCTTCTTCCCTCACTCCCTTTCCCCACTTTCTCTCCTCGCTTTTCCCCTTCCCTCCCTCTTCCCTCTTACTGATCTTGCCCCCACCCTCCTTTCCGTCCCTCTCTTCCTTACCCCCCTTTCTCCCCCCTCTTCCTCCCTAACCCTATCCCATCCCAGCTTTCCCTCCCTCTCCCCCCTTACCCTCTTTTCCCCCTTTCTTCCCTGGCCCCATTTTCACGATTGTTTGTGGGGACACTGCTGAGAGCAATTTGGCTGCCGCGATTCGCCCACTAATATACAGTCACTTTTCCTACTATTCTTCATCCTGCCCCGATCCTTCCCACCCTGCTCTTGTCCTACCTGACTGTACAGCGCCTTGGGACGTCCTCTCGACGTGAATGGCGCTATATAAATGTAAGTTTTGTTTGTTGTTGTTGTTGTATAATCAGGAGCTGGGGCCAGGGCCAGTCACCTGAACGTACACACACACACACAGCGTTACTAAGTCCTGGTTGGTTCAGACAAACAGTGACATTTATATCATTTATATTATAGTCACAGAAGGTCGGAGAAGTGTGTGTAGGGTGGGGTGGGGGGATTGAGGGGGGGAGCGAGCATAGCCGTGAATGGCCATCAAGTTGAGGAAGAAATCTTCCATTCAATCCTCTGGGAGACGAGGAGCCAATGGAGGCGGGCGAGGGTGGGAGTGATGGGTTAGCAGCAGTTGGTGTGGGTGTGGAAACGAGCAGCAGAGTTAACAGTGACAGAACCTGACTCCAACCTGCCGGGGTGAGGGTTGGGGAGGAGGTGGGGGGAGCAGGAACAGTAATCACAGTTTAACAGGAACATATTCAGTGGGAATAGGGTAGAGAGGGTGGAGGGGGTGTGGGGAGGGGAGGTGGTTGAGGGAGGGAGAGAGAGGGGGTAAGACGAGGGATAGAGCGAGCGAGAAAGTGAGAGGGAAGGGGCAAGATGAGGGATTCATGGAGAAAGAGGGGAGGCATGAAGTCAGAAGGTGAGAAAATGGGAGCAGTGTGGGGTGGGCGTAAATTGGAGGGATTCAGAGAGAGAGAATGTGAGAGAAAGGGTAAGAGAGGAGGTCAGAGGGGCAGGGAGGTAGGCAGGGAGGGATGAGAAAGGTAGATAGGAGAAAGGGACATTGGGGGAAGGAGAGGGAGGGAGGGAGGGAGGGAGGGAGGGAGGGAGGGAATACTAGAGTGTGTGGGATGGAGTGAGCTGGTGGAGAGAGGGAGCGAGGGAGCAGATTGTAGGGAGATGAAGGGGGGGAGGGAGCTGGCTAGTAGAATGGAGGGATTGAGCTGGAGGAGAATGAGGGAGTGATAAATGTGAGGTTGGGAACTTGGGGAGTGTGGGAGCTCAGCAAGAATGGGGGAGGGAGCTGGAGGAGAGATGGAGTGAGAGAATGGTCGTGAGTGAGACAGGGAGTCAGCTCCAGAAGAAATGAGGGAGAGGGATGAAGTGGGAAAGAGACTGGGAGGAGAGACCATGGGGTAGGGAGATATAACATGGTGAGTAGTGCGTGGGGGAGTGAGCTGGGGAGGGAGCACTGGAGAGAGTGAGGGCGGTATTGAGGCAATGGTGGAGGGCGGCAGGCAGGCGGTCATGCGGGCAGGGGGGCAGTGAGGTGTTAGGGAGGGGGTAGGAAGAGAATAAGCGAGCGAGAAAGGTAGCTGGGGTGAGCAGAATAGGGGAAGAACTGGGGAGAGAAGGAGCGAGCTATGGGAGGGTGGTAAGGAGTGAGAGAATGGTAGTGAGTGAGTGAGTGAGTGAGTGAGTGAGTGAGTGAGTGAGCGAGCGAATGAGTGAGCGAGTGAGCGGGATGGAAGGAGGGAGGGAGGGAAATAGAGAGAGCAAGAGAGGGATGTATGGAGCTAGGGAGGCAGGCAGAGGGAGTAGGAACTGCTCATCCACAGGTCACCACAGCTGCTGTTCCCAACCCATAGTAGAGTTTCATTGCTAATCCGTTTTTATTGTGTGATTACTGAGATGGGGGAGGGGAAAGGTATTGGAGAGAGAAGGAGCGAGGAAGGGAGGGAGTGATCAGCGGCAGAGAGGGAGGGAGGAAGTGAGGAAATGAAAAAGGGAGGGAGAGAGTGAGGGAGTGATGGAAGGAGTGAGCGAGGGAGGGAGGGAGTGAGGGAGGGTGGGAGGGAGGGAGGAAGGGAGGAAGGGAGGGAGGGCGGGAGGGAGGGAGGGAAGGGGAGTGCAGATTCCTTTCTAATCCATGTTCAGTGTGTGATCACTGAGATGGCTGATGGCCTCACACTGTCACACTGATTCCTGATTCAATATTCATCTGATACCAACTGATCAGCCAGTGTCAATAACACACTGAGATATCGGGGGAATTCATACTCGGGATATTATATTCTCACACAGTCTGTTACTTACCCCAGTGTCTGTATTTTACACTCCGGGTTCCTCAGAGCCTCACACAGTAACTTCACGCCAGCATCTCCCAGTTTATTGCCCCACAGCCTGGACACAGAGACAGAGACACAGTGAATATAGTGTAATAATACAATACACATTGACATCTATATACAGGAGCTCGGGCCAGGGACAGACACCTGAACGTACACACACACACATCGTTACTAAGTCCTGGTTGGTTCAGACAAACAGTGACATGTAAATTGTATTCACGAAGTTGAAGGTCTTTATAGGGCTAGATTGAGAAGGTGAGAGAGAGTGAGGCAGAGAGAGAGAGAGGTTTCACTTGATGGGGTTATTTCAGTGTCTCTATCATTCTCTCTCCGTCTCTTTTTCTTTGTTTCCTTACGTCTCGTCTCCCTCCTTACTTCTTTATCTCTCGCGCTCTCTCTCTCTCTCGCTCTATCGCTCCTGACTCTCTCAACTTCTCACTCTCTCTCTCAGTGCCTCTCTCACACACTCTGTCTCTCACTCCCTGGCTCTGTATCAGTTTCTCTGTCTCTGTGTCTCTCTCTCTATTTCGCTCACATTCTTATTCTCAGTCTCGCTCTATCTCTCAGTACCTCTCTGTCAGACTCTGTATCTCCCTTTCTCTATTAGACTCTCATCACTTTATCAGTCTTGTTCAGTATCTCTCTCTCACTCAATCTCCATATATGTCTTTCTTCATGTAATATCTGGCACTTTCTATCTCTCCGCCCGCTTGTTCACAGTCTCCCTCTCAGTCTCCCTCTCTCCCTCTTTCACTCTCTTGCAGTCTCTCTCTCTCTCTCTCTCTCTCTCATACACCCACAATCTCTGAAGACACAGTCTGTCACTTACCACTGTATCTGTATTTTACACTCCGGGTTCCTCAGAGCCTCACACAGTCGCTTCACTCCAGAATCTCCCAGTGTAATATGGCCCAGGGCCAGCTGTGTCAGTGAGCGGCTTGTACTGAGAGTGGAGATCAGATCCTCGGCACAATCAGCTGTCAGACTGTCAGTGTCCAGCCTGGAGATCAGAGACACAGAGACATGACAGGAATCAGAGTAAACACAGTGTGTATAACCCTCTGTATCTCACTACAGGCGTCTCCCAGGGAAGGAAGAGGCGTTTGAAGCCACAAGCGGATACAGAGATAGAAATGAACAGCAGACAGTCTGAGCCGCCAGTGAGGGGGGTTTCCATATATACAGATATATTATATCATGCACTAATAATCCTGGGATTGATACAGCAACTTATCGTATCTTCCAGGTTTCTCAAATCGCTTCACAGGTCAAGTCTAAAGTGAGTTTATTGTATGTTTTATGGCAGAATAATATAGTTTGAATTAATTATTACTCCTGGAAGAGTCATCTGTGAATCCACTGACAACTGGGTTCCTACTGACTGCTGGTAAACAGAGGTGTGTGGAGTAAGAAAACTTGGCTAAGCTTTCACCCTGATCGGGAATCTAACGCAGGTCTCTGGCTTGTGAGGCGATGGCTCTAACCACTGAGCTGTAGCCCACGGAGCAGAGGCCTCTAGCTCAGTGGTTAGAGCATTCGCCTTGCAAGCTTGAGACTGTGTATGAATCCAAGTAAGTCAGGGTGAGACATTGGGCAAGTTTTCTTACTCCACACCTTACAATAATCCCTCAAAATAACAAATCGGTTATTTTAATCCATGACTGTTTGTGGAAGCTGCTGTGTGCAATTGGCTGCCACATTTCACCCATAAATATACAGTCAATTTACTTTACAGTATATTCTGTGAAACGCTTTTTGACACAGTATAGAAGCCATGAAAAGCGCTGTATGATTTAGAAGGATTATCAGTTATTATTACATGATACAGTCAGCGGACAAACACTAAATCAGAACTAAAAATCAGTAATTTTATTCTGGGGCAGCTGTTTTGCCCACGTGTTGTCATTGTGTAGATATTAAACATAAAGCTCCTCAGCTCCCGATTGCAACACATGGAACAACAAAACACTCCAGTTGTACAGCGCCCTCTACGCCGGACAGCGTCTCAGAGCGGTTCACAATAACACATCCCGGGGGTAAGACAGGGGCAGGGGGAGAGAGAGAGCGAGGGAAGAGGGAGCCAGGCGAATGGGGAGAGAGAGGGGGAGGGAGGGGTTAGCAATGGACAGGGGGAAATAGAGAGAGAGAAGGAGGCGCGAGACGTGCAGGGCAATAGAGAGAGAGACGGAAGTGCGAGACAGAGGCAGCGGGAGAAAGGTGACTAAAAGCGGGGTCGAATAGAATGGTCTTTAGCTGGGACCTGAAAAAGGGAAGAGACAGGGGGAGAGACGAAGGGAGTAAGGGAGGGAGAGGTGGGGAGAGAGAGAGGATGCGAGAGAGAGGAGGGGAAGAGGTGAAGTGAGTGAGGGAGGGTGTGGGAAAGTGACAGAGGGGGAGAGAGAGGAGGGAAGAGGCCAAGGGAGTGAGGAAGGGAGGGAGGTAGTGGGAGAGGTGAATGAAGTGAGGAAGGGAGTTCCAGAGCCTCGGGGTGTAGGGGCTGAAGGCACGGATGCCGAGGGTGGGGCAGAGGTTTCGGAGGGACATGGAGGAGGCCAGACCAGGTGCAGCGAAGGCAGCGGGTGCTGGTGTGAGGAGAGAGGAGGTCAGAGGAGTGGAAGGAGTTGAAAACGAGGGAGAGGATCTTGATATTGATGGTCATGCACACATGCAAACACACACACACAAAACAGACTGATAGACAAACACGCACAAAGAACCACAGAAAGGAAGAGACACACACAAAAAGAGACACGCACATTCACACATCACCACATACATGTGTACACACACCACATACAAACAAACAAAAGCAAAACTCACGCTCACTCAAACACAAGCGCGCACACCTAAACCCAACCAGACACACGGACAAAATTAAATTGAGTCAGTCAGTCTCTGGCGTCGCAGTCTGTTACTTACCTCAGTGTCTGTATTTTACACTCCGGGTTCCTCAGAGCCTCACACAGTGACTTCACTCCAGAATCTCCCAGATTATTACCCTCCAGCCTGGACACAGAGACAGAGACACAGTGAATATAGTGTAACAATACAATACACATTGACATCTATATACAGGAGCTGGGGCCAGGGCCAGACACCTGAATGTACACATACAAATACACACATTGTTACTAATTCCAGGTTGGTTCAGACAACCACCGACATTTATATTACAGACACAGAATGTCTGGTCTCAGAGCTTTACAGGTACCGGCTTAGAGGGTGGAGAAAGGGAGGATTTAACGGAAAGTGTTGTCTCATTCGCTCTCGCAGTCTCTCTCTTTCTCACAGTCTTTCAGTCTCGCTCTCCTCTCTCTCTTTCACCCTGTTGTTAGTCTCCATCTATCACAGTCTTTCTCTTTCTGTTTCACTATCTCTGTGTTTCATCCATTCTCTGAACTCCCTCCCTTTCTTCGCCACCTGTCTCTATCCCTCTCTTTCTCTCGTTCTATCCATCTACCCATTCTCCCTGTCTCTATCTATTCCTCTAACTTTACCGTTACTTCCCTTCTCTCTCAACATCTCTCCCTCTTTCTCTCTCTGTCTCATTCCCTCTCTCTCTATCCATATCTCTCTCATCCACTATCTCTCGCTCAGTCTCTCACATTCATTCTCTTTCATACACTCGAGCTCATTCTCTCTCTCCATCTCTCTTTCTCTCATTCTGCCTGGCTCACTCTCTAGAACAACCGCTGTTTCAGCGTCTAACTCTCAAACTAGATGTGTCACTCCATCCCAGTCTCACTCTATTTCACTCATTCTCTTTCTTTGATTCACACTTCCAATCTCTTCCACACGCTGTATCTCTGTCTATCCCTGCCTGGTGGTCTCTCTGTCAGCCTCACTCTCATTCCATCAGTATCCATCAGCCTCTCTAGCCCTCACTCACAGTCTCTCGCAGTCTCTCTGTCTCTCTCTCCCCTCCCTGTTTCTTCCTCTCAAGTCACCCATCTTGTCTCTCTCATTCGCTCTGAATGAAAGTCTCCCTCTCTTCGTCTTCATCAATCTCTATCAATGTCTCTCTCTCCATCCGTCTGCGTCTCGCAGTCACTCCTTTCCCACTCTTTCTCTCATTCTATCAGTCTTTCTCTTTCTCCATTTCGTAGTCTATCTCTCCTCACTTGATCATTCACTCTCCTCTTCCTTCTCTCTGCCTCTCACTTGATCATATTTGCTCCCCCTCTCGCTCTCTCATTCTCTCCCTGTCCGTCATTCGTTCCTCTGTCTTTGTCTCCTCTCTATTGCGGGTGCGAGAGGCCTTGGATAGGAGCTTTTTGATCATATAAAACGTTGGGAGTTTCTGCGGCCTGTAGTGAGCTGTCTCTCATGTCCATCCCTTAACCACAGCTGCTGTTCCCACTACAAGTACACAATCCTTGCTAATCCATGTTCAGTGTGTGATCGCTGAGATGGGGAGGGAGGGAGTGAGTGAGCTGGGAGAGAGACGGAGCTGGAGGAGGGATGGAGTGAGTTTGCTGGGGAAGGGAGAGAGCAGAGTTGTTGCTAATCCATGTTCAGTGTGTGACACACGTCGATTACACCATCCTCCTTCAACGTCTTTCCTCCCACCTCAACCTTCAAGACACAGTGCTTGACTGGTTCCATTCTTATTTGATTCACCGTTTACATTTTGTTTCTTCCAACGGTTTTTCTTCAAACCCCCGCACAGTTTCTCACGGCGTTCCTCAGGGCTATGTCCTCGGTCCCCTCCTTTTCACCCTTTACACGCTCCCTCTGGGCGACGTCATCCGCAAACTTGGGGTCAATTTCCACATGTATGCGGACGACACCCAGTTGTACCTTTCTGCCTCATCCCTCAACCCCCAGACGATCGATGTTCTGACAGCATGTCTGTCTGACATCGAGTCCTGGACGAGTGACAACTTTGTGCAATTGAACATGAGTAAGACCGAGGCCCTCCTGATTGGCTCAAGCCAGCGCCTCCGCACATCGGGCGCTGCCAGCCTCAACATCCAAGGCTGCACTCTCCACTTCACAAAGCCAATCAGGAACCTCGGCAACATGTTCGATCAAAAACTTTCCTTTCTCCCCCACATCCGCGCCTTGACCGGCACCGCCTATTTCCATCTGCGCAATATTGCCAGGCTCCGCAACTATCTCACCCCCCGCGCTGCCGAAACACTCGTGCACGCTTACATCACCTCACGGCTGGACTATGGAAACTCTCTCATCTTCGGCCTCTCCAGTTCCTCCATTCACAGCCTGTAGGCCATCCAAACCTCTGCAGCCCGTGTACTATCCCGCACCCGCCTCCACGACCACATAACCCCCACCCTCGCCCGTCTCCATTGGCTCCCCATCCTCCAGAGGATCGAGTTCAAGATCCTCGTCCTCACCTTCAAGGCATTACACGGCCTTGCCCCGCCTTATTTAACCGATCTACTTTCCCCCTATAAGCCCACCCGGACCCTCCGTTCAACAGGACTTCGCCTGCTCCAAGCCCCCAGCCCGAACCGCCCCACCATCGGAGGCCGGGCCTTCAGTTTCTCCGCTCCCACCCTATGGAATGCCATCACTCAATCCCTCCGTTTCGTTTCATCCCTTTCCTCTTTCAAGACCGGGTTCAAGACTGTCCTCTTCGATCGTGCCTTTTGTTCCACCCCGAACTTTTCTACCTCCCTTTCGTGTTTCACCCCTTCCCAAACACTACCCTCACAGCTCGGGTCATACGCCTCCTGTGCAACGCCTTGGGACGTCCTCCCGACGTGAAAGGCGCTCTATAAATGTAATTTGTTGTTGTTGTTGTTGATCACTGAGACAGCTGATGGCCTCACACTGTCACACTGATTCCTGACACAATATTCAGCTGATTCCAGCTGATCAGCCAGTGTCATTAAAACACTGACATATCGGGGGAATTCGCACTCGGGATATTACATTCTCACACAGTCTGTTACTTACTCCAGTGTCTGTGTTTTACACTCCGGGTTCCTCAGAGCCTCACACAGTGACTTCACGCCAGAATCTCCCAGATTAGTGCCCCGCAGCCTGGACACAGAGACAGAGACACAGTGAATATAGTGTAACAATACAATACACATTAGAATCATAGAATCATAGAATCATAGAATTTTACGGCACAAAAGGAGGGCCATTCGGCCCATCTAGTCTGTGCCGGCTCTTTGAAAAGAACGATTCAATCCTACTGCCCTGCCCGCTCCCCATAGCCTAATAGACCCGTTCTCCCTAAATAAAGATCTAATTCCCTTTTAAAAGTTGTTATCGAATCAGCCTCCACCACCTTTTCAGGCAATGCATTCCATATTCCAACAACTCGCTGAGTGAAAAAATGTCTCCTCAGCTCCCCTCTACTGCGCCTTGAAACTATTTTAAATCTGTGACCACGAGTCACAGATTCACCCACGAGTGGAAATCGTTTTTCTCTATTTGCCCTGTTGAAACCCCTCATGATCTTATAAACCTCTATTAGGTCTCCCCTCAATCTTCTCTGCTCCAGAGAGAATAACCCTAGCCTATCTATCCTCTCCTCATAGCTGAAGTCCCTCAATCCTGGCACCATCCTAGTAAATCTTCGTTGTACCCTTTCCAATGCCTTCACATCCTTTCTGTAGTGTGGTGACCAGAATTGAACACAGTATTCCAGCTGAGGCCTCACCAAAGTCCTATAGAGGTTAGTCAGCACTTCCTGACTTTTGTACTCTATACCCCTATTTATAAAGCCTAGTATCCCATATGCCTTCTTAACAGCCTTGTCTACCTGTCCTGCCACCTTCAACGAGTCACTAACACAAATCCCCAGGTCTCTCTGTTCCTTTACACCATTTAAAATTGTACTATCTAGCCTATATTGCCTCCCTTCATTTCTTCTCACAAAATGCATCACCTCACACTTCTCTGCATTAAACTTCATCTGCCATATGTCTGTCCACTTTACCAATTTGTCTATTTCCTCTTGCAGATGGCTACTATCCTCCTCACTGTTTACTATTCTCCCTAACTTAGTGTCATCTGCAAACTTGGAAACTGTACTCCGTACACCCAAGTCCAGATCATTGATGTAGATTACAAACAGCAATGGTCCCAAAACCGATCCCTGTGGCACACCACTGCTCACTTCCCTCCAATCTGAAAAACAGCCGCTCACTACAACTCTCTGCTTTCTGTCTCGCAGCCAGTTGTGGATCCACGCTGCCACTGTCCCTTTTACGCCATGGGCCTTTAATTTCATAATAAGTCTCTCATGTGGCACTTTGTCAAATGCCTTTTGAAAGTCCATGTAAACTACATCAACTGCGCTACCATTATCCACCCATTCCGTTACCTCATCAAAAAATTCTATCAGATTTGTAAGGCAAGATTTGCCTTTAACAAATCCATGTTGACTGTCCTTTATTAGCCTATATCTTTCTAAGTGAAGATCTACCTTGTCCCTGATTATGGACTCTAGAAGTTTGCTCACTACCGACGTTAGACTGACTGGTCTGTAGTTACCAGGCTTGTCCTTCTGCCCCTTTTTATACAAGTAAGTAACATTAGCTATCCTCCAGTCCTCTGGCACGACCCCCGTGTCCAAGGAAGATTGAAAGATCGTGGCCAGAGTCCCTGCTATTTGCTCCCGTGCCTCACTTAGTAACCTAGGGTGCATCCCATCCGGACCAGGTGACTTATCCACCTTGAGCGACGTCAACCTTTTTAGCACTTCCTCTCTGGTTATAATTATTCTATCCATTTCTCCTACCCTCTCCTCTAATACCATGGCATTGGCTGTATCATTTTCTTTTGTGAAGACAGAGGCGAAGTACTCATTCAGTACATCAGCCATGCCCTCTGCCTCCACAATGAGATTTCCTCCTAGGTCCCTAATTGGCCCCACCATCTCCTTGACCAACCTTTTACTCTTAATATGTTGGTAAAAAACCTTAGGGTTCCCCTTAATCTTACTCTCTAATTGTTTATCATGCAGTCTCTTTGCCCCTCTAACTTCCTTTTTTAGTTCTATCCTACACTTCCTATATTCTGCTTTGTTCCCTTCTGAATTTTGAGCCTGACACTTATCATAAGCCTCTTTTTTTTGTTTTATTTTGGCTCCGATTTCCTTAGTCATCCAGGGAGGTTTGGATGCCTTACATTTCACCTTTGTGGGGATGCTTTTGTCCTGTGCCTGAACTATCTCCTCTTTGAACGCTGCCCACTGCTCGTTAGTTGTCTTACCTGCCAATTTTTCTTTCCAATCCACCTTGGCTAGATCCCACCTCAACTCATTGAAATTAGCCCTTTTCCAGTTGAGTGTCCTCACCTGTGATCGTTCCTTATCCCTTTCCATAATTATTCTGAATCTAACGATATTGTGGTCACTATTCCCTAGATGTTCACCTACAGAAACCTGTTGAACTTGCCCTACCTCATTTCCCAAAACTAGATCCAGCAATGCTTCTTTCCTCGTTGGACTGGAAACATACTAATCAAGAAAGTTGTCCTGCACACACTTCAGGAATTCTTCTCCCTCCTTGCCCTTTACTCTAATATTCTGCCAGTCTATGTTGGGATAGTTGAAGTCACCCATTATCACTACTCTATTAGTTCTGCATTTCTCCGTGATACGCTTGCAGATCTGCTTGTCTATCTCCTCCCCACTATTTGGTGCTCTATAGTATACCCCTAACAGTGTAACTGCACCTTTTTTATTCCTCATTTCTAATCAGATAGATTCGGTTTATAGTCCTTCTTCCACCTCGTTCCTTTCTAAGGCAGTCTCTGAGTCCTTAACTAAAATTGCCACCCCGCCCCCTTTTCTCCCCTCTCTATCCCTCCTGAATACATTATAACCAGGAATGTTCAACTCCCATTCCTGCCCATGCTGGAGCCAAGTCTCTGTTACTGCTATAACATCATATCGCCTCGCAGCAACCTGAGCCTGCAGCTCACCAATTTTATTTCTCAAACTTCGTGCATTTATATACATGCACTCTAAGGCACAAATTACTTCATCTGCACTTTTCTCCCGTCTTACCCTTACCCCTGTCCTCTTTGTTACCCCTCCCGTATCTGAACTACTGATCAGTTTCCCACCCTCACCCACCGGGATTAGTTTAAAGCCCCCCCCCCACAAATCACGACAACCTCCCTGCAAGGAGATTGGTTCCAGCCCTGTTCAGGTGTAACCCATCCATTTTGTACAGGTTCCACCTACCCCAGAATTGGTCCCAATGGTCTAGGAACCAGAAACCCTCCTTCCTACACCACTTCTCCAGCCATGCATTGATGTGCCTTATTCTAGCATTCTGGAACTGACTTGCTCGAGGCACTGGAAGCAACCCAGAGATCACCACTCTCGAAGTTCCACTTTTTAGTTTACTCCCTAGTCTCTGGTACTCTCCCTGGAGCATCTCAGGTCTTTTCCTCTCAACTTCATGGGTCCCAACATGGACCACCACAAGTGGATTTTCCCCTTCCCCTAGCAGAATTACATGGACCCGCTCAGTCAAGTCTTCAACCCTGGCACCTGGTAGGCAACACACCTTCCGAGATTCGCGTTTCCGTTCACAAAAACGCCTATCTATACCTCGGACAGTTGTATCTCCTATTAAAATGGTCTTGATGGAGTTGGTTTGTCCAACCTTCTCACAGACCTCCTTATCCAAACAGGTTGAAAGTACTTCATACCTGTTGGAAATGGTTACAGTCTGGGGTTTCTCTGCACCAGTCTTGTGGTTCCGCACACCCGGTCGTCTGACTGTCACCCAGTCCTGACCGTGGCTGGCAACAGCGCACTCTTGTTCCCTAGGTCTTGGTGGAGTAACTTCTTAGATAGTTTCTTAGATCACTTCTTAGATCACTTCTTAGATCACTTCTTAGATCACTTCTTAGATCACTTCTTAGATCACTTCTTAGATCACTTCTTAGATAGTTTCATCCTAGAGCATGACGGCTCTAGGATGAATCTATCTAAGAAGCTCTCCCCTTCCCTGATGCACCGCAATGTCTCCACCTGATACTCCAGCTCAGCTATTCTAAGCTGGAGCTTCCTCAGGTGCAGACACTTACTGCAGATGAAGTCACCTTGGCTCAGGTTGCCCTGTCTCCCTATTGTTAGTCTCACTCTATCACAGTCGTTCTCTTTCTGTTTCACACTCCCTGTGTTTCATCCATTCTTCCAATCTCCCTCCCTCTCTACCCACCTGTCTCTACGCCTCTTTGTCTCTCGTTCTATCCATCTACCCTCTCTCCCTCTCTCTATCCATCTCTCTCTCATCCATTCTCTCTCTCTCAGTCTCTCACACACAGTCGATTTCACAAACTCTAGCTCAGACTCTCTCTCCGTCACTCTTTCTCTCATTCTGTCTGGCTCCCTCTCTCTCACAGCCTCTGTTTCAGCATCACTCTATCATACTCAATCTGTCAATCCATCCCAGTCTCACTTTGTTGCACTCTGATGCTCTTTCTTTTATTTAATCTTCGAATCTCTCCCACACGCTATATCTCTGTCTCTCCCTGTCTGGTGGTCTCTCTCACAGCCTCACTTTCATTCTATCAGCATCCCTCAGACACTCTCTCCCTCACACACAGTCTCTCGCAGTCTCCCTGTCTCTCTCTCCCCTCTCTGTTTCTGGCTCTGAATTCACACATCTCTCTCCCATTCTCGCTGAAAGTGTCTCTCTCTCTCTTGCTCTTTGTCAATCTCTATCAACCTCTCCCTCTCTCCATCGTTCTGCTTCTCTCAGTTACTCCTACATTCTTTTCCATTCTCTCTCTCTTTCTATCAGTCTTTCTCTTTCTAAATTTCGTTGTCTATCTCTCCTGACTTGATCATTCACTCTCTTCTTCTTTCTCTCTGCCTCTGACTCGATCATGTTTGCTCCCTCTCTCGCTCTCTCATTCTCTCCATGTCCGTCATTCGTTCAGTCTGTCTTTGTCTCTTCACTTTTGCGGGTGCGAGAGGTCTGCGATAGGAGCTCTGTGATCATATGAAACGTTGCTAGTTTCTCCGGCCTGTAGTGAGCTGTCTCTCATGTACATCTCTTCACCACAGCTGCTGTTCCCACTACATGTACACATTCCTTGCCAAACCAATGTTTAGTGTGTGATCACTGAAATGGGGAGGGAGGGAGTGAGTGAGCTGGGAGAGAGAGGTAGCTGGAGGAGGGACGGAGCGAGTGAGCTGGGGGAGGGAGAGAGCAGATTCCTTGCTAATCCATGTTCAGTGTGATCACTGAGATGGCTGATGGCCTCACACTGTCACACTGATTCCTGACACAATATTCAGCTGATACCAACTGATCAGCCAGTGTCAATCACACACTGAGATATCGGGGGAATTCACACTCGGGATATTATATTCTCACACAGTCTGTTACTTACCACAGTGTCTGTATTTTACACTCCGGGTTCCTCAGAGCCTCACACAGTGACTTCACTCCAGAATCTCCCAGATAACTGCCCCGCAGCCTGAACAGAGAGACAGAGACACAGTGAATATAGTGTTACAATACAATACACATTGACATCTATATACAGGAGCTGGGGCCAGAGCACAAACACACACACATAGTTATTAAGTCCTGGGTGATCCATACACAGATGATATTATATGAGATACATGTGGGGCTGTGGCCCAGAGTTTTACAGGGACAACAACAGCTTGCAGGTCTATAGCTCCCTCCACACAGCGCAGCCTCTGAGAGATTAACAGCGGCAGAGACTGACTGTGACCTGGTGTTGGGGAGGATTGGAGGCGGGGGGAGCAGGAGCCGTGTTCACTGATCAAGACAACGGTTTTTCAATTGGGAATTGAGCAGTGTGAGATGTGGGGCAAGGAGGGGCAAGTGAGGGAGGGACAGAGTTTGGGGCCGTAGCGGCTTAAGGCGCGACTCTGATGGTGGGGCAACAACAACAACAGTATTAAACTTGGATAGCGCCTTTCACATCGGGAAGGAAGGAAGTTGGGAAAGTGGGAAGGCAGGTAGGAAGGCAGGAAGGAAGGAAGGAAGGAAGGAAGGAAGGAAGGGCGGACGGGCTGGCGGAAGGAAGGAAGGAAGGAAGGAAGGAAGGAAGGAAGGAAGGAAGGAAGGAAGGAAGGAAGGAAGGAAGGAAGGAAGGAAGGAAGGAAGGAAGGAAGGAAGGACGGAAGGAAGGAAGGTAGGAAAATAGAAAGGAATTAATTACGTGAGTGAGTGTGTGAGTGAGTGAGTGAGAGAGTCAGTGAGTGAGCGAGCGAGGGAGGGAGGGAGGGAAGAAGGGCGGGAGAGGGGGATTGAGGAAGAGAGGGATTGAGGGAGGGAGGGAGGGAGGGAGGCAGGGAGTGTGTGTGGGTGAGAGGGAGGGAGTGAGGCAGGCACGGAGGGAGCAAGCGAGTGCGGGAGAGATGGAGGGTGGGAGGGAAGGACGGACGGACTGACTGACTGACGGATTGAAGGAAGGAGGGAGGGAAGGAGGGAACAAGAATGTATGGGTGGGAGGAAGGGAGCGGGCAGCGAGGGAGTGAGTGAGTGAGTGCAACAGGGGGGAGGCAGCAAGGAAGGAGGGGGGGAGGAAGGATGTAACGGAGGGAGGCAGAGAGGGAGAGCGGGAGGAGGGAGGGAGGGTGGGAGGGAGGGTGGGAAGGGGAGAGATAGGGAGTGAGTGACCTGAGGGAGGGAGGGAGGGAGGGAGGACGGTAGGGACGAAATAAGGAATGGAGTGAGTGAGTGAATGAGTGATTGAGTGAGTGTGTGAGGGAGGGAGGGAGGGAGGGAGGGAGGGAGGGAGGGAGGGAGGGAGGGAGGGAGGGAGGGAGGGAGGGAGGGAGGGAGGGAGGGAGGGAGGGAGGGAGGGAGGGATGGTGGGAGGGAGGGAGGGAGCGAGGGAGGGAGGGAGGGTGGGAGCAGATTAATTGCTAATCCATGTTCAGTGTGTGATCACTGAGATGGCTGATGGCCTCACACTGTCACACTGATTCCTGACACAATATTCAGCTGATACCAACTGATCAGCCAGTGTCAATAACACACTGAGATATCGGGGGAATTCACACTCGGGATATTATATTCTCACACAGTCTGTTACTTACTCCAGTGTCTGTATTTTACACTCCGGGTTCCTCAGAGCCTCACACAGTGACTTCACTCCAGAATCTCCCAGATTATTGCCCTCCGGCCTGGACCCAGAGACAGAGACACAGTGAATATAGTGTAACAATACAATACACATTGACATCTATATACAGGAGCTGGGGCCAGAGCACACTCACAGACATCGTTACTAAGTCCTGGGTGATCCATACACAGATGATATTATATGAGAGACATATGGGGCTGTGGCTCAGAGTTGTACAGGGACAACAACAGCTGGCAGGTCTATAGCTCCCTCCACACAGCGCAGCCTCTGAGAGATTAACAGCGGCAGAGACTGACTGTGACCTGGTGTTGGGGAGGATTGGAGGCGGGGGGAGCAGGAGACGTGTTCACTGATCAAGACAACGGTTTTTCAATTGGGAATTGAACAGTGTGAGAGGTGGGGCAAGGAGGGGCAAGTGAGGGAGGGACAGAGTTTGGGGCCGTAGCGGCTTGAAGCTCGACTCTGATGGTGGGGCAACAAGAAGAATACTACACTTGGATGGCACCTTTCACATCGAGAACGAAGGGAGGGAGGGAGGGAGGGAAATAGAAAGGAATTAATTATGCAAGAGAGTGAGTGTGTGAGTCAGTGAGTCAGTGAGTGAAGTAGGGAGGCAGGGAGGGAGGAAGGGAAGGTTGGATTGTGGGAAGTTTAGAGGATCGCAGGGAGGGAGCGAGAGAGGGAGAGTGGGTGGGAGGAATGCGGGGAGGGAGGAAGTGAGGGAAGGAGATAGAGAGCGAGGGAGGAAGGGAGTGAGAGAGGAACGGTGGGAGGGAGCGACGTAAGTAGGGAGGGAGGGATTGAGGGAGGGACGGAGGGATAATGTGTGGGACGGACGGAGGGAGGGAGGGAGAAATGGTGTGTGGGTGGGACGGAGTGAGGGAGGACGGAGTGAGAGATGAAGCGAGGGAATGACGGAGGGAGGGAGGGAGGGTGGATGGGTGGGATTTAAGTTCCTCGAGTTTATGATCCTCGTCCTCACCTACAAGGCCTTACACGGCCTTGCCCCACCCTACCTAACCGATCTACTCTCCCCCTACACGCCCACCCGGACCCTCCGTTCAACAGGACTTGGCCTGTTCCAAGCCCCCCGCCCGAACCTCCCCAGCATCGGAGGCCGGGCCTTCAGTTTCTCCGCTCCCACTCTATGGAATGCCATCCCTCCATCCCTCCGTTTCACCTCTTCCCTTTCCTCTTTCAAGGCCGGTTTGAAGACTTTCCTCTTCGACCATGCCTTTTGTTCCACCCCGAACTCTTTTACCTCCCTTTCGTGTTTCACCCCTTCCCAAACACTCCCCTCCCAGCTCGGGTCATACGACTCTTGTTCAGCGCCTTGGGACGTTCTCCCAATGTGAAAGGCGCTCTATAAGTATAAATTGTTGTTGTTGGGAGGGAGGGAGGGAGTGATGAAAATAATTATGCAAGTATGTGAGTGAGAGAGTGAGTGAGTGAGTGAGTGAGTGAGTGAGTGAGTGAGTGAGTGAGTGAGTGAGTGAGCGAACGAGCGAGCGAGCGAGCGAAGGAGGGAGGCAGGGAGGGAGGAAGGGATGGTTGGATGGTGGGAAGGTTAGAGGGTCGCAGGAAGGAAGGGAGAGAGGGAGAGTGGGAGGGAGAAATGGAGGGAGGGAGGGAGGGAGATTAGGGAGCGAGGGAGGGAGGGAGCGAGAGAGGGATGGAGGGAGGGAGCGACGGAAGTAGGGAGGGACGGAGGGAGTGTGGGAGGGAGGGAGGAATAATGTGTGTGAGGGACGGAGGGAGGCAGTAAAGGTGGGTGGGTGGGACAGAGGGACGGAGAGAGTGAGGGAGGGATGGAGGGAGGGAGGGAAGGAGGGAGAGACGGAGGGAGGGAGGGAGGGACGGAGGGAGTGAGGGAGGTAGGGAGCGAGGGTTTTTGAGAGGGAGGGAAGGACGGAGGGAGAGAGGGAGGGAGGGTGGGAGCAGGGGAGGGAGGAACGGAGTGGGGGGAGGGATGGAAGGAGGGAGGGAGGGAAGGTGGGATGGAGGGAGGGAGGGTGGGAGCGGATTCCTTGCTATTCCATGTTCAGTGTGTGATCACTGAGATGGCTGATGGCCACACACTGTCACACTGATTCCTGACACAATATTCAGCTGATACCAACTGATCAGCCAGTGTCAATAACACACTGAGATATCGGGGGAATTCACACTCGGGATATTATATTCTCACACAGTCTGTTACTTACCCCAGTGACGGTATTATACACTCCGGGATCGTCAGAGCCTCACACAGTGACTTCACTCGAGAATCTCCCAGATTATTGCCCCCCAGCCTGGACACATAGACAGAGACACAGTGAATATAGTGTAACAATACAATACACATTGACATCTATATACAGGAGCTGGGGCCAGGGCCAGACACCTGAACGTACACACACACACACATCGTTACTAAGTCCTGGTTGGTTCAGACAAACACTGACATTGATATTATAGTTACAGCAGGTCAGGCCTCACAGCTTTACAGGGATCGGGTTAGAATATTCATGAGATACAGCGAGATAGAGAGAGAGAGAGAGAGAGAGAAAAAGAGTCAGCGAGGTCGTGAGTGAAAAGGAGAGAGAGACAACGAGAGCGTGATTTACAGCGAGAGAGAGGGAGTCAGAGAGAGACGTGGAAAGAGAGATTCAGAAAGTGATTGAGAGACAGCAAGAGACAGGGAGAGTCAGAGAGAGTCAGCGGGGAGTGAGAGACTGCAAGAGAGAGAGAAAGTCAGAGAGAGTGTGGAATGCAGCTCGAGAGAGAGTCAGATAGAGATAGACAGGGAGAGAGCGAGACAGAGAGAGAGAGAGAGCGGAAGGGAGAGTCCGCGAGAAAGTGAGCGGCAGCGAGTGGTAGACAGAGAGATAGAGACAGCGAGACATAGGATGACAGCGAGAAAGAGAGGGAAAATCAGTGAGAGAGAAAGTCAGTTAGAGTAATTGAATCGGAGAGAGAGAGAGAATGCAATTGAGAGAGTGAGAGACAGCGAGACAGTGAGAGAATCAGTGAGAGAGAAAGTAAAAGTGACTCAGAGATAGAGAAAGTCAGAGAGATTGGGAGAGACACAGACAACAAGAGATGGAGGTAGTCAGTGGGTGACCGTGTGAGAGAGAACGTCAGTGAGAGAGAAAGTCACTGAGAGAGTCAGCGAGAGACAGACAGCGAGAGATGCAGAGACATCGAGAGAGAGAGAGAAAATCTGTGAGAGAGAGACAGTGAGAGATTCAGAGACAGCGAAAGAGAAAGAAAGTCAGTGAGAGTGTGTCAGAGAGAGTGTAAGACTGAGAGAGAGAGAGAGAGCGACAGCGAGAGAGACAGCGAGAGAGAGAGAGGGTCAGAGAGAGAGAGTCAGTGAGAGACAGAGACAGCGAGCGATAGAGTGAGAGACTGCGAGAGAGAGAGACAGATAGAGAGACCGCGAGCGCCATTCACGTCAGGAGAATAGCCCAAGACGCTGAACAGACAGATCGGGACACGAGCAAGTGAAAGGGGGCAGGGTAGAGAGAGCGGAGAGTGTTGGGAGGGGAGGGAAGGAGTTGGGAGGGGAGGGAGATAGTGATGACGGGAGGGAGAGAGTTGGGAAGGGAGAGAGAGGTTTGGGAGGGCATGGAGAATGTTGGGAGAGGAGATATTTTGGAGGGGAAGGAAAGATTTGGGAGGCCAGAGTGTTAGGAGGGGATGAAGAGAGTTGGGAGGGTAGAGATAGAGTTGGGAGGAGAGGGAGAGAGTTGGGAGGGGCGGGAGACAGGTCAGAGGAGTGCGAGAGTTGAGAGGGGAGATGAAAGGATGGAGGGAACGTGGGAGGGAGGGAGGAACTGAGGGAGGGAGTGCGGGATGACAGTAGGGAGGGAGGGAGAGAGGGAGGGATGGAGGGAGGGATGGAGATAGTGAGGGAGTGAATGAGTGAGTGAGTGAGTGAGTGAGTGAGGGAGGGAGGGAGGGAGGGACGGAGAGAAGGAGTAAGGGTGGGATGGTGGGAGTTAGGGCAAGAGGCAGGGAGGGGGGATGGAAGGATGGAGGGAAGGAGGGAGGGAGGGAGGTAGGATGGAGCGTGTGTGGGAGGGAGGGAGGGATAATGAGAGGGAGGGAGGTTGGCAGGGAGGGAGTTAGGGATGGACGGAGGGAGGGAGGGAGGGAGGATGTGAGGGAGGGAGTGAGGGAGGGCAGGAGGGAGGGTGGGAGAAAGTGACGGAGGGAGTTAGGTAGGGAAGGAGGGAGTGAGGAAAGAGTGAGTGAGTGAGGGATGGAGGGAGGGTGGGAGGGAGTGAAGGAGTAAGGGAGGGATGGAGGGAGGGAGTTAGGGCGAGAGTGAGTGAGGGGGGATGTAAGGATGGAGGGAGGGAGGGAGGGACGGAGCTGGAGGAGGGAGTGAGGGCGCCAGTAGGGAGGGAGGGAGAGAGGGAGTGACGGACGGACGGAGGGAGGGATTTGGGGCGGGAGTGAGTGAGGGAATGGGGATGGAGGGAAGGAGGGAGGGAGGGAGGTAGGGATGGAGGGAGGGAGGGAGAGATGGAGGGCGGGAGGGAGAGATGGAGGGCGGGAGGGATGGAGGAAGGGATGGAGGGAGGGCGGAAGAGAGGGAGGGAGGGGGGGTGGGAGGCAGGGAGGTCGGAATGGTGGGAGCGAGTGAGGGAGGGTTGGATGGAGGGAGGGAGGGACATAGCGAGCGAGGGAGGGAGGGAGGGAAGGAGAATGGAATGGTTGGAGAATGGGTGGTAGGAAGGGAGGGTGGGTGGATGCGTGGGAGTGAGGGAGGGAGCGACGGAGGGAGGGAGGGAAGGAGGGAATGAGAGTGGGAGGGAGGGAGGGAGGGGGGAACGGAGGGAGGGAGGGAGGGAAGAAGCGACTTAGCTGAGTAGGGAGGGACGGATCTGGAGGAGGGAGGGACGGCGCTGGTGGAGGGAGTGTCTGAATGAGTGAGTGAGTGAGTGAGTGAGTGAGTGAGTGAGTGAGTGAGTGAGGGAGAGAGGGAGGGAGGGACGGAGCAACGGAGGGAGGGACGTAGCGACCAAGCGATGGAAGGAGGGATGGAGGCAGGGAGAATGGGAGGGAGGGAGGGACTGAACTAGTGCAGGAAGGTTGATGTGGGAGGGAGGGAAGCAGCTGGATGAGGGAGGGTGTGAGCTGGTAGAAGGAGGGAAGGAGCTTGTGTAGAGAGGGAGCGAGGGAGCTGCTGGAGTGAGGTAAGTAGGGAGGAGGGAGGGATATAGGGAGAGAGTGAGTGAGGGAGGGAGGGAGAGAGAGAGAGGGAGGGAGGGAGAGAGGGAGGGAGGGAGGGAGGAAGGGTGGGATCGAAGGAGGGAGCTGTGGTGAGACGGAGGGAGCTGTGGTGAGAGGGACGGAGTGGGGGGAGGGAGGGAATGAAAAAGGAGAGAGGGAGAGAGCAGATTCCTTGCTAATGCATGTTCAGTGTGTTATCACTGAGATGGCTGATGGCCTCACACTGTCACACTGATTCCTGACACAATATTCAGCTGATACCAACTGATCAGCCAGTGTCAATAACACACTGAGATATCGGGGGAATTCACACTCGGGATATTATATTCTCACACAGTCTGTTACTTACCACAGTGTCTGTATTTTACACTCCGGGTTCCTCAGAGCCTCACACAGTGACTTCACTCCAGAATCTCCCAGATTATTGTCCCCCAGCCTGGACACAGAGACCAAGACACAGTGAATATAGTGTAACAATACAATACACATTGACATCTATATACAGGAGCTGGGGCCAGGGCCAGACACCTGAACGTACACACACTCACATCGTTACTAAGTCCTGGTTGGTTCAGACAAACACTGACATTTATATTAGAGTCACAGCAGGTCAGGCCACACAGCTTTACAGGGACCGGGTTAGAACATTCATCAGATACAGCGAGATAGATAGAGAGAGAGAGAGAGAGCGAAAAAGAGTCAGCTAGGTCGTGAGTGACAAGGAGAGAGAGACAACGGGAGCGTGAGATACAGCGAGAGAGAGGGAGTCAGAGAGACGTGGAAAGAGAGATTCAGAAAGAGATTGAGAGACAGCAAGAGACAGGGAGAGTCAGAGAGAGAGACAGTCAGTGGGGAATGAGAGACTGCAAGAGAGAGAGAGAGAGAGAGAGAGAGAGCGGGAGGGAGAGTCCGCGAGAGAGTGAGCGGCAGTGAGTGAGAGATAGTGATAGAGAGACAGCGAGACACAGAAGGACAGCGGGAAAGAGAGGGAAAATCAGTGAGAGAGAATGTCAGCGAGAGTGAGAGACTCGGAGAGAGCGAGAGAGAGAGAATGTAAGTGAGAGAGTGAGAGACAGCGAGACAGTGCGAGAATCAGTGAGAGAGAAAGTAAAAGTGACTCAGAGATAGAGAAAGTCAGTGAGGTTCGGAGAGACACAGACAACAATAGATGGAGCGAGTCAGTGAGAGACCGTGAGAGAGAAAACGTCAGTGAGAGATAAAAAGTCACTGAGAGAGTCACCGAGAGACAGACAGCGAGAGACGCAGAGACATCGAGAGAGAGAGAGAGAGAGAAAAAAATCAGTGAGACAGAGAGACAGCGGGAGAGTCAGAGACAGCGAAAGAGAGAGAGAGAATGTCAGTGAGAAAGAGTGTGTCAGAGAGCGAGTAAGACTGACAGAGAGAGAGAGAGGGTCAGGGAGAGAGTGTCAGTGAGAGACAGAGACAGCGAGCGATAGAGTTAGAGACCGCGAGAGAGAGAGAGAGAGAGAGAGACTGTGAGAGAGAGACAACGACAGAGTGAGATAAAGTCACCGGGAGAGAATCACAGAGAGAGAAATTCAGCGAGTGGGACAGAGAGAGAGTCTCATGGAGAGAGATAGAGAGAGTGAGACAGCGAGAAAGAGATAAAATCAATGAGGGAGAGAGTTAGATAGAGAGTCAGTAAAAGAGAGAGAGTCAGAGAGAGAGAAAGTCAGGGAGAAAGAGGTTCAGTGAAAGCGAGAGAGACAGCGATGGAGAGAGTGACAGAGAGATAGAGAGAGTCAGTGAGAGAGTGAAAGAGAGGGAGAGAAAGTCAGAGAGAGAGAGAGTGGGAGACAGCGAGAGAGAGACAACAGCAACACAATTACACGTGTGGTGCGCCATTCATGTCAGGAGAACAGCCCAAGGCGCTGAACAGACAGATCGGGACACGAGCAAGTGAAAGGGGGCAGGGTAGAGAGAGTTGGGAGGGGAGGGAAGGAGATGGGAGAGGAGGGAGATAGTGATGACGGGAGGGAGAGAGTTGGGAGGGGACGGAGAAAGTTGGGAGGGGAAGGAGGGAGTTGGGAGGGGAGGGAGGGAGTTAGGGCGAGAGGGAGTGAGGGCGGATGGAAGGATGGAGGGAAGGAGGGATTGAGGGAGTGTGGGAGGGAGGGAGGGAGGGAGGAAGTGACGTTGCGAGCTAGCGAGCGAGGGACGGAGGGAGGGAGGGAGGGGGAATGGGATGGAGGGAGAATGGGTGGTAGGGAAGTCGCGAGGGTGGGAGGGATGGAGGGAGGGAGGGATGGATAATGAGAGGGAGGGAGGTTGGGAGGTAGGGAGGGATGGAGGGAGGGAGGAAGAGAGAGAGAGAGGGAGGGAGAGAGGGAGGGAGAATGGGATAGAGGGAGAATGGGAGGGAGGGAGAATGGGAGCGAGGGCGAATGGGAGGGAGGGATGTCGGGAGGGTGGGATGTTGGGAGGGAGGGAGCTGGGGAACGTGGAACTGAGCTTTGTGAGGGAGAGAGGGAGCTGTGGGAAGGAGTGAAGGAGGAAGGGAGGGAGATGGTGAGGGAGGGACGGAGCTGGGGTAGGGAGGTATGGACCTGGTGGAGGGAGGGACGGAGCTGGGAGAGGGAGGGAGGGAGGAAGAGTGTAATAGAGGGATTGAGGGAGCGAAGGATGGAGGGAGGGAAGGAGCGAGCGAGGGAAGGAGGGAGGGAGGTAGGCAGGGAGGGAGGTATGGAGGGAGTTAGGGCGGGAGGGAGCTGGGGGAGGGATGGCATGAGCTTGGGGAGGGAAAGAGGGAGGAGGGACGGAGGGAGGGAGGGATGGAGG
Organism: Hydrolagus colliei; assembly: GCA_035084275.1. Taxonomy (NCBI): domain Eukaryota; kingdom Metazoa; phylum Chordata; class Chondrichthyes; order Chimaeriformes; family Chimaeridae; genus Hydrolagus; species Hydrolagus colliei. The sequence goes on from JAYJKW010000376.1 coordinate 1,094,964, forward strand.
GAGGTAGGGAAGGAGGAAGAGAGGGAGGGAGGGAGGGAGTGAGGGTGAGAGGCAGGGAGGGAGGGAGGGACGGAGGGAGCTGAGGAGGGAGGGACGGCGCTGGTGGAGTGAGTGTGTTAATGAGTGAGGGAGGGAGGGGGGATGGAGTGAGCGAGGGTGGGACGGAGGGACAGAGGGAGGGACGCAGTGAGCCAGCGAGCGAGCGAGCGAAGTAGGGATGGAGGGAGGGAGTATGGGAGGGAGGGAGCGAGGGAAGTAAGGAGGATGGGAGGTTGGGAGGGATGTAGGGAGGGAGGGAGCGAGGGAGGGAGGGGAGAGGGAGTGAGGGAGGGATGGAGCTGGGGGGTGGAGGGACAGAGCTGTTGGAGGTAGCTTGACGGGGGAGGGAGGGAAGGAGCTGGAAGAGGGAGGGTGGGAGCGGGGGGAAGGAGGGAAGGAGCTTGGAGAGCTAGGGAGGGATGGAGCTGGTGTAGTGAGGTAAGTAGGGAGGAGGGAGGGATATAGTTAGAGAGGGAGAGAGTGATGGAGGGAGGGAGGGAGGGAGGGAGCTGGGGAAGGGAGGGAAGGAGGGAGCAGGGAGGGATGGAGGGACGGAGGGAGGGAGTGAGGGAGGAGGATGGGAGGGAGGGAGTGATGGAGGGAGGGAGTGTGGGAGGGAAAGAGGGAGGGAGGGAGGGATGGAGGGTGCAGGGGAAGATGTGAGCTGAGGAGGGAGGGACGGAGCAGGAGGAGGGAGAAACGGCGCTGGTGGAGTGAGTGAGTGTGTGAGGGAGAGAGGGAGGGAGGAGGGATGGAGTGAGGAAGGGGGAGGGGGCATGGAGTGAGGAATGGAGGGAGGGACGGAGGAAAGGAGGCAGGGACGTAGTGAGCGAGCGAGCGAGCGAGCGAAGGAAGGATGGAGGGAGGGAGAATGGGAGGGAGGGAGTTAGGGAGGGAAGTAGGGAGGGCGGGAGGGAGTTAGGACGGGAAAGCGCGAGGGAGGGAGGCAGGGAGGGGAGAGTGAGTGCGGGAGGGAAGGATGGAGGGCGGGAGGGAGGGAGGGAAGGAGTGAGCGAGGGAGGGAGGCAGGGACTGAGCTGTTGGAGGTAGGGTGATGGGGGAGGGAGGGAAGGAGCTGGAAGAGGGAGGGTGGAAGCTTTGGGAAGGAAGGAAGGAGCTTGGGGAGGGAGTGAGGGAGGGAGCTGTTGTAGGGAGGTAAGTAGGGAGGAGGGAGGGATAGAGAGATAGAGGAAGAGAAAGAGAGTGAGGGAAGGAGGGAGGGAGGGTGGGGTGGTGTGAGGGAGTGTGTGAGGGAGCTGTGGTGATAGTGACGGTGTAGGGGCAGTGAGGGAGGGAGGGAGGGAGGGAGTCAGTGAAGGAGGGAGGGAGGGTGGCAGGGAGGTAGGAAATGAGTGAGTGAGTGAGGGAGGGAGGGAGTGAAGGAGGGCAGGAGGGAGGGAGAGAGAGAGGGAGGGAGGGAGTTAGTTAGGGAGTGAATGAGTGAGTGAGTGAGTGAGTGAGGAGAGAGGGAGGGAGGGAGGGGGGATGGAAGAAGGGAGTGAGGTAGGGAGGGTGGGAGTTTGGGAGGGATGGAGGGAGAATGGGAGGGAGGGAGGGAGGTAGGGAGGGAGGGACGGAGCTGGAGGAGGGAGTGAGGGCGCTAGGAGGGTGGGAGGTAGGGAGTGTGTGCGGGAGTGAGGGAGGGAAGAGGGAAGGAGGGAGGGAGGGAGGGATGGACGGAGGGAGGTAGGGAGGGAGGGAGAGATGGAGGGAGGGATGGAGGAAGGGATGGAGGGAGGGAGGGAGTCAGTGAGGGAGGGAGGGGATGGATGGAGGGTGGGAGTGATGGAGGGGGGATGGAGGGAGGGAGAGAGGGAGGGAGAGAGGGACGGAGGGAGGGAGGGAGGAAGGGACGTTGCGAGCGAGCGAGGGATGGAGGGAGGGAGGGAGAATGGGATGGAGGGAGAATGGGAGGGAGGGAGGGATGTCGGGAGTGTGGGATGTTGGGAGTGAGGGAGGTAGTGAGGGAGGGTGGGAGGGAGGGAGGGAGGGACAGAGCGAGGGAGGGAGCTGGGGGTTTGCAGGGACTGAGCTTGTGGAGGGAGCGTGATGGGGGAGGGAGGGAAGGAGCTGGAAGAGTGAGGGTGGGAGCTGGGGGAAGGAGCAAAGGCGCTTCGGGAGGGAGGGAGAGAGCTGGTGTAGGGAGGTAAGTAGGGAGGAGTGAGGGATATAGGGAGAGAGGGAGTGAGTGACGGAGGGATGTAGGGAGAGAGGGAGAGAAGGAGGGAGCTGGGGGAGGGAGGGACTGAGCTGGTGTAGGAAGGGAGATGTGGGAGGGAGGGAAGGAGCTGGAAGAGGGAGGGTGTGAGCTGGGTTAAGGAGGGAAGGAGCTTGGGGAGGGAGGGAGGGAGGGAGCTGGTGGAGGGAGGTAAGTAGAGAGGAGGGAGGTATATAGGGACAGAGTGTGGGAGGGAGGGAGCTGGAGAACGTGGGACGGAGCTGTGGAAGGGAGAGAGGGATCTGGGGGAAGGAGTGAAGGAGGAAGGGAGGGAGATGGTGAGGGAGGTACGGACCTGGTGGAGGGTGGGATGTAGCTGGGAGAGTGAGGGAGGGAGGGGGAGTGAGGGAGCTGGGGAGGGAGGGACGAAGCTGGAGGAGGGAGGGACAGCGCTGGTGGAGGGAGGGAGGGTGTGAGAGAGGGAGTGAGGGATGGAAAGAGGGAGGGAGGGACGGAGCGATCGAGGGAGGGAGGGAAGGAGATATGGAGGGAGTGAAGACGTTATGGCGGGAGGGTGCTGGGGGAGGGACGGAGGGAGCTGGGGAGGGGAGGGAAGGAGGGAGGGAGTGCGGGAGCGATGGAGGGAGTGAGGGAAGGAGGAAGGGAGAAAGGGAGGGATGGAGGGAGGGATGCAGTGAGGGATGGATGGAGGGAGGGATGGAGGGAGGGAGCTGGGGAAGTAGCAAGGAAGCTGAGGAGGGAGGGAAAGAGCAGTTGAAGGGAGGGACGGCGCTGGTGGAGTGAGTGAGTGAGTGTGTGATTGAGTGAGTGAATGATTGAGTGAGTGATTGAGTGAGTGAGTGAATGAGTGAGTGTGGTAGGGAGGGATGGATGGAGGGACGGAGGGAGTGACGTAGTGAGCGAGCGATCGAAGGAGGGATGGACGGAGGGAGAATGGGAGGGAGGGAGGGAGGGTGGGAGATTTTGAGGGAAGTAGGGAGGGCGGTAGGGAGTTAGGTCGGGAGAGAACAAGGGAGGGAGGGAGGGAGGTAGGGAGGGAGGGAGCTGGGGGAGGGAGGGACTGAGCTGGTTGAGGGAGAGTGATGGGGGAGGGAGGTAAGGAGCTGGAAGAAGGAGGGTGTGAGCTGGGGGAAGGAGGGAAGGAGCTTAGGGAGGGAGGGAGAGAGCTGCTGTAGGGAGGTAAGTAGGGAGGAGGGAGGGATATAGGGAGAGAGGCAGAGAGTGAGGGAGGGAGGCAGGGAGGAAGGGAGGGTGGGAGGGAGGGATGGAGCTGTGGTGAGAGGGACGGAGTGGGTGAAGGGAGGCAAGGAGTGAGGGATGGAGGGAATGAGCGAGGGAGGGAGTTAGGATGGGAGGGAGAGAGGGAGGGCGGGAGCGAAGGAGGGAGGGAGGGAGGGAGGGGGGAGGGAGCTGGGGAAGGGAGGGAAGGAGGGAGCAGGGAGGGAGGGACGGAGGGACCAAGGGAGGGAGTGAGGGAAGGAGGATGGGAGGGAGGGAGGGAGGGAGGGAGGGAGGGAGGGAGGGAGGGAGGGAGGGAGGGAGGGAGGGAGGGAGGGAGGGAGGGAGGGAGGGAGGGAGGGAGAGAGCAGATCCCTTGCTCATCCATGTTCAGTGTGTGATCACTGAGATGGCTGATGGCCTCACACTGTCACACTGATTCCTGACACAATATTCAGCTGATACCAACTGATCAGCCAGTGTCAATAACACACTGAGATATCGGGGGAATTCACACTCGGGATATTATATTCTCACACAGTCTGTTACTTACCCCAGTGTCTGTATTTTACACTCCGATTTCCTCAGAGCCTCAAAGAGTGACTTCACTCCAGAAACTCCCAGATCATTACCCCCGATCCTGGACACAGAGACAGAGACACAGTGAATATTGCGTAGCAATACAATTCACATTGACATCTATATACAGGAGCTGGGGCCAGGGCCAGACACCTGAACGTAGACACACACACAGCGTTACTAAGTCCTGGTTGGTTCAGACAAACAGTGACATTTACATTATTTATATTATAGTCACAGATGGTCGGAGAAGTGTGTGTGGGGTGGGGTGGGGGGATTGAGGGGGGGGGGGGGGGAGCGAGCATAGCCGTGAATGGCCATGAAGATGAGGAAGAAATCTTGCATTCAATCCTCTGGGGGACGAGGAGCCAATGGAGGCGGGCGAGGGTGGGAGTGATGGGTTAGCAGAAGTGGGTGTGGGTGTGGAAACGAGCAGCAGAGTTAACAGTGACAGAACCTGACTCCAACCTGCCGGGGTGAGGGTTGGGGAGGAGGTGGGGGGAGCAGGAACAGTAATCACAGTTTAACAGGAACATATTCAGTGGGAATAGGGTAGAGAGGGTGGAGGGGGTGTGGGGAGGGGAGGTGGTTGAGGGAGAGAGAGAGAGGGCGTAACACGAGGGATAGAGCGAGCGAGAAAGTGAGAGGGAAGGGGCAAGATGAGTGATTCATGGAGAAAGAGGGGAGGCATGAAGTCAGAAGGGGAGAAAATGGGAGGAGTGTGGGGTGGGCGTAAATTGGAGGGATTCAGAGAGAGAGAATGTGAGCGAAAGGGTAAGAGAGGAGGTCAGAGGGGCAGGGAGGTAGGCAGGGAGGGATGAGAAAGGTAGATAGGAGAAAGGGAGATTGGGTGAAGGAGAGGGAGGGAGGGAGGGAGGGAGGGAGGGAGGGAGGGAATGCTAGAGTGTGTGGGATGGAGTGAGCTGGTGGAGAGAGGGAGCGAGGGAGCAGATTGTAGGGAGATGAAGGGGGGGAGGGAAGCTGGCTAGTAGAATGGAGGGATTGAGCTGGAGGATAATGAGGGAGTGATAAATGTGAGGTTGCGTACTTGGGGATTGCGGGAGCTCAGGAAGGATGGGGGAGGTTGCTGGAGGAGAGATGGAGTGAGATAATGGTCGTGAGTGAGACAGGGTGTCAGCTCCAGAAGAAATGAGGGAGAGGGATGAAGTGGGAAAGAGACTGGGAGGGAGAGACCATGGGGTAGGGAGATATAACATGGTGGGTAGTGCGTGGGGGAGTGAGCTGGGGAGGGAGCACTGGAGAGAGTGAGGGCGGTATTGAGGCAATGGTGGAGGGAGGCAGGCAGGCGGTCATGCGGGCAGGGGGGCAGTGAGGTGTTAGGGAGGGGGTAGGGAGAGAATAAGCGAGCGAGAAATGTAACTGGGGTGAGCAGAATAGGGGAAGAACTGGGAAGAGAAGGAGCGAGCTATGGGAGGGTGGTAAGGAGTGAGAGAATGGTAGTGAGTGAGTGAGTGAGCGATCGAGCGAGTGAGTGAGCGAGCCAGTGAGTGAGCGAGTGACCGGGATGGAAGGAGGGAGAGAGGGAGGGAAATAGAGAGAGCAAGAGAGGGATGTATGGAGGTAGGGAGGCAGGCAGACAGAGTAGGAACTGCTCATGTCCACAGGTCACCACAGCTGCTGTTCCCAACCCATAGTAGAGTTTCCTTGCTAATCCATTTTTATTGTGTGATCACTGAGATGGGGGAGGAGAAAGGTATTGGAGAGAGAAGGAGGGAGGAAGGGAGGGAGTGATGAGCGGCAGAGACGTAGGGAGGGAGTGAGGAAACAAAAAAGGGTGGGAGAGAGTGAGTGAGTGAGGGAGGGAGGGAGGGATGGAGGGAAGGAGGGAAGGGGAGAGCAGATTCCTTGCTAATCCATGTTCAGTGTGTGATCACTGAGATGGCTGATGGCCTCACACTGTCACACTAATTCCTGCACAATATTCAGCTGATACCAACTGATCAGCCAGTGTCAATAACACACTGAGATATCGGGGGAATTCACACTCGGGATATTATATTCTCACACAGTCTGTGACTTACTCCAGTGTCTGTATTTTACACTCCGGTTTCCTCAGAGCCTCACACAGTAACTTCACTCCAGAATCTCCCAGATTATTGCCCTCCAGCCTGGACACGGAGACAGAGACACAGTGAATATAGTGTAACAATACAATACACATTGACATTTATATACAGGAGCTGGGGCCAGGGCCAGTCACCTGAACGTACACACACACACACAGCGTTACTAAGTCCTGGTTGGTTCAGACAAACAGTGACATTTACATCATTTATATTATAGACACAGAAGGTCGGAGAAGTGTGTGTGGGGTGGGGTGGGGGGATTGAGGGGGAAGCGAGCATAGCCGTGAATGGCCATGAAGGTGAGGAAGAAGTCTTGCATTCAATCCTCTGGGGGACGAGGAGCCAATGGAGGCGGGCGAGGGTGGGAGTGATGGGTTAGCAGAAGTGGGTGTGGGTGTGGAAACGAGCAGCAGAGTTAACAGTGACAGAACCTGACTCCAACCTGCCGGGGTGAGGGTTGGGGAGGAGGTGGGGGGAGCAGGAACCGTAATCACAGTTTAACAGGAACATATTCAGTGGGAATAGGGTAGAGAGGGTGGAGTGGGTGTGGGGAGGGGAGGTGGTTGAGGGAGAGAGAGAGAGGGGGTAAGACGAGGGATAGAGCGAGCGAGAAAGTGAGAGGGAAGGGGCAAGATGAGGGATTCATGGAGAAAGAGGGGAGGCATGAAGTTAGTAGGGGAGAAAATGGGAGCAGTGTGGGGTGGGCGTAAATTGGAGGGATTCAGAGAGAGAGAATGTGAGAGAAAGGGTAAGAGAGGAGGTCAGAGGGGCAGGGAGGTAGGCAGGGAGGGATGAGAAAGGTAGATAGGAGAAAGGGAGATTGGGTGAAGGAGAGGGAGGGAGGGAGGGAGGGACGGAGGGAGGGAATGCTAGAGTGTGTGGGATGGAGTGAGCTGGTGGAGAGAGGGAGCGAGGGAGCAGATTGTAGGGAGATGAAGGGGGGGGGGGAGCTGGCTAGTAGAATGGAGGGATTGAGCTGGAGGAGAATGAGGGAGTGATAAATGTGAGGTTGGGAACTTGGGGATTGTGGGAGCTCAGCAAGGATGGGGGAGGGAGCTGGAGGAGAGATGGAGTGAGAGAATGGTCGTGAGTGAGACAGGGTGTCAGCTCCAGAAGAAATGAGGGAGAGGGATGAAGTGGGAAAGAGTCTGGGAGGGAGAGACCATGGGGTAGGGAGATATAACATGGTGGGTAGTGCGTGGGGGAGTGAGCTTGGGAGGGAGCACTGGAGAGAGTGAGGGCGGTATTGAGGCAATGGTGGAGGGCGGCAGGCAGGCGGTCATGCGGGCAGGGAGGCAGCGAGGTGTTAGTGAGGGGGTATAGAGAGAATAAGCGAGCGAGAAATGTAGCTGAGGTGAGCAGAATAGGGGAAGAACTGGGGAGAGAAGGAGCGAGCTATGGGAGGGTGGTAAGGAGTGAGAGAATGGTAGTGAGTGAGTGAGTGAGTGAGTGAGTGAGTGAGTGAGTGAGTGAGTGAGTGAGTGAGTGAGTGAGTGAGTGAGTGAGTGAGTGAGTGAGTGAGTGAGTGAGTGAGTGAGTGAGTGAGTGAGTGAGTGAGTGAGTGAGTGAGTGAGTGAGTGAGTGAGTGAGTGAGTGAGTGAGTGAGTCAGTGAGTCAGTGAGTGAGCGAACCCATAGTAGAGTTTCCTTGCTAATCCGTTTTTATTGTGTGATCACTGAGATGGGGGAGGAGAAAGGTATTGGAGAGAGAAGGAGGGAGGAAGGGAGGGAGGGAGTGATCAGTGGCAGAGAGGGAGGGAGGGAGTGAGGAAACGAAAAAGGGAGGGAGAGAGTGAGGGAGTGAGGGAGGGAGGGAGGGAGGTAGGGAAGGAGGGAAGGGGAGAGCAGATTGCCTGCTAATCCATGATCAGTGTGTGATCACTGAGATGGCTGATGGCCTCACACTGTCACACTGATTCCTGACACAATATTCAGCTGATACCAACTGATCAGCCAGTGTCAATAACACACTGAGATATCGGGGGAATTCACACTCGGGATATTATATTCTCACACAGTCTGTTACCCCAGTGTCTGTATTGTACACTCCGGGTTCCTCAGAGCCTCACACAGTAACTTCACTCCAGCATCTCCCAGATTCTTGCCCCCCAGCCTGGACACAGTGAAAGAGACACAGTGAATATAGTGTAACAATACAATACACATTGACATCTATATACAGGAGCTGGAACCAGAGCCAGACACCTGAACGTACACAGACACACATAGTTACTAAGTCCTGCTTGGTTCAGACAAACACTGACATATAAATTGTATTCTCGAAGTTGAAGGTCTTTATAGGGCAAGATTGAGAAGTTGAGAGACAGTGAGGCAGAGAGAGAGAGAGGTTTCACATCATGGGGTTATTTCAGTGTCTCTATCATTCTCTCTCCGTCTCTTTTTCTTTGTTTCCTTACGTCTCGTCTCCCTCCTTACTTCTTTATCTCTCCCGCTCTCTCTCTCTCTCTCTCTCTCTCGCTCTATACTTCCTGACTCTCTCAACTTCTCTCTCTCTCTCTCTCAGTGCCTCTCACACACTCTGTCTCTCACTCCCTGGCTCTGTATCAGTTTCTTTGTCTCTGTGTCTCTCTCTCTAGTTCGCTCACATTCTTATTCTCAGTCTCGCTCTGTCTCTCAGTACCTCTCTGTCATACTCTGTATCTCCCTTTCTCTATTAGACTCTCATCACTTTATCAGTCTTGTTCAGTATCTCTGTCTCACTCAATCTCCATATCTGTCTTTCTTCATGTAATCTCTGGTACTTTCTATCTCTCCGCCCTCTTGTTCACAGGCTCCCTCTCAGTCTCCCTCTCTCCCTCTTCCACTCTCTTGCAGTCTCTCTCTCTCTCTCTCTCTCTCTCTATTTCTCTCTCTCATACACCCACAATCTCTGGAGACACAGTTTGTCACTTACCCCTGTATCTGTATTTTACACTCCGGGTTCCTCAGAGCCTCACACAGTCGCTTCACTCCAGAATCTCCCAGTGTAATATGGCCCAGGGCCAGCTGTGTCAGTGAGCGGCTTGTACTGAGAGTGGAGATCAGATCCTCGGCACAATCAGCTGTCAGACTGTCAGTGTCCAGCCTGGAGATCAGAGACACAGAGACATGACAGGAATCAGAGTAAACACAGTGTGTATAACCCTCTGTATCTCACTACAGGCGTCTCCCAGGGAAGGAAGAGGCGTTTGAAGCCACAAACGGATACAGAGATAGAAATGATCAGCAGACAGTCTGAGACGCCAGTGAGGGGATTCCTTATATACAGATATAATATATCATGTAGTAATAATCCTGGCATTGATACAGCAACTTATCGTATCTTCCAGATTTCTCAAAGCGCTTCACAGGTCAAGTCTAAAGTGAGTTTATTGTATGTTTTATGGCAGAATATTATAGTTTGAATGAATTATTACTCCTGGAAGAGTCATCTGTGAATCCACTGACAACTGGGTTCCTACTGACTGCTGGTAAACAGAGGCGTGTGGAGTAAGGAAACTTGGCTAAGGTTTCACCCTGATCGGGAATCTAACGCAGGTCTCTGGCTTGTGAGGCGATGGCTCTAACCACTGAGCTGTAGCCCACGGAGCAGAGGCCTCTAGCTCAGTGGTTAGAGCATTCGCCTTGCAAGCTTGAGACTGTGTATGAATCCAAGTAAGTCAGGGTGAGACATTGGGCAAGTTTTCTTACTCCACACCTTACAATAATCCCACAAAATAACAAATCGGTTATTTTAATCCATGACTGTTTGTGGAAGCTGCTGTGTGCAATTGGCTGCCACATTTCACCCACAAATATACAGTCAATTTACTTTACAGTATATTCTGTGAAACGCTTTGTGACACAGCATAGAAGCCATGAAAAGCGCTGTATGATTTAGAAGGATTATCAGTTATTATTACATGACACAGGCTGCAGTGTGTCAGCGGCAAACACTAAATCAGAACTACAAAACAGTAATTTTATTCTGGGGCAGCTGTTTTGCCCACGTGTTGTCATTGTGTAGATATTAAACATAAAGCTCCTCAGCTCCCGATTGCAACACATGGAACAACAAAACACTCCAGTTGTACAGCGCCCTCTACGCCGGACAGCATCTCAGAGCGGTTCACAATAACACATCCCGGGGGTAAGACAGGGGCAGGGGGAGAGAGCAAGCGATGGAAGGGGGAGCCAGGCGAATGGGGAGAGAGAGGGGGAGGGAGGGGGTAGCAATGGACAGGGGGAAATAGAGAGAGAGAAGGAGGCGCGAAACGTGCAGGGCAATAGAGAGAGAGACGGAAGTGCGAGACAGAGGCAGCGGGAGAAAGGTGACTAAAAGCGCGGTCGAATAGAATGGTCTTTAGCTGGGACCTGAAAAAGGGAAGAGAGAGGGGGAGAGACGAAGGGAGTGAGGGAGGGAGAGGAGGGGAGAGAGGAGGGGAAGAGGTGAAGTGAGTGAGGGAGGGTGTGGGGGAGAGAAAGTGACAGAGGGGGAGAGAGAGGAGGGGAGAGGCGAAGGGAGTGAGGAAGGGAGGGAGGTAGTGGGAGAGGTGAATGAACTGAGGAAGGGAGTTCCAGAGCCTCGGGGTGTAGGGGCTGAAGGCACGGATGCCGAGGGTGGGGCAGAGGTTTTGGAGGGACATGGAGGAGGCCAGACCAGTTGCACCGAAGGCAGCGGGCGCTGGTGTGAGGAGAGAGGAGGTCAGAGGAGTGGAAGGCTTTGAAAACGAAGGAGAGCATCTTGATATTGATCGTCATGCACACATACAAACACACACACACAAAACAGACTGATAGACAAACACGCACAAAGAACCACAGAAAGGAAGAGACACACAGAAAAAGAGAAACGCACATTCTCACATCACCACATACATGTGTACACACACCACATACAAACAAACAAAAGCAAAACTCACGCTCACTCAAACACAAGCGCGCACACCTAAACCCAACCAGGCAGACACACGGACAAAATTAAATGGGGTCAGTCAGTCTCTGGCGACGCAGTCTGTTACTTACCCCAGTGTCTGTATTTTACACTCCGGGTTCCTCAGAGCCTCACACAGTGACTTCACTCCAGAATCTCCCAGATTATTGTCCTCCAGCCTGGACACAGAGACAGAGACACAGTGAATATAGTGTAACAATACAATACACATTGACATTTATATTCAGGAGCTGGGGCCAGAGCACACACACAGAAATCGTTACTAAGTCCCGGTTGATCCATAAAACAGATGATATTATATGAGAGGCGTGTGGGGCTGTGGCTCAGAGTTTTACAGGGACAACAACAACAACAGCTGGCAGGTCTATAGCTCCCTCCACACAGCGCAGCCTCTGAGAGATTAACAGCGGCAGAGACTGACTGTGACCTGGTGTTGGGGAGGATTGGAGGCGGGGGGAGCAGGAGCCGTGTTCACTGATCAAGACAACGGTTTTTCAATTGGGAATTGAACAGTGTGAGAGGTGGGGCAAGGAGGGGCAAGTGAGGGAGGGACAGAGTTTGGGGCCGTAGCGGCTTAAAGCGCGACTCTGATGGTGGTTCAACAAGAAGAATACTACACTTGGATGGCACCTTTCACATCGAGAACGAAGGGAGGGAGGGAGGGAGGGAGGGAGCGAGGGAGGGAGGGAGGGAGCGAGTGTTTGAGAGAGGGAGGGAAGGATGGAGCGAGGGTGGGAGGGAGGAAGGTTTGGAGCATGCGAGGGCGGAACGGAGTGGGGGGAGGGATGGAAGGAGGGAGGGAGGGAGGGAGGGAGTGAAGGATGGAGGGAGGGAGGGAAGGAAGGAGGGATGGAGGGAGGGAGGGAGCGGATTCCTTGCTAATCCATGTTCAGTGTGTGATCACTGAGATGGCTGATGGCCTCACACTGTCACACTGATTCCTGACACAATATTCAGCTGATACCAACTGATCAGCCAGTGTCAATAACACACTGAGATATCGGGGGAATTCACACTCGGGACGTTATATTCTCACACAGTCTGTTACTTACCGCAGTCTCTGTATTATACGCTCCGGGATCCTCAGAGCCTCACATAGTGACTTCACTCCAGAGTGTCCCAGATTATTGCCCCCCAGCCTGGACACAGAGACAGAGACACAGAGAATATAGTGTAACAATACAATACACATTGACATCTATATACAGGAGCTGGGGCCAGGGCCAAACACCTGAACGTACACACACTCACATCGTTACTAAGTCCTGGTTGGTTCAGACAAACACTGACATTGATATTATAGTTACAGCAGGTCAGGCCTCACAGCTTTACAGGGACCGGGTTAGAATATTCATGAGATACAGCGAGAGAGAGAGAGAGAGCGAGAGAGAGAAAGAGTCAGCGAGGTCGTGAGTGAAAAGGAGAGAGAGACAACGAGAGCGTGATATACAGAGAGAGGGAGTCAGAGAGAGACGTGGAAAGAGAGATTCAGAAAGAGATTGAGAGACAGCAAGAGACAGGGAGAGTCAGAGAGAGAGACAGTCAGCAGGGAGTGAGAGACTGCAAGAGAGAGAGAAAGTCAGAGAGAGTGTGGAATGCAGCTTGAGAGAGAGTCAGATAGAGCGAGACAGGGAGAGATAGAGACAGAGAGAGAGAGAGAGCGGGAGGGAGAGTCCGCGAGAGAGTGAGCGGCAGCGAGTGAGAGACAGAGAGAGAGAGAGACAGCGAGACACAGAAGGACAGCGAGAAAGAGAGGGAAAATCAGTGAGAGAGAAAGTCAGTGAGAGTAAGAGAATCGGAGAGAGAGAGAATGTAAGCGAGAGAGTGAGAGACAGCGAGACAGTGTGAGAGAATCAGTGAGAGAGAAAGTAAAAGTGAGTCAGAGATAGAGAAAGTCAGAGAGATTGGGAGAGACACAGACAACAAGAGATGGAGGGAGTCAGTGAGAGACCGTGAGAGAGAACGTCAGTGAGAGAGAAAGTCACTGAGAGAGTCAGCGAGAGACAGACAGCGAGAGATGCAGAGACATCGAGAGAGAGAGAAAATCAGTGAGAGAGAGACAGCGAGAGAGTCAGAGACAGCGAAAGAGAGAGAGAGAAAGTCAGTGAGAGTGTGTCAGAGAGAGAGTAAGACTGAGAGAGAGAGAGAGAGCGACAGCAAGAGAGACAGCGAGAGAGAGAGAGGGAGGGAGGGTCAGAGAGAGACAGAGACAGCGAGCGATAGAGTGACAGACCGCGAGAGAGAGAGACTGTGAGAGAAAGACAACGAGAGAGTGAGAGAATCAAAGAGACAGAAATTCAGCGAGTGGGACAGCGAGAGAGAGTCTCATGGAGAGAGTTAGAGAGAGTGAGACAGCAAGAAAGAGATAAAATCAATGATGGAGAGAGTTAGATAGAGAGTCAGTAAAAGAGAGAGAGTCAGAGAGAGAGAAATTCAGGGAGAAAGGTTCAGTGAAAGCGAGAGAGACAGCGATGGAGAGAGTGACAGAGAGATAGAGAGAATCAGTGAGAGAGTGAGAGAGAGAGAGAGAAAGTCAGAGAGAGAGAGTGGGAGACAGCGAGAGAGAGACAACAGCAACACAATTACACGTGTGGTGCGCCATTCACTTCAGGAGAATAGCCCAAGGCGCTGAACAGACAGATCGGGACACGAGCAAGTGAAAGGGGGCAGGGTAGAGAGAGCGGAGAGTGTTGGGAGGGGAGGGAAGGAATTGGGAGGGGAGGGAGATAGTGATGACGGGAGGGAGAGAGTTGGGAAGGGAGGGAGAGATTTGGGAGGGGACGGAGAATGTTGGGAGGGGAGATAGTTGGGAGGGGAAGGAGAGATTTGGGAGGCCAGAGTGTTGGGAGGGGATAAAGAGAGTTGGGAGGGGAGAGATAGAGTTGGGAGGGGACGGAGAGAGTTGTGAGGAGAAATATTTGGGAGGGGAAGGAGAGAGATGGGTGGGGAGGGAGAGAGTTGGGAGGGGCGGGAGAGAGGGCGGGGGAGTGAGAGAGTTGAGAGGGGAGATGGAAGGATGGAGGGAAGGAGGGAGGAACTGAGGGAGGAACTGAGGGAGGGAGGGATGGAGGGAGTGCGGGAGGACAGTAGGCAGGAGGGAGAGAGGGAGGGTGGGAGGGAGGGAGGGATGTAGATAGGGAGGGAGTAAATGAGTGAGTGAGTGAGTGAATGAGGGAGGGAGGGAGGGAGGGTGTGTGGGAGGGCGGGTAGGAGTAAGGCAGTGATGGTGGGAGTTAGGGCAAGAGGCAGGGAGGGGGGATGGAAGGATGGAGGGAAGGAGGGAGAGAGGGAGAATGGAGCGACTGTGGGAGGGAGTGAGGGATAATGAGAGGGAGGGAGGGAGGTTGGTAGGGAGGGAGGACGTGAGGGAGGGAGTGAGGGAGGGCAGGACGGAGGGAGTGGGTGAGGGAGAGAGGGAGGGAGTTAGGGAGGGAGGGAGGGAGGGAGAGAGGAAAGAGTTAGTGAGTGAGGGATGGATTGATGGAGGGAGGGTAGGAGGGAGGGAAGGAGTAAGGGAGGGAGTTAAGGCGAGAGTGAGGTAGGGAGTGTGTAAGGATGGAGGGAGTGTGGGAGGGAGGGAGGGAGGGAGGGAGGGACGGACCTGGAGGAGGGAGTGAGCACGGTAGTAGGGAGGGAGGGAGGGAGGGAGTGACTGATGGAGGGAGGGATTTTGGGCGGGAGTGAGTGAGGGAGGGTGGATGGAGGGAAGGATGGAGGAAGGGAGTGAGGGAGGGAGTGACGGACGGACGGAAGGAGGGATTATGGGCGGGAGTGATTGAGGGAGCGGGGATGGAGGGAAGGATGGAGGGAGGGAGGGAGAGATGGAGGGAGGGAGGGATTGAGGAAAGGATGCAGGGAGGGCGGGAGAGAGGGTGGGAGGGAGGGTGGGAGGCAGGGAGGGCGGGAGGGAGAGAGGCAGGGAGGGAGGGAGGGATGGAGGGAGCGAGTGAGGGAGGGTTGGATGGATGGAGGGAGGGACGTAGCGAGCGAGCGAGGGAGGGAGGGAGGGAGGGAAGCAGAATGGAATGGTTGGAGAACGGGTGGTAGAGAAGAAGGGAGGGTGGGTGGTTGGGTGGGAGTGAGGGAGGGAGCGAGGGCGGGAGGGAATGAGAGTGGGATGGAGGGAGGGAGGGATGGAGGGAGATAGGGAGGGCGGAAGGGAGCTTGGGGAGGGACGGAGTGAGCTGGGGAAGGGAGGGACGGAGGGAGGGAGGGAGGGAGGGAAGGAGCTGGTGAAGAAGCGAGGGACCTGAGGAGGGAGGGACGGAGCAGGAGGAGGGAGGGACAGCACTGGTGGAGTGATTGAGTGAGTGAGTGAGTGAGTGAGTGAGTGAGTGAATGAGTGAGTGAGGGAGGGAGCGAGGGACGGAGCATGGGAGGGAGGGAGGGAGAAGTAAGGAAGGGGGAGGGGGAATGGAGTGCGGAAGGGAGGGAGGGACGCATGGACGGAGGGAGGGATGTAGTGAGCGAGCGAGAGAGCGAGTGAAGAAGGGATGGAGGGAGGGAGAATGGGAGGGAGGGAGGTAGGGAGGGGTGGAGGTTGGGAGGGAAGAAGGGAGGGCTGGATAGAGTTAGGTCGGGAGGCAGCGAGGGAGGGCGTGTGGAGGGCGTGAGTGAGCGAGGGAGGGAGGGTGGGAGTGAGGGAAGGAGCGAGGGAGGGAGGGAGGGAGGGACGGAGGGAGAGAAGGACGGCGGGAGGGATGGAGGGAGGTTTGGAGGGAGGGAGGGAGGTAGGTGTGGTGAGAGGGAGGGAGTGGGGGGAGGAAGGGAGGCAGGGAGGAATGGAGTTCGGGTGGGATGGAGGGAAGGAGGGAGGGAGGGAGGGAGGGAGGGAAGAAGCGATTTAGCTGAGGAGGGAGGGACGGATCTGGAGAAGGGAGGGACGGCGCTGATGGACTGAGTATCTGAATGAGTGAGTGAGTGAGTGAGTGAGTGAGTGAGCGAGAGAGGGAGGGAGTGACGGAGGGACGTAGGAACGGTGGGAGGGATGTAGCGACCAAGCGAGGGAAGGAGGGATGGAGGGAGGGAGAATGGGAGGTAGCGAGGGAGGGACTGAGCTGGTGCAGGAAGGGTGATGTGGGAGGGAGGGAAGGAGCTGGATGAGGGAGGGTGTGAGCTGGTAGAAGGAGGGAAGAATCTTGGGGATGGAGGGAGGGAGGGAGCTGCTGGAGTGAGGTAAGTAGGGAGGAGGGAGGGATATAGGGAGAGAGTGAGTGAGTGAGTGAGTGAGTGAGTGAGTGAGTGAGTGAGTGAGTGAGTGAGTGAGTGAGTGAGTGAGTGAGTGAGTGAGTGAGTGAGTGAGTGAGTGAGTGAGTGAGTGAGTGAGTGAGGGAGGGAGGGAGGGATGGAGGGAGGGAGGAAGGGTGTGATCGAAGGAGGGAGCTGTGGTGAGACGGAGGGAGCTGTGGTGAGAGGGACAGAGTGGGGGGAGGGAGGGAGGGAGGGAGGGAGGGAGGGAGGGAGGGAGGGAGGGAGGGAGGGAGGGAGGGAGGGAGGGAGGGAGGGAGGGAGGGAGGGAGGGAGGGAGGGAGGGAGCAGATTCCTTGCTAATCCATGTTCAGTGTGTGATCACTGAGATGGCTGATGGCCTCACACTGTCACACTGATTCCTGACACAATCTTCAGCTGATACCAACTGATCAGCCAGTGTCAATAACACACTGAGATATCGGGGGAATTCACACTCGGGATATTATATTCTCACACAGTCTGTTACTTACCACAGTGTCTGTATTTTACACTCCGGGTTCCTCAGAGCCTCACAAGGTGACTTCACTCCAGAGTGTCCCAGATTATTGTCCCCCAGCCTGGACACAGAGACAGAGACACAGAGAATATAGTGAAACAATACAATACACATTGACATCTATATACAGGAGCTGGGCCCAGGGCCAAACACCTGAACGTACACACACTCACATCGTTACTAAGTCCTGGTTGGTTCAAACAAACACTGACATTGATATTATAGTTACAGCAGGTCAGGCCTCACAGCTTTACATGGACCGGGTTAGAACATTCATGAGATACAGCGAGAGAGAGAGAGAGAGAGAGAGAGAGAGAGCGAAAAAGAGTCAGCTAGGTCGTGAGTGGCAAGGAGAGAGAGACAACGGGAGCGTGAGATACAGCGAGAGAGAGGGAGTCAGAGAGACGTGGACAGACAGATTCAGAAAGAGATTGAGAGACAGCAAGAGACAGGGAGAGTCAGAGAGAGAGACAGTCAGCGGGGAGTGAGAGGCTGCAAGAGAGAGAGACAGTCAGAGAGAGTGTGGAAGGCAGCTTGAGAGAGAGTCAGATAGAGAGAGACAGGGAGAGATAGAGACAGAGAGAGAGAGACAGCGGGAGGGAGAGTCCGCGAGAGAGTGAGCGGCAGTGAGTGAGAGATAGTGAGAGAGAGACAGCGAGACACAGAAGGACAGCGGGCAAGAGAGGGAAAATCAGTGAGAGAGAATGTCAGCTAGAGTGAGAGACTCGGAGAGAGAGAGAGAGAGAGAGAATGTAAGTGAGAGAGTGAGAGACAGCGAGACAGTGAGAGAATCAGTGAGAGAGAAAGTAAAAGTGACTCAGAGATAGAGAAAGTCAGAGAGATTGGGAGAGACACAGACAACAAGAGATGGAGGGAGTCAGTGAGAGATCGTGTGAGTGAGAACGTCAGTGAGAGAGAAAGTCCCTGAGAGAGTCAGCGAAAGACAGACAGCGAGAGATGCAGAGTCATCGAGAGAGAGAGAGAGAGAGAAAATCAGTGAGAGAGAGACAGCGAGAGAGAAAGAGTGAGAGAGATTGTGAGAGAGTGACAACGAGAGATTGAGAGAAAGTCACCGGGAGAGAATCACAGAGAGAGAGAAATTCTGCGAGTGGAACAGCGAGAGAGAGTCTCATGGAGAGAGTTAGAGAGAGTGAGACAGCGAGAATGAGAGAAAATCAATGAGAGAGAGAGTTAGATAGAGAGTCAGTAAAAGAGAGAGAGTCAGAGAGAGAGAAAGTCAGGGAGAAAGAGGTTCAGTGAAAGCGAGAGAGGCAGCGATGGAGAGAGTGACAGAGAGATAGAGAGAGTCAGTGAGAGAGTGAAAGAGAGGGAGAGAAAGTCAGAGAGAGAGTGGGAGACAGCGAGAGAGAGACAACAGCAACAAAATTACACGTTTAGGAGAAAATTACACTTGTAGGAGAATCTCACGTCAGGAGAATAGCCCAAGGCGCTGAACAGATACATCGGGACACGAGCAAGCGAAAGGGGGCAGGGTAGAGTGGGCGGAGAGAGTTGGGAGGGGACAGAAGGAGTTGGGAGGGGAGGGAGATAGTGATGACGGGAGGGAGAGAGTTTGTAGGGGAGGGAGGGAGTTAGGGCGAGAGGGAGGGAGGGGGGATGGAAGGATGGAGGGAAGGAGTGAGTGTGGGAGTGAGGGAGGGAGGGAGGGATGGATGGATAATGAGAGGGAGGAATGTTGGGAAGGAGGTAGGGATGGAGGAACTGAGGAAGGGAGTGAGGGAGGGAGAGAGGGATGGAGGGAGTTAGGTAGGGAGGGAGGGAGTGAATGAGTGAGGGAGGAAGGGGGAGGGAGGGTGGGAGGGAGGGAAGGAGGGACGGAGTAAGAGAGGGAGTGAGGGAGGGAAGGAGAGTGGGAGGCATAATGAGAGCGAGGGAGGGAGGGAGCTGGTGTAGGGAGGTAAGTAGGGAGAGAGGGAGAGAGTGTGGGAGGGATGGAGGGAGCTGGGGAAGGGAGTGAAGGAGGGAGCAGGGAGGGAGGGAGGGAGGGAGGGATGGAGGGAGGGAGGGAGTGAAGGAGGATGGGAGGGAGGGAGGGAAGTTGGGAGGGAAAGAGGGAGGGAGGAAGGGTGGGAGCGAGGGAGGGAGGGAGGGATCGAGGAATGGAGGGAGAGTGAGAGAGGGAGGGAGGGAGAATGGGATGGTGGGAGAATGGGAGGGAGGTAGAATGGGAGGGAGGGAGGGAGGGAGGGAGGGAGGGAGGGAGGGTGGGATGTTGGCAGGGAGGGAGGGGGGAGGGAGGGAGGGAAGGAGCGAGGGAGGGAGGGACGGAGCTGGGGAACGTGGGACGGAGCTGTGGGAGGGAGAGAGGGAGCTGTGGGAAGGAGTGAAGGAGGAAGGGAGGGAGATGGTGAGGGAGGGACGGAGCTGGGGTAGGGAGGTATGGACCTGGTGGAGGGAGGGACCGAGCTGGGAGAGGGACGGAGGGAGGGAGAGTGTAATAGAGGGAGTGAGGGAGCGAAGGATGGAGGGAGGGAAGGAGCGAGTGAGGGAAGGAGGGAGGGAGGGAGGGTGGTATGGAGGGAGGTATGGATGGAGTTAGGGCGGGAGGGAGCTGGGGGAGGGACGGATTGAGCTTGGGAAGGGAGGGAAAGAGGGAGAAGGGAGGGAGTGAGGGATGGAGGGAGGGAGGGAAGGAGGAAAGGAGGGAGGTAGTGAGGGTGGGAGGGAGGGAGGGAGGGAGGGAGGGAGGGAGGTGGGGGAGGGAGGGAGGGTAGGAGCTGAGCAAGAACCGAGGGAGCTGAGGAGGGAGGAACGGCGCTGGTGGACTGAGTGTGTGGGTGAGTGAGTGAGTGAGTGAATGAGTGAGTGATTGATTGAGGGAGGGAGTGAGGGTGGGAGGGGGGATGGAGTGAGCGAGGGTGGGACGGAGGGACAGACGGAGTGACGCAGTGAGCCAGCGAGCGAGCGAGAGAAGGAGGGATGGAGGGAGTGAGTATGGGAGGGAGGGAGGAAGGGAGGGAGGGAGGAAGGGAGGTAGGGAGGATGGGAGGTTGGGAGGGATGTAGGGAAGGAGTGAGTTGGGTCGGGAGGGAGCGAGGGAGGGAAGGAGGGGAGAGGGAGTGAGGGAGGGAGGGATGGAGGGAGGGACGGAGGGAGCTGGGGAAGGGAGGGACAGAGCTGGTGGAGGGAGGTTGACGGGGGAGGGAGGGAAGGAGCTGGAAGTGGGAGGGTGGGAGCGGGGGGAAGGAGGGAAGGAGCTTGGAGAGCTAGGGAGGGAGGGAACTGGTGTAGGGAGGTAAGTAGGGAGGAGGGAGGGATATAGGGAGAGAGGGAGAGAGTGTGGGAAGGATGGAGGGAAGGAGGGAGCAGGGAGGGAGGGAGGGAGGGAGGGAGGGAGGGAGGGATGGTGGGAGGGAGGGAGTGAGTGAAGTAGGATGGGAGGGAGGGAGGGAGGTTGTGAGGGAAATAGGGAGGGAGGGTGGGAGGGAGGGAGGGAGGGAGAGAGCGAGGGAGGGAGGGAGGGAGCGAAGCAGGGAGGAAGGGAGGGTGGTAGCAGGGGAAGAAGTGAGGGAGCTGAGGAGGGAGGGACGGTGCAGGAGGAGGGAGGGACGGCGCTGGTGGAGTGTGAGTGAAGGAGGGAGAGAGGGTGGGAGGGAAGGAGGGCGGATGTAGTGAGGAAGTGGGAGGGGGGATGGAGTGAGGAATGGAGGGATGGACGGAGGGAAGGAGGCAGGGACGTAGTGAGCGAGCGAAGTAGGGATGGTGGGAGGGAGAATGGCGGGGAGGGAGGTAGGGAGGGAAGTAGGGAGGGCGGGAGGGATATAGGTCGGGAGAGAGCGAGGGATGGAGGCAGGGAGGGGAGAGGGAGTGAGGGAGGGAGGGACGGAGGGAGGGAGGGAGGGAGGGAGCGAGGGAGCTGGGGGAGGCAGAGACTGATCTGGTGGAGGGAAGGTGATGTGGGAGGGAGGGAAGGAGCTGGAAGAGGGAGGGTGGGAGCTTTGGGAAGGAAGGAAGGAGCTTGCGGAGGGAATGTTGGAGGCAGCTGTTGTATGGAGGTAAGTCGGGAGGAGGGAGGGATAGAGAGATAGAGGAAAGAGAGTGAGGGAGGGATGGAGGGAGGGAGGGCGGGGTGATGTGAGGGAGTGTGTGAGGGAGCTGTGGTGAGAGTGACGGTGTGGGGGCAGGGAGGGAGGGAGGGAGGGAAGGAGGGAAATGAGTGAGTGAGGGAGTGAGGGAGGGCAGGAGGGAGGGAGGGAGAGAGGGAGGGAGGGAGTTAGTTAGGGAGGGAGTGAATATGTGAGTGAGTGAGTGACTGAGTGAGTGACTGAGTGAGTGACTGAGTGAGTGAGTGAGTGAGGAGCGAGGAGCGAGGGAGGGAGGGAGGGAGGGAAGGAGTAAGGGAGGGTTTGGAGTTAGGACGAGAGGGAGGGAGGGGGTATGGAAGGATGGAGGGAAGACGGAGGGAGGGAGGATGTAGGGAGTGTGGCAGGGAGTGAGGGAGGGAGGAAGGGATGGAAGAAGGGAGGGAGTTAGGGAGGGTTGGAGTTTGGGAGGGATGGAGGGAGAATGGGAGGGAGGGAGGTGGAGAGGGAGGGACGGAGCTGGAGGTGGGAGTGAGGGCGATAGTAGGGAGGGAGGGAGGGAGTTTGTGCGGGAGTGAGGGAGGGAGGAGGGATGGAGGGATGGACGGAGGGAGGGAGGGATGGAGAAATGGAGGTAGGGATGGACGAAGGGATGGAGGGAGGGAGGGAGGGAGTTAGGGAGGAAGGGATGGAGGGTGGGAGTGAGGGAGGAGGGATGGAGGGAGGGAGGGAGCGAGGGTGGGAATGAGAGAGGGAGGGAAGGATGGAGGGAGATAGGGAGGGATGGAGTTGGGGAGGGAGGGAGGGAAGGATGGAGTATGTGTTGGATGGAGGTAGCGAGGGTGGGAGGGAGAGAGGGAGGTAGGGAGAGAGGGAGGTAGGGAGAGAGGGAGGGAGTGAGGGATGGAGTGAGGGAGCAGGGGAACGTGGGAGGAGCTGAGCGAAGGAGGGAGGCAGCCGGGGGAGGGAGCGAAGGAGGGAGTGAAAGAGATGGTGAGGGAGGGACGGACCTGCGGGAGGGAGGTACGGACCTTGTGAATGGAGGCACGGAGCTGGGAGAGTGAGGGAGGAAGGGAGGGAGGGAGCTGGCTGGGGGTGGGAGGGAGTGAGCTGTGGCAGTGAGGGAAGGAGGGAGGGAGGGAGTGACGGAGGGAGGGAGGGATGGAGGAAGGGAGGGAGGGGGAATGGGATGGAGGGAGAATGGGAGGGAGGGAGGGAGGGAGGGAGGGAGGGAGGGAGGGAGGGAGGGAGGGAGGGAGGGAGGGAGGGAGGGAGGGAGGGAGGGAGGGAGGGAGGGAGGGAGGGAGTGTCGGATGTTGGGAGGGAGGTAGGTAGTGAGGGAGGTTGCGAGGGAGGGACTGAGCTTGTGGAGGGAGCGTGATGGGGGAGGGAGGGAAGGAGCTGGAAGAGTGAGGGTGGGAGCTGGGGGAAGGAGCGAAGGAGCTTCGGGAGGGAGGGAGAGAGCTGGTGTAGGGAGGTAAGTAGGGAGGAGTGAGGGATATAGGGAGAGAGGGAGGGAGGGATGTAGGGAGGGAGGGAGGCAGGGAGGGAGCTGGGGAAGGGAGGGAATGAGCTGGTGTAGGAAGGGAGATGTGGGAGGGAGGGAAGGAGCTGGAAGTGGGAGGGTGTGAGCTGGGGTAAGGAGGGAAGGAGCTTGAGGAGGGAGGGAGGGTGGGAGGAAGGGAGCTGGTGGAGGGAGGTAAGTAGGGAGGAGGGAGAGATATAGGGACAGAGTTAGGGAGGGAGGGACCTGGTGAACGTGGGACGGAGCTGTGGGAGGGAGAGAGGGAGCTGGTGGAAGGAGTGAAGGAGGAAGGGAGGGAGATGGTGAGGGAGGTACGGAGCTGGGGTAGGGAGGGACGGACCTGGTGGAGGGTGGGACGGAGATGGGAGAGGGAGGGAGGGAGGGAGAGAGGGAGGGGGAGGGAGGGAGCTGGGGAGGAAGGGATGAAGCTGGAGGAGGGAGGGACGGCGCTGGTGGTGGGAGGGAGGGTGTGAGAGAGGGAGTGAGTGTTGGAAAGAGGGAGGGAGGGAGCGAGGGAGCGTGGGAGGGATGGAGGGAGGGAGATATGGAGGGAGTTAAGGAGTTAGGGCGGGAGGGAGCTGGGGGAGGGACGGAGGGAGATGGGTAGTGGAGGGAAGGAGGGAGGGAGGGAGGGTGTGCGGGAGGTATGGAGGGAGGGAGGTAGTGATGGAAGGGGGGAAGGGAGGGAGGGATGGATGCAGTGAGGGAGGGACGGAGGGAGGGAGGGAGGGGGGGAGGGATGGTACGAGGGAGGGAGGGAGCTGGGGAAGAAGCGAAGAAGCTGAGGAGGGAGGGACGGAGCAGTTGGAGGGAGGCACGGCGCTGGTGGAGTGAGTGAGTGAGTGTGTGAGTGAGTGAGTGAATGATTGAGTGAGTGAGTGAGTGAGGGGGGGAGGGAGGGAGGGATGGAGGGAGGGATGGTACGAAGGAGGGAGCTGGGGAAGAAGCGAGGAAGCTGAGGAGTGAGGGTCGGAGCAGTTGGAAGGAGGGACGGCGCTGGTGGAGTGAGTGAGTGAGTGTGTGAGTGAGTGAGTGAGTGATTGAATGATTGAGTGAGTGAGGGGGGAGGGAGGGATGGAGGGAGTGACGTAGTAAGCGAGCGATCGAAGGAGGGATGGAGGGAGGGAGAATGGTAGAGACGGAGGTAGGGAGGGTGGGAGGTTGTGAGGGAAGTAGGGAGGGCGGGAGAGAGTTAGGTCGGGAGAGAGCAGGGGAGGGACGGAGGGAGGTAGGGAGGGAGGGAGCTGGGGGAGGGAGGGACTGAGCTGGTGGAGGGAGAGTAATGGGGGAGGGAGGTAAGGAGCTGGAAGTGGGAGGGTGTGAGCTGGGGGAAGGAGGGAAGGAGCTTCGGGAGGGAGGGAGAGAGCTGGTGTAGGGATGTAAGTAGGGAGGAGGGAGGGATATACGGAGAGAGGCAGAGAGTGAGGGAGGGAGGCATGGAGGGAGGGAGAGAGTGAGGGAGGGAGGGAAGGAGGGAGGTAGGAAGGAACGGACGGAGGGATGGACGGAGGAAGGGAGGGAGGGGGGGAGCTGGGAGAGAGAGGGAGCTGTAGGAGGGACGGAGGGAACAAGCTGACAGAGGGATGCAGTAGAATTGTTGCCAATCCATGTTCAGTGTGTGATCACTGAGATGGCTGATGGCCTCACACTGTCACACTGATTCCTGACACAATATTCAGCTGATACCAACTGATCAGCCAGTGTCAATAACACACTGAGATATCGGGGGAATTCACACTCGGGATATTATATTCTCACACAGTCTGTTACTTACCTCAGTGTCTGTATTTTACACTCCGGGTTCCTCAGAACCTCACACAGTGACTTCACTCCAGAATCACCCAGTTTATTGCTCTCCAGCCTGGACACAGAGACAGAGACACCGTGAATATAGTGGAACAATACAATACACATTGAAATCTATATACAGGAGCTGGGGCCAGGGCCAGACAACTGAACGTACACACACACACAGCGTTACTAAGTCCTGGTTGGTTCAGACAAACAGTGACATTTACATCATTTATATTATAGTCACAGAAGGTCGGAGAACTGTGTGTGGGGTGGGGTGGGGGGATTGAGGGGGAAGCGAGCATAGCCGTGAATGGCCATGAAGGTGAGGAAGAAGTCTTGCATTCAATCCTCTGGGGGACGAGGAGCCAATGGAGGCGGGCGAGGGTGGGAGTGATGGGTTAGCAGAAGTGGGTGTGGGTGTGGAAACGAGCAGCAGAGTTAACAGTGACAGAACCTGACTCCAACCTGCCGGGGTGAGGGTTGGGGAGGAGGTGGGGGGAGCAGGAACCGTAATCACAGTTTAACAGGAACATATTCAGTGGGAATAGGGTAGAGAGGGTGGAGTGGGTGTGGGGAGGGGAGGTGGTTGAGGGAGAGAGAGAGAGGGGGTAAGACGAGGGATAGAGCGAGCGAGAAAGTGAGAGGGAAGGGGCAAGATGAGGGATTCATGGAGAAAGAGGGGAGGCATGAAGTTAGTAGGGGAGAAAATGGGAGCAGTGTGGGGTGGGCGTAAATTGGAGGGATTCAGAGAGAGAGAATGTGAGAGAAAGGATAAGACAGGAAGTCAGAGGGGCAGGAAGTTAGGCAGGGAGGGATGAGACAGGTAGATAGGAGAAAGGGAGATTGGGTGAAGGAGACGGAGGGATGGAGGGAGTGAGGGAATGCTAGAGTGTGTGGGATGGAGTGAGCTGGGGGAGAGAGGGAGCCAGGGAGCAGATTGTAGGGAGATAAAGGGGGGAGGGAGCTGGCTAGCAGAATGGAGGGATTGAGCTGGAGGAGAATGAGGAACAGATAAATATGAGGTTGGGAACTTGGGGATTGTGGGAGCTCAGGAAGGATGGGGGAGGGAGCTGGAGGAGAGAGATCGTGGTCGTGAGTGAGACAGGGTGTCAGCTCCAGAAGAAATGAGGGAGAGGGATGAAGTGGGAAAGAGACTGGGAGGGAGAGACCTTGGGGTAGGGAGATATAACATGGTGGGTAGTGCGTGGGGGAGTGAGCTGGGGAGGGAGCACTGGAGAGTGAGGGCGGTATTGAGGCAATGGTGGAGGGAGGCAGGCAGGCGGTCATGCGGGCAGGGGGGCAGTGAGGTGTTAGTGAGGGGGTAGAGAGAGAATAAGCGAGCGAGAAATGTAGCTGGGGTGAGCAGAATAGGGGAAGAACTGGGGAGAGAAGGAGCGAGCTATGGGAGGGTGGTAAGGAGTGTGAGAATGGAAGTGAGTGAGTGAGCGAGCGAGTGAGCGAGTGAGCGTGATGGAAGGAGGGAGGGAGGGAAATAGAGAGAGCAAGAGAGGGATGTATGGAGGTAGGGAGGCAGGCAGACGGAGTAGGAGCTGCTCATGTCCACAGGTCACCACAGCTGCTGTTCCCAACCCATAGTAGAGTTTCCTTGCTAATCCATTTTTATTGTGTGATTACTGAGATGGGGGAGGAGAAAGGTATTGGAGAGAGAAGGAGGGTGGAAGGGAGGGAGTGATTAGCGGCAGAGAGGGAGGGAGGGAGTGAGGAAACGAAAAAGGGAGGGCGAGAGTGAGGAAGGGACGGAGGGAGGGAAGGAGGGAAGGCGGGAAGGAGGGATGGAGGGAAGGAGGGAGGGAGGGAGCAGATTCCTTGCTAATCCATGTTCAGTGTGTAATCACTGAGATGGCTGATGGCCTCACACTGTCACACTGATTCCTGACACAATATTCAGCTGATACCAACTGATCAGCCAGTGTCAATAACACACTGAGATATCGGGGGAATTCACACTCGGGATATTATATTCTCACACAGTCTGTTACTTACTCCAGTGTCTGTATTTTACACTCCGGTTTCCTCAGAGCCTCACACAGTGACTTCACTCCAGAATCTCCCAGATTGTTGCCCCGCAGCCTGGACACAGAGACAGAGACACAGTGAATATAGTGTAACAATACAATACACATTGACATCTATATACAGGAGCTGGGGCCAGGGCCAGACACCTGAACGTACACACACACACACATCGTTACTAAGTCCTGGTTGGTTCAGACAAACAGTGACATTTACATGATTTAGATTACAGTCATAGAAGGTCGGAGAAGTGTGTGTGGGGTGGGGTGGGGGGATTGAGGGGGGGAGCGAGCATAGCCGTGAATGGCCATGAAGGTGAGGAAGAAATCTTGCATTCAATCCTCTGGGGGACGAGGAGCCAATGGAGGCGGGCGAGGGTGGGAGTGATGGGTTAGCAGAAGTGGGTGTGGGTGTGGAAACGAGCAGCAGAGTTAACAGTGACAGAACCTGACTCCAACCTGCCGGGGTGAGGGTTGGGGAGGAGGTGGGGGGAGCAGGAACCGTAATCACAGTTTAACAGGAACATATTCAGTGGGAATAGGGTAGAGAGGGTGGAGTGGGTGTGGGGAGGGGAGGTGGTTGAGGGTGAGAGAGAGAGGGAGTAACACGAGGGGTAGAGCGAGCGAGAAAGTGAGAGGGAAGGGGCAATATGAGGGATTCATGGAGAAAGAGGGGAGGCATGAAGTTGGAAGGGGCGAAAATGGGAGCAGTGTGGGGTGGGCGTAAATTGGAGGGATTCAGAGAGAGAGAATGTGAGAGAAAGGGAGAGAGAGGAGGTCAGAGGGGCAGGGAGGTTGGCAGGGAAGGATGAGAAAGGTAGATAGGAGAAAGGGAGATTGGGGGAAGGAGAGGGAGGGAGGGAGGGAGGGAATGCAAGAGTGTGTGGGATGGAGTGAGCTGGGGTGAGAGGGAGCAGATTGTAGGGAGATGAAGGGGGGGAGGGAAGCTGGCTAGTAGAATGGAGATATTGAGCTGGAGGATAATGAGGGAGTGATAAATGTGAGGTTGGGAACTTGGGGATTGCGGGAGCTCAGGAAGGATGGGGGAGGGAGCTGGAGGAGAGATGGAGTGAGATAATGGTTGTGAGTGAGACAGGGAGTCAGCTCCAGAAGAAATGAGGGAGAGGGATGAGGGAGGCAGGCAGGCGGTCATGCGGGCAGGGGGGCAGTGAGGTGTTAGGGAGGGGGTAGGGAGAGAATAAGCGAGCGATAAAGGTAGCTGGGGTGAGCAGAATAGGGGAAGAACTGGGGAGAGAAGGAGCGAGCTATGGGATGGTGATAAGGAGTGAGAGAATGGTAGTGAGTGAGTGAGTGACTGAGTGAGTGAGTGAGTGAGCGAGCGAATGAGTGAGCGAGTGAGTGAGCGAGTGAGTGAGCGAGTGGGCGGGATGGAAGGAGGGAGTGAGGGAAATAGAGAGAGCAAGAGAGGGATGTATGGAGGTAGGGAGGCAGGCAGACGGAGTAGGAACTGCTCATGTCCACAGGTCACCACAGCTGCTGTTCCCAACCCATAGTAGAGTTTCCTTGCTAATCCATTTTTATTGTGTGATTACTGAGATGGGGGAGGACAAAGGTATTGGAGAGAGAAGGAGGGTGGAAGGGAGGGAGTTATGAGCGGCAGAGAGGGAGGGAGGGAGTGAGGAAACGAAAAAGGGAGGGAGAGAGTGAGTGAGTGAGTGAGTGAGTGAGTGAGTGAGTGAGTGAGTGAGTGAGTGAGTGAGTGAGTGAGTGAGTGAGTGAGTGAGTGAGTGAGTGAGTGAGTGAGTGAGTGAGTGAGTGAGTGAGTGAGTGAGTGAGCGAGTGAGGGAGGGCGGGAGGGAGGGAGGGAGGGAGGGAGGGAGGGAGGGCATGGGAGAGCAGATTCCTTGCTAATTCATGTTCAGTGTGTGATCACTGAGATGGCTGATGGCCTCACACTGTCACACTGATTCCTGACTCAATATTCAGCTGATACCAACTGATCAGCCAGTGTCAATAACACACTGAGATATCGGGGGAATTCACACTCGGGATATTATATTCTCACACAGTCTGTTACTTACTCCAGTGTCTGTATTTTACACTCCGGGTTCCTCAGAACCTCACACAGTAACTTCACTCCAGCATCTCCCAGATTATTGCCCCCCAGCCTGGACACAGAGACAGAGACACAGTGAATATAGTGTAACAATACAATACACATTGACATCTATATACAGGAGCTGGAACCAGAGCCAGACACCTGAACGTACACAGACACACATAGTTACTAAGTCCTGCTTGGTTCAGACAAACACTGACATATAAATTGTATTCACGAAGTTGAAGGTCTTTATAGGGCAAGATTGAGAAGTTGAGAGAGAGTGAGGCAGAGAGAGAGAGAGGTTTCACTTCATGGGGTTATTTCAGTGTCTCTATCATTCTCTCTCCGTCTCTTTTTCTTTGTTTCCGTACGTCTCCCCTCCTCTCTGTCTCTCCTTACTTCTTTATCTCTCCCGCTCTCTCTCTCTCGCTCTCTCCCTCCTGACTCTCTCAACTTCTCACTCTCTCTCTCAGTGCCTCTCACACACTCTGTCTCTCACTCCCTGGCTCTGTATCAGTTTCTCTGTGTCTCTCTCTCTCTATTTCGCTCACATTCTTATTCTCAGTCTCGCTCTGTCTCTCAGTACCTCTCTGTCAGACTCTTTATCTCCCTTTCGTTATTAGACTCTCATCACTTTATCAGTCTTGTTCAGTATCTCTCTCTCACTCCATCTCCATATCTGTCTTTCTTCATGTAATCTCTGGTACTTTCTATCTCTCCGCCCTCTTGTTCACCGTCTCCCTCTCAGTCTCCTTCTCTCCGTCTTCCACTCTCTTGCAGTCTCTCTCTCTCTCTCTCTCTCTCTCTATTTCTCTCTCTCATACACCCACAATCTCTGGAGACACAGTTTGTTACTTACCCCTGTATCTGTATTTTACACTCCGGGTTCCTCAGAGCCTCACACAGTCGCTTCACTCCAGAATCTCCCAGTGTAATATGGCCCAGGGCCAGCTGTGTCAGTGAGCGGCTTGTACTGAGAGTGGAGATCAGATCCTCGGCACAATCAGCTGTCAGACTGTCAGTGTCCAGCCTGGAGATCAGAGACACAGAGACACGACAGTGATCAGAGTAAACACAGTGTGTATAACCCTCTGTATCTCACTACAGGCGTCTCCCAGGGAAGGAAGAGGCGTTTGAAGCCACAAGCGGATACAGAGATAGAAATGATCAGCAGACAGTCTGAGACACCAGTGAGGGGGTTTCCTTATATACAGATATAATATATCATGCAGTAATAATCCTGGCATTGATACAGCAACTTATCGTATCTTCCAGGTGTCTCAAAACGCTTCACAGGTTCAAGTCTAACGTGAGTTTATTGTACGTTTTATGTCAGAATATTGTAGTTTGAATGAATTATTACTCCTGGAAGAGTCATCTGTGAATCCACTGACAACTGGGTTCCTACTGACTGCTGGTAAACAGAGGCGTGTGGAGTAAGGAAACTTGGCTAAGGTTTCACCCTGATCGGGAATCTAACGCAGGTCTCTGGCTTGTGAGGCGATGGCTCTAACCACTGAGCTGTAGCCCACGGAGCAGAGGCCTCTAGCTCAGTGGTTAGAGCATTCGCCTTGCAAGCTTGAGACTGTGTATGAATCCAAGTAAGTCAGGGTGAGACATTGGGCAAGTTTTCTTACTCCACACCTTACAATAATCCCTCAAAATAACAAATCGGTTATTTTAATCCATGACTGTTTGTGGAAGCTGCTGTGTGCAATTGGCTGCCACATTTCACCCATAAATATACAGTCAATTTACTTTACAGTATATTCTGTGAAACGCTTTTTGACACAGTATAGAAGCCATGAAAAGCGCTGTATGATTTAGAAGGATTATCAGTTATTATTACATGACACAGGCTGCAGTGTGTCAGCGGACAAACACTAAATCAGAACTAAAAATCAGTAATTTTATTCTGGGGCAGCTGTTTTGCCCACGTGTTGTCATTGTGTAGATATTAAACATAAATCTCCTCAGCTCCCGATTGCAACACATGGAACAACAAAACACTCCAGTTGTACAGCGCCCTCTACGCCGGACAGCGTCTCAGAGCGGTTCACAATAACACATCCCGGGGGTAAGACAGGGGCAGGGGGAGAGAGAGAGCGAGGGAAGGGGGAGCCAGGCGAATGGGGAGAGAGAGGGGGAGGGAGGGGGTAGCAATGGACAGGGGGAAATAGAGAGAGAGAAGGAGGCGCGAGACGTGCAGGGCAATAGAGAGAGAGACGGAAGTGCGAGACAGAGGCAGCGGGAGAAAGGTGACTAAAAGCGCGGTCGAATAGAATGGTCTTTAGCTGGGACCTGAAAAAGGGAAGAGACAAGGGGAGAGACGAAGGGAGTAAGGGAGGGAGAGGTGGGGAGAGAGAGAGGATGCGAGAGAGAGGAGGGGAAGAGGTGAAGTGAGTGAGGGAGGGTGTGGGAAAGTGACAGAGGGGGAGAGAGAGGAGGGAAGAGGCGAAGGGAGTGAGGAAGGGAGGGAGGTAGTGGGAGAGGTGAATGAAGTGAGGAAGGGAGTTCCAGAGCCTCGGGGTGTAGGGGCTGAAGGCACGGATGCCGAGGGTGGGGCAGAGGTTTCGGAGGGACATGGAGGAGGCCAGACCAGGTGCAGCGAAGGCAGCGGGCGCTGGTGTGAGGATACAGGAGGTCAGAGGAGTGGAAGGAGTTGAAAACGAGTGAGAGGATCTTGATATTGATCGTCATGCACACATACAAACACACACACACAAAACAGACTGATAGACAAACACGCACAAAGAACCACAGAAAGGAAGAGACACACACAAAAAGAGAGACGCACATTCACACATCACCACATACATGTGTACACACACCACATACAAACAAACAAAAGCAAAACTCACGCTCACTCAAACACAAGCGCACACACCTAAACCCAACCAGACAGACACACGGACAAAATTAAATGGAGTCAGTCAGTCTCTGGCGTCGCAGTCTGTTACTTACCCCAGTGTCTGTATTTTACACTCCGGGTCCCTCAGAGCCTCACACAGTGACTTCACTCCAGAATCTCCCAGATTATTACCCTCCAGCCTGGACACAGAGACAGAGACACAGTGAATATAGTGTAACAATACAGTACACATTGACATCTATATACAGGAGCTGGGGCCAGGGCCAGACACCTGAACGTATACACACATACACACACACACACATTGTTACTAATTCCAGGTTGGTTCAGACAAACACCGACATTTATATTACAGACACAGAATGTCTGGTCTCAGAGCTTTACAGGGACCGGGTTGGAGGGTGGAGAAAGGGAGGATTTAACGGAAAGTGTTGGCTCAGTCGCTCTCGCAGTCTCTGTCTTTCTCACAATCTTTCAGTCTCGCTCTCCTCTCTCTCTGTCGCCCTGTTGTTAGTCTCCCTCTATCACAGTCTTTCTCTTTCTGTTTCACTATCTCTGTGTTTCATCCATTCTCTGAACTCCCTCCCTATCTACGCCACCTGTCTCTATCCCTCTCTTTCTCTCGTTCTATCCATCTACCCATTCTCCCTGTCTCTATCTATTCCTCTAACTTTACCGTTACCTCCCTTCTCTCTCAACATCTCTCCCTCTATCTCTCTCTGTCTCATTCCCTCTCTCTCTATCCATAACTCTCTCATCCACTATCTCTCGCTCAGTCTCTCACATTCATTCTCTTTCATACACTCGAGCTCATTCTCTCTCTCCATCTCTCTTTCTCTCATTCTGCCTGGCTCACTCTCTAGAACAACCGCTGTTTCAGCGTCTAACTCTCATACTAGATGTGTCACTCCATCCCAGTCTCACGCTATTTCACTCATTCTCTTTCTTTGATTCACACTTCCAATCTCTCCCACACGCTGTATCTCTGTCTCTCCCTGCCTGGTGGTCTCTCTCCAAGCCTCACTCTCATTCCATCAGTATCCATCAGCCTCTCTATCCCTCACTCACAGTCTCTCGAAGTCTCTCTGTCTCTCTCTCCCATCCCTGTTTCTTCCTCTCAAGTCACACATCTTCTCTCTCACAATCGCTCTGAATGAAAGTCTCCCTCTCTTCGTCTTCATCAATTTCTATCAATGTCTCTCTCTCTCTCCATCCGTCTGCGTCTCGCAGTCACTCCTTAACCTCTCTTTCTCTCATTCTATCAGTCTTTCTCTTTCTCCATTTCGTAGTCTATCTCTCCTCACTTGATCATTCACTCTCCTCTTCTTTCTCTCTGCCTCTCACTTGATCATATTTGCTCCCCGTCTCGCTCTCTCATTCTCTCCCTGTCCGTCATTCGTTCCTCTGTCTTTGTCTCCTCCGTTTTGCAGGTGCGAGAGGCCTGGGATAGGAGCTTTTTGATCATATAAAACGTTGGGAGTTTCTGCGGCCTGTCGTGAGCTCTCTCTCATATCCATCACTTCACCACAGCTGCTATTCCCACTACATGTACACATTCCTTGCTAATCCTTGGGTAGTGTGTGATCAATGAGTTGGGAAGAGGGGGGGAGTGAGCTAGGAGAGAGACGGAGATGGAGGAGGGATGGAGTGAGTTTGCTGGGGAAGGGAGAGAGCAGATTTGTTGCTAATCCATGTTCAGTGTGTGACACAGTCGATCACACCATCCTCCTTCAACGTCTTTCCTCCCACCTCAACCTTCAAGGCACAGTCCTTGACTGGTTCCATTCTTATTTGACCCATCGTTTACATTTTGTTTCTTCCAACGGTTTTTATTCAAACCCCCGCACAGTTTCTCACGGCGTTCCTCAGGGCTATGTCCTCGGTCCCCTCCTTTTCACCCTTTACACGCTCCCTCTGGGCGACGTCATCCGCAAACTTGGGATAAATTTCCACATGTATGCGGACGACACCCAGTTGTACCTTTCTGCCTCATCCCTCAACCCCCAGACGATCGATGTTCTGACAGCATGTCTGTCTGACATCGAGTCCTGGACGAGGGACAACTTTTTGCAATTGAACGTGAGTAAGACCGAGGCCCTCCTGATTGGCTCAAGCCAGCGCCTCCGCACATCGGGCGCTACCAGCCTCAATATCCAAGGCTGCACTCTCCACCTCACAAAGCCAATCAGGAACCTCGGCATCATGTTCGATCAAAAACTTTCCTTCCTCCCCCACATCCGCGCCTTGACCGGCACTGCTTATTTCCACCTGCGCAATATTGCCAGGCTCCGCAATTATCTCACCCCCCGCGCTGCCGAAACACTCGTGCACACGTACATCACCTCACGTCTGGACTATGGAAACTCTCTCCTCGTCGCCCTCCCCGGTTCCTCCATTCACAGGCTGCAGGCCATCCAAAACTCTGCAGCCCGTGTACTATACCGCACCCGCCTCCGCGACCACATAACCCCCACCCTCGCCCGTCTCCATTGGCTCCCCATCCTCCAGAGGATCGAGTTCAAGATCCTCGTCCTCACCTTCAAGGCCTTACACGGCCTTGCCCCGCCTTATTTAACCGATCTACTCTCCCCCTATAAGCCCACCCGGACCCTCCGTTCAACAGGACTTGGCCTGCTCCAAGCCCCCCGCCCGAACCGCCCCACCATCGGAGGCCGGGCCGTCAGTTTCTCCGCTCCCACCCTATGGAATGCCATCACTCAATCCCTCCGTTTCGTTTCATCGCTTTCCTCTTTCAAGGCCGGTTTGAAGACTTTCCTGTTCGATCGTGCCTTTTGTTCCATACCGAACGTTTCTACCTCCCTTTCGTGTTTCACCCCTTCCCAAACACTCCCCTCCCAGCTCGGGTCATACGCCTCCTGTGCAGCGCCTTGGGACGTCCTCCCGACGTGAAAGGCGCTCTATAAATGTAATTTTTTGTTGTTGTTGTTGATCACTGAGATGGCTGATGGCCTCACACTGTCACACTGATTCCTGACACAATATTCAGCTGATTCCAACTGATCAGCCAGTGTCATTAAAACACTGAGATATCGGGGGAATTCACACTCGGGATATTATATTCTCACACAGTCTGTTACTTACTCCAGTGTCTGTATTTTACACTCCGGGTTCCTCAGAGCCTTACACAGTGACTTCACTCCAGAGTCTCCCAGATTATTACCCTGCAGCCTGGACATAGAGACAGAGACACAGTGAATATAGTGTAACAATACAATACACATTGACATCTATATACAGGAGCTGGGACCAGAGACAGACACCTGCCCATACACACACACATCGTTACTAAGTCCTGCTTGGTTCAGCCAAACACTGACATTTATAGTAGAGTCACAGCAGCTCAGGTCTCAGAGCTTTACAGGGACCGGGTTATACGGTGGAGAGCGGGAGGATTTAACTGAAAGGTTTATATCTGTCGCTCTCGCAGTCTCTTTCTTTCTCACAATCTTTCAGTCTCGCTCTCCTCCCTCAATGTCTCCCTATTGTTAGTCTCACTCTATCACAGTCGTTCTCTTTCTGTTTCACACTCCCTGTGTTTCATCCATTCTTCCAATCTCCCTCCCTATCTACCCATCTGTCTCTACGCTTCTCTGTCTCTCGTTCTATCCATCTACCCTCTCTCCCTCTCTCTATCCATCTCTCTCTCATCCATTCTCTCTCTCTCAGTCTCTCACACACAGTCGATTTCACAAACTCTAGCTCAGACTCTCTCTCCGTCACTCTTTCTCTCATTCTGTCTGGCTCCCTCTCTCTCACAGCCTCTGTTTCAGCGTCACTCTATCATACTCAATCTGTCAATCCATCCCAGTCTCACTTTGTTGCACTCTGATGCTCTTTCTTTTATTTAATCTTCGAATCTCTCCCACACGCTATATCTCTGTCTCTCCCTGTCTGGTGGTCTCTCTCACAGCCTCACTTTCATTCTATCAGCATCCCTCAGACACTCTCTCCCTCACACATAGTCACTCGCAGTCTCCCTGTCTCTCTCTCCCCTCTCTGTTTCTGGCTCTGAATTCACACATCTTCTCTCTCCCATTCTCGCTGAAAGTATGTCTCTCTCTCTTGCTCTTTGTCAATCTCTATCAACGTCTCCCTCTCTCCATCGGTCTGCTTCTCTCAGTTACTCCTACATTCTTTTCCATTTTCTCTCTCTTTCTATCAGTCTTTCTATTTCTCCATTTCGTTGTCTATCTCTCCTCACTTGATCATTCAATCTCCTCTTCTTTCTCTCTGCCTCTCACTCGATCATGTTTGCTCCCTCTCTCGCTCTGTCATTCTCTCCATGTCCGTTAATCGTTCCTCTGTCTATGTCTCCTCACTTTTGCGGGTGCGAGAGGCCTGCGATAGGAGCTCTGTGATCATATGAAACGTTGGTAGTTTCTCCGGCCTGTAGTGAGCTGTCTCATCTCTTCACCACAGCTGCTGTTCCCACTACATGTACACATTCCTTGCCAAACCAATGTTTAGTGTGTGATCACTGAAATGGGGAGGGAGGGAGTGAGTGAGATGGGAGAGAGAGGTAGTTGGAGGAGGGACGGAGAGATTGAGCTGGGGGAGGGAGAGAGCAGATTCCTTGCTAATCCATGTTCAGTGTGATCACTGAGATGGCTGATGGCCTCACACTGTCACACTGATTCCTGACACAATATTCAGCTGATACCAACTGATCAGCCAGTGTCAATCACACACTGAGATATCGGGGGAATTCACACTCGGGATATTATATTCTCACACAGTCTGTTACTTACCTCAGTGTCTGTATTTTACACTCCGGGTTCCTCAGAGCCTCACACAGTGACTTCACTCCAGAATCTCCCAGATAATTGCCCCCCAGCCTGGACACAGAGACAGAGACACAGTGAATATGGTGTTACAATACAATACACATTGACATCTATATACAAGAGCGGGGGCCAGAGCACACAGACACATAGTTATTAAGTCCTGGGTGATCCATAAAACAGCTGATATTATATGAGAGGCGTGTGGGGCTGTGGCCCAGAGTTTTACAGGGACAACAACAACAACAGCTTGCAGGTCTATAGCTCCCTCCACACAGCGCAGCCTCTGAGAGATTAACAGCGGCAGAGACTGACAGTGACCTGGTGTTGGGGAGGATTGGAGGCGGGGGGAGCAGGAGCCGTGTTCACTGATCAAGACAACGGTTTTTCAATTGGGAATTGAGCAGTGTGAGATGTGGGGCAAGGAGGGGCAAGTGATGGAGCGACAGAGTTTGGGGCCGTACCGGCTTAAGGCGCGACTCTGATGGTGGGGCAACAACAGCAACAGTATTAAACTTGGATAGCGCCTTTCACATCGGGAAGGAAGGAAGTTGGGAAGGTGGGAAGGCAGGTAGGAAGGCAGGAAGGCAGGAAGGCAGGAAGGACGGAAGGAAGGAAGGAAGGAAGGAAGGAAGGAAGGAAGGAAGGAAGGAAGGAAGGAAGGAAGGAAGGAAGGAAGGAAGGAAGGAAGGAAGGAAAATAGAAAGGAATTAATTATGTGAGTGTGTGAGTGAGTGAGAGATTGAGTGAGTGAGTGAGTGAGCGAGGGAGGGAGGGAGGGAGGGAGGGAGGGAGGGAGGGAGGGAGGGAAGAATGGCGGGAGAGGGGGATAGAGGAAGAGAGGGATTGAGGGAGGGAGGGAGTGTGTGTGGGTGAGAGGGAGGGAGTGAGGGAGGCACGGAGGGAGCAAGCGAGTGCGGGAGAGATGGAGGGTGGGAGGGAAAGACGGACGGACTGACTGACTGACGGATTGAAGGAAGGAGGGAGGGAAGGAGGGAAGGAGGGAACAAGAGTGTATGGGTGGGAGTAAGGGAGGGGGCAGCGAGGGAGTGAGCGAGTGAGTGCAACAGGGGGTGGCAGCGAGGAAGGAGGGTGGGAGGGAGGATGTAACGGAGGGAGGCAGGGAGGTAGAGAGGGAGAGCGGGAGGAGGGATGGAGGGTGGGTGGCAAGGGGGGAGAGAGGGAGTGAATGACCTGAGGGAGGGAGGGAGGGAGGACGGTAGGGACGAAATAAGGAATGGAGTGAGTGAGTGAGTGAATGAGTGATTGAGTGAGTGAGTGAGTGACGGAGGGAGGTAGGGAGGGAGGGATGGATGGTGGGAGCGAGGGAGGGAGCGTGGGAGCGAGGGAGGGAGGGAGGGAGGGAGGGAGCAGATTAATTGCTAATCCATGTTCAGTGTATGATCACTGAAATGGCTGATGGCCTCACACTTTCACACTGATTCCTGACACAATATTCAGCTGATACCAACTGATCAGCCAGTGTCAATAACACACTGAGATATCGGGGGAATTCACACTCGGGATATTATATTCTCACACAGTCTGTTACTTACTCCAGTGTCTGTATTTTACACTCCGGGTTCCTCAGAGCCTCACACAGTGACTTCACTCCAGAATCTCCCAGTTTATTGCCCCCAAGCCTGGACACAGTGACAGAGACACAGTGAATATAGTGTAACAATACAATACACTTTGACATCTATATACAGGAGCTGGGGCCAGAGCACACACACACACATCGTTACTATGTCCTGGGTGATCCATACACAGATGATATTATATGAGAGGCGTGTGGGGCTGTGGCTCAGAGTTTTACAGGGACAACAACAACAACAGCTTGCAGGTCTATAGCTCCCTCCACACAGCGCAGCCTCTGAGAGATTAACAGAGGCAGAGACTGACTGTGACCTGGTGTTGGGGAGGATTGGAGGCGGGGGGAGCAGGAGCCGTGTTCACTGCTCAAGACAACGGTTTTTCAATTGGGAATTGAACAGTGTGAGAGGTGGGGCAAGGAGGGGCAAGTGAGGGAGGGACAGAGTTTGGGGCCGTAGCGGCTTAAAGCGCGACTCTGATGGTGGGGCAACAAGAAGAATACTACACTTGGATGGCACCTTTCACATCGAGAACGAAGGGAGGGAGGGAGGGAGGGAGGGAGGGAGGGAGGGAGCGAGGGAAATAGAAAGGAATTAATTATGCAGTTGAGTGAGTGAGTGAGTCAGTGAGTGAGTTAGTGAGTCAGTGAGTCAGTGAGTGAAGTAGGGAGGCAGGGAGGGAGGAAGGGAGGGTTGGATTGTGGGAAGTTTAGAGGGTAGCAGGGAGGGAGGGAGAGAGGGAGAATGGGAGGGAGGAAGGGGGGGTGGGAGGGAGGGAAGGAGATAGGGAGCGAGGGAGGAAGGGAGTGAGAGAGGAACGGTGGGAGGGAGCAACGAAAGCAGGGAGGGAGGGATTGAGGGAGGGTCGGAGGGATAATGTGTGGGACGGACGGAGGGAGGGAGGGAGGGAGAAATGGTGTGTGGGTGGGACGGAGTGAGGGAAGGAGGGAGTGAGAGATGAAGGGAGGGAATGACGGAGAGAGGGAGGGAGGGCGATGGGTGTGAGGGAGGGTGTGAGTGTGGAAAATAGAAAGGAAATAATTATGTAAGTATGTGAGTAAGTGAGTGAGTGAGTGAGTGAGTGAGTGAGTGAGTGAGTGAGTGAGTGAGTGAGTGAGCGAGCGAAGTAGGGAGGCAGGGAGGGAGGAAGGGATGGTTGGAGGGTGGGAAGGTTAGAGGGTCGCAGGGAGGGAGGGATAATGTGTGGGAGTGACGGAGGGAGGCAGTAAAGGTGGGTGGGTGGGACGTAGGGTCGGAGAGAGTGAGGGAGGGAGGGAGGGAGGGAGGGAGGGAAGGAGGGAGGGAGGGAGGGAGGGAGGGAGGGAGGGAGGGAGGGAGGGAGGGAGGGAGGGAGGGAGGGAGGGAGGGAGGGAGGGAGGGAGCGTGAGAGGGAGGGACGGACGGATGGAGGGAGGGCGGGAGGTAGGGAGGGAGGGAGGGAGGGTGGGAGGGAGGGCGGGAGTGAGGGCGGGAGGGAGGGAGCGAGAGAGGGAGGGAGGGACGGATGCAGGGAGGGCGGGAGGTAGGGAGGGAGGGAGCGAGGGTTTGAGAGAGGGAGGGAAAGATGGAGCGAGGGATGGAGGGAGGGAGGGTGGGAGCAAGGGAGGGAGGAACGGATTGGGGGGAGGGATGCAAGGAGGGAGGGAGGTACGGAGGGAGGGAGGGAGAGAGGGAGGGAGGGAGGGAAAGAGGGATGGAGGGAGGGAGCGGATTCCTTGCTATTCCATGTTCAGTGTGTGATCACTGAGATGGCTGATGGCCTCACACTGTCACACTGATTCCTGACACAATACTCAGCTGATACCAACTGATCAGCCAGTGTCAATAACACACTGAGATATCGGGGGAATTCACACTCGGGATATTATATTCTCACACAGTCTGTTACTTACCCCAGTCTCCGTATTATACGCTCCGGGATCCTCAGAGCCTCACAAGGTGACTTCACTCCAGAGTGTCCCAGATTATTGCCCCCCAGCCTGGACACAGAGACAGAGACACAGAGAATATAGTGTAACAGTACAATACACATTGACATCTATATACAGGAGCTGGGCCCAGGGCCAAACACCTGAACGTACACACACTCACATCGTTACTAAGTCCTGGTTGGTTCAGACAAACACTGACATTGATATTATAGTTACAGCAGGTCAGGCCTCACAGCTTTACATGGACCGGGTTAGAATATTCATGAGATACAGCGAGATAGAGAGAGAGAAAGAGAAAAAGAGTCAGCTAGGTCGTGAGTGACAAGGAGAGAGAGACAAAGGGAGCGTGAGATACAGCGAGAGAGAGGCAGTCAGAGAGAGACGTGGAAAGAGAGATTCAGAAAGAGATTGAGAGACAGCAAGAGACAGGGAGAGTCAGAGAGAGAGAGAGTCAGCGGGGAGTGAGAGACTGCAAGAGAGAGAGAAAGTCAGAGAGAGTGTGGAAGGCAGCTTGAGAGAGAGTCAGATAGAGAGACACAGGGAGAGAGAGAGACAGAGAGAGAGAGAGAGCGGGAGGGAGAGTCCGCGAGAAAGTGAGCGGCAGCGAGTGAGTGACAGAGAGATAGAGACAGCGAGACATAGGATGACAGCGAGAAAGAGAGGGAAAATCAGTGAGAGAGAAAGTCAGTGAGAGTAATAGAATCGGAGAGAGAGAGAGAGAGAATGTAAGTGAGAGAGTGAGAGACAGCGAGACAGTGTGAGAGAATCAGTGAGAGAGAAAGTAAAAGTGAGTCAGAAATAGAGAAAGTCAGAGAGATTCGGAGAGACACAGAAAACAAGTGACGGAGGGAGTCAGTGAGTGACCGTAAGAGAGAGAACGTCAGTGAGAAAGAAAGTCACTGAGAGAGTCAGCGAGAGAGAGAGAGAGAAAATCAGTGAGAGAGAGAAAATCAGTGAGAGAGAGACAGCGAGAGAGTCAGACAGCGAAAGAGAGAGAGAGAAAATCAGTGAGAGTGTATCAGAAAGAGTGTAAGACTGAGAGTGAGAGAGAGAGAGATAGACAGAGAGAGAGAGAGGGTCAGAGAGAGAGTCAGTGAGAGACAGCGAGCGATAGAGTGAGAGACCGCGAGAGAGAGAGAGAGAGAGAGAGACCGCGAGATAGAGAGAGAGAGACCGCGAGATAGAGAGAGAGAGAGACTGTGAGAGAGACTGTGAGAGAGAGACAACGAGAGAGTGAGAGAAAGTCACCGGGAGATAATCACAGAGAGAGAAATTCAGCGAGTGGGACAGCGAGAGAGAGTCTCACGGAGAGAATTAGAGAGAGTGAGACAGCGAGAAAGAGATAAAATCAATGATGGAGAGAGTTAGATAGAGAGTCAGTAAAAGAGAGAGAGTCAGAGAGAGAGAAAGTCAGGGAGAAAGAGGTTCAGTGAAAGCGAGAGAGACAGCGATGGAGAGAGTGACAGAGAGATTGAGAGAGTCAGTGAGAGAGTGAGAGAGAGGGAGAGAAAGTCAGAGAGAGAGAGTGGGAGACAGCGAGAGAGAGACAACAGCAACACAATTACACGTGTGGTGCGCCATTCACTCAGCAGAATAGCCCAAGGCGCTGAACAGACAGATCGGGACACGAGCAAGTGAAAGGGGGCAGGGTAGAGAGAGCGGAGAGAGTTGGGAGGGGAGGGAAGGAGATGGGAGAGGAGGGAGATAGTGATGACGGGACGGAGAGAGTTGGGAAGGGAGGGAGAGATTTGGGAGGGGAGGGAGAATGTTGGGAGAGGAGATATTTGGGAGGGGAAGGAGAGATTTGGGAGGCCAGTATGTTGGGAGGGGATGAAGAGAGTTGGGAGGGGAGAGATAGAGTTGGGAGGAGAGGGTGAGATTTGGGAGGGGAGGGAGAGAGATGGGAGGAGAAATAGTTGGGAGGGGAGGGAGAGAGATGGGTGGGCAGGGAGAGAGTTCGGAGGGGAGGGAGAGAGGTCGGAGTAGTGAAAGAGTTGAGAGGGGAGATGGAAGGATGGAGGGAAGGAGGGAGGGAGGGAGGAACTGAGGGAGGGAGTGATGAAGGGAGTGCGGGAGGACAGTAGGTAGTGAGGGAGAGAGGGAGGGAGGGAGTGATGTAGATAGGGAGGGAGTGAATGAGTGAGTGAGGGAGCGAGCGAGGGAGGGAGGGTGGGAGGGAGGGAAGGATTAAGGGAGGGATGGTGGGAGTTAGGGCAAGAGGCAGGGAGGGGGGGATGGAAGGATGGAGGGAAGGAGGGAGGGAGGGAGGATGGAGCGAGTGTGGGAGGGAAGGAGGGAGGTATAATGAGAAGGAGGTAGGTTGGGAGGGAGGGAGGGAAGGATGAAGGTAGGACGTGAGGGAGGGAGTGACGGAGGGCAGGAGGGAGGGAGAGAGGGAGGGAGGGAGTTAGGTAGGGAGGGAGGGAGTTAGGTAGGGAGTGAGGAAAGAGTGAGTGAGTGATGGTTGGAGGGATGGATGGAGGGTGGGAGGGAGTGAAGGAGTAAGGGAGGGAGGGAGGGAGTTAGGGCGAGAGTGAGGGAGGGGGGATGTAAGGATGGAGGGAGTGCGGGAGGGAGGGAGGGAGGGAGGGAGGGAGGGAGGGACGGAGCTGGAGGAGGGAGTGAGTGTGCTAGTAGTTAGGGAGGGAG
Organism: Hydrolagus colliei; assembly: GCA_035084275.1. Classification (NCBI taxonomy): domain Eukaryota; kingdom Metazoa; phylum Chordata; class Chondrichthyes; order Chimaeriformes; family Chimaeridae; genus Hydrolagus; species Hydrolagus colliei. The sequence continues at coordinate 1,137,050 of JAYJKW010000376.1, forward strand.
GGAGGGTGTGACAGACGGACGGAGGGAGGGATTTTGGGCGGGAGTGAGGGAGGGGGGATGGAGGGAAGGAGGGAGGGAGGGAGGGAGTGAGAGATGGAGGGAGGGAGGGATGGAGGGAGGGCGGGATAGAGGGAGGGAGGGAGGTTGGGAGGCAGGGAGGGCGGGAGGGAGAGAGGCAGGGAGGGAGGGAGGGATGGAGGGATGGAGGGAGGAATGGAGGGAGCGAGTGAGGGAGGGTTGGATGGAGGGAGGGATGGATGTAGCGAGCGAGCGAGGTAGGGAGGGAGGGAGGGAGGGAAGGAGAATGGAATGGTCGGAAAATGGGTGGTAGGGAGGAATGGAGCGTGGGTAGTTGGGAGGGAGTGAGGGAGGGAGCGCGGGAGGCAGGGAGGGAGGGAAGGAGGGAATGAGAGTGGGAGGGAGGGAGGGAGGGATGGAGGGAGATAGGGAGGGCGGGAGGGAGTTAGGTCGCGAGGGAGCGAGTGAGGGAGGGTAGAGGGAGGGTGGGGAGAGGGAGTGAGGGAGGGATGGAGTGATGGAGGGAGGGAGCTGGGGGAGGGAGGGTGATGTGGGAAGGAGGGAAGGAGCTGGAAGAGGGAGGGTGGGAGCTGGAGGAAGGAGGGAAGGAGCTTGGGGAGGAATGGAAGGAAAGTGCTGGAGTAGGGAGGTAAGTAGGGAGGAGGGATGGATATAGAGAGAGAGGGAGAGAGTGAGGGAGGGAGGGACGGAGGGAGGGAGCTGTGGTGAGAGTGACGGAGTGGGGGGAGGGAGGGAGGGATGGAGGGAAGGAGTGAGTGAGTGAGTGTGTGAGTGAGTGCAGGAGTGAGTGAGTGACGGAGGGAGGGAGGGGGGGATGGAGGGAGTGAGGGAGAGAGGGATGGAGTGAGGGAGGGAAGAAGCGAGTTAGCTGAGGAGGGAGGGACGGAGCTGCAGGAGGGAGTGACGGCGCTGGTGGAGTGAGTGAATGAGTGAGTGAGGGAGGGATGGGGACTGAATGGACGGAGGGCTGGAGGGAGGGACGTAGCGAGCGAGCCAGGGAATGAGGGATGGAGGGAGGGAGAATGGGAGGGAGGGAGGTAGGGAGGGTGGGAGGTTGGGAAGGAAGTAGGAACGGCGGGAGGGAGTTAGGTCGGGAGGGAGCGAGTGAGGGAGGGAGTGAGGGAAGAAGGGAGGGAGGGAGGTAGGGAGGGAGCTGTGGGAGTGAGGGAGCTGGAGGAGGGAGGGAGATGGGGGAGGGAGGGAGCTGGGGTAGGCAGGGACTGAGATGGTGGAGCAAGGGTCATGTGTGAGGGAGGGAAGTAGCTGGAAGATTGAAGGTGTGAGCTGGGGGAACGAGGGAAGGAGCGTGGGGAGGGAGGAAGAGAAGGAGCTGGTGGAGGGAGGTAAGTAGGGAGGAGGGAGGAATATAGAGAGAGAGGGAGAGAGTGAGGGAGGGAGGGAAGGATGGAGGGAGGGCCGGAGCGAGGGAGGGAGGTATGGAGGGCGTTAGGGAGTTAGGGCGGAAGGGAGCTTGGGGAGGGACGTAGTGAGCTGGGGAAGGGAAGGAGGGAGGGAGGGAGGGAGGGAGCTGGTGAAGAAGCGATGGAGCTGAGGAGGGAGGAACGGAGCAGAAGCAGGGAGGGACGGCGCTGGTGCAGTGAGTGAGTGAGTGAGTGAGGGAGGGAGAAGTGAGGAAGGGGGAGGGGGAATTGAGTGCGGAAGCGAGGGAGGGACGGAGGGTCGGAGGGAGGGATGTAGTGAGCGAGCGTGAGAGCGAGCGAAGAAGGGATGGAGGGAGGGAGAATGGGAGGGAGGGAGGTAGGGAGGGGTGGAGGTTGGGAGGGAAGAACGGAGGGCGGGAGGGAGTTAGATCGGGAGGGAGTTAGGTCGGGAGGGAGTGAGGGAGGGAGGGGAGAGGGCGTGAGTGAGGGAGGGATTGGGGGGAGTTAGGTCGGGAGGGAGCGAGGGAGGGAGAGAGGGAGGGAGGGAGCTGTGGGAGGCAGGGACTGAGCTGGTGGAGGGAGGGTGATGGGGGAGGGAGGGTGATGGGGGAGGGAGGGAAGGAGCTGGAAGTGGGAAGGTGGGATCTGGTGGAAGGAGGGAAGGAGCTTGGGGAGCGAGGCAGGGAGGGAGCTGGTGTAGGGAGGTAATTAGGGAGGAGCAAGTGATAGAACGTGAGAGGGAGAGAGGGAGTGAGGGAGGGAGGGTTGGAGGGAGGGAGGGAGCTGTGGTGAGAGGGACGGAGTTGGGGGAGGAAGGGAGGGAGGCAGGGATGGAGGAAGGAAGGGATGGAGGGAAGGAGGGAGGGAGGGAGCTGCTGGAGTGAGGTAAGTAGCGAGGATGGAGTGATATATGGAGAGAGTGAGCGAGGGAGGGAGGGAGGGAGGGAGGGAGGGAGGGAGGGAGGGAGGGAGGGAGGGAGGGAGGGAGGGAGGGAGGGAGGGAGGGAAGGAGGAATGGTGGGATCGAAGGAGGGAGCTGTGGTGAGACGGAGGGAGCTGTGGTGAGAGGGACGGCGTGGGGAGAGGGAGGGAATGAGGGAAGGTGGGAGGGAGGGAGTGAGGGAGAGAGCAGATTCCTTGCTAATCCATGTTCAGTGTGTGATCACTGAGATGGCTGATGGCCTCACACTGTCACACTGATTCCTGACACAATATTCAGCTGATACCAACTGATCAGCCAGTGTCAATAACACACTGAGATATCGGGGGAATTCACACTCGGGATATTATATTCTCACACAGTCTGTTACTTACTCCAGTGTCTGTATTTTACTCTCCGGGTTCCTCAGAGCCTCACACAGTGACTTCACTCCAGAATCTCCCAGATTATTGTCCCCCAGCCTGGACACAGAGACAGAGACACAGTGAATATAGTGTAACAATACAATACACATTGACATCTATATACAGGAGCTGGGGCCAGGGCCAGACACCTGAAAGTACAAACACACACACATCGTTACTAAGTCCTGGTTGGTTCAGACAAATACTGACATTGATATTATAGTTACAGCAGGTCAGGCCTCACAGCTTTACATGAACCGGGTTAGAACATTCATGAGATACAGCGAGAGAGATAGAGAGAGAGAGAGAGAGCGAAAAAGAGTCAGCTAGGTCGTGAGTTACAAGGAGAGAGAGACAACGGGAGCGTGAGATACAGTGAGAGAGAGGGATTCAGAGAGAGACGTGGAAAGAGAGATTCAGAAAGAGATTGAGAGACAGCAAGAGACAGGGAGAGTCAGAGAAAGAGACAGTCAGCGGGGAGTGAGAGACTGCAAGAGAGAGAGAAAGTCAGAGAGAGTGTGGAAGGCAGCTTGAGAGAGAGTCAGATAGAGAGAGACAGGGAGAGAGAGAGACAGAGAGAGAGAGAGAGCGGGAGGGAGAGTCCGCGAGAGAGTGAGCGGCAGTGAGTGAGAGATAGTGAGAGAGAGAGACAGCGAAACACAGAATGTCAGCGGGAAAGAGAGGGAAAATCAGTGAGAGAGAATGTCAGCGAGAGTGAGAGACTCGGAGAGAGAGAGAATGTAAGTGAGAGAGTGAGAGACAGCGGGACAGCGAGAGAATCATTGAGAGAGAAAATAAAAGTGACGCAGAGATAGAGAACGTCAGTCAGATTGGGAGAGACACAGACAACAAGACATTGAGGGAGTCAGTGAGAGATCGTGAGAGAGAGAACGTCAGTGAGAGAGAAAGTCACTGAGAGAGTCAGCGAGAGACAGACAGCGAGAGATGCAGAGACATCGAGAGAGAGAGAGAGAGAGAGACAGCGGGAGAGTCAGAGACAACGAAAGAGAGAGAGAAAGTCAGTGAGAAAGAGTGTGTCAGAGAGAGAGTGAGACAGACATAGAGAAAGAGAGTGTCAGAGAGAGAGAAAGTCAGTGAGAGACAGAGACAGCGAGCGATAGGTTGAGAGCCCGCGAGAGAGAGAGACCGCGAGAGAGAGAGAGAGAGAGAGTGTGAGAGAGTGAAAACGAGAGAGTGAGAGAAAGTCACCGGGAAAGAATCACAGAGAGAGAAATTCAGCGATTGGGACAGCGAGAGAGAGTCTCATGGAGAGAGTTAGAGAGAGTGAGACAGCGAGAAAGTGATAAAATCAATGATGGAGAGAGTTAGACAGAGAGTCAGTAAAAGAGAGAGAGTCAGAGAGAGAGAAAGTCAGGGAGAAAGAGGTTCAGTGAAAGCGAGAGAGACAGCGATGGAGAGAGTGACAGAGAGATAGAGAGAGTTAGTGAGAGAGTGAAAGAGAGGGAGAGAAAGTCAGAGAGAGAGTGGGAGACAGCGAGAGAGAGACAACAGCAACACAATTACACGTGTGGTGCGCCATTCATGTCAGGAGAATAGCCCAAGGCGCTGAACAGACAGATCGGGACACGAGCAAGTGAAAGGGGGCAGGGTAGAGAGAGCGGAGAGAGTTGGGAGGGGAGGGAGATAGTGATGACGGGAGGGAGAGAGTTGGGAAGGGAGGCAGAGAGTTGTGAGGGGACGGAGAAAGTTGGGAGGGGAGATAGTTGGGAGGGGAAGGAAAGATTTGGGATGGAGGGAGTTAGGGCGAGAGGGAGGGAGGGGGGATGGAAGGATGGAGGGAAGGAGGGAGGGAGGGAGGGAGGGAGGGAGGGAGGGAGGGATGGATAATGAGAGGGAGGGAGGTTGGGAGGGAGGTAGAGAGCAAGGGAGGGAGGAACTGAGGGAGGGAGTGAGGGAGGGCAGGCGGGAGGGGGGGAGAGAGGGATGGAGGGAGTTAGGTAGGGAGGAAGGGAGTGAATGAGTGAGGGAGGAAGGGAGGGAGGGTGGGAGGGAGGTAAGTAGGGAGGAGGTAGGGATATAGGGACAGAGTGAGGGAGGGAGGGAGCTGCAGAACGTGGGACGGAACTGTGGGAGGGAGAGAGGGAGCTGGGGGAAGAAGTGAAGGAGGAAGGGAGGGAGATGGTGAGGGAGGTACGGAGCTGGTGTAGGGAGGTATGGACCTGGTGGAGGGTGGGACGGAGCTGGGAGAGGGAGGGAGGGAGGGAGGGAGGGAGAGAGGGATACGAGGTAGGGAGGGAGGGAAGGTGCGAGGTTGTGAGGGAAGTAGGGAGGGCGGGAGGGAGTTCGGTCGGGAGAGAGCAAGGGAGGGATGGAGGGAGGTAGGGAGGGGGGATTCAGTGAGCGAGGCAGCTGGGGGAGGGAGGGACTGAGCTGATGGAGGGAGAGTGATGTGGGAGGGAGGTAAGGAGCTGGAAGAGGGAGGGTGTGAGCTGGGAGAAGGAGGGAAGGAGCTTAGGGATGGAGGGAGAGAGCTGGTGTAGGGAGGTAAGTAGGGAGGAGGGAGGGATATAGGGAGAGAGGCAGAGAGTGAGGGAGGGAGGCGGGGAGGGAGTGAGGGTGGGAGGTAGGGAGGGAGCTGTGGTGAGAGGGACGGAGTGGGGGAAGGGAGGCAATGAGGGAGGGATGGAGGGAATGAGCGAGGGATGGAGTTAGGGTGGGAGGGAGGGAGGTAGGGTGGGAGTGAGGGTGGGAGTGAGGGAGGGAGGGAGGGCGTGAGTGAGGGAGGGAGGGAGGGCGGGATGGAGGGAGGGAGGGCGGGAGGGAGGGAGGGAGAGAGGGAGGGAGGGAGGGAGGGAGGGAGGGAGCGATGGAGCAGATTCCTTGCTAATCCATGTTCAGTGTGTGATCACTGAGATGGCTGATGGCCTCACACTGTCACACTGATTCCTGACACAATATTCAGCTGATACCAACTGATCAGCCAGTGTCAATAACACACTGAGATATCGGGGGAATTCACAATCGGGATATTATATTCTCACACAGTCTGTTACTTACCGCAGTGTCTGTATTTTACACTCCGGGTTCCTCAGAGCCTCACACAGTGACTTCACTCCAGAATCTCCCAGATTATTGCCCCACAGCCTGGACACAGAGACAAAGACACAGTGAATATAGTGTAACAATACAATACACATTGACATCTATATACAGGAGCTGGGGCCAGGGCCAGACACCTGAACGTACACACACACACATCGTTACTAAGTCCTGGTTGGTTCAGACAAACACTGACATTTATATCGTTTATATTATAGTCACAGATGGTCGGAGAAGTGTGTGTGGGGTGGGGTGGGGGGATTGAGGGGGGAGCGAGCATAGCCGTGAATGGCCATGAAGGTGAGGAAGGAATCTTGCATTCAATCCTCTGGGGGACGAGGAGCCAATGGAGGCGGGCGAGGGTGGGAGTGATGGGTTAGCAGAAGTGGGTGTGGGTGTGGAAACGAGCAGCAGAGTTAACAGTGACAGAACCTGACTCCAACCTGCCGGGGTGAGGGTTGGGGAGGAGGTGGGGGGAGCAGGAACAGTAATCACTGTTTAACAGGAACATATTCAGTGGGAATAGGGTAGAGAGGGTGGAGGGGGTGTGGGGAGGGGAGGTGGTTGAGGGAGAGAGAGAGAGGGGGTAAGACGAGGGAGGTTGGGAGGGATGTAGGGAGGGAGGGAGTTGGGTCGGGAGGGAGTGAGGGAGGGAGGGGAGAGGGAGTGAGGGATGGAGGGAGGGACGTAGGGAGCTGGGGGAGGGAGGGACAGAGCTGGTGGAGGGAGGGTGATGGGGGAGGGAGGAAAGGAGCTGGAAGAGGGAGGGTGGGAGCGGAGAGAAGGAGGGAAGGAGCTTGGAGAGCGAGGGAGGGAGGGAGCTGGTGTAGGGAGGTAAGTAGGGAGGAGGGAGGGATATGGGGAGAGAGGGAGAGAGTGAGGGAGGGAGGGAGCGAGGGAATGAGCTGGGGAAGGGAGGGAAGGAGGGAGCAGGGAGGGAGGTAGGGATGGAGGGAAGGAGGGAGGGAGGGAGGGAGGGAGGGAAGGAGGATGGGAGGGAGGGAGGGAGGGAGGTTGGGAGGGAGGGATGGTGGGAGGGAAAGAGGGAGGGAGGGAGGGATGGAGGGAGTAGGGGAAGAATTGAGGGAGCTGAGGAGGGAGGGACGGAGCAGGAGGAGGGAGGGACGGCGCTGGTGGAGTGAGTGAGTGAGTGAGTGAGTGAGTGAGGGAAAGAGGGAGGGAGGGAGGGGGGATGGAGTGAGGAAGCGGGAGGGGGGATGGAGTTAGGAATGGAGGGAGGGACGGAGGGAAGGAGGCAGGGACGTAGTGAGCGAGCGTGCGAACGAAGCAGCGATGGAGGGAGGGAGAATGGGAGGGAGGGAGGTAGGGAGGGAAGTAGGGAGAGCGGGATGGAGTTAGGTCGGGAGAGAGGGAGGGAGGCAGGCAGGGGAGATGGAGTGAGGGAGGGAGGGATGGAGGGCGGGAGGGAGGGAGGGAGGGAAGGAGGGAGGGACGGAGGGAGCGAGGGAGGAAGGGAGGGAGAGAGGGAGCTGGGGGAGGCAGGGACAGAGCTGGTGGAGGGAGGGTGATGGGGGAGGGAAGGAAGGAGCTGGAAGAGGGAGGGTGGGAGCTTTGGGAAGGAAGGAAGGAGCTTGGGGAGGGAGTGAGGGAGGGAGCTGTTGTAGGAAGGTAAGTAGGGAGGAGGGAGGGATAGAGAGATAGAGGACGAGAAAGAGAGTGAGGGAGGGAGAGAGGGTGGGGTGGTGTGATGGAGTGTGTGAGGGAGCTGTGGTGAAAGTGACGGTGTGGGGGCAGGGAGGGAGGGAGGGAAGGAGGGAGGGAGGAAAGGAGTGAGTGAGTGAGTGAGTGAGGGAGGGAGGGAGTGAGTGTGGGCAGGAGGGAGGGAGAGAGGGAGTGAGGGAATTAGTTAGGGAGTGAATGAGTGATTGAGTGAGTGAGTGAGTGAGTGAGGAGGGAGAGAGGGAGGGAAGGAGTAATGGAGGGAGGGAGTTAGGGCGAGAGAGAGGGAGGGAGGGGGGAAGGAAGGATGGAGGGAAGGACGGAGGGAGGGAGGGAGGATGGAGGGAGTGTGGGATGGAGGGAGTGTGGGATGGAGGGAGGGAGGGATGGAAGAAGGGAGGGAGCTAGGGATGGTGGGAGTTTGGGAGGAATGGAGGGAGAATTGGATGGAGGGAGATGGGGAGGGAGGAACGGAGCTGGAGGAGGGAGTGAGGGCTCTCGTAGGGAGGGAGGGAGTTTGTGCGGGAGTGAGGGAGGGAGGAGGGATGGAGGGCGGGTGTGAGGGAGGGAGGAGGGATGGAGGGAGGGAGGGATGGACGGAGGGAGGGAGGGAGGGAGAGATGGAGGGAGGGATGTAGGAAGAGATGGAGGGTGGGAGTCAGGGAGGGAGGGAGGGAGGGAGGGATGGATGGTGGGAGTGAGGGAGGGGGGGTGTGGAGGGAGGGAGGGAAGGACGTAGCGAGCGAGGGAGGGAGGGAGGGAGAATGGGATGGAGGGAGAATGGGTGGTAGGGAAGTCGGGAGGGTGGGAGGTTGGGATGGAGGGAGGGAGTGAGCGAGGGAGGGAATGAGAGTGGGAGGGATGGATGGAGATACGGAGGGAGGGAGCCGGAGAGGGAGGGAGGGAAGGATGGAATATGTGTGGGATGTTGGGAGCGAGGGTGGGAGCGATAGAGGGAGGTTGGGAGGGAGGCAGGGAGTGAGGGATGGAGTGAGGGAGCAGGGGAACGTGGGAGGAGCTGAGCGATGGAGGGAGGCAGCCGGGGGAGGGAGCGAAGGAGGGAGGGAACGAGATGGTGACGGAGGGACGGACCTGAGGGAGGGAGTTACGGACCTGGTGGATGGAGGCACGGAGCTGGGGAGTGAGGGGGGAAGGGAGGGAGGGAGCTGGGGGAGGTAGCTGGGGGTGGGAGGGAGGAGGGAGGGAGTGAGGGACGGACGGAGCGAGGGATAGAGGAATGGAGGGAGGTAGTGAGCGAGGGTGGGAGGGAGGGAGGGTGGGAGGGAGGGAGCTGGTGTAGGGAGGTAAGTAGGGAGGAGTGAGGGAGGGAGGTAGGGAGGGAGGGAGCTGGGGTTGGGATGGACTGAGCTGGTGTAGGAAGGGTGATGTGGGAGGGAGGGAAGGAGCTGGAAGAGGGAGGGTGTGAGCTGGGGTAAGGAGGGAAGGAGCTTGTGGAGGGAGGGAGGTAGGGAGGGAGGGAAGGAGGGAGCTGGTGGAGGGAGGTAAGTAGGGAGGAGGGAGGGATATAGGGACAGAGTGAGGGGGGGAGGGAGCTGGGGAACGTGGGACGGAGCTGTGGGAGGGAGAGAAGGAGGAAGGGAGGGAGATGGTGAGGGAGGTATGGAGCTGGGGTAGGGAGAGAGAGAGGGAGAGAGGGAATGGGAGGGAGGGAGCGGGGAGGGAGGGACGAAGCTGGAGGAGGGAGGGCCGGCGCTGGTGGAGGGAGGGTGTAAGAGAGGGAGTGAGGGATGGAAAGAGGGAGGGAGGGACGGAGCGAGCGAGGGAGGGAGGGAGATATGGAGGGAGTTAAGGAGTTAGGGCGGGAGGGAGCTGGGGGAGGGGCGGAGGGAGCTGGGGGAGGGGAGGGAAGGAGGGAGGGAGGGCGGGAGGGAGGGAGTGCGGGAGGTATGGAGTGAGGGAGGGAGTGAGGGAAGGAGGAAGGGAGGGAGGGAGGGAGGGAGGGATGCAGTGAGGGAGGGATGGACGGAAGGAGGGAGGGAGGGAGCTGGGGAAGAAGCGAGGAAGCTGAGGAGGGAGGGACGGAGCAGTTGGAGGGAGGGACGGCGCTGGTTGAGTGAGTGAGTGAGTGTGTGAGTGAGTGAGTGAATGATTGAGTGAGTGAATGATTGAGTGAGTGAGGGAGGGAGGGAGGGATGGAGGGACGGAGGGAGTCACGTAGTGAGCGAACGATCGAAGGAGGGATGGAAGGAGGGAGAATGGGAGGGAGGTTGGAAGGGAGGGTGGGAGGTTGTGAGGGAAGTAGGGAGGGCGGGAGGGAGGTAGTGAGGGAGGGAGGGAGCTGGGGGAGGGAGGAACTGAGCTCGTGAAGGGAGAGTGATGGGGGAGGGAGGTAACGAGCTGGAAGAGGGAGGGTGTGAGATGGGGGAAGGAGGGATGGAGCTTATGGATGGAGGGAGAGAGCTGGTGTAGGGAGGTAAGTAGGGAGGAGTGAGGGATATAGGGAGAGAGGCAGAGAGTGAGGGAGCGAGGCAGGGAGGGAGGGAGGGAGCTGTGGTGAGAGGGACGGAGTGGGCGAAGTGAGGCAATGAGGGCGGGATGGAGGCAATGAGCGAGGGAGGGAGTTAGGGTGTAAGGTAGGGAGGGAGGGAGAGAGGGAGGGAGGGAGAGAGGGAGGGAGGGAGGGAGGGAGGGAGGGAGGGAGGGAGGGAGGGAGGGAGGGAGGGAGGGAGGGAGGGAGGGAGGGAGGGAGGGAGGGAGGGAGGGAGGGAGGGAGGGCGGGTGGGAGGGAGGGAGGGAGGGAGGGAGCTGTGGTGAGAGGGACGGAGTGGGGGAAGTGAGGCAATGAGGGAGGGATGGTGGCAATGAGCGAGGGAGGGAGTTAGGGTTTGAGGTAGGGAGGGAGGAGGGATGGAGGGTGGGAGTGAGGGAGGGAGGGAGGGAAGGTGTGAGTGAGTGAGTGAGTGAGTGAGTAAGTGAGGGAGGGACGGAGGGACGGAGGGACGGACGGAGGGAGCAGATTGCTTGCTAATCCATGTTCAGTGTGTGATCACTGAGATGGCTGATGGCCTCACACTGTCACACTGATTCCTGACACAATATTCAGCTGATACCAACTGATCAGCCAGTGTCAATAACACACTGAGATATCGGGGGAATTCACACTCGGGATATTATATTCTCACACAGTCTGTTACTTACTCCAGTGTCTGTATTTTACACTCCGGGTTCCTCAGAGCCTCAAACATTGAATTCACTCCAGAAACTCCCAGATCATTACCCCCCATCCTGGACACGAAGACAGAGACACAGTGAATATAGTGTAACAATACAATACACATTGACATCTATATACAGGAGCTGGGGCCAGGGCCAGGAACCTGAACGTACACACACACACATCGTTACTAAGTCCTGGTTGGTTCAGACAAACAGTGACATTTACATCATTTATATTATAGTCACAGAAGGTCGGAGAAGTGTGTGTGGGGTGGGGTGGGGGGATTGAGGGGGGAGCGAGCATAGCCGTGAATGGCCATGAAGGTGAGGAAGAAATCTTGCATTCAATCCTCTGGGGGACGAGGAGCCAATGGAGGCGGGCGAGGGTGGGAGTGATGGGTTAGCAGAAGTGGGTGTGGGTGTGGAAACGAGCAGCAGAGTTAACAGTGACAGAACCTGACTCCAACCTGCCGGGGTGAGGGTTGGGGAGGAGGTGGGGGGAGCAGGAACAGTAATCACTGTTTAACAGGAACATATTCAGTGGGAATAGGGTAGAGAGGGTGGAGGGGGTGTGGGGAGGGGAGGTGATTCAGTGAGAGAGGGGGTAAGACGAGGGATAGAGCGAGCGAGAAAGTGAGAGGGAAGGGGCAAGATGAGGGATTCATGGAGAAAGAGGGGAGGCATGAAGTTAGAAGGGGAGAAAATGGGAGCAGTGTGGGGTGGACGTAAATTGGAGGGATTCAGAGAGAGAGAATGTGATAGAAAGGGTAAGAGAGGAGGTCAGAGGGGCAGGGAGGTAGGCAGTGAGGAATGAGAAAGGTAGATTGGAGAAAGGGAGATTGGGGGAAGGAGAGGGAGGGAGGTAGTGAGGTAGGGAGGGAGGGAGGGAGGGACGGAGGGAGGGAGTGAGGGACGGAGGGAGGGAGGGAGGGAGGGTGGGAGTGAGGGAGGGAGGGAGGGAGGGAGGGAGGGACGGAGGGAGGGAGGGAGTGAGCGAAGGAGGGAGGGAGGGTGGGAGTGAGGGAGGGAGGGAGGGAGGGAGGTAGGGAGGGAGGGAGTGAGGGAGGGAGGGAAGGGGAGAGCAGATTCCTTGCTAATTCATGTTCAGTGTGTGATCACTGAGATGGCTGATGGCCTCACACTGTCACACTGATTCCTGACTCAATATTCAGCTGATACCAACTGATCAGCCAGTGTCAATAACACACTGAGATATCGGGGGAATTCACACTCGGGATATTATATTCTCACACAGTCTGTTACTTACCTCAGTGTCTTTATTTTACACTCCGGGTTCCTCAGAGCCTCACACAGTGACTTCACGCCAGAATCTCCCAGATTATTGCCCCACAGCCTGGACACAGTGACAGAGACACAGTGAATATAGTGTAACAATACAATACACATTGACATCTATATACAGGAGCTGGAACCAGATCCAGACACCTGAACTTACACACACATCGTTACTAAGTCCTGGTTGGTTCAGACAAACACTAACATATAAATTGTATTCACGAAGTTGAAGGTCTTTATAGGGCAAAATTGAGAAGGTGAGAGAGAGTGAGGCAGAGAGAGAGAGAGGTTTCACTTCATGGGGTTATTTCAGTGTCTCTATCATTCTCTCTCCGTCTCTTTTTCTTTGTTTCCGTACGTCTCCCCTCCTCTCTGTCTCTCCTTACTTCTTTATCTCTCGCGATCTCTCTCTCTCTCGTTCTCTCCCTCCTGACTCTCTCAACTTCTCACTCTCTCTCAGTGCCTCTCTCACACTCTGTCTCTCACTCCCTGGCTCTGTATCAGTTTCTCTGTCTCTGTGTCTCTCTCTCTCTATTTCGCTCACATTCTTATTCTCAGTCTCGCTCTGTCTCTCAGTACCTCTCTGTCATACTCTGTATCTCCCTTTCTCTATTAGACTCTCATCACTTTATCAGTATTGTTCAGTATCTCACTCTCACTCAATCTCCATATCTGTCTTTCTTCATGTAATATCTGGCACTTTCTATCTCTCCGCCCGCTTGTTCACAGTCTCCCTCTCTCCGTCTTCCACTCTCTTGCAGTCTCTCTCTCTCTCTATATATATATATTTCTCTCTCTCATACACCCACAATCTCTGGAGACACAGTCTGTTACTCACCTCTGTATCTGTATTTTACACTCCGGGTTCCTCAGAGCCTCACACAGTCGCTTCACTCCAGAATCTCCCAGTGTAATATGGCCCAGGTCCAGCTGTGTCAGTGAGCGGCTTGTACTGAGAGTGGAGATCAGATCCTCGGCACAATCAGCTGTCAGACTGTCAGTGCCCAGCCTGGAGATCAGAGACACAGAGACACGACAGGGATCAGAGTAAACACAGTGTGTATAACCCTCTGTATCTCACTACAGGCGTCTCCCAGGGAAGGAAGAGGCGTTTGAAGCCACAAGCGGATACAGAGATAGAAATGATCAGCAGACAGTCTGAGACGCCAGTGAGGGGGTTTCCTTATACACAGATATAATATATCATGCAGTAATAATCCTGGCATTGATACAGCTACTTATCATATCTTCCAGGTGTCTCAAAGCGCTTCACAGGGCAAAGTCTAAAGTGAGTTTTTTATATGTTTTATGGCAGAATATTATAGTTTGAATGGATTATGACTCCTGGAAATGTTATCTGTGAATGCACTAACAACTGGGTTCCTACTGACTGCTGGCAAACAGATGCGTGTGGGGTAAAGAAACTTGGCTAAGCTTTCACCCTGATCGGGAATATAACGCAGGTCTCTGGCTTGTGAGGCGAGGGATTTAACCACTGAGCTGTAGCCCACTGAGCAGAGGCCTCTAGCTCAGTGATTAGAGCACTCGCCTTGCAAGCTTGAGACTGTGTATGAATCCAAGCAAGTCAGTGAGAGACATTGGGCAAGTTTCCATTCTCCACACATCTGATAATAATCCCTCAAAATAACAAATCGGTGATTTTAATCCATGACTGTGTGTGGGACTCTGCTGTGCGCAATTGGCTGCTTCGTTTCACCCACACATATACAGTCAATTTACTTCACAGTATATTCTGTGAAGTGCTTTGCGACACAGTTTAGAAAACGTGAATAGCGATATATCAAATGTCAGGTTTATTTTTATCATTACTACAGGACACAGACTGCAGTGTCTGAGCTGACACACTAACTCAGAAATAAAGTTCTACAGATTTTATTCAGGGGCAGCTGTTGGCCACAGATATTAAACAATACGCTCCTCAGCTCCAGATTTCTGCACATGCAGACACACAAACAAACACAAACACACAGATACACAAAAATAGACTGAAATGCAAAAACACACAAAGACAAGCACACGCAAAGAAACACACAAGCACACAAAACACTGAGAGACGCACAATCACACAGAGCACACACATACACACACACACAAAGAAAAACACAGGCACACATTTAACACATACATCAACATACACATACACACACACAAACAAGCACAACCCATTCACAAAGACATATATAGATAAACGCAAACAACAAGCACAGAAACACACACCACAAATAGATACACATGCATATATAACACATAAATGCAAGCACAGATTCACAAAACAAACACACTGATTTAGCTATATACATAACACAAACTCGCACCAACATATGGCACATAGCACATGTATACACAAACATCCACAATACACAATCAACCATGGTCACAAACAAAATACATATACACAGAATTACACACAAACACATATTCAGATGCACAGACGCAGAATAAAACTACATACAAAAACCAAGCCTGCACACTACATTTGTATACATATACACACCCCACAAACATAAAAACCGACACGCACCAAATGCACACCAAGAAATATATATACACCACACAGAGACAGACAAAACATACACACATCACCAACACAAACAAAAACGACACATACAAACACACACATGAATGCACTGCAAAAACAACAACAAAGAATAACTTCTGTATAGCACCTTTCACATCTTGAGGACAACCCAATGCACAGGACATTTAATGTTTTAGACACATACACAGTCTCCACCTCACACATGTACACACAACCACACCACACATACCGTAAATCTCCGCGTATAAGGCGCACTTTTTTTTCACGTGGGAAGATCTCGAAAGTTGGGGGTGCGCCCTATACGCAGGAACAAGAAATGTTGAGCCTCGGAAATACAGTAAAAGGAGGAGCGGCCGGCGCGCTGTCAGCCGGGGTTTGGTCAGTGTCCGGAGGGGGCTGGGGGGAGCGGGTGATGGGGCTTTGGCCTCGGCCGCCCGGGCAGCGGCAGCGGCAGCGGCAGCAGCAGCGGACTTCAGTGCTGTGCCTGCTGCCTGCCTTCTGCCAAACCCTGCCTGCCTCTCCCTCCCTCCCTCCCTGCGTGCTTGCCTGCCTCTCTCCCTCTCTCTCTCCCTGGTTGCCTGCCTGCTTCCCTCCCTCCCTCCCTGCCTCCCTGGCTGCCTGCCTGCCTCCCTCCCTCCCTCTCTCTCTCCCTCGCTGCCTGCCTCTCTCTCTCTCCCTGGTTTCCTGCCTGCCTCTCTCTCTCTCCCTGCCTCTCTCTCTCTCCCTCCCTCCCTCCCTGGCTGCCTACCTGCCTCTCTCCCTCCCTCGCTGCCTCCCTCCCTCGCTGCCTCCCTCCCTGCCTGCCTGCCTCTTTTCCTGTCTGCCTGCCTGTCTCCCTCTCTCCCTCCCGGCCTGCCTGCCTCTCTCTCTCTCCCTGCCTGCCTGCCTCTCTCCCTCTCTCTCTCCCTGGCTGCCTACCTGCTTCTCTCCCTCTCTCTCTCCTTCCCTGCCTGCCTGCCTCCCTCCCTCCTTCTCTTTCTCCCTCCCTTCCTGGCTGCCTGCCTCTCTCTCTCTCCCTACCTACCTGTCTCTCCTGTCTCTCCTCCCTTCTGCCGGCAATATCATTGAAAATGCTTCCGTTTTTTTTTCACCAAGAAAAGGTCAAAAGTGGGGGGTGGGTGCGCCTTATACGCGGAGATATACCGTACATCAAATTGATACTCTTGTAAATGTGCACGTGTGACAAGCACCAACTGCACCCCCTCACCCGAACACACAAGAAAAGACCCAACCACGCACATACATAAACAAACACATATATACATAAATGTTTCGTAGGTCAGGTTATCATCGGTTATGAGGAGAAAGCGAGGAATTAGGATTGTCAGGATTAGTTGAGCTTCAAACAAGCCATGATCTGCTTAAATGGCAGAACAGGATCGAAGGGCTGAATGGTCTAATCCTGTTCCTATGTACAACGATTAATACACACACGCAAACCCACCACACATAAGGCCACACATGTATACACACACCAAATACAAACTCACAGATGCAAAACTCACGCTCACTCAAGCAGAAGTGAACACACACCTAAACACACCCTCCCACCCACCGACCCAAGCAGGTAGGCAGGCAGGCAGGCAGACTGAATCAGATGGAATCAGTCAGTCTCCGGTGACACAGGCTATTACTTACCCCAGTGCCTGTACTTTACACTCCGGGTTCCTCAGAGCCTCACACAGTGACTTCACTCCAGAATCTCCCAGATCCTTACCCCCCAGCCTGGACACAGAGACACAGTGAATATAGTGTAACAATACAATACACATTGACATCTATATACAGGAGCTGGGGCCAGGGCTAGACACCTGAACGTTCACACACACACACACACATCGTTACTAAATCCTGGGTGATCCACAAAACAGCTGATATTATACGAGAGTCATGTTGGGTTATGTCTCAGAGTTTTACAGGGACAACGACAACAGTTTGCAATTGAATAGATCCCGCCACACAGCGCACCATCTCAGGGAGGGAGGGAGGGAGGGAGGGAGGGAAAGAAATGTTGGCGGGGAGACAGTGGAGCCAGAATTGGGGTGATGAGTAGATGGCGTTTGGTTTACAATTTCCAACCTGCCTCCAGTTACTATGCCAACAACAACAACACATTATATTTACACAGTGACTTTCGTGTTGGGAGAAAGTCCCAAGGCTGGACAATGAGGGAGATTGTACCCGAGCTGGGGACTGGGATCGGAGAGAGATTGAGTGCAAGGGATTAGGGTAGGAGGGTTACTGAAGAGATGGTTTTAAAATGGGTGGTGAACGAGGTAAGGGAGGTGGTGAGGGTGCTGTCCCAGATTATCCACGATTCTGCTGCCCACATTCTCACCCTCACTAAACTTTGCTCCTCGATTTCTCCAGTCCTTGCCAGACTGCATTGGCTCCCTGTCCCGGAGAAGCTAGATTTCAAGATCCTCACTCTTGGTTTCATGTCTTTCCACAGCTCTGAACCCCCCTACCTCACTGACATCCTCACAGAAGTACCTGTTCCCTTTATTCTACCGGATCTGGTCTCCTCCATGTTCGCCTAACTGCCAGCTACACCAACGACCAACATGGCTTCAGGCACAGCTTCCTGAGGCTCTGCAACTCCCTTCCTCACTCAATACACCTCGCTCTTGCCTTTCCGATTTTCAGTTATTGTCTAAATAGCTTTCATTTTAAATTTGCTTTCAGACAACTTATTTCCCCTCCCCATGGCTCGGCCTCGGGATCTTTTATTTTAAAGCATTCAGAGACGCCATCCTGTGTGGAAGGCGCCGTATCATTACAAGTTGTTGTTTTTGTTGAGGGGATCACGGCAAGGTGGTCGATGGTGGAGAGGGCAGGGCGGGGGACATGGAGCAGGTGAATGCCCACCGAGCAGAGAGAGAGGACAGATTGGTAACATTGCTTACCACCACTTCCCCCAAAGCTGGTTCCACCAGCTCAGGTCCCACATCCTTCACTCCCCCCACTCAACAGCCAATTCTCCTTCGGCCCATGTGAATAGGCCACAGTCTCCTTCAGCCAATCGATGACAGGCTTCCTGTGGCCTCCCCCAAAGCAGAGAGAGCTTCCTGGGCTCTCCCTCAACCTCACTGTGTGTGACACAGTGAGAGATACAAACAGAGGAAACTTACTTCAACTCTTGACATTTGTGCAGAACAGGAGCCAGACGCTGGAGGCCCTCATACTGAATGCGGCACCAACTCAGATCCAATAGTTTTATAGAGTCACACAGTGCAATGGCCTGAGACAGCACAACACAGTCTATCGGTGTCAGTCTCAATGCATAGTCTGGAGAGGAGCCACCCAATGTCAGTGATTGTACAGAGCCCAGTGTGAGCTGAGCCAGGGCTTGATTCTGAGACTCAAACAGGTAGTGGAGAGTGTTCAGCAGCTTCCTTTTCCCAGTGACGGTGTCTGTGTCTCTAATATCAGCTTTAATCTTCTCCTTCAGCCAATCGATCACAGCACAGGTTGTCTGACGGACAAACGGCCCCAGAAACTGCTCCAGTGGGTGAGCTGACCCTGTGGATGTGAGACCAGCAACAAAGCGCAGAACTATCTCAAACCGCCCGTCTTCCTCCCTGTGAGCTTTATTCAGGATTTTCCGCAGATTTCCTGGATTTTGAGGCAAGAATTGAGCGAGTGCGGCCACAAACTCCTGAACAGTGAGATGCGGGAATGTGTACACCACACTGTGCTCTGAACACACTCTGTCCACAAGCTCCATGAGGAAGCCTGAGAGGAACTGGGAAGGCTGGAGGTTAGAGTTGATCAGATCTTCATTACTAAAGACAATGTTTCTCTGGGAGACTCCAGTGAAGGCCATCTCACCAATCTTCAGCATCACATCGCGGGGGCTTTGTGTCTTTACACTGTGATGTGTGAGAATGTGGTAAATATAATAGGAGAAGAGTTGTGTGATTGTCTTGGGAACTCGCTGTTTGTTGCTGTGTTTGCCTGTAAAGAAGGGTCCCAGAGACAGAGCGAGGATCCAGCAGTAGGACGGGTTGTAGCACATGGTGAACAGGAGCTGGTTCTCCTCCACGTGGCTGTAAACAGCAGCCGCCACCTCCTGATCTTCAAAGAACTTGTAGAAATATTGTTTTCTCTCTTCACCCATAAATCCCAGGATTTCAGCACAGACACTGACCTGAGCCTTTGCCAGTAACTTTAATGCAGTGGGGCGGCTGGTCACCAGCACTGAGCATCCTGGCAGTAGCTTCTTCTGTATTAAACTGTACACAATGTCAGACACATCACAGAGGAATTTGGGGTCTGTGCATCTTCGCTGAGGCTCTGTGTCTCTCCGATTGTCAGCGAAATCAATCTTTGCCCTGAATTCATCCAAACCATCAAATATAAAGAGCAATGTCTCTGGGTGTTTCCACAGCTCGTCCAGAACATCCCTGAGGTAAGGATACTGCTCCAGGATCAGACCACTCAGGGATGCTCTGCTGTGAAGTCTGTTCAGGTCTCGGAATTTAAAAACAAAAACAAAGTGAAAATGAGGATAGATTTTGCCTTTGGCCCAGTCATGGACAATCTTTTGCACCATGGTTGTTTTCCCAATCCCGGCCACTCCACTCACTACTGCGGAAGTCCCTGAAGGAGATACGAGACTGGTTCTCTTGTAGAATTGTTTATCTCTGGAAATTAATTGTCCCCAAGAGAAGCTGCTGTGGAACAGTTTATCAGTTCTGATTTTTTCCAGCTCTCCCCGGAGTTGCTTCTGTCTACACTCCTCGTGGTCTCTGCCTCTCGCCAGCAGCTCATGTTCTACCAGTTCCCGATGACGGAGATCAGAAATGATTGTTAACTCCGTGTAGCGATCAACCAGTTGAAACCTCTTCACCTTCTCCTTGATGAGTATGGTGTTTACTTCCAGCTTCTCACATTGTTTCTGTAACGTCTCCTTGTGCAGTCGCTGAGCGGCTTGATGTAAAATATTAAATACTCATCACGTCAATACAGGAATTATTTACATTATTACATATTAATAAGTAGTTTCAATAAGGGGCCTTTCAGGGCAGGTGGGCGTCCCAATGTGCGTCACAAGCTTCGCTCTAAAGTACAGTGACTGTGTGTTTGATAGTCAAATATTCTGTGTATAACAGCGTTCCTCAAACTGCAAGGACATGAATTCCCCACTTTACCTGAGGGATTGTTTGCCAGGATGCTGGGAAAGGGAAACTCTCTTCTCATTCAAATAGTGCCGCGGGACCTTTAACGTGCACCTGAACAGGCAGACAGGACCTGACATAATTAATATCACAATGACAAAGCACCACACACCAGCACCGAATTGGAGTGTCAATAATTCCAGTTGCTGTGAGCTTGATCCCACATCCTCTGATTGTGAGACAAAAGCCACCAACTGACCCAGGCCAACAAGGGGTAAAACCATGTGAGTTACACTCCCACCAGAAGTAGATATTCAGCCATTATATGATGACTAGTTAGAATCCATATCTGAATTATTGTGAGCAAAATCTTTCCAAAGCAACAGGAAGAACAACAACAATATTGCACTGATACAGCGCCTTTCACATAGCGAGGACTTCCCAAAGCGCTGACAGCAATGGTTGCCGAAGATCCCAATGATGCTGCCTCCCCCATCGGACCTCTGACTGCTCGTTTGTAGTTTCTCTAAATCACCAATTAAATTGTGAAGTATCAAACTGTGTAATTCACAAGTGATTGAGTGCTTTGAATCTTGTCCTCATCACATACCTATCAGATCACTGGGGACCTCCTGTACACTCTGGCCAATGGTCACTGTAGTCACTAGACTGGCACCTGTTTGAGTAGAGTTCATGTCATTAGTTTGACTGAATGGTGTCTCAATGGTATTTCAGTAAAACGTGTAACTGACCACAGAATGGGGGCACAGTGTCACATCACACATTACCTTGTTCCTGTATTTCAGTCATGATCTTGTTCAGTTTGGGAAAATTGGGTCTCATTTTCACAAAGTATTCCCATATCACTCTGAGTGTTCCGGAACCCTTCCCCATCACCAGGTTGAGAAGCTGTTTGGAGCTTTGTCTCCTCTTTCCCGTGTATGCGAGCTCAGTGAGTGTCTGCAGAGATCAATCAATAATATATTGAAGATGGAGTGAATGGCAGGTACTGAATGTGGTCACCAATACCCAGCTGCATTAATGGCTTTTCCTAAACTTCCCAAATCTTCCCAACATAAGCTGTAGACCATCCAGAAACCTGTAACTGACATCTTCTCCAGCTCTCTACCCACAGCCACCCGCTCCACTGCCTCCCCATAGGATAGAGTTCAATTCTGACTCTCTTGAATTCGCTACATATCTTGCCCCAATGTATGTCTAATACAGCCTTAAACAGCACCACCCCGCCCCTTCCCTCCGTCATTAGACAACGGGCTGACTTACGATCCTCCCCACCATTTTTTGTCCCCCTTCCAGTCTTTCTGTCCCAACCCAGGGAAGTTCATCAATAGAGCCTCATTCTTGCCGCTTTCCTTGCACATTTCCTTCAAGATCAGTTTGTAGATCTTGGTCTTTTAGCATTACTCGAGCTTATCTCCCCCCACCATCTGTCCCACATTGTGGACGCCATCCCACAGTCCCGTCGCTCCTCTCCCTCGCTTGCAACCTTCAAGGCTGGTCTCAAAACACTCCTCTTCGATCGTGCTTGCCTCTGCCCTCTGACCTCTTTCTCTCCCATCTGAACTCTCTCCCGCCCACAACCCTACCATGCTCCGCTCCCTTGCTCGGGCACCAATCTGACAGTTTAGTGCGTTGGGTCATCCTCCCGACGTCAATGGCGCTCTATAAATATAATTTTGTTGTTGTTGTTGTTCTTGGGCCATGTACGTGATAACACCAACACCCAGCAGCACTGGTGCTAACCCCTCAAGCGCTCAGGACCTTGTGGCTTTCTCCCAACATAAAAGTCTGTATGTGTAGGTGGTTTGATGTTGTTATCGGTTGTTTCCCATTAGTACAGACTGCTCTTGTGCTGAGCAAGGATGGGTATTTGGATCTGCAGTACAGTCCAGCCATGATCTTATAGAAAGGCAGAAAATGGTTGAAGGGTTGAAGGGCCTACTCCTGTTCGTCCACTACAACATCCACTAGAAAAAAAACAGTGGATTTTCTGCACTGCATCATGATTGGATAGATAAGTTGTTTATTTGCTGTTCTGTTAATTTAATGACAGCAGAGCATGAGTCGTTCAGACAAATCACACCAGACCTCACTGGCTATCATGGGATCCCTATCACACATACAAGATTATATACACCCACCACCCCAGCCCTCACCGGGCTCCACTGGCATTCTATCACACACACTACGACAACAACAAAATTAAACTTATTGAGCCACTTCCACGTCGGGAGGACGTCCCAAGGCGCTGATCAGTCAGGATGGGAACTTAGTGCGGGAGGGAGTTAGGGCAGGGATGAGGTGTGGGAGAGAATTAGAAGGAGATAGAGAGAGATGCAAGGGCAGCAGAAAGCATGTTCGAAGAGGAGGGTATTGAAACCGGCCTTCAATGCGGTGATGGAGGGAGCGAGGCAAAGTGACTGTGGGATAGATTTCCGGAGTGTTGGAGCACACAGATTGAATATCCATCCGCCGATGTTATGGCGGGAGACATGGAGCACTGACCACTGTACCAACACATCAGCCTTGGTACCACTGTCCCCTATCACACACTGAACTCCGTATCTCATCACGCCAGCCTTCACCAGGCTGCACTGGCTCCATAACACACAGTAAACACTATCCGCTCAATCACACCCCAGCAGATTCAGATACATGCAAATGGGCAAAGATTTAGTGAGATTTTAAGGCACTAAAGGGAAATGTTACAATCTGTATTAAACCTACTTCGTGCTCCTGTGCGCTTATATATTCCTTCTGTGCCAGCTTTGAGCTGATGTCCTCCACACCTTCCTCAATAGCCGGTTCCAATCTGTCCCGGTAGAACTTTGTCAGTTTGTGTAGCTGGTAATTGTCGTACAGTACCAGGGTCTCAGTGAATAAGGTATTTGTACCTGTTAGCAACAATGACCACATTAGAATATTGGAACAGAGAAGGTTGTGAGGAGACTGCAGAGAGATTTTCAAAATCATGAGGGTATTCGACAGAGTAGCTAGGGAATAACTGTTTACACTGGTGGGCATATCAGTGACTTGTGGTCACAGATTTAATTTAATTTCTAAAAGAAGCAGAGGGGAGCTGAGCAGAAATGTTTTCACTCATCGAGTTGTTCGAATCTGGAATGTATTGCCTGAAAAGGTGGTGAAGTCCGATTCGATAACAACTTTTAAAAGAGAGGTAGACATTTATTTGGGGGAGGATGGGTTTGCGAGTTTATGGGGCGAGAACTGGGGAGTAGGATTAAATTGCTTGTTTTAAAGAGTCGGCACAGACTCGATGGGCTGAATGGCCTCCTTTTGTGCCGTAAGATTCTATGACTAGTCACGCACTGTTTTGCTTTGTTTCCCTGAAACATATTTCAGGAAACATTACCATGTTCATTGTTCCAATGCCTCCAATAAACAAACACATTTGTGCTTAAAACACCATATTGTGGCTAAAGTCACACAGCTGTCAGCTTGGCTCAGTTGGTATTACTCTCACTCCAGGGACAGTAGGGTCTGTGCGGGTGTGTGCCCCATGTTAGGACTTTGACCTGATAGACCAGCCTGACAATCCAAAGCAGGACTGAGGGATACTGCATTGAACAGATCCCGGTATTCTATCTATAGTGGTTTATTATTTGGAGGTCTGCTTACCTGTCTAGAAAGTATTAACCACACATTAACAAGAGACACGCCTTCTAGACTGTGTACGTGGCGGTAACTGCTGGAGTCTAAGCTACTAAATCCACGTCGCTTTCCACTTATATAATAATAATAATGCTTGCATTTGATATAGCACCTTTTATGTCTTCTAGACAACTTGAAGTGCTTCACAGAATGCACTGTAAAGTTAATTGATTGTATATTTGTTGGTAGCAGCCAATTGCGCACAACAGTGTCTCACAAACAATCATGGATATAAAATGACCAATATTTATTATTGTGTTTTATTTTGCACGGATTATGATTCGGCGCGTGTCTTTGGAGTAAGAAAACTTGCCAAGGTTTCGCCCTCATCTGTCTGAATTCAATCACAGGTCTCACACTTGTAACCACTGAGCTACAGGAGCTCCATCCTACTCTACGCTTTATTCATGTAGTTCAACGGTTAGAGCGCTCGCCTTAGAAGCCTTCCTGAGTTAAATTGTAAGCAGGCGGTGAATCCTTGGGAAAAATTCCTTACTCCTCACGTCTAATAATAATCCCTCTCAAAAAAGTTGCTGATTTCAACAGGTTACAATATCACAAAGCCGCAACAGGTTCATGTGGGTTGATGGTAACATATTGTCCAATGTAGGAAGCTTATTCAGTAAACGTCTCTGTGGTACCTGTGCCTCTGGTCTGGGTTGTTGGAGATGGTTTAGGATTCGGACCCTCGGCCATGGTAATTCTGGAAGATCAGAAATCCTCTGGAATCAACTACAAAACATTTTATTACATTTATAATAACAAGCATTATATTAGCATTTAGAGAGCACCAATATATAACGAGTAATAAGTGGAACAAGAGTAAATGAGACCTTGGAGATTTTTGACTCCCTCTTGGTGACATCCTCCGCAGATATCAGGTCAACTTCCACATGTACTCGGATGACACCCAACTCCCTCTGTCTGCCTTCACCCTTCACTGCAGCACCACAGTGGACTTGACAGACTTCCTGACAGTCATCATATATTGCATGTATGCTAACTTTCCTTAGTTCGTTGTCAAAAAGACAAATGTCCTCCTGATTGGCTGTCGTGGTCGCCTCCACATCGCGGATGCTGAAAGCATCACCATCCATGGATGAAAAAAACATTTCAGTGTGCCTCTCCGAAACAAGGCACTGCACGGACTTTAGAGAGGCTGTGTAACCCGTCACTGACTTGATCACAAAGATACACGTAGACACATAGAGAGGGACAAAGGCACAGAGAGTGGCGTAAACACAAACACATGGATAGTGACAGTCAGAGAAAGAGAGAAACACACACACAGATACATCACAGAGGTATACAGAAAGAGCCAAAGAAAGAGACAGACAGACAGGCAGAGAGAGATACACACAGATATATGTAGAGAGTTACAGAGGGTGGGGGCGACATATACAAAGGCCCAGCGAGACAGACATAGATAGAGAAGCAGACAAATAGAGAGACAGAATCACATATAAGTACACACCCCAAAAAAATAGAAAGACAGAGTCTTAGAGAGAGAGACAGAGTCTGATAGAGAGAGAAAGAGAGAGAGAGAAAGAGGCAGGCAGGCAGGCAGGAAGGCAAGCAGACAGAGATATACATACAAGCAAACCCACACACACACACACACACACACGCATAGAAATCCTCTGGTTTGAGAGGCGAGGACTGTTACCACAGAGCTACAGGACTCCATGTTGGCTTTTATCTCAAGGGGCTGGAATATAAAGTAGAGGAAATGTCACTTCAATTCTACAGAGCCTTGGTCAGGCATCATATGGAGATTGTGGTCAGTTTGGGGGACCGCACCTCAGGAAGGAGATATTGTCTTTGATTTATCAGAATGATCCCAGGCCCTAAAGGGTTGCAATACAAGGACAGGTTGTATTAACGTGGTCCCTATTCCCTTGAGTTCAGAGGTTTGAGGGCTGATCTGATTGAGGTGTTTCGAATAATGTTGGCATTTCATGGAGCAGCGAAAGCTAAATGGTTTCCTCTGGTGCAGAATGCAGAACAGAGTGATGCGAGCATCATCTTAAAATGGAAGCCAGGTCATTTAGGAGGGAAATAAGCCGAATGCTGGTGAGAATCTGGCTCTCTCTCTATCTCTCTATCCCAAAATAATCCATTTACATTTTCAAGACGGTGGTGGATAAATACTTGTGAGGTCAGGGTATTAAGGGATATGGGGTAAGGAAGGATAACTTGATTTAAGATCCTGATCAGCCGTGATCATACAAAGTTGCGGAACAGGCTCGAGGGGCTGAATCGCCTGCTCCTTTTTCTATGCCTATGTGTCTGCATCACATTTAGCAAATGAACACATTTAGATTTCTTACTGAAAAGCACTTAGACATCAATGTATTAACATCTGCTGTATTCCCTGCTCCACAGTCAGTCACAGTGAGAAGTCAGGGCGTTCTCAATCAACAGCTAGAGCCCAGGCTTCCTGTGCAGCCGCCATCTCACGGTTTGTACAGAAAGACAGGAAACTAGACTAACCACAGAGGACGTGCAGAGCTGAACTCACAGCCTCTTGTTCCTCTCTGCTGCTGACAGTCATAGCACAAGAGCAAAGGGCAGAAACAACATGGAAACCAAACACAGCTCAAATACACCATCAACACACAGCAACAGCTCACACTGGGCTGGTTGGTTTCACTGACAATCAGACGGTTGAGAATGTGGATTCGGTGTAAATCCTGTTAAGTTGAGCATCAAAACCATGGTATATTGAGATCCCTGTGTGGCCACAATCAGGGCGTTACCCTCACAGCCCAGAGCTGCAGTTTATATCATTATGAACAGAGAAACGGTAACGTTTGCACAAACACAACATTTCCTCTCTGGGCCCCAGTGAGACTGTGTAACCTGTCACTGACTGGAACACAAGAGCCACACGCAGACACAGAGAGGCAGAGAGATACAGACACACACAGGCACAGAGAGAGATACAGACACACACAGGCACAGAGAGAGATACAGACACACACAGGCACAGAGAGAGATACAGACACACAGGCACAGAGAGAGATACAGACACACACAGGCACAGAGAGAGATACAGACACACAGGCACAGAGAGAGGCAGAGAGGGAGACACACGGTTACACAGGTACACGGACAGAGAGATAGAGAGAGACACGGATAAACTGAGAGAAATCCAGAGAGAGGGAAAGAGAGATAGACACACATACACATAGCCAGAGGGAGATATACACAAATAGAGAGATGGGGAATGGAGTATTACACATAGAATGTGATCCATCCATCGACTAACAAGCGACTCACTAGTTACAGCCAGATAATCAGTGGAGTTTGTGGAGTCAGGAAACTTCTCAAGAGTGCAACAGACAGCCCTGAATTTCATGAACCTCTTAGCAGTTTCCAAATCAATCAATTCCCTCCCTCTCTCTCTCTCTCTTTCCCTCCCTCTCTCCCGACCTCCCTCCCTCAAATCACTCGATTCCCTCGCTCCTCCCTCCCTCCCTCATCCACAACCTGCTTACCCCACAACTTCACCAACGGCAGCCTCCGCCCGGTTGTCTCCAGCCTCCCTTTGTGTCACTTGTGCCCTCCATTCCACCATCGGTGGCCGTGACTTCAGCCAATGTGCCCCGAAAGTCTGGAACTCTCTGCCTCAATCCCTCCGCCAATCCACCTCCCTCCCTACAAGTTCTCCATAAAGATCTTCCATTGCTGATCTTGCTAATGGCCAGTTCCCCTCTCCCTCTCCCCCCCACGTGGCTTGTGAACAGACTCCATCACTGCCAATCCCTCCGTGTAAATCGACCTTGTTGCTCTACACTACAGGACTGACCCCACAGAGCTGCAGATGTGAAGTGACCTGGAGCTGAGGCTAAACATTAATGTCAATGACTGAGAGCCGGAGCCTACCTCGTTGCTGCTGTCTGTGTACAGCTGCTGATGGGGGTGAATGGCCACCTCCTGGCCCCTCACTCTCGCTATCCCTGAGCTGCCGATCTCCTGTTCAGAGCAAAGGAAATGTTGACTTGCTGTTCCTGCCTAAGACATACCAACCCTCAAACCCGCTGCCTGTCAGTCTGTCTGTCTGACTTCTGGTGACACAGTCACTCTCCTTCCTCTCTGAACACTGGTTGGCTCAAGGCTCCAGTTGCTCATAATGTGCTGTAAGGATCTGATTAGTTTGTATAAAGTCACTTTTGCCAAATTGCCATCTTTACAGTATATTCTGTGAAGCATTTTGGGATGTCAATAAGATGTGAACAGGGCTGTATCAAATGTAAGGATTATTATTATTATTATAAAGGCCCTTTAGCCTAAGTGCTATCTTTACAGCAGCCGCCTCCTGTCATCACAGTACACAGCTGTGTATGTGTCAGAATCCAGACCTCCCCCAACAACCCCTCACCCTCCCCTCGCACAATTCCTGACGTTCTCTACTCTCATAGTAAATGAATCATTCCCTTTGTCTGTGTGATTGGGATCTCATTGGAGCTGAACGTACCCGAAGATGGCAGACACGCCAGGCAATGAGATGTGGGAATCCTACCAATAGTCTCTAATGGTCTAGTCTGGATCCTGAATTATGGAGGTCCACAGTATCCCGGGGCGCTCTCTCTCACACCTGATGGCAGTACAGACAAGGCTTTAGCCTGGCAGACTCCAGCAGTTAACCCGAACACAAACAGTGGTCCCCAAGCCTTGGCTCTCCCTAACCTGCACCTGATACTCTACTGAATGAGGTCAGTGTGATGTGTCCCTCCGCGGAGAGAGAAAGTCAGTGTGTGCATCCCATTCCAGTAATCTATCTCTGGCATTTCTATGTTGAGATGGGAATTCTCAGAGACCTGGCTTACAAAAAAATATAAATGGTTATTCAGAAATTGCCATTGAAACACAAAACCCGTGTCCTATACCCACCTGTCTTGGTGCCTCCTAAAGTACTGCTGAAGGATTATCTCTTCAATCCCAATCAAAGTGTTCTGTACAGCAACATATTGCAATCATTCTGGGCCTTGCACTTGAGCAGGACTTCCTGTTCTAGGACCTTTTGGGTCTCCTCTGAGACATCTCCTTTCAAGAAAATAATAATCCATGATAATCTAACCCTCGCTCAGGGGATGGATTGATGTATGAGAGGGAGATGGATCGAGATAGATCCTCGATGTCAAGATCCTCACATTTGTATTCAAACCCCTCCACTCCTCTGCAACCGCTAACTCTCTGACATCCTCTCCACTTATAAAATTATCGGTTGCCTTCGCTCTCTTCCTTTTCCCACGAATCCTCCGCTCCAGCATCCGTAGCTGTGCCATCGGCCACTATACCCCGAGGCCCTGGAAATCCCTTCCTCATTCACTTCACCTCGCCCCATCATTTCCTATTTTCAGGTCTCGGCTAAAAACCTTTACTTTCGCCCGTGCTTTGCTGTCACCTTCTCATTCACCCCCTGGCTAGGCCCCGGGATGCTTGATCGGGAAGCGCTCTGAGACGCCGTGCGGCGTGGAGTGAGGGCGCTGTATCAATCCAAGTTGTTGTTGTTGTTTACAGTGTGCGGGGCACTGCCCTCCCTAACCACGCACAGCATCAACAAAAGCAGTACAATTGTATAGCGCCTGTCACCTCAGGACACAGAGCACACAGTTTGAAGGGCACAGCCCTCCCTACACACACACGCAGACACGTACAGAGAGCCTAGGACAGGCATGACACACAGTGGTAGGGGGTGGTGGTGGCACTGCTTTCCCTGCTACATCGTCAGCCACAATCAGCCAAACTCAGGGCGTTTTCAGTCGGCAAATAAAGCCAAGGCTTTGTGTTCTGTCTGCTTGTTTGTGCAGAAAGACAGGAAACGAGGCATTGGTATATATAATCACAGAGGACGTGCAGAGCTGAACTCACAGCCTCTTGTTCCTCTCTGCTGCTGACAGTCACAGCACGACAGCAAAGGGCAAAAACAACATGAAAACCACACACAGCTCAAATACACCATCAACACACAGAGACAGCTCACCCTGGGCTGGTTTGTTTCACAGACAATCCACGGTTGAGAATATATTAATATATATTTACGTGTAAATCCTGTTAATTTGAGCTGTGAAACCACGCAGTGTTGAGTTTATTGCAATCGCAATCGGGGAGATACCCTCAGCCCAGAGCTGCACTTTATATATTTATCAACAGACTAACAGCAGCGTTTCCTCAAACACAACATCCTCCCTCTGGGCCCCAAGGCCTTAATGTAACCAGTTCCTGACTGGAACAGAAACTCAAACAGACAGACGGAGAGAGCAATACACACACACAGAGATATATAAAGAGAGAAAATAGCAATGGAGACACAAAGAAATACACAGACAGAGAGACAGTATGTCAACACACACACTCACTCACGCACACACAGGCGCAGAGAGAGAGCTATACACACACAAACACATAGAGCAACACACTCAGAGACAGACCGACAGAGAGAGATGCACATACACAGACAGGCAGACACACAGGAACTTGGGCTTGCTAGGCCAGTGCTCTAACCACTGAGATAAAGTCACTACATGTGTCTCTCTCTGTCTCTTGCTATCTTTCACTTTCTCTCCATCCCTCTCGTCTCTCCCCCTCCAGTATCTCTCTCTATCGACCCGATGTCCTCTTGCTTGCGAGGGCTCTAAACACTGAGCTGGTGCTGAGGTTAAACATTAATGTAAATGATAACATTGAGCCTACCTTGGTGCTGCTGATGGGGGTGAATGGCCACCTCCTGGCCTCTCTCTCTCTCTTTCTCTTGTTCAGCCCAAAGGAAATGTTCACTTGCTGTCTCTGCCTTCGACACAGTGACCAACAAAGCCGCTGCCTCCTGACCGTTTAGTGTCTGTGTGTGTCTGGCATTTTTCACAGCTCATCGCACAAGCAGTTCTCTCCCACACATCTCAATGCTCTTCAAACAGTACTCTGTAAAATGATTCAACTGTATATCTGTGGGAGATAATCACTTTCTATTGCACAATGCAGTATCCCACAGACAAAGTTGGATTGAGTGACTGAATTAGCATTTGTTTATAAGAAATTGTTATCTCCATAAATATCTTGTCTCTCTCTGTCAAAAAGCAACCTGATTCCTAATAACTTCCCAATAAAGGCTGTGATACGCACAGAAAGAAGTAGATACAACAACAAACACAATTAAATACATAGAGCGACTTTCACGTCAGGAGACACAAACACTGAGATATAAATCGGCTGAGATATATAGAAACATACACACACAGAGAGAGTCAGAAGCAGAGAGCGTTAGTGAGACACAACGATACATAAAGACAGGGAGTATACAAACAAACACACAGACAGTGAGATACAGAGGCACACAGAGTGATTGACAGAAATAGACTGAGAGAAAGTGAGGGGAGTGGGTGTGTTCTTGGGGTGGGGGTGTTATGCAGAAAACCGCAAGACGTATACACACGCGTATATGAAAACATACAAACACATGGAATAGGGAAACACAGACACTTCAGACTGAGACAGACAGATACAGAGATATAGGTTCACACTCAGAAGCAGAACCAGAGGTAGACAAAAACACAGAGAGTTACAGAAACATGCACATGATACACAGAGATACACATACAGATACATACAGGAGAGAGATGCACAGATATGTGCATTCACACACAGAAAGTGACTCTCACAGACCTGGTTGTGATACACAGCCCGGGACAGGCAGAGCACACAGTATGGGGAGGGGGTCGGGGGATGTGCTCCCAACTGCATAGTTGGGCACAGTCAGAATTCATGGCGTTCCCATTCAACATCTGAAGCTCAGGCTTCCTGTTCTGCATCCGCCACATTGTTTGTACAGAATGACAGGAAATTGGACGGGCAGAGTTCAAATCACAGCGTATTCTTACTCTGAACTGCTGACAGTCGCAGCTCGAAAACAAAGTGCAAAAATAACATGGAAATCAAACACAGCTAAAACATACCATGAAGATACATCAACGGGTTAAACTGAGCTGGTTTGTTTTACTGACAATCGGACGGCTGAGAATGTAGAATTGTTGTAAATGCAGTTAATTTCAGCTGTAAAGTCGTACTTTATTGAGTTACTTAGGTAACCAGAATGTTCTGTTAGCCACAAAACAGGGAACTGCGGGCTGTAACCTTAGCAACAGGGAAAACAGCGACATTCCCATTAACAAACCATTTCCTGTGGGCCCCAGTAGGACTCGTTAACCTGTATCTGACTGGAACAAAGTGACATATACTGGCAGCCAGTGAAATCAATACAGAGACTACTCACACACACCCAGCCAGTCAGAGATACACAAAGACCGAGTGACATGAACGCAGACACAAACATATATATGTGTGTTAAATTCACTTGTCTAATCTTAATTGGGATGTTACCCAAACAGCTCGAAGTTGCAGATTATGTCTTTATTTTCTTAGCAAAAGACCCAGAAAAGGGCTAGCACATGTCTGGGTAAAACGGCAAGTCTACTCTTGGATACCGAGGCCAAGTAAAGCTTGTTCTGAGACAGCACCTCCATGTCTCAACACACACGCAGACAACAACAACAACTTCGATTTACGTAGTGCCCTCCACGCCGGACAGCATCTCAGTGTGCTTCAAATACACAGATGCCCACACTGATAAACACACACACATGACACAATACACACATTTGAGACAGCGAGAGAGAGAGAGAGAGTGAGAGGGAGAGAGAGAGGGGGAGGGGGAGATTCGTAGGAGAATAAGGTGGGAGGGAAACACAGTTACACAGTGAGGAATAGATGCTGGCATACATGTACATGTATATCGAGAGAACAATAGAGAACCACACATGTGGAATTCAATACAGAGAGACAGAGATATAGACACAAATGTATGAGCACAGTAACTAGATAGTGAAAAATGTGCAAGAATATAAATAGAGGGGGAGCGAGAGAAGGATACAGGCAGAGAGATGTACTCACACACACACATTGACTAGCATACACATCCACTCATACATACGGAGTGGTAGCGATACACATACAGATATATAAACACACAGATACAATCACGCACCTGGAAAGAGAAGGCACACACATACCTGCACATAAAGATGCAAACGAAAAAACATAGATACGCAAATATAGAGGCAGATACACACATATTCAGACAGATTTAGATACACACAGTCACAGATAGATACAAACACAAACACTCAGCAACACATTGATAGTCAGAGAGATATATAGATACATATAGACATGGTGATATTCAATGACACGCACAAACTTAGAATCAAATTCACAGACACATAGAGTGCGATTGATGCAGACAGACATAAAGGAATGCTTAAGAAGAGAGAATAAATGACAGTGCAATGCAATACAGACGAACAAAAAACTGCATACAGATGCATATCACAGAGAGATAGGGACACACCATGACAAAGAGAGAGAGTCAAACACAGACACGTGCAGATATGCACACACACTCTCATAAAAACAGAGAGAAAGTCAGAGACACAGCGAGATACACAGCCAAACACAGTTTGATAGAGAGATTTAATAGGTATGCATGTAGACAAAATGGCAGAGAGAGAGAGGTAAAGATTCACAGAGAGAAAATACTTGAAGTTAAATAGTGCATAATTATTTTCTCCGCAACACTAAAAATGGTTGTCACAGGCCGGGTATCGCATAATGTCTGCTCTAGACACCGAGGCTACTAAACCAGCGTGCATGCCAGCACATCCATATCTTCACATACACACACAGACAAAAACAACTAGGCGCACACATAAACATATGTGCACACAGAGATACTGTCACCACACAGAAATGTACGTAAGGCCAAACGGGAAAGGTGATCCATCAATTGAGTAAGAACCTAGCTCCAACTTACTGCTATGTAAAGAATGATGGGAAGAGAGAGAGAGATGAATAGAAACACTCAGTCAGAAGCAAAGCGGTAGTGGGAGAGATACAGAGATACATACTGACAGAGATATATACAAAGAAACACACATATAGAGATAGATACAGAGAAACATCTGGAGAGTTTGACACTGCCAGATGTAGGAAAATACAGACAGATATAAACAAGGAGAGACAAAGACACAGAGCAATATGCACACGTACACATGTAGAGAGCGACAGATATATAGGTTTACATATACCCAGATATAAGTGAGATACACATATATGATCACCGACAGATACAGAGATTACACACATATTGGGAGATTGACTGGTACGTAGGTGTGTGGGAGTGCAGGCAGGCATGCAGACAGGCAGGCGTGCAGTGTGGCACTCAAGGATTGCTTTCGTCACTGAAGTCTGGTAATTCTGGTGCATGGAAGCACATCCACGTCTCCCCACCATATCTACACCCCACCCTCTCACCCACACACACACAAAGACACCCCCCACCCCCCCATCCATATGCACTACAGAGCGAAGCAACAATAATAAAATGACACTGGTAAAGCACCTTTCATGTGGGGAGGATTTCCACTGGCACTAGATAGTCAGTGTTTCAGACTGGAGCAATGGTCGGGATCGGGTAGATTGGAGGGAAAGGAACGGGATTTGGGATGACCATTGGGACCGTCGAAGTTGAGGGCCTGAGGCCTTACTTAAAGTAACCCAGGGAGAGGGCGAAGCCCAGGGACTTCAAAATGGAATTGCTTAGGTTGGGGAAGTCTAGCTGAAGCCTCGCCCGCCGATAGTGGAGTGGGTGGATCGGGTGTCAAGGAGCAAACCAGAGACCACTGAGTGAGTAATTGGCAGGTTGGCAGACGGTTAGTTGGTCGCAGATAGAAGATGGAGCAAAGCCATGCAAGACGTTAAAGAGGTGAACTAGGATCTAGAATTTAATCCTCTGGGTGATGTGAAGGATACGTTGTCAGGTGAAAATGGGGGAGAAGGGATTCCAGAGATTGTTTTGTGGAACACGGCGTGTAGATTTCTGGAAGCTCTTTTGTCTATGGAGGAAGGCATTGGGAAGGCTGTCAAGCAGGGTATGGGCTTACACTCTACTGGTCATATTTCTCGAACCTGAGGGCTGAGGTAGTGGCGCGTTTAGGCAAAGCTGCGGAGTTGAGGGAAGACAGAGTGGGTCATGGCTTGGATGTGGGGGAGTAAAGACTGTTGAAGATCGATAAAGACACCAGGTTTCCTGACTGGCTTGGTGACGTAGAGTTTCCAAACATGGAGGCTGACAATGCCGGATGCTTGAAGGCGCACCCAACATCACATTAAACCTATCCACATTTCATTCGAGCATGCTGCTAATTCTTGGAAAATAGATTACATTTAAGAGCAGCTGATTGCATTCAGCCAAAATATTAGATGAAGAATTCCAGGAGAGTAGAATCCTTTAGCTCAGTGTTCAGAACATTAACTTTGCAAGCGATAGACATAGGCTTGATTCTAAGCAGAGCGAAATGTTGAATACGTTTCTTCACTCCATATACAACCTTTTGTTCAGCCGACTGAAGGATCTTAACACTTGTGCTAATAATCCCTTCGAAATGATTGAAAAAATGGTCAGTCATTCCATGAGAGGTTTCGATGTTGTTGTGTGCAACTGGTCGCTACTTTTCACCCAACAACATATATAGTGAATCAACTTAATATTAAATTTGTTCAAGTACTTTGAGATATCTGGAAGATACGACGAATTGCTATATTAAATGCACAGATTATTATTGAATTATAGCAATATAGGATCCTAATACACTTGGGTTATAAAATAATTCCTAATAACTGTAATTGGAGAAAATCATACATATGGATAATTTCATTTTCATGCTGAATATTCTTGAGATTGTGCATTATAGAGGCAGCCAGCGGAAAGGCAGTTCCTCTCTCTCAGTTTCCTGGCCGACAATTTTCCAGATAAATTCCTCAACTGTTTATTTGTGTAACATTGCCTGGGGAGAACTGAAAAGTGTGCAAATATTTACGAAAACTGCTGGTATTTTGTATATGCATTCAGTGAAATTTTGTACATTTCTGTGGAGCACAAAAATGTTTGTTGTTCTTGACGTACTTATTGCTGCCTACTTACATTATCTTACACTTGATTGATGGAAACGTAACATGAGTAAATAAGGCATATGAGATAGTTGCAAACCACAATTATTAATCATTTATTTCTGCCATCTGCATGATTCACGAAGATAGCCAATCTTTCCTTATGCATTGTGTATAAAGAGCATATTTAGAGGCAGCGAACTGTATGAATGCCGTAACGCACACTTGCTCACAGAGCTGTTTAAGTTGAGAATTTTAGATTCCAGTATCAACTCATCTTCATATCTCTCGAGATCCTAGCAGCTCCTACCTCTCCTACCATTTTACTTCCCAATCAAATGCCAGCCCATTCTGCTTTGCTGGCTCTGACCTCCATTCAACAAGCAGAGGCCACGATTTCGGCCATTGTGGATTTCTGTAGCTCAGCAACAACAACAAAATTACATTTATGGAGAGCCTTTCACATTGGGAGATTGTGCCAAGGCGATGAACAGTCAGGTCTGGACCCGAGGAAGGGGGAGGGGTAGAGGGGGGACTCGGGAGAGAGGTAGGAGGGCAGTGAGAGAGTTGGGAGGGCAGCAGATGCCAATGTTGAACAGGAGATTCTTGAGAGCGACCCTGTAAGAGGCGAGGAAGGGAGCGAGGCGAAGATGCTATGGGATAGAGTTCCAGAGTGTGAGTAACGCTTTCCAATCTCAGTGCGTTTCCAGTCAACAACTAAAGATCTGGCTTCTCGTTGGCGTGGCACAGAGTTCAGGAAACCGTGCTGCGGGATAACTAACAACAGCAGATGTGCAGAGCTGAAATCACAGCCGCTTGTTCCTCTCTGCTGCTGACATTTGCAGCACGAGAGCCCAGGTCAAAACAAATCACCATGGAAACCAAACACATCTAAAATATAGCATAAATATACAACGGCAGCTCAAACTGGGAAAGTTAGTTTCAAGTACAATCGGTATGTTGCGAATGTAAAGTTGGTGTAAAGCCATGTTGCATTAATCTCAGTTACCCGCACAGCAAAGAATTTTAGTTTAGATGTTTATTAAAAATTAAACTGCATCGTTTCCACAAACACACAATTTCCTCTCTGGGACTCAGTGAGATTGTGTAACCAGATATTGGCAAGGCATAAAAGTGACTTAGGCAGGGAATACTCCCACTCAGCTCCTGTTTACCCAACAGCCAAATCACAAACTCAACAATGATAATAATCCTTGCTTTTGATATAGCGCTTTTCACATCTTATCGACGTCTCAGAGCGCTTCACAGAACATGCTGTAAATTGAATTGATTACATTTGTGGACGCATCGGACAGGGTACGGTAATGGGTAGATCAGTAACAGACTGGTTTTCTGGAGAGGCAGCCGTTGGGGCCGGGATGAATAGACTAGACCTCAATAACCAATATTAGCACCAAGCAACACTGCCACACGGATAAGAGACACAGCTGCAAGTTTGATCAAGCAGACATGTGGCACCATGGGATATACTCACAGATAGAGAGTGCATCACACACACTCACAGGCCTCTCTGAGTGACTGTCTAGCTCTTTGTTTCTCAAACACTCACAGGCCTCAGTCTCTGGTCATCAGAAATCACAGACACAGACACTCACTGGCATATACTGTACTCAGTCACGCACACACACACACAGACACACACACAAACACAGACATACACACACAGACATACACACACAAACACAGACATACACACACAGACACAATGGAGTCTGTTGCCTCCTGTGACTGATAATATTATTCTTTGCGTTTGACACAGCACCTTACCAAGTGTTCGAGATTTCTCTTAGCATTGCGCAGGATATACACTAAAGTGTAGTGACTGTGTGTTTTGTGGGCATGGCAGCAAATTCCACTGAGTGATATCCCGTGGATTGAGTGATCACATTATTATTATTGTTGTGAAGGGATTATTATCCACAGGAAAAGCGATCACCAATCGACCAACATGCGTGTCCCTGCCTATCAGCTTCCTGCAGCTCAAACCTTGCGCAAGTTTCCTTACTCCACACACGCGCCTTATAGTAATCCCTCAAAAAGAATTGTTAATTTCAATTCATGTCTGTTTAAGCGCTCTGAGACGCCGTGCGGCGTGGAGGGCGCTATATAAATCGAAGTTGTTGTTGTTGTTATTGTCTGTAACAGGTGTGGAATTGGCTATGGCAATACAACCACAAATGTATAGTCACTTCACTTTACAGTATATTCTGAAGCGCATTGAGATGTCTGGAATACATGTTAAAGGGGCCATACTAATTGTAAGGATTATTACTAACTGTACTATTATTGATGCTGGTAAACAGAGGCTTGAGTGAAGAAATGAAAATTACGCAACATTTCACGCTGTCCCACCCGGGAATCCAACCCAGGCCCTTTTGCTAGCGAACTGTACTCTGCTCACACACAATCTCTCACACGCACTCACATACTCACATACTCTAAGTCCCACATCCACACACACACTCACATTCACGCAGATACATACATACAGTTACATACACACAATGCATATGCCCACTCTCACTTTCACACACTCTTACGAACACACACTCTCACACACCACATAACCAGACACATTGGCTGCCATATTTGGCTCATAAAATGTACAGTCAATTTAATTTATTGTGTACCCTGTGAATCGCTTTGTGATGTCTCAAAGAAATGATCAGTCACACTATCATAATTACCATCAAACACAGAAAGACACACAGAGATTGGCGATAGTGTGTATGTGTGTGTGACAGAATGAATGTACCTGCAGTGTTATATGTGGCTACTGACATCCAGAGACAGAGGCCTGTATGTGCCAGATAGACACAGAGACATTTGTGAGGGTCTCTGTGTGAGTGTAGTTGAGCCTACATAGCTTCATAGATTCATAGAATTTTACGGCACAAAAGGAGGCCATTCGGCCAATCTAGACTGTGCCGGCTCTTTGAAAAGAGCGATTCAGTCCCACTGCCCTGCAAGGTCCCCATAGCCTAATAGACCTGTTCTCCCTAAATAAAGATCTAATTCCCTTTTAAAAGTTGTTATCGAATCAGCCACCACCACCTTTTCAGGTAATGCGTTCCAGATTCGAACAACGCGCTGAGTGAAAAAACTTCTCCTCAGCTCCCCTCTATTTCGCTTTGAAACTAATTTAAATCTGTGACCACGAGTCACAGATTCGCGCACGAGTGGAAATAGTTTGTCTTTATTTGCCCTGTCGAAACCCCTCATGAACTTATAAACCACTATTAGGTCTCCCCTCAATCTTCTCTGTTCCAGAGAGAATAACCCTAGCCTATCTAGCCTCTCCTCATAGCTGAAATCCCTCAATACTGGCACCATCCTAGTAAATCTTCTTTGTACCTATCCAATGTCTTCACATTCTTTCTATAGTGTGGTGACCAGAATTTAACACAGTATTCCAGCTGAGGACTCATCAAAGATTTATAGAGGTTATTCAGCACTTCCTGACTTTTGTACTCTATACCCCTATTTATAAAGCCTAGTATCCCATATGCCTTCTTAACAGCCTTGTCTACCTGTCCTGCCACCTTTAACGAGTCACTAAAACAAATCCCCAACAAGTCTCTCTGTTCCTTCACACCATTTAAAATTGTACTATCTAGCCTATATTGCCTC
Source organism: Hydrolagus colliei (assembly GCA_035084275.1). NCBI lineage: Eukaryota > Metazoa > Chordata > Chondrichthyes > Chimaeriformes > Chimaeridae > Hydrolagus > Hydrolagus colliei. Next base: position 1,176,055 of record JAYJKW010000376.1, read on the forward strand.
CCTTCATTTATTCTCCCAAAATGCATCACCTCACACTTCTCTGCATTAAACTTCATATGCCATGTGTCTGCCCACTTTACCAATTTGTCTATATCCTCTTGCAGATGGCTACTATCCTCCTCACTATTTACTATTCTCCCTAACTTAGCGTCATCTGCAAACTTGGAAACTGTACTCCCTACACCCAAGTCCAGATCATTGATGTAGATTACAAAGAGCAATGGTCCCAAAACCGATCCCTGTGGCACACCACTGCTCACTTCCCTCCAGTCTGAATAACAGCCGCTCACTACAACTCTCTGCTTTCTGTCTCGCAGCCAGTTGTGGATCCACGCTGCCACTGTCCCTTTTACGCCATGGGCCTTTAATTTCCTAATAAGTCTCTCATGTGGCACCTTGTCAAATGCCTTTTGAAAGTCCATGTAAACTACATCAACTGCGCTACCATTATCCACCCATTCCGTTACCTCATCAAAAAATTCTATCCGATTTGTAAGGCAAGATTTGCCTTCAACAAATCCATGTTGATTTTCCTTCATTAGCCTATATCTTTCTAAGTGAAGATCTACCTTGTCCCTGATTATGGACTCCAGAAATTTGCCCACCACCGACGTTAGACTGATTGGTCTGCAGTTACCAGGCTTGTCCTTCTGCGCCTTTGTATACAAGGGAGTAACATTAGCTATCCTCCAGTCCTCTAGCACGACCCCTATGTCGAAGGAAGATTGAAAGATCGTGGCCAGAGTCTCTGCTATTTGCTCCCGTGCCAGAGGATTATCAAATTAATATATTAAGAATTTATCTGCTGAACTGTACTTGGCACATGAGAAAACCCCTTGTATCCAGGTGAGACAGGCCTCACAAACTGATATAAATATTCACCACAGCGCAGACAGCACAACAGAAAAATTATATGTTAATTTTAAATCATTTAGTTTGTTATTTACTCTGTTAATTCCGATTTTCTCTATTGTGCTGTCCATTCTCTCCTACTGGAGAGACAAGCGACAGTTCTAATGCTGGCTATGATCTGGAACTCTCCTCAAACTTGACTAAAGGGAGCAGCACTTCTCAGAAATTCATACCTAACCATTCTGACAAGCCAATGTGTGTTTTACTGACTGACAGAGTGGCTGAGGGTCACAGCAATCTACCCAGAATCAAACACGTATAGAACCCATCTGATGCTATTGTATTTGACCCTGACGTGGCCTCCAGTTAGTGTCCAACCAACAGAGGATTGAGCTGTGGTGAGCAGAGGAGACTTAGATAAAATCCATACTCCTCTTAAACATTCTATCAACAAGGATTATAAACACTAGTGGAAACACTGGGACGGATTCCAACTTGAAACTGTTAACACTTAACTTACTGAACTGTACTTAAAACACGAACAACTGCTGTGTAGATAAGGTCCCAATTGATAAAGGGTATTTACACCTTGACTGCTCCTACATATTGTCCTTGAAAATAAACTGTGTTGATGATTTGACTTGAGCTCTGATTTTCTAGATCAAATTGCACATTGCTGTTTTCTGCCCATTGTGTTCATGTGTCAGTATCAGTCAGCAGCTGTGTCCTTCCATAGCTCTTGTCCACATTACCCCTATTGTACTATCATAAATTGGCAAAGTAATGAATATTTGTGGCGGGGGAATTGTTGCCGAAGGAATCACCGTGGGGATGGACATGTTCCATTGCCTCCTCAATCCTCGTTAGCTGTGCTCAGTAACAAGGAGTCACTGGAATTGTGTGTAGATTGGTAGTTGATGAACTACCAATCCCCCCCCCCCCCCCACCGGCTGTTTGTGGGGGAGGCTGCCGGGCGCCATCGGCTGCCGCGTTTCACCCACAAAACACACAGTCACTTCACCGGACATTGAGACCCGTGAAGAGATTCCAGGTGAGGAGAGGACGGGACAAAACGCCCGGAAAATGGTGGATTATTATCCCTGTTATTGTGGCTCTCACAGCGTCTCTCTGCGTTTCTCTCAGTCACTCTCCCACGAAACACACAGTCACTAACCCGTGACCCCCCAACACAGTCACTACACTGTGACCCTCAAACACAGTCACTAAACTCTGACCCTCACACACAGTCACTACATTGTGAACCCCCTGACCACACAGTCACTACACTTGACAGTGAACGAGCATTTCCGGTGCGCGTCCCGTGACTGGTTTGAGGCGCCAGACGCCAGCGTTACTAATATTATTATTAATGTTATATTATTATTAAATGTGTAGCCTCATTTACCTCAGAGACTTTCGGCGGTAAAATTAAACAGCCGTTGGCTGCGCGCGCAGCTCCAACCGTCGCCTCCCCCGAGCACTGACAGTTTGACGTTTTTCAAATTGGGCTAAAATGGGCGGAGCCGCGCAACGGGGCGGGGTCTGCGGGTCACGTGGAAGCGAGCGCTTGGCCTTGTGGGCCACGTGAAGCGGGCGGGCCTGGTGGGTCACGTGGCAGGGGGCGGGCCTGGCTGGTCACATGGCGTACCTCACTCTGCCCCCCCACCTACTCCCCCACCCCCACCACCAACCATTCTGTATGTATATACACACACAGTATATACTCAGTGTACACTCACGGACAGGCAGACAGACAGTCTGAACTGGGTCTCTCTCACTTGGCTGCTCATGTGAAGATTTGCTCTGATGATTTGCTCCACCAGTGGCCCGGTGATAGAGCGTGACGCACACACACAGATATACAGACACACACACACAGATATACAGACACACACACAGATATACAGACACACACACACAGATATACAGACACACACACAGATATACAGACACACACACAGATATATGGACACACACAGATATACAGACACAGACACAGGTATACAGACACAGACACAGGTATACAGACACACACACAGATATACAGACGCACGCAAACAGATATACAGGCACACACACAGATATACAGACGCATACACAGAGATATACAGACGCACACACAGATATAAAAACACACAGTGACTTCACCGGACATTGAGTCCCGTGAACAGATTCCAGATGTGGAGAGGACGGGACAAAACGCCCGGAAAATGGCGGATTATTATCACTGTTATTGTGGGCCTCACTGCGTCTCTCTCTCTCTGTGTGTTTCTCTCAGTCGCTCTCCTACAAAACACAGTCACTACAGTGTGACACTCACACAAATTCACTGCACTGTGGCCCTCCAACACAGTCACTACACTGTGACCCCTCTAAACACAGTCACTACACTGTGACACTCCTAAACACACAGTCGCTAAACTGTGACCATCAAGCACAGTCACTACACTGTGCCCCCCAAAACACAAAGTCACTACACTGTGACCCTCCAACACATTCACTAACCCGTGACCGCTCTAAACACAGTCACTACACTGTGACTCCCCTAAACACACAGTCACTACACTGTGACTCCCCTGAACACACAGTCACTACACTGTGACTCCCCTGAACACACAGTCACTACACTGTGAACCTCAAACAGTCTCTACAATGTGACCCCGCAAAACACATAGTCACTACACTGTGACCCCCTAAACACACAGTCACTACACCGTGAAACCCCTGAACACACAGTCACTACACTTGACAGTGAGCGAGCGTTTGCGGTGCGCGTCCCGTGACTGGCTTTGAGGCGCCAGTCGCCAGCGTCACTAATGTCGTTGTTATTATATTATTATTCAATGTGAAGCCTCTGTTACCTCAGAGACTTTCGGCGGCAAAATTAAACAGCCGTTGGCTACGCGCGCAGCTCCAACCGTCACCTCCCCCCGAGCGCTGGCAGTTTGGCGCTTTTCAAACTGGGATAAAATGGGCGGAGCCGCGCGACGGGACTGGGTCTGCGGGTCACGTGGAAGCGAGCGCTGGGCGTTGTGGGTCACGTGACGGGGGCGGGTCTGGTGGGTCACGTGGCAGGGGGCGGGCCTGGCTGATCACATGGCGTACCTCACTCTGCCCCCCATTTACTTCCTCCCCCCCCCACACCCACCACCAACCATTCTGTATGTATATACACACACAGCATATACTCAGTGTTCACTCACGGACAGGCAGACAGACAGTCTGAACTGGGTCTCTCTCACTTGTCTGCTCATGTGAAGATTTTATCTGATGATTTGCTCCACCAGTGGCCCAGTGATAGAGCGTGACGCACACACACAGATATACAGACACACACACACACAGATATACAGACACATACACACAGATATACAGACGCATAGACAGAGATATACAGACACACACACACACACAGATATACAGACACACACACAGATATATACAGACGCACACACACAGATATACAGACGCATACGCACAGATATACAGACACACACACAGATATACAGACATACATAGAGATATACAGACACACACACACAGATATAGAGAGACACACACACACAGATATACAGACGCACACATTTTCATTTGCAGACACACACACACACACAACAACTTAGATTTATATAGAGCCATCCATGCAGGATGGCGTCTCAGAGCGCTTCTCAATTACAGATCCCGGGGCCAGGGTGAGGGGGAAGAAGGAGTCCAAAAGCTTGGTCGAAAAGAAAGGTCTTTAGCCGAGACCTGAAAGTAGGAAGAGAGGGGGAGAGGTGAAGGGAGTGAGACAGAGTTCCAGAGCCTCGGGGCACAGTGGCTGAAGGCACAGCTGCCGTTGGTGGAATTATGGATTCGGGGGACAAGGCGGAGGACAGACCCAGTACAGCGAAGGCAATGTGTACTGTTGTGAGGAGAGGGGAGGGCGGAGAGGTAGGGGTTGCAGAGGAGTGAACGGATTTGAAAACAAGAGTGAGAATCTTGAAAACGATCCATTCCGGGACACGGAGCCAGCAAAGTCTGGCAAGGACTGGGGTAATAAGGGAGCGAAGTTTGGTGTGGGTTAGAATGCAGGTGGCAGAGTTCTGAAGTGGAGGGATTGCGGGAAAGAGATCCACAATGTGGGGGTAGAGATACTGAATGCTGGAGGGCTAATAGTAGGGAAGCAATTGGTTGGGACCTGAAGCATCCTGGTGTCCACCAAGCAGAAGGAGCGGACAGACTGATTTGGGGCTTAGAGATGATAGAGGTAGGGAGCAGCAAGAACATGGAGAGGTTTGTAGCTTGGAACCAGGTTGTGAAAGAGACAGTGAAGACGGACAAGGATGTGCGTGATCGGTTTGTGGAGCTTGGCCCCAGATGGGACATGAGCTGCAGATTAATGAATAATCTGTAGTTTCTGGAGGGAGAGTTGGGAAGTGAAGCCAGCCAGCAGTAAGTTGTCACAGTCAAACATGTCTCCTGTACGTTGTTTGTGGGAAACATCTGTGTGCTGCCACATTTCGCCCCAAAATACACCATTACTACACTTCACAGTATATCCTTGACATGTCTTGCCAATGTGATAGGTGATGTATTTTTGTATTGACTTTTCCCTGATTCTGACCCAGGCTGTAACAAGTGTCATTCAACTGGTCACTGGCCTTGGACATTCCCAGACTGACGGGCTGTGTACAGGGGCACTGAGAGTATGAGATCTCATGAACTTTACCTGGATGTTGTGGGTGTGAATATTGACATATAAATGGGAGACTGCGCTCACTCTGCCCCCACCCCTTGTTGTGTGTGAGAGGAGCCTCTCAGATCAGGGGGACATCTCCACACTCCCCGGCCACTGTTCTGGGTGCCCACTGTCAGTGGCTGAATAACCACAATTTAAATTTGCCGCCTTGTGTTTGTCCCAGAATGTGTGTCAGGCCCAGGACGTCCTGTGACTGGTCTGCCAATCACCGCTCGTCACTTCTCCCTCCCCTGAGCCCCATCCACACACTCACCCCAGGTCCTCTTGTCTCCTCCGCGTTGTACTGGCACCGACCTCCAGGCTTCTAAGGCTGAAGAAAGATTGATAGGAATAATATTAATCCTTGAATTAGATATAGTTAGCGCTTTTCACATCTTATCAACGCCTCAAAGCGCTACACAGAACATACTGTCAAGCCAATTGCACGTATCAGTGTCCCACGAACAGTCATGCATTGAAAATGATCAATTTTTATTATTGTAGGTTTTTTTTGAATTAATTATTATTATGTGTGCGTGTGTGTGTGTGTGTGTGGAGTAAGGAAACTTGCCCAAGGTTTGGCCGTCATTTGCGGGATTCGAATAAAGGTCTAACGCTTGTACGCCAAGGGCTGTAACCGCTAAGCTGCAGTGATAATAATGATGATCCTTCCTGCATCATGTTTCCTCCATTCCGGATGCTGTGTAGAGTCACTGCTGTCACCTGCTGATCCCAGCCTCTCTTCAGGACCAAAAGACAAACAGAAAATCAATGAATCAATCAATCAAAACTTGCATAATACTTTTATATAATGACTTTCACGTTGAGAGAACGACCTTCCCTTCACCACATCCCCCCCCTCCCCTCCGACTCTCTGTGTCAAGCTCACACCTCTCCAAGTGATCCTTCATTCTCTCTGTGATACCGGATCCCAGTGTGTGTGTAGCCAATGCTATTGAGCTGTGGGGGCTGGGGTCCTGTCGCTCCCTCTCTCCCGTCTTAACTAACGTGGAAACAGACAATGTTTGTCCACAAACCCATCGCCGGGTCTGACATCACAATCCCCCCTGTGATGGCCTGGAGTGTCAGCCTGGAGACATAATGAGGGGAGGGGGGGTCACTCTCTCTGTCACCTGTCAATCACTGGTTACCTGGGAGACGTGGGTGTCTCTCTCTCTCTATCTCTCTCCTGTCAATCACTGGTTTCCTGGGTGACGGGGGTGTCTCTCTCTATCATTCTCTCTGTCTCCTGTCAATCAATGGTTACCTGGGAGACGGGGGTGTCTCTCTCTATCATTCTCTCTGTCTCCTGTCAATCAATGGTTACCTGGGAGACGTGGGTGTCTCTCTCTCTCTCTCTCTCCTGTCAATCACTGGTTACCTGGGTGACGTGGGTGTCTCTCTCTCTCTCTCTCTCTCTCTCCTGTCAATCACTGGTTACCTGGGTGACGGGGTTCGGGGTGTCGCCCTCTCCTGTGAATCACTGGTTACCTGGGAGACAGTGACGCGGAGGCTACTGCGTCATTAAACTGCGTCACATCACGTGCTCAGTGTCCCTGCTGGCGGCGGCAGAGACACAGAGAGAGGAGGAGGCTGAGATGCAGGGACATAGTCAGGGGGAGAGAGAGAGAGAGAGAGAAGGTGAGGCTTTGTGTATATGTGGCTGTGAGAATGTGTGTGTGGGAGTCTGTATCTCAATGTGTGTGTCGCTGTGTGTATGCGCGTGTGCGTGTGAGAGAGTCTGTGTGTGTGTGTGAGAAAGAGTTTGTGTGTGTGTCTCTGTGTGTGTGTGTGTGTGAGAGAGAGAGTCTGTGTGTGTGTCTCTGTGTGTGTGTGTGTGAGAGAGTCTGTGTGTGTGTCTGTGTGTGTGAGAGAGAGTCTGTGTGTGTGTGTGTGAGAGAGTATATGTGTGTGTGAGAGAGTCTGTGTGTGTGTCTGTGTGTGTGAGAGAGAGTCTGTGTGTGTGTGTGTGTGTGTGAGAGAGAGTCTGTGTGTGTGTGTGTGAGAGAGTCTATGTGTGTGTGAGAGAGAGAGTCTGTGTGTGTGTGTGTCTCTGTGTGTCTCTGTGTGTGTGTGTCTCTGTGTGAGTCTGTGTGTGTGTGTCTCTGTGTGAGTCTGTGTGTGTGTGTCTCTGTGTGAGTCTGTGTGTGTGTGTCTCTGTGTGAGTCTGTGTGAGTCTGTGTGTGTCTGTGTGTGTGTGTGTGTGTCTCTGTGTGAGTCTGTGTGTGTGTGTCTCTGTGTGAGTCTGTGTGTGTGTGTGTGTCTCTGTGTGAGTCTGTGTGAGTCTGTGTGTGTCTCTGTGTGAGTCTGTGTGTGTGTGTGTGTCTCTGTGTGAGTCTGTGTGTGTGTGCGTGTGTGAGAGAGAGAGTCTCTGTGTGTGTGAGAGAGAGTCTGTGTGTGTGTGTGTCTCTGTGTCAGTCTGTGTGTGTGTGTCTCTGTGTGAGTCTGTGTGTGTGTGTGTCTCTGTGTCAGTCTGTGTGTGTGTGTCTCTGTGTGAGTCTGTGTGTGTGGGTCTCTGTGTCAGTCTGTGTGTGTGTGTGTGTGTGTGTCTCTGTGTCAGTCTGTGTGTGTGTGTGTGTGCATGAGAATCTGTGTGTGTATCCCTGACCACCCCTCTTGTCTCCCCCAAATGAGATCCTAGTGTGAGGGTGGCTGTTTGTGTACGTGTCTCAGTGTGTGTGTTTCAGTGTGTGTGTGGCTGTGTGTGTGTCTCAGTGTGTGTGTGGTTGTGTGTGTATCTCTGTGTGTGTGTGTGGCTGTGTGTGATGTGTTTATGTAGCTGTGTGTCTCAGTGTGTGTGTATGTGGCTGTGTGTGTGTATCTCAGTGTGTATGTGGGTGGCTGTGTGTGTTTCTCCGTGTGTGTGTGTGTATCTCAGAGTGTATGTGGGTGGCTCTGTGCTTGTCTCAGTGTGTGTGTGTGTGTGGCTGTCTGTGATGTGTGTATGTAGCTGTGTGTCTCAGTGTGTGTTTAAGTGGCTGTGTGTGTGTATCCCAGCGTGTATGTGGATGGCTGTGTGTATGTCTCAGTGTGTGTATGTGGCTGTATGTGTGTGTGTGTCCCCCTGACCCCCCCACCCTTGTCTTCCCTGTAGGTCCTGGTGTGAGGATGAGTGTGTTTGTGTCTGTGCCTCTGTGTGTGTCTCCCTGACCACCCCCCATACCCCCCTCCCCCCCCCCCCCCCTCCATTGTCTCTATAGGAGGTCCTGGATTGTGTGGCTGTGTGTATATGTGTCTGTGTGTGTGTGTGTGTCCCTGACTTCCCATGTCTCCCTGTAGAGGGTCCTGGTATGAGGGTGAGTGTGTCTGTGGCTATGTGTGTGTGTGCCCCTGACCACCCTCTTATCTCCCTATAGGAGGTCCTGGTGTGAGCATGAGTGTGTCTCTGTGTGTGGCTATATGTACATGTGTGTGTGTCTCTGTGTGAGAGTGTGTGTCTGGCTGTGTGAGAGTGTATGTGTGTAAAAGTGTCTTTATGTATGTGGCTGTGTGTGTGGCTGGTGAATGTGTATGTGAGTGTGTGTGCCCCTCTTTCCAATTAGGGGTTCCTTGTGTGATGGTGAGTGTGGTGTGTGTGTGCGTGTCTGTGCATGAGACTGTCTGTCGTGTGTGCCAATGTCTCCCTGACCCCTATCTTGTCTCCCTTGCCCACCAGGTGATCCTGGTGTGAGGTGAGTGTGGCTGCTGTGCTCCCTGTCCTGGCCAGGATGGTGGAGGAGGTGATCGCGGGGCCATTTTACCTGTTTCATCGACTGGAGAAGGAGACGACGGGAGCCATGGTGATGAGGAGGTCCCAGGGGACAGCAAAGGGGCTACAGGAACTGTTCCCAGCTCGACTGGTCACTGAACACTACTGGTGAGAGACACACACACACAGAGAAAGTGTGTGAGAGCGAGACTGAGTGTGTGATAACACTGAATTATTGTGAGAGATGGAGAGAGACTGAGGGAGGGACTGAGAGAGTATGAGAGACCGAATGAGTGTGAGAGAGGGAGAGAGACTGAGCAAGTGTGGGAGACTGAGTGAGTGTGAGAGGGAGAGAGACACTGAGATCGTGTGAGAGAGACCAAGAGAGGGAGAAAGAGCAACTGAGAGTTTGTGAGAGACTGAGAGAGAGAGACTGAGCGAGTGTGAGGGACCAAGAGAGTGTGTGAGAGAGACTGAGAGAGAGTATGTGGCAGGAGCCAGGGGGCAGTGAAGGGGCTACAGGAAATATTCTGAGCTCAACTGGTCACCAAACGCTACTGGTGAGACACAGAGAGAGACTGAGAGAAAGATGGAGAGAAAGACTGAGAGGGTGCGAGAGAGACTGAGTGAGTTCGAGAGCGAGTGTGTGTGGGAGAGACTAAGCGAGTATGTGAGAGAAGGACAGAGAGACTGAATGAGTGTGAGAGACTGAGAGAGACACTGATTGAGTGTGAGAGACTGAAAGAGAGAGAGAGGGAGAGAGATTGAGCGAGTCTGATGGACTCAGAGAGTGTGTGTGAGAGAGAGTATGAGAGTGTGAGAGAGAGTATGAGACAGTGTATGAGAGAGTGTGAGAGAGAGGGTAAGGGCAGGAGCCAGGGGGCAGCAAAGCGGCTACAGGAACTGATACAAGATCGACTGGTCACCAAACGCTGCTGGTGAGAGACACAGAGCGAGAGAGAGAGAGACTGAGAGAGTGTGAGAGACACTGAGAGAGAGAGGGATAGAGAGGCTGAGAGTTTCAGGCACTGTGAGAGAGAGAGAGAGAAAGAGACACTGAGTGAGTGTGACAGAGACAGAGCAAGTGTGACAGATTGACAGAGAGACTGAGCGAGTGTGAGAGAGAGAGAGGTTGTGAGACAGACAGTTGCGAGAGAATGAGTGTGAGAGAGAGAGAAAGAGAAAGACTGAACAACTGTGAGAGAGACTGAGCGAGTGAGAGAGAGAGAGATTGTGAACTTTCTGATTATCTCCCTCTCACACACTCTCTGTCTCCATCTCTCTCCACCTCCCTCTCTCACACACTTTCCCTCTCCCCCCATTCTCTTGCACTCTCTCTCACGTTCTCCCGCTCTTTCACACTCTCCGTCTCTCACCCACACTCTCTCTCTCTCACATTGTGTCTCCCCCCACCCCACCTCACACTTCCCCTCTCACACACACTCTCCCTCGCTCCCTCACACAATCTCCCTCTCCCCTGCTCTCTCCCTCTCTCTGTCTCCCTCTCCCTCGCTCCACCACACCTCACACTTCCCCCTCTTTCTCACACACATTTTCCTTCTCTCCGCCCCAACCCACTCTCTTACACTCTCCATCTCTCTCACCCTCTCTCTCTCTATCTCACCTTATCTGTCTCCCCCCCCACCCACCTCACCTCACATTACCCCTCTCTCACACACACTCTCCCTTTAATCCCCTCTCTCTCACGCACTCTCCCTCTCCCCTGCTCTCTCCCACTATCTGTCTCCTTCTCACTAACACTTTCTGTCTCCCTCTCTCTCACACTTCCTGTCTCTCTCTCTCTCTCACTTACTTTCTGTCTCCCTCTCTCTCTCTCACTCTCTATGTCTGCCTCTCTCACTCTCCCCCCCACCTCACATTCCCCCCCCACACACTCCTTCTCTCTCTCCTCACCCTCTCTCGGACACTCTGTCTTTCTCTCTCACACTCTCTGTCTCCCTCTCTCTTAAACTTTCTGTCTCTCTCTCACACTCTGTGTCTCCCTCTCTCTCAAGGTTGTGACTGTCGGGATTCCAGTTCCTTCTGAAGGAATTATCGACATTCCCATCAGACAGAGAGATCCCTGGGTTTCAACATCTCTATAAGGTTAGAGCTCTGGCCTCCCTCGCTCGTAAGCCACAGTCCTGTAACTCAGTGATTAGAGCCCCAGCCTCCCTTGCTCGCTCGTAAGTGATCTTACAGCCTGAGATGCAGGGACGCAGATGGTCAACAACAACAAATTACACTTATAAAGCGCCTTTCACGTCGGGAGGACGTCCCAGGGGGAGAGAGAGAGAGAAGGTGAGAGACAAAGGGAGAGAAGGTGAGAGAGAGAGAGAGAGAGAATCTGTTTGAGTGAGTTTGACTGTGTCACTGTAGGATGACTAGGTGGGAGAGTGTGTGTGTGTGAGTCTGTGTTTGTGTGTGTGAGAGCGTGTGTGTGTGAGAGTGTGTTTGTGAGAGTCTGTGTCTGTCTGTGTGAGAGCGTGTGTGTGTGAGATTGTGTATGAGAGTCTGAGTGAGATTGTGTGTGTGAGAGTATCTATGTGTATATGCACGTGTGAGAGTGTGTGTGAAAGTCTGTGTGTATGTATGAGAGTCTGTGTTTGTGCGAGAGTCTGTGTGTGTGTGTGCGTGAGAGTGTGTGTGAGAGTCTGTATGTGTGTGTTTGTGAGAGAGTCTGTGGATGTATGAGACAGAGTCTGTGTGTGTGTCTATGAGAGTCTGTGTGTGTGTGAGAGAGTGTGTTTGTGAGAGTGTCTGTGTGTGAGAGAGAGTGTCTGTGTGTTTGTGTGAGAGAGTCTGTGTGTGTGAGCAACTCTTTGAGAGAGTCTGTGTGTGAGAGAGAGAGTTGGTGTGTGTGTAAGAGAGTCTGTACGTGGGTGTGTGTGTGTCTCAGTGTGTGTATGTGTGTGTGTGTGTGTCTCAGTGTGCTCGTGTGTCTCTGTGACTCGTCCTTGTCACTCCTCAGCTTCCTCCCTCCTGCACCTCTCTCTCTCCCTCCCTCACCAGCTCCCTCCCTCCTGCACCTCTCTCTCTCCCTCCCTCACCAGCTCCCTCCCTCCCCCAACTCCCTCACTCCATCCCTCCCTCCAGCAGCTCCATCTCTCGCTGCCCGCAAGTCCACTCTCTATCGAACCCAGCTCACTCCCCCTCCCTCCATCTCCCTCTCCCCTTTCTCCTTCCCTCACTCTCTTGATCCCTCCCACTCTCCCTTCCTCTCTCACCAGCTCCCTCCCTCCCCCCCTTCCCCACTCTCTCACACCCCAAGCTTCCTCCCTTACCCAGCACGCTCCGTCCGTCCATCCATCACTGCGTGCGTGCGTGCCTCCCTCCCTCCCTCCCCCCAACCTCCACAGCTCCTTCCACACCACAGCTTGCTCACCTGCTCCCTGTGCCCTCCCTCCCATTCAATCCCTCCCTCCCCCAGCTCTCTCCCTCCCCACCACCAAACCCAACATCGGTCTCCTCTCACCTCCCACACTCCCATCACAGTCTGAGACACTGTCTGTCAAGTGCCTTGGGACGTCCTCCCCACATGTCATATTGTTGTTGTTGTTGATCCATGTCATGTCTCTGTGTCTCTGATCTCCAGGCTGGACAGTAACAGTCTGACCGATGGCTGCACTGATGATCTGCTCTCCGCTCTCAGTACAAGCCGCTCACTGAGGGAGCTGAGCCTGGGGTCTAACTCCTTCACAGACGCCTCTGTCCCCACTCTCCTCCGCCTCACACTGACCTGCACCGGCCTGGAGAGTATCTGGTGAGTGTTTGTGTCAGTGTTTAATGTGATAAACACACAGAGAACGGGGCCGGGTATCGGGATAGAGACAGTTTGAGGTGATTTATTTATTGACTAACATGGCTTTACAAAAGGGAATTCATGCTTGACTAATCTGTTAGAATGTTTGAGGATGCATCCAGCAGGTTGGATAAGGGGGAACCAGTAGATGTGGTATATTTGGATTTTAGGAAGGCATTTGACAAGGTGCCACACAAAAGGCTGTTACACAAGATTAAGGCCCACGGGATTAATGGGAAAATATTTACATGGATAGAAGCGTGGCTATCGGGTAGAAAGCAGAGAGTAGCGATAAACGGATCAGTCTCGAATTGGCAGGTTGTAACTAGTGGAGTGCCACAAGGATCAGTGCTTGGGCCTCAGATATTTACTATGTACATCAATGATCTGGATGAAAACATTGAATGTAACGTGTCTAAATTCGCGGATGACAATAAACTAGATCGCAGAGTGAGCTACGCGGATGATGCAAAAAGATTGCAACAAGATATAGATAGGCTAGGGGAGTGGGCAAGTAGGTGGCAGATGGAATTCCATGTTAGCAAGTGTGAAATTATTCACCTAGGTAGCAAGAATAAAAGAATAGATTATTTTCTAGAGGGGGAGAAGTTAGATAATGTTAGTATTCAAAGGGATTTGGGTGTCCTTGTACACCAGTCCCAAAATGTAGTTTGCAGGTACAGCAATCAATTAAGAATGCGAACGGCATGCTAGCATTCATTTCAAAAGGTTCAGAGTATAATAGTAGGGAAGTCTTGCTGCAACTGTATAGGGTCATATATACACCTAGAGTATTGTGTGCAGTTTTGGTCTCCGTATTTAAAAGAGGACATACTTGCCTTAGAGGGGCAGCGTAGATTCACTAGGTTAGTTCCTGGGATGAGAGGATTGACCTATGAGGATAGGTTGAATAAACTAGGGCTGTATTCTCTAGAGTACAGTAGAATTAGATGGGGGATCTTATTGAAATATATAAGATTCTTAAAGGGCTAGATAAAGTAGACACTGAGGGACTGTTTACCCTGGTAGAAGAATCTATAACCAGGGGTCACAGTCTTAAAATTAAGGGTCAGCCTTTTAGAACAGAGTTGAGGAAACATTTCTTCAATCAGAGGGTAGTGAACTTATGGAATTCACTAACCCCGAAGGCTGTAGATGCTCAGTCCTTGAACATTTTCAAGGCTGACTCTGATAGATTTTTGAAAAATAGGGGGATTAGGGGATATGGGGATAGGGCAGGTAATCAGTTAGTTGAGAAGATCTGCCATCATCTTATTGAATGGGGGAATAGGCTCGAAGGGCCGAATGGCCTACTCCTGCCTAATTCTTATGTTTTTATGTTCTTAAATATCTGTGGCAATCTCCTAGCGAACAGTGCCTGGCTGTGATTCTACTGCCAGCCATTAGCTGCTAGACTTTCAGAGAGGCCTGAGCTGTTCCTCATTGTTAGTTTGGTTTATGTGGCTCTCTCAACGATTTAGGCACTAAATTTATAGCATTTTAGTGGAGCTTTGTACCACAGGTAAACATTCAGTTTCAGTGGCCATCTCCAAGGTAACAGGGCCTGGCTGTGCTTTACTGCCAGACATTAGCTGATGGATTCTGACCAGGGTGTGTTATTACCTTTATAGCCCAGAACACTGAAGCCACGTCACTGAGAGGCTCGAGAACCAGAGACTGGAGCTGTCGCTCAGTCAGCGGGAGAGAGGAGACGACGGTCAGTCTCTGATTAGATCTCAATGTGGCTGAAATAAACCATTAAATTTACCACTGGATTGAAACACTTGGAGACATCTCCCCAGGTGAGCTGAGCAACACAATATAAACTTGTTTTGTCGTCAGTGAAAGTTTAGTGTTACTGAAGAAGCAGGAGCCAGTGACCGAGGAAGAGGTTAAATGTGATTGTTTACGTTAATTCATCCAACCATTGTAACATCGTATCAGGCAGAATACAATTCTAAAATCTGGTGAATTGGACTGTTTTGAAATATTGTTTCAACTCAGAATTAGGCCACGTAACATGTGAGTGGAGAAACATAAACTCAACTTGCAGTTGTTTTATTCTCAGTGAAGGTTTAATGTTAGTAATGAAACAGTGACCAAGGGAAGATGTTCCAATGGAATTGTTCAATTAATTCAACTAACCATTGTCATACCGTATAGGTAGAGTTCAATCCCCAAATCTACTGATGATATGGATTGATTTGAAACATTGTCAGCTGAGAGTTAGGCCACATTTCTGTTAAATGCTCTGACACACTACGTGTGTGGATGGTACCATATTGCTGTTGTTGTTGTTACCGTTGTTGATTCCTCTGAGATCCCTCTTCCCATGGCTGAAGCTCCACAACTCCTCTAATGCTAGTTTGTAGCTCATGGCTCCAGCTTGGTGGATCAGTCTGTTCAGGATGTGGAGTTGGGTGGAGAGAAACTGTCGTATTGCTGAATGCTGCTCAGTAGATTTCACCCTGTGGGAAATCAGCCTCAATTGTGTTTAAATCTTTATCTTACTAAAGAATTGCTGCCTTTTCTATTTCCCCACAAGTAGAAATGGCTTTATGTGATTGAATTTCAAGGAGGGAATGGCTGAGATTACTGAGGCTTAACCGGACATTCTGGTCCTGAATACTAAACATACCGCGCCGTTGGTCACCTTTCTACCCCTTCCCATGGCTTGGACCCGGGATTCGCTATTGGCAAGCGGTCTGAGACGCTGTCCGACATGGAGGGCAGTAAATAAATTGAAGTTGTTGTTGTTCTCCTAAATCCGCAGCCCAACTCACAATTATATTACCTGAAATTATCCACAAAAGGCATCATTGCCTATTGGCCTTGACATGGTTACACTGACTGTTACACAATGAGGTTCAAAGAGGTTCAAAGAGCAGGAACAGTAGATCAGACATAGAGCGCAGGGGATGGGCTGAATTGAGCAGGTGACGGGAATGTGAAAGAGGGAAATTTGAAGTGAGTATGAGGAGATGTATATGTCACACAAGGTTTAGTCTGATGATGGACAGGAAGCCCAGTGATAGGAGGAAAGAGTGTGCCTGTGATGTAAAGTGGACCTGGGCCAGGGTGTGTTTACAACCCTGATACAGCAGAGGGACCTGGGCCCACATCACTGAGGGGATCGGGAGACACAAGCATGGACTGCTCCACTCAATGATTGAGGGGCAAGAGAAGATAGTAAGTCAGAGTCCATGCATGTTTGTCAGCTGAGCATCTGATCGATGTGTATTGCGAGTGAACAGATTTATAGAGGGGGTAGAAGTTCGCTGAACTAGGGATGGAATGAAATCATGGAGGGTTGTGAAGGTGAAGGTATCTTGAACTGTATCCTTTGGGTGATGGGAAGCCAGTGGGGATGCTAGAGTTGGGGGTGATGTGATTATTGAGTTATTGGTTATTGGTGCGAGAGAGGACAACGGCTGTAATGTTCTCTATGATATACATCCTGTAGAGGTAGGAGTTTGGGACGTCGGCAATCTGGGAGGAGTCAGTTGGTTTAATGGAACCTGAGCATTATAAACGCATGTATGAGAGCCTTCGGTGTGAGGCATTGGCAGAGCCAGGTAATGTTATGGGAGGTGGGGAAGGCAGAGCGGGTCATGGCATTGATGTGCAGTAGAAAATATACTTGTGTTGAACAAAATGCCAAGTTCATTATTGGATCAGTAGGGTCGTGTGTGGATCCATGGATGGTGATACTTCAGCATCGTAAGTGTCAATCACATAGCACATAGCAGTCAATCAGGAGAATCCTGGTCATGTTGATAATCAGCTGAGGAAAGTTAGCTCTCATCCGGTTCTTGATGACTGTTAGGCAGCCTGTTAAGTCATCAGTGATGTTCGAGTCAAGGTTGGAGGCAGAGAGAAAGAGTTAGATGTCATCTGCATACATGTTGAATTTAACCCATGTGTCCCGATAATGTCATGAAAATATAAAGCGTAACACCTCCCATGCTTAATTTACTCCTGTTTCGCTGGTTAATCATTATATGTTGATTGTTTCTAAAGGTACATATGCTACTATAATCATGTTATTATAAATATAATCAAATGTTTTATTGGTTTGTTCAAAGGTATTTTGATCACCCTGATTCACCATGGCTGTGTATCGGAAACCTAAACCAGCTCTAACAACCCGGACCAGAGTCACAGGTACCACAGAAGAGTTTACTGAATAAGCTTGCTCTATGGGACAATATATTACTATGAACAAAAGTGTGCCTGCTGCAGTTGTGTTGTATTATAATCTGCTGTGAATGGCGGGAAACAAATAGACTGCGATTGCCATGTAGTCAGTGGAGGAGCCGAGTGTTTAATGGCTTGTGAATAATAATAATAGACTTGACGTTACAGCAAAGTATAATGATATTATTAATAATTCTTTCGTTTGTTATTATCTCTTTTCACTTTGGGGACATCGCAAAGCACTTCATGGAATGTAGAGCAAAATGGATTGACTGTATATATGTGGGTGAACAGCAACCAATTGTGTGCAGCAGCGTCCCACAAACATCATGGATTGAAATTAGCAAAACATTTTAGGGATTATTATCCGTCATAAGGAGTAAGGAAACTTGCTAAATATTTCACCTCTTGCCTAGAATTGAACATAGGTCTCTCACTCTGCAGGCAAGTGCTCTAATTGCTGGGCTATAGGACTATACTGTAGAATAGCCTGTGATGTGAATCACATAGACAGTAGGAAATTCATCTTACCTTGCTTTGTGAGGAGCAAACAACTCCCAACAACCACAACAGCAGCATCATTATATCTTAGGATCTGGCCTCAGAGTGATACAATGAAACTGAGCAGAGGGGAAGGGCGATGGCTATAGGTGGGGTCAAAGTGGTTGTCACTTTGACCCCACCTATTGGCTTCATTTTTGAAGCCAAAATGAATACCCACCTTTGAGTTTGGGGGTGGGAGGGAAAGGGGGTGTAGAGTAAGTGGGATTTTGTTTGGAGCTGATGCTTAGCAACCAAACATCAAAATTGATCTGCGCTCTGCTATGGACTCTAGTCTGGTTTCTGAGCCAGGAGGGTCTGCAGGATTCCAGGGCACTGTGATAACATGCCAGACAGCCTGTCTGATTGGTAGGGCTCAGAGGGACACACTGTACAGACACTATCCTTAATCAGCGGAACATAAGAACTGCTATACCCTCTGTTGTGGACTGTGTTCCGGCTTCTGAGCCATTGCTCAGCTCCTGTTAACCCAGGAAGTCAAACGCTCATGAATAAGGTGGTCCTAACTGGACAAGCATGGGCGAGCTTGCCACTCAGTGATATCAAATGACAAGTTACGTGGATGTAGCTGCGTAGATTCCAGCAGTTAACCCAACGCTGACATTGAAGCATTGGCTCTTGCCAACGTGTGCTTGTGGCTCCCTAGATAGATAAGTAGGGTTCCAGCCATTCATCCAGCATAGAGTGAATAATGACACCTGTTGAACATAGTGTCTCCCAGTCCCGCAGTTGATTGTCAAGCTGGGCTAACAGGTCAAAATAATGATGTAGGGCACAAACCTTTAACCTTCTGCCTCAGTCGGCAGAGAGATCCCCACTAAGCCAGGCTGACAGCTATCTGCTGATAGACACTGCATTGTGTTTTATGTCAACTGAGGTACGGTTATTCTGGATTTTTGTAACAAAAACTTGGTAATATTTGCTGAAATTGTTTCAAGGAATCAAAGTAAAATACTGTATGACTAATGTTGCTTTGCTGGCTAACAAGGTACAGATACGTTATTCACTGAGACCCTGGGCCTGTACAATGATTACCAGCTGCACAAACTGACTAAGTTCTACTGGAACAGATTGGAACTGGCCATTCAGCAAGATGTGGAGGACATCAGTTCAAGGCTGACACAGAAGGAATGTTTCAGCACACAGGAGCACAATGTAGGTTTGATTCAGATTGTCACATTTCTCTTTAGTTTCCCAAAACCTCACCCAGTCTGTGCTTGTCTACATGGCTAGTGTGGTGCTCATACGACAGGAGTGATGGAGATTAGTGTGTGTGACAGGGAACAGTGAAGCCTGGTGAGGACTGAGATAATCATAATAATACTCCTTGCATGAAATAGCGCTTTTCACATCTTATCGATGGCTCAAGATGATGTGGGTACAAGTTTAGTTTGTGTGATAGGAATCCCATAGAGCCTATTGACGACTGCAGTGATTTGTCTGAACTAAATTAACAGAAAATCAAAGAAACAACTTAACCAACCAGTTTTGTTTCATTGCGGGACAAGCACTATATGTTTATACTGGATAGATATATATGAAACAGATTAGGCTATTCTGCCCCAAGAGTCTGTTCTGCCATTCACGGCTGATCTATACCATAACACACATCTCAAATTCAGTGGCTTTCCCTAGATAGTGCAGTACAAGAGATGTCTGCACGGATGGCATGTAATTGAGAACAACAACAAACTGTACCTATATAAAGCACTGAAGGGCCGACTAACAATGGTGGGTAGGAGACGGCCACAAGCGTGATTCAGCACAGTGTCCAATGAATAGAGTGAATCCATCGTTTGTGAGGTTTAAGAATGTGATAATATGGACTGGGGCAGGGGATTATAGTGACTTCAAGAGGGATAATTGAACTCTTTCCTATGAGGAATGGGATCCAGTAGAGCCAGGCATGAGCATGGGGGGGATGGGGTTATGGGGTTATGGAAACTGGTGTGTGAGAGGACACGAGCTATAGAGTTTTGGATAGTCAGCTTGTGGAGGGAAGAGTTGGGAAGTTTCGTAAATGTCGTTAATGGAGCTGGGTATAAACGATCACTGTCAGTCACATCCTTCAATCTCCAATATATAAATGATTAATCTCTGCAGACGCTGATTGAGCTCACACTCACGCAGCAGAGGAGGCAAAGCTCCAAATTTCTTCTCGACCTGGCGATGCGGAAAGGAGTCCTGAGAGTCATGTGGGAATTCTTTGCGGAAATGAAGCACGTTTTGCCTAAATTGAACAAAATCATGTCTGAAGTACAGGAAAAAGGTAATGTGTAATGTGACCCTGTGTCCCCATTCTGTGGTCAGTTGCAAGTTTTACTGAAAGAGCATTGAGACACCATTCATTCAAACTAATGACATGAACTTTTCTCAAACAGGTACCAGTCTAGTGAATGCAGTGAGCGTTGACCGTAGTTTACTGGACGTCCCCAGTGATCTGATCGGTATGTGATGGGGACAAGATTCAAAGCACTCAATCACTTCTGAAATACACAGTTTGATACTTTAACATTTACTTGGGTTTTTTCGGAAACTATAAAAAAGGAGTCTAAAGTTGGGAGGAATGGGGTGGGGTGCGGGAGCCTTGGGAGGGAGCCTTGGTACGTTCTTCAAATATGTTAACAAATGTGGGTTTGAACAACGTTCTCACAATAAGTCAGATTTGGCTTCTCGCAATAAAATTACAAGATTAAATTTTGGAGTTCCTTTTGACGTCTAGTGGATGCCACAAATCATTGAAGATTCAGCGTGAGCATGTGAGGTGAGGGGTGGTTGATTGGGTAATGGAGACTGGTGTGAGATGGCATACGAGTTGTACAGTTTTCAATGATTTCAGATCATATGAAGCGAAGAATTGGAGAGTTCAACAAGGAGCGAGTTACCGTAGATGAAGCTTGAGATGACAAATTTGCTTGTGACAGTTTTGGTGACCTGAGGGGTGAGGCGGTGAGGGAGTCAGGCAATTTTACTGAAGTGGTGGATGTCAATGCTGGTCATGGCTAGTCATGGAGCTCCTGTGGCCTATGGTCAGAGCACTTGTCTTGCAAACTGGGGAGACCAAGGCGGCGAGACCTGTGTTCGAAACTAGGAAGGTCAGGGCGAAACCTTGTGGAAGTTTCCTTACTCCACACGCCTAATAATAATCCATAAAAAAAAAAAAAACCAAAATAATGAAATTGGTCATTTCAATCCACATCTGTTTGTGGGACACTGCTGTGTGGAATAGGCTACCGCGATTCGCCCACAAATATACAGTCAATTCACTTTACAGTATGTTCTGTGAAGCGCTTTGGGACGTCGATAAGATGCGAAAAGTGCTATATCAAATGCAAGAATTGTCATTATTATGTGTTTAGTGACAAATGACAGTTAAGGGTCAAACAAGACACACAGATTCCTGATTGGCTTAATGAGGTTGATTCTGAAAATGTGGATTCCGATGCGGTTGCGTAAGAGGAAAAAGAGATGGGCTGAGGTGCAGTATGAAGGTAATATTGTGGGAGATAAGACCAAAACCAGTCAATGCGGCAACCGTGAGATGAGAGGAGAGAGGTGGAGGAGTGTTTTCCCATGGTGTTGAAGGCAGCAGAGAGTTCAAGGAGGCAGACAGAGCCCTGGTCATAGATAGACAGGATTGCATTTGTAACTTTAATCAGAGCAATTTCCACAGGGGCCGTTCTGGCCGATTAAATTAGGGCTGCACTTAATAGAAAATCTTGTGCAGCATTTGGAACATTCAGCTGACTTGAAAGGTATAATCAAATGCAAGTAAAATTATTAAATAATAGTAAATTATTCCTGTAGTTATGTGATGAATATTGAATGTTGTACATTAAGCCGTTCAGCGACTGCACAAGGAGACATTACGGAAACAAAGTGAGAAACTGGAAGACAATACCATCCTCATCAAGGAGAAGGTGAAGAGGTTGCAGCTGGTCGATCGCTACACGGAGTTAACAATCATTTCTGATCTCCGTCACCGTGAACTGGTAGAACATGAGCTGCTGGCGAGAGGCAGAGACCACGAGGAGTGGAGACAGAAGCAACTCCGGGGAGAGCTGGAAAAAATCACAACTGATGAACTGTTCCTCAGCAACTTCTCTAGTGTAAGTGATTTAGCTTCCTCCAAGGAAAGTAAGCCTGTCCCTCCCACAGGGACTTCCGCGGTAGTGAGTGGAGTGGCCGGGATTGGAAAAACAACCATGGTGCAAACGATTGTCCATGACTGGGCCAGAGGCAAAATCTATCCTCACTTTCACTTTGTCTTTGTTTTTAAATTCCGCGAACTAAACACCATTCACAGAAGCATATCCCTGAGCTGTATGATCCTGGAACAGTATTCTTACATCTGGGATGTTCTGGACGAGCTGTGGAAACACCCAGAGAGATTGCTCTTTATATTGGATGGTTTGGATGAATTTAGGGGAAGTAATGATTTCGCTGATGATCAGAGAGACACAGTGCCTCAGCGCAGGTGCACAGACCCTAAATTTCAGTGTAAATTTTCTGACATTGTGTACAGTTTAATAGAGAAGAAGCTGCTGCCAGGATGCTCAGTGCTGGTGACCAGCCGCCCCACTGCATTACAGTTACTGGCAGAGTCACAGGTCAATGTCTGGGCTGAAATCCTGGGATTTGGTGGGGAAGGGAAAAAACAATATTTCTACAAGTTCTTTGAAGATCAGAGGGTGGCAGCTGCTGTCTACAGCCACGTGGAGGAGAACGAGCATCTGTTCACGAGGTGCTACAACCCGTCCTACTGCAGGATCCTTGCTATGTCTCTGGGGCCCTTCTTTACAGGCAAACAAAGCCACAAACAGCAAGTTCCCAAGACAATCACAGAAATATTTTCCTATTATATTTACCACATTCTAACACATCACAATGTAAAGACAGAAAGCCCCCGTGATGTGATGCTGAAGATTGGTGAGATGGCCTTCACTGGAGTCTCGCAGAGAAAGATTGTCTTTAACAGTCAAGATCTGAAGAAATCTAACCTCGAATCATCCCATTTCCTCTCTGGCTCTCTCGTGGAACTTGTGGAGACAGAGTGTTCCGAGCACTACGAGCTTTATACATTCCCACACCTCGCCGTCCAGGAATTTATGGCCGCACTTGCAAAGTTTCTTTCTCCCAATTCAGAAAGTATTCAGGAATATCTTGATGCAACTCACAGTGGGAAAGACGGACGGTTTGAGATATTTCTACACTTTCTGGCGGGTCTCTCCTCCACACAGGCAGCTCAGCCACTGGAGGAGTTTCTGGGGCCATTTGTCCATCAGTCAACCTGCGTGGTGATTGATTGGCTGAAGGAGAAAGTTCAAGCTCACATCAGAGACACAAACACTGTCACTGGGAAAAGGAATCTGGTGAATACCCTGCATTACTTGATGGAGTCTCAGAATCAAGCCCTGGCTCAGCTCACACTGTGCTCTGAGGAATCACTGACATTGGGTGATTCCTCTCCAGACAAAGCATTGATACTGACACCGATAGACTGTGTTGTGCTGTCTCAGGCCATTGGACTGTGTGACACAATAAAACTACTGGATCTGAGGAGATGCCACATTCAGGATGAGGGCCTCCAGCATCTGGTTCCTGTTCTGCACAAGTGTCAGGAATTGCAGTAAGTTTGCTCTATTTGTAACTTTCACTTGTCACACAGGGTTTGAAGGAGCCCCAGGAAGCTCTCTCTGCACTAGGTGGCAGTACTTGGCAAGGATCTACTGACCTGATGTCAGGATACAGTAAACCCGTGGCCTAGTCACGTGGGCCGGAGTTGTCTTTGCAGTTGAGTTTCGGGAGTGAGGCTTGAGGGCTGTGGGGCTTGAGCTGGTAGAACCTCCATAGGAAAGTGGCCTAGAGGAGGAACGAGTTAGTGGCGAACTCAGGGAACAGCAACTCTGGTTCTGTGAGAATTAGGGAGTGATGTTTACCAACATTACCAACCTTTCCTCTCCATCCGCTCGGTGGGCATTGGCCTTCTCCATGCCCCCCCCTACCCACTCCATCATCGACTGCCGTGCCTTCTTCGTCTCAACAACGTCCACAACTTGGATATATGTAGCGACCTCCATGCCGGACAGTGTCTCAGAGAGGTTGCCAATACTGGATCTGGGGCCCAGGCAGCAGGAGGGGGAAAAACGTGACCGAAAGCACGGTCGAAAAGAAAGCTTTTCAGCCGAGAATTGAAAATAGGAAGAGAGGGGAAACGAGCCGGAGGGAGTGACGAGGGGAGTTGTGGACACTCGGGGCACAGCCACCAATGTTGGAGCGGAGAATTCGAGAGTTAAGGAGAAATCCAGTCCGGGTAGAGCGAAGGCAATGGCTGCTGTTGTGAGGAGAGCGTCGCTCAGAGACTTACTGAGGAGGGGGTGTGGGGGTGGTAGAGTGTTGGGGAGGCTGAGGACTTGAAGGATTTCAACACAAAAGTAAAGATATTCAAATCTATCCTCTCTGGGACAGGGAGCCAGTGCAGTCGGGCAAAGAATAGAGTAATCGGGGAGCGAAGTTTTGTACTGTTATGAATGCAGTTGGCAGAATTCTGGATAACCCGGGATAGCACTCACCTGGTAGAACTACGTCTCAAAGCCTCTCCCTCACCCTCTTCCTTACCCCCATTCAAAACCTGTCTCACAACCATCCTCTTCAGGATGTTTTTGTTGTTGCTGTAGTGACTGGAGGCGGCTCAGACCTTGTAAACACAAACACCATTCCCACTTCTCCTCTGTTCCCCCTCCCTCCCTCCTTCCCACCCTCCAGATATCCTTTCCTGTTCGACCTCCTCACTATCCCACACCTGTTGGTATGGCACTGGCCTCCTGATTGTCCCTCACACCCCCAGTCCCACCATCGGAGGTCGCGCTTTAAACCACTATGTCCCCAAACTCTGTCTCTCCTTCTCTCAGTTGCTTTACCTTGCCTCCTCTCTCTCCCATCCCTCGCTTTCCGCGCTCTCCCCCAATTCAATTCTCACCTGATAACTTGAAGAGTGAATACTGCTTCTCCTCCCACCCCCACACCTCTCCAGTGCTCCCCATGACCGACGCAGAATTGGTCACTGCCGCTGTTCATTGCTGAGACTCTGCCCTGTGTGGAGGGAACTATATAATTGCAAATTGTTGTTGTATTTGTAAAGCTCTGAGCCATAACCCACATGACTGTTTTATGTGTCAACTAGGACTTAGTAATGATATGTATGTATGTGTGTGTACGTTCAGGTTTCTGATCCTCATCCCAGCTCCTTGGGACCTGCTCCCCACTTAAAAGGCTCCTGCATATAGATGTCAATGTGTATTGTATTGTTGCACTATATTCACTGTGTCTCTGTCTCTGTGTCGAGGCTGGGGAACAATCATCTCAGAGATTCTGGAGTGAAGCGACTGTGTGAGGCTCTGAGGAACCCGGAATGTAAAATACAGGCACTGAGGTAAGTAGCAAACTATGGATAGGTAGGGAGGGAGATTCGGATAATGAATCAGAGAAAGGGAATGGGATTGAGAGAGAAAGAAAGAGAGAGCCTGCGATCGAGTGAGACTGAGAGAAAGAGAGAAAGGGATACGGACAGAGGGCAGGAGAGACTGAAAGATTGTGAGAACTGAACCTAGAGATAGTAGCTGCGTGGGAGAGACAGTTGGTAACATACTGAAGGCGAATGACTAAGAGAGACACTTAGAGAAAGAAAGCTACAGAAAGACAGAGTGATAGAGGGAACGACTGATTGCGAGAGACTGAGAAATGGAGAGAGAGAGACTGTGACAGAGAGACAGTAGCAGATTGAGAGAGCAGCTAACAGAGAGAGACTACAGATATAGGGAGTGATAGAAAGAGAGAGAGAATGAGAAAGGGAGATCGAGAGAGCGTCTGAGGTAGGGAGAGAGGGAGAAGCAGGGATTGTGCAAGAGAAGCAGAAAAAAGAACAACTGAGAGATTTGAGACAGAGAAAGATAGAAAGTGTGGGAGTCTGAGAGAGAAACAGAGAGGGAAAGGGATAGAGTCAGAGACAGACAGGGAAAGGGAGAGGAACAGACAGAGAGAGAGGGAGAGAAACTGAGATAACTGTATCAGGTAAATCCTCTCCATCTCTCTCAACCTCTAAACCAGTGCCTGTAACGCTCTGAGACATGACTTTATGTGACTACAATATAAACGTCAGTGTTTGTCTGAACCAACCAGGATTTAGCAACGATGTGTGAGTGTGTACGGTCAGGTGGCTGACATGGTACCAGCTTCTTGTGACCTGCTCCCCATGTGCTCCTGCATAGAGATATCAATGTCTATTCTATTGTTAAGCGGTATTCGTGGTGTCTCTGTCTTTGTGTCCAAGCTGGGGGGCAATAATCTGGGAGATTCTGGAGTGAAGCGTATGTGTGAGGCTCTGAGGAACCCAGAGTGTAAAATACAGTCTCGGGAAAGTAAAAGACTGTAGACTCAGTGTCAGTAACTGTCTCCAAACACAGATTATTGCTATCCTGAGCAGGTGTGGACAGTATTAATGTGACATCCTGAAGCTACAAGGACTGGCTCAGTGACAGGAAGTGGAGAGGATATCACTGGGAGCAGAGAGTGTTCCCACTCAACTCCTGTTAATCCTGTGAGACACAGGATTCTGCAGATTTAGCTGGTTATATCCCTGCTGTTCCGCCCCTCGCCCGCTCTCCCCAACACACTCTCTGGGGTCCCTAAGCCTCGAATTGATCCCTGTTAAGTCTCTGTGTCCCTGATCTCCAGGCTGAACAAGAACAACCTGACAGCTATTTGCACAGAGGATCTGGCCTCTGTTCTCAGTACAAACCTCTCACTGACACAGCTGGGCTTGAGTAATAATAATTTGGGAGATTCTGGAGTGAAGCGACTGTATGAGGCTCTGAGGAACCCGGAGTGTAAAATACAGGGACTGTGGTAAGTAACAGATTGCGTGAGTATATAATAGCTTGAGTCTGAATTCACCCCATATCTCAGTGTTGCATCGTATAAATGTGCAATTGTCACTCCACACACCCCCTATTCCTCTTCCCCACCAATAAGCCCACTCCATGTACACATCGGATTCCTCATTACTCAACAACCCCCACTTCGCACAACCATCACTAAATCTACCATTGATCAACCTCCTCCCTCAGGCACATCCCCGTCTCCCCGTCCTCCACGATTCACACTCTCACAATGTGTCCAAATCACTGTCTGTCCAGCGCCTTGGAACGTCCTCCCAAGACGAAATGCTGTGTGATCAAGCTACATTGTTGTTGTTGATCCTTGTGGTGTCTCTGTGTCTCTGTGTCTCTGATCTCCAGGCTCAACATTAACAGACTGACCGATGGCTGCACTGATGATCTGGTCTCCGCTCTCAGTACAAGCCGCTCACTGAGGCGGCTGGACCTGAGGTCTAACTCCTTCACAGACGCCTCTGTCCCCGCTCTCCGCCGCCTCACACTGACCTGCACCAGCCTGGAGTCGATTCTGTGAGTGTTTGTGTCAGTGTTTAATGTGACAAACACACAGAGAACGGGGCTGGGTATCGGGATAAAGATAGCTTGTGGGGATTTATTGGTTGGTTGGTTGGGTGGGTGGGTGGTTAACCTGCGAGTGAAGAGTTTCCAGTTTATATTGTGATCAGATGGTTATTTGCTGTTTAATGTGTTTCAGGCTGGGGGGGAATCAGTTCAGTTCAGACGGACAGAGACAGCTGAGGTCACTGGGGGCATCCAGAGCTGGGCTGACAGTGTTAGTGTGATAGTGACTGAGGCAGTGACTGTCCACACAGTGTGTGATATGTAATACATTCTGTACACTGTAGTGACTGGTTATTAAAGGTGTCATTCCTGATCCCTCTCCCATCAGCCTGTCCACTGTGTGTGTGTGTGTGTGTGTGTGTGTGAAAGAGAGAGAGACACCAACCACAAAGTCACTACACTGTACTGCAAATACACAGTCACTACACTGAACTCTCCCTCCCAAACACACAGCCACTACACTTTAGCCTCCCCCTAAACACACAGTCACCGTATTCTATTTTATCCCGAAACACACAGTCACTACACTTCAAGGGGACTAAACACGCCAAACTCCGGCATTATCCCGATGTCCAATATTATCATTATTATTATTCTATCCGCAGCCTCTTTACCTCAGACACGATTGGGCGCCAAAACCAAAGCCACAAAAGTGTGCGAAAGGTCACGAAAGCCTTTGGCTGAGCTGGCAGCCACCAACCGTCTCCTCCCCGCGGTGGCCGCGCGCTGAAACGTTGGCGCCTTTTCTAAAAAAAAAATCTGGTTCCAAATAGCGTCTATTGATGTAAAGTGGGGGAGGTTGGGTTGGGAGGCGTTCACTGCAGACGACGGGCAACGGGCACCGATTAATGCAAAACCCTCCGCGTGTCCAGGCGGCCGGGAGACAGAATGTGTTTGATTATCAGCCGGAAATTAAGCTTTTTGTACAGAGAGTTGCCTGGCTGGGGGTCACGTGGCAGGGGCGGGGGTTGGAGGGTCAAGTGGTGGGGGCGGCGGATGTAGGTTAATGTGGTGGTTGAAGAGAAGGCTAGAGCATCACGTGGTGAGCTGTATGGAGGAATCACGTGGTGCGTGAGCTGCTGCTGTCGAGTCACGTGTCTGGAAGAGACAATAGGCGGGGTCAGTTGTGGTGGGAGTGTGGCCTCCAGTCACCTCGTCCATCCTCTCCTCCCCCCCCCTCCCATCCACACCCCCTCCTCCGCTCTCACAGTTTCTCTCTCACGTTCAGACTTTATCTGTCTGTTTCTGTCTCCCACACACTCTTCCTCCCTCACTCTCCCCCACTCTATCACACGTCTCTCCCCCAAACTCCCTCCCTCCCTCATATCCACTCTCTCTCACTCCCTCTCTCCATCGCACTCTCACACTCACCCTCTCCCTGTCTCTCTATCTCCATCTATGTCCCGCTTTCACTGACACACCCGCCCTCCCTCTCTCCTTCTCTCTCACTCGCCGACACATTCACTAACACGGTCTCCCAGTTCCTGCCGGTCTCTCTCTCGTTCTCAGTCTCTCTGTCTCTCAGTGTCTTTCTCAGTTTCTCTCTCGCTGTCTCTCTCTCTATGTGACTGAGGCTCAGACTCTCTTTCTCTCTGTAAGGCTCTCACTCTTAGTCTCACAGTCTCTCTCTGCGTCTCTCACTCTTAGTCTCACAGTCTCTTTCTGAGTCATTCACTCTCAGTCTCACAGTATATGTCTGATTCATTCACTCTCAGTCTCACAGTCTCTCAGTCTCATAGTCTCTCGGTCACTCTCAGTCTCACATTTTCTCTGTTGGTTCTCACAGTCTCTCGCTACCTCTAAGTCTCTCTCAGTCTCACTGTTTATCTCTCCCTCTCCTGCTCCCAATGTCTCTCTCTCTCTCTCCCTCTCTAAACCTCTCATCCACAAAATAGACAGTCACTACACATTAACCTCCCCCCAAACTCACAATCCAGCGTGCAGCATGGGAATGTGGGGGGTGGGGGTTGGCTAGTCAGACGATATATCATTTGCCGTTTTCTCCTGAAAATATAATCGCTTACTGCCATCGCCCTTCAAACCTCCTGACCCTCTATTCCGTGAGGTGGTTTGTGATGCAGGAACAAGCAACAAACAGCAATATCCAATGGAAGGTTTGTCACTGATGTGCACAGTGACCCCATCACCATCTTCAACTTCACCACCTACAACTCGCAGTACTCCCCATTCCAAGCTATTGGTCAGATGAACATTGTGTGTCCTCAGATCCTTTCCTCTTGTGTAATATGAGCCACGATCTGTATGTACAGCATGATGTACCTCCGCTCATGATAATGGTCTGATGTCATAAGAACATAAGAAATATGAGCAGGAGTTGGCCATTCGGTCCTTCGTACCCTCCCTGCCATTCAATCATGGCTGATATTCTACTTAACTCCAGCCTGCTGCCTTATCCCCACACCCCTCAGTTGTGTGTGTGTGTATATGTCTGGATGTGTGTGTCATTTCAGATGACCAGAGAACAGAGAGTGTGTGTTCGGAGTGAGAGATGGTGTATGTATCTCAGTATCGCTTCAAATGCGAAGTGCAAGGAGGTCATGGACTTATTTTCTTCCAAGATCCACAACATCCGCCAGGCAGCATCATCCTCCAACCTCTCGTCTCCCACTACCATTCCCACCCCATCCCTCTCGCCCCCCGCCCCCCACCTTCAGCTCCTACCTCGACCCACTTCCAACACTCCTTGTCCCCTGTCTCTCCTTCCTCCCTTTCACGCACTATCACATCTATGAGGCCAACAACCTGCTGCCTCGATCCCATCCCCACTAACCTACTGCTCACCCAACTCCCCTCCTCTGCCCACTGCTGACTCATATCACCAACCAGTCCCTCTCCCCCGTCCCTGCCCCCCTCAAAACTGCCGTCATCACCCCCCTCCTTAAAAAACCCTCCCTAGATCCCTCAAACCCCAGCCACTACCGCCCTACTTCAAACGTGCCCTTCCTTTCAAAAGCACTGGAACACGTTGTCGCAAACCAACTCCGCGCCCACCTCTCCTCCCACTCCCTCTTTGAAACACTCCAGTCCGGTTTCCGCAAGGCCCACAGTACAGAGACTGCGCTTGTGAAAGTCACAAACAATGTCCTCTCTATCTGCGAACAGGGTTCCTCTGCCTCCTTATCCTCCTGGACCTTTCGGCTGCCTTTGACACAGTCGACCACGCCATCCTACTCCACCGCGTGTCCTCCGCCATCCACCTCAGTGGGACCGCACTCGCCTGGTTCGTGTCCTACCTCACAAACCGCCAGCAGTATATCTCTACAAACGGTTTTTCCTCCCTCACTCAACTAGTTACCTACGTGGTACCCCATGGATCCAATCTTGGCCCCCTCCTTTTCCTCATCTACACGCTTGCTCCTGGTGATGTGATCCACAGACATGGGGCACACTTCCACATGTACGTGGATGACACCCAACTCTATCCCTCCACTTCACTTTGTGACTCCCAGTCCCCCGATGTTCTGTCAGCCTGACTTTCATACATCAGGGGCTGGATGAGCACAAATACCTTGCAGCTGAATGTTGACAAGACGGAGGCCATACTCCTTGGCGCTCGTCAACGTCTCCATTCGAACGGCTCTGACTTCCTCCACCTTCCCGGCCTGCCCCTAATACTGTTTTTAAAAAGATAGTGATTCAACATATTGAGAGATCGTAGTTGCATTTTCTGTACAAAATGTGGACGTTCAAAATGTTTTAGTAATATTAATAATCCTTGGATATCACGCAGCTCTTTTCACGTCTGTTGTACATCTGCATATAATATACTGTAAAGCGAATTCACTGTATAGTTATGGGTGATACGTGGAAGACAATTGCGCACAGCAGTGTCTCACATGCAGTCGTAAATTGAAACAAACAATATATTATTGTTGTTTCTAAAGGATTGTTGTTTCGATTTTGATAAATTACCACATCATGGGCTTGTTAGAATAATGGAACCGCAAGCTACATAGAAAGGGAGATGTAATGTTGAATGTTTATTATTTATTATTTAGCGCCTTGGGACGTCCTCCCGACGTGAAAGGCGCTACATAAATGTAAATTGTTGTTGTTGTTACTGGCTGGAGGGAAATATAGAGTGTAGTCCGCAAGGGGTCGATATTATGAAATCTGCTAATTATAATATATATCTATCTGACCTATTTTACAGGAATTCAATATACCAGTTTTATGTTGACACAAATCTAAGTAAAATAGTCAATTAATAACAGGAAATTAGACGGGGACATTCCAGATTGGTGAAATGAGTAGATCATAGCAGATTAAATTTGGGACGGAAAATGCAAAGTGATTAATTTGGGCAGAAAATAAGAGGACTGTAAACATACAGCACACGGTGCAATTAAAAAGGGATGCTACAACAGAAAGAGTTAGGATCCACCTGAACGAATCATTGCCTGTGGCTCAACCGAATGCAAATTTTAGCTTAATTTCAGTTGTGGGGAAGTTACTTGAAACTTCCCCACAACCGAAATTAAGACTTTTCACGTTTGTTTAGAAGACGTGAAAAGTGCTATACCATAGGCAATGATTAATATTATTATTACTATCATATGTTGCGATTCAGGTTGAAACCATTAACTGTAAACGAACACTCGAAGAAGGTGGATAAGTGAGAGTCTATGTATATTGAATATATGGGATGCAGAACGGCATTTGATCAAGTGATGCACCAGCGGTTATTTGGAGAAAAACAATGCATCAATTGCTTGTAGTACAGTGCACAAAAGTGAGATCAGAAGCTGGGGGCATTGGATAATCCCATTCAGCTCCTATTTACCTTGCAACTCCCAATATATAGCACAGTTCTAGATGGAAAAGCACCAGGAAAGCTTGCCAAACAACAATATCAATGGCAACCTGTACATTTCACCTTAGATTTGAGCAGCTATCCCAACCTAGAATAAAAACCTCAGCTTGACTGCACATTGTATTCGTTCAATATATCACTGGGATTTGTGTGTAGGTGAGAGACATCATCCATGTGAGAGGCATTATGCGTTTCGATATAGAATTAATACATATTGTTATATTTAGAGAATTATTTTGTGCGTTAATGCATCTGATCACATGTATGACCATCAGACTATACCACACTAAATTTAAGTAATAGTGCTTGTCATTGGTATGAACAATTTTTGCAGGTTGTAATTTGCAGACAGATTTTGCAATTTTGAGATTGATAATCCTTCCGTGTCTGAACGTGAGACTGCAATGTTGTAATCACAAAACTGAGAAGGTTGTCAGGACAGCAGTGGAACTTTACCAGCGATACATATTACTCATGGTTGTACAAGCTGCACCGTAACAGTAGGCGAAATGATCAACGTGATCAACACTATGAGTGAGAGAGTGACTGAGTGAGTGAGTGAGTGTATGAGCGAGTGAGCGAGTGAGTGAGTGAGCGAGCGAGCGAGTGAATGAGTGAGTGAGTGAGAGAGAGAGAGCGTAAGAGAGTGAATGAGTGAGTGAGTGAATGAGTGAGAGAGTGTGTGAGTGAATGAGTGAATGAGTGAATGAGTGAGTGCGTGAGTGAGAGAGTGAATGAGTGAGTGCGTGAATGAGTGAATGAGCGAGCGGGCGGGCGAGGGTGCGAGGGAGCAAGCGAGGGTGCGAGGGAGCGAGCGAGGGTGCGAGGAGCGAGCGAGGGTGCGAGGGAGCGAGCGGGCGGGCGGGCGAGCAGGCGAGTGAGTCAATGAGCCAATCAGTCAATACGCCAATGAGATAATGAGACAATGAGTGAATGAATCAATGATTCAATGAATCAATGAGTCAATGAGTGAATGAGGGATTGTGTGAGCCATTGATTGAGTGAGCCATTGATTGAGCGAGCCATTGATTGAGCTGGAAAGACAGGAAGAATGCGAGGCTGTTTTTAAAAAGTTAATTTTGACCAAGTATGACCCTAAGTATGAGCCCAAAAAAGAATCTATCTCCAGTGTTTACATTATTTCTTACGATGGGGATGTATTCGCTTATCGTTGTTTAGCAAGGACTGGGGTAATTGGGGAGCGAACTTTGGTGTATCTCAAAAGATGGAAGTAGAAAATCTAGCAAAGCAATTGGTGTTTATTTGTCAATTAAACCCTTGGTTCAAACCGACTAACTTGCATTGTAGAAAGATTAAATTTGATTGTAAATTTTTCTGCAAATGTTATGCACTCTCAGTCGCTACCCTGCGTGGAGAGCAATTTATAAACACAAAGTTTTGCTGTCTGTGGAATACTGTTCATTGACTTATCAAAGCGCTTCACAGATTATGCTGTGAAACGATTTAACTGTATATTTGTGGACAATATGCAGTATCCAATTTCCCACAACAACGTCCGCAAAAACAATGGTGGCTTGAAATGCTCGATTTTTTTTGTGAGTTATTGCCGGAGACGGGCGATCCGTCGGAGATGGAAGAAGGCGGTGCGGGTGAGGGAGCGGATGTGGGGGAAGAAGGACAGATTGGGATCGAACCTGACGCCAAGCTGCCGCACGGGTTCGTAGAATTTTAGTTAATAACGTTTGTCGTCATCGTCAATTTCAATCGATGTAAAAAAGCTGCACGATGCCAATATGACACGGTTTCCATTCTCAGGTAGACAGTTGAGGACTGGATAAAATAAACGCAATAGCGAATGACACTGGCGATGAGGAAATCATTTACAATAAAACTGTCTCAATAATTATACTTTAATTAGCAAACTGGCATTTTAGCATATTCTTGATCTCTTCTCTAAATTTGCTCTGAGTCAACACATAGATACAAGAGTTTGTACAGGAGCTCAGTAGCTGAAGCATGTATCCAGTTTGTTGGACGATATACGCAGTGCTAATGTCTTTCGGTTTATAGTGGTAGTTTGCAATTGACCAATTTAAAGAATGTACAATACTTGTCACCCACAAAAGTACGAAACTGCCAGATATTGCGAAGAGCAAAATGATGGATTTTCTCCGTTTCTCCATCTCGGGATCCTTCTGGTTATTCCCACTGCTGTCACCCCGAATTCTCCTGCGGGCTCTGCTGGCCACTAAAATGTGTCTCACAGTCAGGGCGTTGACGATGGTAATGAGAACGGATACTGTTACAGTACTGAACACACGGATGCACCATTGGTAGTATTTCCAGAACAGTGAAGTGTGAAAACTGGGTTTTTTAATGCAATATTTTGGTATATTATCTATGACAAGCGGAACAAAAGTAAAATAAATTGGAATGCATTGCACACAGCTGAGCACACACACTGTTGTTATAACCAAACTCGCCGTTTTTACAGAGCAATATCTGTTCTTTATTTTCTGACAACAAATGGCGACATAGCGATCAAAGGTGAAGGCGACGGTTAGCCAAATGGAACTTACAGAGGCAGATATCAGCAGAGCTGATCTCAAGCTGCACACTGGAGTGTAGGACAAGAAGTTGAAGGGCAGATACATGTTGTTGATGCGATTCAGTATCACATCGTTGATAATTACCATTAGATCTGATACGGCCATGACCTCCATATAGAGAGTGACGACTTTGGAGAGGCCACACCTTCCCCGGGACAGGATAACAATTGCCAGCACATTCACTAAAAAAAAAGAGAAAAAAGTGTGTCAACAATTGTGACAATATCATTGAGCTCTGATTAAAGAACACTGACAGCAATAAAATCAGAGCGGAGGAGTAAACCTTCCCGATTTAGTGGGTGATACCTATCAATCCCACAACTGATCCACCATGTGGTCTTGAACTCTTCTCGGATCCTAAAGCATAACAGCCTCGTGGCTGAGCAGGCGCGTCAAATGATTAGAATCATGTTCATGAATTCAAGTTGCCACGTCAAGTTTTGTTGCAAAAAACTTTGTGACAATTCATCAGATTTCTCCAGAGAGCAGAAAATAAAAATGTATGTGTATATATACAGAAATATGTAGACTATTTTGATTAATTGATATCCTCAACAGAAAACAAAACTATCTCTTCCCGTGGTTGTTTTATATGTGGTGGCGGTCAACGCTGAGCTACCGGACTCCAGAACTTTCAACAATAAGCACAGATACAATGAGCCTCACAGCTTTCTTTGAGGAAACGTTCTATGTTTCTCCGAGACTGACCGTTTAGCTGCTACATGTGATGGCTTAACAAAGCATATCACCGTCCCTGTCCTGAAATGTTTATCTGCATCTAACACAGCTCAGGCATCAAAATAATTCTGGATTTGTATAACAAAATCCGGGTAATATCGTAGCTTCCAATCAATGGAGAGCAGGTCCACTTTAACACCACTACAAGCATTGACATAGTTCTCTTCAGGCGAGCGGCTCACAGAGTGGAGGCTGCGAAATATATTCAGAGATTTAATACACAGCCCAAAAATGCACGTAAAATAATTTTGCAGTATATAATGTGAAACGCTATGAGACGTAATAATACTTATCTTAAGGGGTAGCATTTGATATCACGTATTTATCGTCTTCTCGACTGTGTCTCAAAGTGAATCAAATTCCCCTTTTCCAATTCCCTCCTCGCCGGTCTCCCCTCCTCCACAAAACACAGTGTCCAGGTCATTCAGAACTCTGCCGCCCACAATCTCACCCGCACCATACTTCGCTCACTCATTATCCCAGTCCTTGTCAGACTTCACTGGCTGCCTGTCCCAGAGAGGATCGATTTCAATATCTTCACACTTGTCTTCAAATCTATCCACTCCTCTGCACCCCCTACCTCTCTCCTCAAGCCTTCGCTCCACCTTGTCTGGCCTCCACAATATCCCCCGCTCCAACCTCGGCGGCCGTGCCTAAAGCCGCCATGCCCCGAGGCTTTGGAATTCAGAATATACTGTAAAGTGAATTGACTGTCCATTTGTGGGCGGAATGCGGCAGGCAGCACCAGTACACAGCAGTGTCACCACAAACAGTCCTGGCTTCAAATGAACGATTTATTATAGTTTTTTTAGTCGTATTATTATTAGTCGTGTTGAGAAAGGAAACTTGCCGAAGGTTAATCCCTGACCAGGCTAAATTGGAAATAAGGTTCCCACGTTTTCAAGAGGAGTGCTCCAACCCACTGAGTTAAAGTAATCCACATCTAGAATACGAGAAAATCTGTATATCAAATGGAAGGATTATTATTATTATTATTATTATCACTGTTGAATTGGGAGAAATAATCCAGCGTTTTATACGGGCTCTGCAACAGTTTACACAGGAAACTTCACAAGGGGTAGTGTCCCGGTTCGCTTGATAATAGCGGAGACTGGCACTGAGCCACAGGGAGGTGAATCTAAACTTGATCGAAATGGAACGTGTTCGGGTGGGGTTCGAGTGATGGGACATACCCCAGTGATTGTGTGAGAGACTTTCAGAGCTGCTGAGTGTACTTGCTGCAAGCTATGCTACACAGAATGGGTGGATGTCACAGGCTATGTAAGCAGGAGGCTGGAGCCAGACGAATAGAGGTAAAGGGTGAAGGGGAATGGGCTCTCCAGGATTCTGGTTAAAATTAGAGAATTGCCAGGGCATCTCACATCCTGATTGTTTGGTGCACCAAGATCTCATTGATCTCGTCTTTCACCGCACGATGATCAAACCCTTAGTTATCTTACGTTACCGTCTACCGCATTCCTCCAATGTCCCTCCGACGTGAAATGCGCTTTATCAATGTAATTTTGTTGTTGTTGTAGTACTTGTTTAAAATTGCTGCACCAACTGTCCCCTCTGGATCAGCCTACAATACGTCCACCCCGTCTGCAATAAAAGACGCACCATCCAAGAATTTACTGAGATGAAAATATCAACCTTTTCCTCCTAACGAAAACGTGGGTCGCTCCGTGCTCCAACTTTGCCCCTGACAGAAGCTACATCAGGCGTCTACACCTTCCATCGTATCTCACTGACGAATCGCCACGGTGGAAGTGTAGCTGCGAACGGCCTGACCGCGCTTGACCTATCCCCCTTGTCCTCTGCCATCATTCCCTCCTTTGTGCAACCTTCATATGTATATCTCAAAATTCACCTAATCTATTGCACCTCGAAGCCCTCCTCCAAGTTATAACCCTCACGCTCTGCTCAGAACACTTTGTACCTTCACTATCAATGCCCTCATTATCTTCCTCTGCTCAATTCTTCTCCTTGATTTACTCCCTGAAACGTTCACACCAAATCCACTGTCTGAGAAAAAATGACTGCCAAACAATTAATAATCGGGTTTCTACTTTCTGCTTGTGTAAATATAGTTTGCGTGGAATAAGGAAACTGGCCGAAAGTTTCGCACTGCTGGGCCATCGACCCATGGATCTCTCTCTTACGAGCTGAGTGTTCTAGCAACTTAGCTACAGGTTCTTCCAAATAAAATATTTTTCATACAGTGGTGTCCTCTAGCGGAGTACACCACTGAGCGGAATGAACCTTGAACAAATGTTCTACCTTAATTGGCCTCTGCTTACCAAGAACGAAGTAGGAATTAGGTGGTCAGATGATCTTTGAGCGGTTAGCGATGCCACATTGACATGGTAAATTGTTGTACAAACCGCAACAATTATTAGCATTCCATTCAATGTATATGTTCATAATGCAGTACTTCATGACATATTATTTTCCAAAACAAAACTATTTATCTTATGTTTGAAAAAATCACAATACTTCCTGGTTTCTCCGCCTCCGAAGCTAATCTACACCTTACATTTACCATTCGGTGAATGTAACAGTGTTTTCGCAGATTAATTCTGAATGTGCCCTCCGGCGTCTAATCGCAGGATGTTTCCCCTGGACTTACGTTTTTCTTAATTTCACTAACCGCCTTTACAGTTTGCCAAACTGAATCAGACCTTGCTTCAAACTTTCCAACTCAATAGATTATAGATCAATTGTATAATAATAATAATCCTTGCATTTGATATAGCGATTTTCACATCTTATCGACGTCCCAAACCGCTTCATCGAATATACTATAAAGTGAGTTGACTATATATATTTGTGGGCGAATCGCGGCAGCCAATTGACCACAGCAGTGTCCCAAAAACAGTCGTGCAGTGAAATGACCTGGTCTATAATTGTGGTATTTTTTGGGCGGAGGTATTATTATTAGGGGTGTGGGGTAAGGAAACTTGCCCAAAGTATCGCCCTGACCTGTGTGCATTCGAACACAGATCTCCCCCGCTTGGTCTCCCCAGCTTGCAAAACAAGCGCTCTAACCACTGAGCTACAGGAGCTACAAAAGAGGTAACCAAGAAGTTCTCGTCGTGTAACCACTCCGGCACTTAAAGCCTGAGAGAAAGATGATAAAAGAGACAATGGCGGAAGGAATCTGATGTTTGTATGTATTACCAGGTACACCAATATCTGCGAGAATTGGATAGTAAATAGCTTCAACGTCAAAAATTGCTGGATTCCTCATGTTTGAGTGAGCAAAATGTGCCTATCGCTGTGAGTCACACGGTCTTCGACAATCAAAAGGTACATGTAAACGCGTTACTATTTATAGAGAAGATACTTGGCTCTGGAGACACCTAGGTAAATGATGTCATTGTCATTTTCCTTAACCACGCTTCTTTGAACACGCGTCTAAAATTGTATCATAGAATAATCCTTCAGTTTAATGTAGCACCCTCTCAGATCAACATTGCATTTTAATTTGCTTCATTCGGACACGGTGCTGTGAAATTAATATTCTGTACATCTTGTGAGCGAACCACGACAGCATATCTGTCACGGGTGTCCCACTAATAGTCGGCGATTGATTTACTAATTTATTTTTACTATATGTTAATTAACCTTTCCTCCGTTATGCAATCCGACAATCGACTAACATAAGCTTGCTACTTACTGCTAGCTAAACAAATGCGCGAATTGTAAGGAAACTTGATGGATAATCAAACCCAGTTCTCTGTCTTTTGAGAAGAGTGTTCGAAATATAGAGCTGTAGGAATCAATAAATTATTTTGAGAAGCATACAACACATAAGCATCTTGTAGAATACGGGGACGACATAAAGATGGAGAAAGAAAGGACATGGTGGATGGATAGATAGAGATTTTTCTGAGTTTCGGTATTGATTCGCTAGAAGTGCGGCCAACATTGGTCGAAACTTTAACTCGAGCGACTGCAGAACGCCGGAGGCAGTCCAATCCGTAGAAATATAGAATAACGTCAGAGCATACAGGTATTTGGAAAGGAGTGTGAGGAGGTTTATTTGGAAAGTGAGGAATGCCTCGTGGTGTTGTCAATCAGGCAAATTGAGGACATGGAGGAAAATACAGAAACGTATGCACAGTAGTGGGGCCTCATCCCATTCATTATTATTGCAGAGCTGATCTGTAACTCAAGTCTAATTAGTCACACTCACTATTATCCCTTACAAAACTCATACCTATTCACTAGTAGAAGCACCGGGAATCTCCGGGAACACCCAGCATGTCAGGTAGCATCCCTAAACAAAAGAAACCGAGTTAGCATTTCGGATCCATGACATGGCGTCAGAATTGCGGCAGGTTGGGAGCGAGAGGCTTTTATGGAATCAAATAGGTGATGTGTGTCAGGACGCCGAAGGCAATGGGGACAATTGGCGAGAGGCCAGAAGATGATGGTTAGAGAGATGTTTGTGCTGTGAAAAAAACGGCAAGTGGTGGGGTGGAGGATGGGTTGGTTGTAACATAAGTTTGTAGAAGACCTGCTGAAAATGCAAAAAGGAAGATGGGCGAGAAATTGCAAGAGATCAGGAAGACCAGCGAGAGAAAATCTGTTTCCCGAAATGGTTGATGTCATAATGACCACAGAAGAGGTGGTGAGGACAGTGAGCTATTATGGTCGGAAATTGCTTTAGTCAATATTTGAAATGAGAGCGCTGTTGATATCTATCCACTCGAGTGTTGATTCAGTGAACAGCTTAAGCACCCACAGCATTTTGGGACAGATGGTTCCAAATCTCTAATTATTTTGCGTGAAAAGCTATCTACCACTTTAATTCCTATGTGGGCCAGCTGTAATTTTCAGATAGTAATACTCAACCAGTGCCCACTCAGCACTCTAATCTCAATGGAATAGAGACTAGATAGAGAATAGAGTTTTTCATAATGTATCCCTATTCGCTCTGTAGTTATTCTGGTGTATATTGGATATCCCCACACCAGAGTCAATATATCCTTCGTGAGGAACGATAACTATAACTGAACTATAATAGGTCGGATCTATCCTACGCTCACCTGTTGAATTTACATCATTTTCAATCCTTTACATTCCGTTTTGTTTTACTGGAAGGCCACCATGCCACTTATCTATGATCTGTTTTAGTAATCGACTCTAATTCTGAAACTGCTTTAGAGATTTGTGTACGTAGACACCAAATTCCTTTGATCTTGTACAGCTCATGGACTCTCAGAAAGCTGAAAATATTTTGTATTGCTATTTTGGGACACGTAGTGGGGCTGAGCTGTTCTCCACATTGAATTGATTTCCGACGGTTTCGTCCACTCAATTAATCTATCCAGTACACTTTATATCTGTGTGCTCTCATCTACGGGATTCACCGTGGCACCTGGGAAACACAGTCAATTGAAATTTTACCTCCGATTCCCAGCTCTTTGGCTTTTGCTGATAAATTGCTGATAAATTTGCTGATAAATACCTGTGTCCCTCTTCCCTCTTCCTGATCTTTCCCCCACCCATCTTTCCCTCCCTCTCTTCCTCACCCCCCATTTCGCCCCCCTCTTCCTCCCTAACCCTAACCTATCCCACCTTTCCCTCCCTCTCCACCCTTACCCTCTTTTCCCCTTTCTCCCCTGGCCCCATTTTCGCGATTGTTTGTGGGGACACTGCTGTGCGCAATTTGGCTACCGCGTTTCGCCCACAAGTGTACAGTCGACTTTCCTGCTTTTCTTCCCCCTGCCTCGACCCCTCCCCTTTTGCTTCTTTACCCCCTTTTGCCCCTAGTCCCA
The DNA here is from genome assembly GCA_035084275.1 of Hydrolagus colliei. Taxonomy (NCBI): domain Eukaryota; kingdom Metazoa; phylum Chordata; class Chondrichthyes; order Chimaeriformes; family Chimaeridae; genus Hydrolagus; species Hydrolagus colliei. The sequence continues at coordinate 1,217,318 of JAYJKW010000376.1, forward strand.
CTTCCATGACTGATTGTGGGACGCTGCTGTGCGCAATTTGGCTGCCACGTTTCGTCCACTAATATAAAGTTACTTTTCCTACTATTCTTCATCCTGCCCTGATCCTTCCCACCCTGCTCTTGTCCTACCTAACTGTACAGCGCCTTGGGACGTCCTCTCGACGTGAAAGGCGCTATATAAATGTAAGTTTTGTTTGTTTGTTGTTGTTGTGTGGAAATGCGTTCAATTACTTTCAGTATCCGATCTCGACGTCAACCACAGATGTTCGCATATCCACCATCATTGTGGGTTCGTTGAATGTTAAAAGTTCCAATTTGAATAGTCACTCATGACACCCACATTTCACAAATCCTTCCTGACGCTCTGTCACAGCGATGGTATTTGTCAAGATGGTTGTGGCAGGGGAGGGATTATAAAACAGAAGATCAGATTTATTCTGTCGTCAAAGATTCAGTAACGATTTTCGGTGTACGACTTTTCGACAGATCTGCAAACCTGAATTGAGTTCTGAGAAAGGATAGTGATCGTTTCAGATTGATTCAAATTGGTGAAATGTTGACAATGAGGCTAATAGCATGTGTGCTTGCATTACAAAAATGTTAGAATATAAGAGTAGGGAAGTCTTGCTGCAGCGGTAATAGGGCCCTGATGAGACCACACCCGGAATATATTGTGCAGTTTTCATCGCTTTATTTAAGAAAAGATGCGCAGCGTAGATTCAGCGTAGATGATTTGGTACCTGGGATGAGGGGAATGAGACATGAGGATAGTTTGATTAATCTAGGCCTATATTCTCTAGAATATCTTAGAATTATATTTGATCTTATAGAAAACTATAAGATCATTAAGGGACAAAAAAAGTTGAATACTCTCTGCACTGGGTGGAGAAACAATAACTAGGGTGTAATATTTTTAGCATTCGGGGTCGGCTTTCGTGCGCAGAGTTGAGGAAACAGTTTTTCACTCAGAGGGCAGTGAATTTATGCGATTCTCACGAAAGACTTTACATGCTCAATCCTTGAACATATTCAAGACTGAGATGGATAAGTTTTTTTTTAGCATAAGGCTCTGTGTGTGCACATCATCCCACGTCATTGCCAATGGCTCCCAATCCCACATAGGGTTCAATCCCGTCCTCGCCTTCAAATCCATTGAAGCCTTGCACCTTGGTAAGCCTTGGTACTTGGCATACCAAGACATAACTAGGAAGAGTCAACATGGATTTACAAAGGAGAAACAATGCTATTATAGACTGATAGACGTTTAACAACCTATCGACGCTGTTCACTCAGCATAATATGGCCTGCTCCACGTCCACCTCCCAGATCGCCGATGATACCGTCAGGCTTTAAAATGTCAAACTTTGGATCTCTATTCCGTTAGTCTCATTATGACTCTTGCCACCTTCACATAACTTCTCAACAAAACACTATTCATTTGTTGCTTGGATGCTTTTCAATGCTTCCAGCCCTCCACCCTCTGTTATACCAATACACGGTATCTATCATCCCGTTGGTCATGGTCACGAGTTCTGACAGCGTTGATGTGAATTGGAATGCACGTACTTACTGCTGATTTTTCAAATACCATGGAATAAGTAACAACAGTTTGTATCGCCCACAAATGCACATTCGTCTTTCCTGCTCTCCTTCCCCCATCTCCGACCCCTCCCCTTGCCATCTTTCCCCCAACTTTTCCCCTGTCCCCACATCCACTATTGTTTGTCGGTCACTGCTGTGCAAAGTTTGGCTGCCGCATTTCGCCCTGAGCTATACAGTCAAATTTTCTACTCTTCTGTATCCTGCCCAGACCACTCCCGCCCCACCGTGCCCATATTCCTAGTTAACTGTAGAGCGACTTGGGAAATCCTTTCGATTTGAAAGGAGCTATATGAATGAAAGATGTATTTGAAAGATTGGTTGGCATTTTCACAATATTCTTCACTGTCAACATTGTACCAATTTGAATTAATCTAAGAGGACCTTCGTCAGACCTCAATTAATTTTCAGTTCTGATGAATGGACGTGTACAAAAATATTCGCTGAATCTTTGACGACAGAATAAATCTGTTATCTTATCTTCAGTTACTGAATTCTCTCCCCTGCCACATCTCTCTGGACAAAGAGGAACGTAATGACAGAGGATTAGCAAGGTATTGCGAAATGTGGGGGCCATGCGCGACTATTCAAATTGGAACTTTTAACATTCAACAAACCCATAATGATGGTGGATAAGAGAACGTCTATGGGTGACGTCGATATGGGCTCCTGAAAGAAATTGGACGACTTTCCACACAGCTATTTATTAGCAGAAGCAAAAGAGATGAGAATCGGAGGTAAAATTTCAAATGACAGTGTTTCCCAGGTGACACGGTGAATCATGTAATGGAGAGTACACGGATACAAAGTGTACTAGATATATTAATTGAGTGGGAGAAACTGTGGGAAAAGAAATTCAATGTGGAGATCAGCTCATATCCACTACGTGTCCCAAAATAGCAATACAATATATTTTTAACTTATTGTGAATCCAAGAGCTGTGTAGAATCAAAGGAATCTGGATGTCCACGTACACAAATCTCTCAAACAGCTTCAGAATTAGAGAAAGCACGAAAATCATACGTGTCATGTTGCCCTTCATCTCAAGGAAAACGGAATGTAAAGCAGTGAAAATGATGTTTAATCTCTACAGGTGAGCATTGGATAGACCCGACCTATTATAGTGCAGTTGCAGTTATCGTTCCTCTGGAAGGATTTATTGGCTCTGGTGTGGGGATATCCAATTTTGAAAACTTATGTGAAAATGTACCTCGGCCACATTGGAATTAGATTGGAAGGTAGCTTTTCACCCAAAGTAATTAGAGATTTGGAACCTTCTGCCCCCAAAATGCTGTGGGTGCTAAAACTGTTCACTTCTTCATGACTCGAGTGGACAGGTATATAAAAGTAATCCTTGCATTTGATATACGGCCCTCTCATGTCAAGTATTGATTTAAACAATTTCAGACCGTAATATCGCAATATACTCTCTCTTCCATGGTCATTACGACATCAGCCGTTACGGGGAAAAAAGTTTTCTCTCTCTGTTCTGCCTGTTCTGTTGCAATTTCTCCCCCATCTTTATTATGCATTTTCAGCAGTTCTTCTCTCAATTTATGTTACAACCCACCGAACAACTGCAGTTTTTTCACAGCACAATCATCTCTCTAAACACCATCCTCTGTCCCCATTGCCTTCGGTGTCCTGAAACCCATCACCTGTTTGATTCCTCAAAACCCTCTCAATCCTCTCACTCCCAACATGCCACAATTCTGAAGCAATATCATGGATCCGAAATGCTAACTCGGTTTCCTTTCTGCACAGATGCTACGTGACCTGCTGGGTGTTCCCGGAGATTCCCGGTGTTTCTACTTGTGAAAAGGTATGCGTCAGGCAAGTTTATAGAGGGATACTAGAGAGGGTGGCTAATTGGAGTTCAGTTACAAATCAGCTCTGCAATATTAAAGGAAAGGATGAGGCTCCACTATTGTGCATACGTTTCTGTGTTTTCCTCCATGTCCACTATTTGCCTGATTGCCAACTCAACGAGGCGTTCTTCACTTTCCAACTTGACTTCCTCACACTTTTTCCAAATACCTGTTTGCTCTGATATTTTTCTGTATTTCTATCATGGACTCTTTGAAGGTGGCAGGGCAGGTAAAGAAAGCCGTTAAGAAGGTATATTGGATACTGGGCTTTGTAAATAGGGGTATAGAGTACAAAAGCCAGGAAGTGCTGACTAACCTCTACAACGCTTTCTTAGGCCTCAGCTGGAGTACTGTGTTCAATTATGGTCACCACACCACAGAAAGGATGTGAATGCATTGGAAAGGGTGCAACGAAGGTGCAAAGTATGGTTACATAATTGAGGGACTACAGTTATGGGGAACGCCTGGATAGGCTAGGTTTATTTACTTTCTAAGAGAGAATGTTGAGAGGAGACCTAATAGAGTTTTATGAAATCATGAGGTATTTCGACAGGGTGAATAAGAAAACAATGTTTCCACTGGTCGCTCGTGGTCATTCGTCTTCACAGATTCGATTATATTTTCAAAACGAAGCAGAGGGCAGCTGAGGAGAAACTTACAAATAACTGTATCTCTGACATTTTTCTATATTTCTGTCGATTCGACAGCTTCTGGCCTTTTCCAGTGGCTCGAGCTAAACTTTGCAACATTGGTGGCCACATGTATTGCGAATGAACACCGAAACTCTGAAAAATTCTCAATCTATCCATCCACATTGACATTTCGTTCTCCATCTTCAGGTCAGCGCTGTGCGCTAGAAGTTGTATATGTTTAGTCTGCTTCTTATAATAGTTTCCATTCTTAGCAGTAAATAGCACGCCTCGTATCTTCGTCGATTGCTGGATTGCATAAGGGAGGAGTTTTGAGCCAATAAATAGTAATAATAAATTAGTCAATCAATGCCCGACTATTAGTGGGACACATGTGATCGATATGCTGTCGCCAATCGCTCACGAAATATACAGACTTTTAAGTACTCAGCACAGTGTGTGAATGAAGCATGTAATGCTGATGTGACAGGTGCTACTTCAAACTTACGGCTTATTGTTTGATACTGTTTCAGACTTCGTGTTCAAACAAGCGTGGTTAATGAACATGACAATGACATCATTTACCCAGCTGTCTCCAGAGTCAAGTATCTTCTCTATAAACAGTAACGCGCTTACATGTACCTTCTTAATTTCGGAGACCGTGTGACTCACAGCGATAGACATACTTTGCTCACGCAAACATGGGGAATCTAGAAATATTTGACGTTGAAGCTATTTACTATCCAATTCTCGCAGTTATTGGTGTACCTGGTAATACATACAAACATGAGATTCCTTCCCTTTTTGTCTCTTCCCTCATCTTTTTCTCATGCTTTAAGGGCCGGAGAGGTTACACAACGAGAACGTCTTGGTTAGCTCTTATGGAGCTCTTGTGCCTCAGTGGTTAGAGCATGTGTATTGCAAGCTGGGGAGACCAAGCTGGGGAGATCTGTGTTCGAATGCAGGCAGGTCAGGGAGAAAACTTTGGCAAGCTTCCTTACCCCACACGCCTAATAATAATTCCTCCGCCGAAAAAATACCACAATTGTATAACTGGCAATTTCAATCCACGACTGTTTGTGGGACACTGTGCTGCGCAATTGGCTGCCGCGATTCGTCCACGAATCTACACAGGCAATTCGCTTTATAGTATATTCGGTAAAGCGCTTTCGGAATTCGATAAGATGTGAGAAGCCCTACAAATACAACAGCCACAACAAATTACACTTATAGAGCGCCTTTCACGACGGGAGGACGTCCCAAGGCGCTGCAAAGGAGGCGTGTGACCCGAGCTGGGAGGGGAGTGTTTGGGAAGGGGTGAAACACGAAGGGCAGGTCGAAAACTTCGGGGTGGAACAAAAGGCACGATCGAAGAGGAAAGTCTTAAAACCGGCCTTGAAAGAGGAAAGGGAAAAAACGAGACGGAGGGATTGAGGGATGGCATTCCATAGGGTGGGAGCGGAGAAACTGAAGGCCCGGCATCCGATGGTGGGGCGGTTCGGGCGGGGGGCTTGGAGCAGGCCAAGTCCTGCTGAACGGAGAGTCCGGGTGTGGTTGTAGGGTGAAAGTAGATTGGTTAAATAGGGCGGGGCAAGGCAGTGTAAGGCCTTGAAGGTGAGGACGAGGATCTTGAACTCGATGCTCTGGAGGATGCGGAGCCAGTGGAGACGGGCGAGAGTGGGGGTTATATGGTGGCGGAGGCGGGTGTGGGATAATACACGGGCTGCAGAGTTTTGGATGACCTGCAGCCTGTGAATGGAGGAACTGGGGAGGCCGACGAGGAGTGAATTTCCATAATCCAGCCTCGAGGTGATGTTCGCGTGCACGAGTGTTTCGGCAGCGCGGGGGGTAAGATAGTTGCGGAGCCTGGCAATGTATATATCAAATGCAAGAATTATTATTGTTATACAATTGGTCTATAATCTATTGAGTTGGAAAGTTTGAAGCGAGGTATGATTCAGGTTGGCAAACTGTGAAGGCGGTTAGTAAAATGACGGAAATCGTAATACCAGGGGTAACATCCTGCTATTAAACGCCGGGGGGGGAGGGGGGGGGGATTCAAATTTAGTCTGCCAAAATACTGGTAGAGTGACCGAATGGTAAATCTATGGAGTAAATTACCTGGGAAGATGGAGAAACCAGAAAGCATTGATATTTTCAAACACAAGATAAATAGTTTTGTTTCAGACAAATAATATGTTATGAAGTACTATATTATGAATATATACATGAAGTGGAATGTTAATAATCATTACGTTTGATACAACTATCTACCGTGTCAATGTGGCATCGCTAAGCGCTCAAAGATCATCTAACCACCTAATTCCAAATTTCTTCTTGGAAAGCAAAGGCAAATTACATTAGAAAATCCTCCGCTGGAGGACACAACTGTGTGAAAAATGTGTTATTTGGAAGAACCAGTAGCTAAGTTGTTAGTGCACTCTGCTCGTAAGAGAGAGATCCATTGTTCGATCAGCAGTGCGAAACTTTCGGCCAGTTTCATTATTCCACGTGAACTATATATTTATATAAGCATTAAGTAGAAACCCGATTGTTGATTCATTGGCAGTCATTTATTCTCAGACAGTGGATTTGGTGATAACGTTTCACGGAGAAAAGTAGGGAGAAGGACTTAGCAGAGGTAGATCAGGAGGACATCGGTAGTGGAGCTTCATGGTGTTGTGAGCAGAGTGAGAGCGGTGTAAGTTGGAGGAGTGCTTGGAGGTGCGATATAGTAGGAGAATTTTGAGATATACATTTGAAGGTTGCATATAGGAGGGAATGATGTCAGAGGGGAAGGGGGATAGGTCAAGAGGGGCCAGGGCGTTAGAAGCTGCAAACCCACCATGGCGATTCGTTACTGAGGTACGATGGATGGTGTAGACGCCTGGTGTGGCTTCTGTCAGGGGCAAAATTGGCGCCTGGAGAAACCCACGTTTTCGAGAGGAGGAAAAGGTTGACGTTTTCATCTCAAAAAGTTCTTGAATAATGCGCCTTTTATTATAGAGTGAGTGGACATATTGTTCGCTGATCCAGAGGGGACAGTTTGTGCGGAAATGTACAAGTACAAGTGTACAAATGTAGGTTCTGTGAGGGTCCCTACATTTGACCCTACAGCAGTGAGGGTCATTGTATCTGTGCTTATTGTTGAAAGTTGTGGATTCCGGAAGCTCAGTTTTGACGACACATACACAACAACAATGGTAAAAAAAAAATTGTTTTCTGAAGAGGATATCAATTAATCAAACTCTCTCTCTCTCTCTCTCTCACTCTCTCTAAATAGTATATATGTATGTATTCAAATGGATAAATTTGTACCTACTGCTCTCTCTGGGGAAATCTCATGAATTGTCATAAAAATTAATGCATCCAAACGTGAATCGGCAACTTCTACTCGTGAACACGATTCGAATGATTTGACGTGAATCTGGTCATCCATGAGGTTTTCATGTTTTGGCTTTGGACAAGAGTCCAAGACCACAAGGCGGATCAAATATGTGATTGACAGGTATCACCCACTAACTCGGGAGCGTTTACTCCTCCACTCTAATGTTGTTGCTATCAGTGTTCTTTAATCAGAGCTGAATGATATTGTTGTCACAATTGTTGTCACAATTTTTTCTCTCTCTTTTTTTAGTGAACGTCATGGCAATTGTAATCCTGTCCCGGGGAAGGTGTGGCCTTTCCCAAGTCGTCACTCTCTATATGGAGGCCATGGCCGTGTCTGATCTGTTGGTTATTATCAACGATGTGATACTGAATCGCATCAACAACATTTACCTCCCATTCAGCTTCTTGTCCTACACCCCAGTGTGCAGATTAAGAACCATACTTCTGATTTCTGCCACCTTATGTTCCATTTGGCTAACAGTCGCGTTCACCTTTGATCGTTATGTCGCCATTTGTTGTCAGAAAATAAAGCACAGATATTGCTCTGTAAGAACGTCCAGTTTGGTTATTACAATACTGTGTGTGCTCAGCTGTGTGCAGTGCATTCCAATTTATTTTATTTTTGTTCCACTTGTCATAGATAATATACCGAAATATTGCATTCTAAAACCCAGCTATTACACTTCATCGTACTGGAAATTTTACGAATGGTTGATTTTTGTGTTCAATCCTGTAACAGTATCCATTCTTATTATCTTGGTCAACGCCCTGACTGTCAGACACATATTAGTGGCCAACAGAGCACGCAAGAGAATCCGGGGTGACAGCAGTGGGAAAAACCAGAATGATCCCGAGATGGAGAAACGGAGAAAATCCATCATTTTGCTCTTCGCTATTTCCGGCAGTTTTGTACTTTTGTGGATGACAAAAGTTGTACATTCTTTAAAATGGTCAGTTGCAAACTACCACTATAAAGCGACAGACATTAGCACTGCGTATATCGTGCAACAAACTGGATACATGCTTCAGATATTGAGCTCCTGTACAAACTCTTGTATCTATGTGTTGACTCAGAACAAATTTAGAGAAGAGATCAAGAAGATGCTTAAATGCCAGTTTGCTGATTAAAGTATTATTACTGAGAAAGTTTGATTGTAAATTATTTCCACAACGCTAGTGTGATTTGCTATTGCGTTTATTTTTTCCAGTCCCCAACTATCTACTTGAGAATGGAAACCATGTCATGTTGGCATCATGCAGCTTTTATATCGATTGAGATTTACAATGACACCAATCGTTATTAACAAAAACTCTCCGAACCTGTGCGCCATCTTGGGGTCAGGAGCGACCCCCAACTTTCCTTACTCCCCCACATCTGGTCCCTCACCAGCAGCACATTCTTCCACCTCCAACGGGTCGCCTGTCGCAGGCAATACCTCACCCACAAAAATTTAGCATTTCCAGCCACCATTGTTTGTGGGGACGTTGCTGTGGGCAATTGGCTGCTGCATATCATCCACAAATACAGTCAATTCATTTTACGAATGAATCTGCAAAGCGCTTTGAAATGTCGATAAAATATGAAAAGCCGCTATATCAAACGCAAAGATTATTCATATTCTTCCTGTTGTTATGATTATTTCACGCAGCCCAACAGCAAATGGCTCACTGCGCATAGAGCGCAGGTTTCCACAGATAGCAAACTCTTGTATTTATACATCGCCCTCCACACAGGGTAGCGTCTAAGAGCGGACAGCATTTGCAGAAAAATGCACAATCAAATTAAATCTCACTCACTCACTCACTCACTCACTCACTCACTCACTCACTCACTCACTCACTCACTCACTCACTCACTCACTCACTCACTCACTCACCCACCCACCCACCCACCCACCCACTCACTCACTCACTCACTCTCACACGCAATGTTTGCTCCTTCTTATCTTGGTACGGGCTGGTACTGTCCTTAACAATGCAGCTGGACTTCATTATCTTTGTGTTAATGTGAAACTCGATTAAACACGCATTGCATTGCGTGGCATGAGACGTTGGAGCTTGTCTCACCCCTAGATGTATCTTATCATCCATTCCAAAACGGAAGGTCACGCACGTGGTTTCCAACCTCCATTTGAGATGTGCCCAATTCAAGTGTTTTACTTCAATTGATTCCGTTATACATGTATGTATTCTATTGATAATTAATTCTGGTTTTGATATACAATACCAGAAGGTGCGACAGTAATATTAATAATAACAATAACAATAATAACGATAATAATAATAATAGGTAATCCTTGCATTTAATATAGCGCTCTTCACATCTTATCAACATTCCAAAGCGCTTCACAGTGTATACTGTTAAGTGAAATGACTGTATATTTGTTGGTAAATCGTGGCAGCCAATTACGCACAGATTTGTCCCACAATCTGTCGTGGATTGAAATTACCAATTTAAATTTTGTGTGTTTTTTTGCACGGAATATTTTTAGTCGAGAGGAGTAAGAAAACTTGCCTAAGATTTAGCGCTGTCCTGCCTGGATTCGAACACAGGTCTCCCCAGCTTGGTCTCTCTAGCTTGCAAAACAAGTGGTCTAACCATTAAGCCACAGGAGTTCCACAAGCTGGTGCTTTGAAGCGTCAGGTTAGGAATTCGGATCATACTGAATAAATTGACCTCCTCAGTGCAGAACTCTACGTGTCACGCTTACGTTTAGATGTTCAACTGTCTTCATGTTCACTTGGATGTGAAGGACCAGAAGTCACTCTTGAAAACAATGGGCTGACGTTGATTTTGTTAGCAAAATAAATGTTCTGCACTTTACTGGATAACTTGTGAAGCACTTCATGCTGTCACCACCGTAAAAAGGCGCTGTATCAAAATGCAAGAATTCTTATTAGAGCAATGGAATTTACAGGACGACAGAAGGCCACGTCCATCTAGTTTGCTGACCTGGCAGAAGCTGCAGCGGCTCAGTGTCAAAATAGCATACACTCAGAAATTATTTTGCAGCAGAAATCTATCGGAATACAACATAAAATAATCGAAATATGTTGCTACCTCATTACTTCTGGGGAGCCAGTTGCGGAATGTTCACATTTATGTTTTACCCTAATCAGCCGCAGGACACTGTCCCCATTTCTACTTTTTGTTAGAAGGGAGAAACAGTTGGTCATGTTCAAAGACTGTTATTCCGCCCAGTACCTTAAAGAGCAAAGTGATATCGACAACAGCTTTCACTTACCCAATAAGGATTGCTTCTCAAAGCGCATGAATTGCGACTTATCTTACACTTCTCCAATTGCAATAAGCTAATCGCTCGTCCAGTCTCTGCACTGCCTCATCAATTCTTATTAGAGCAATGGAATTTACAGGACGACAGAAGGCCACGTCCAAGTACAATACATCATCATGAATTTCAAGAATGCTTAAATAAGGGCGTCTTGCTGTGGAACTCATAAAACCATAACTTGACAAGCAGAGACAACATAGGCTTCACAGAGGAGATTTCAAGCTAGACAAAGTAGGCAACTAGCAGGATCTACAGGAGAGAAACAGGCGATGTAGTTGCTCAAATGCAACGATGATTATGTAGTGTACTTGGATTTTTAGCAGACGATTGAAAAGTTGCAACATAAAAGGCTGATAAACAATCTAAAGGCCCACGGAATTAAAGGAAATACGTTGGCATGGATCGTGGGCTGGCTAATGGGAAGGAATCAGAGAGTTTGGATAAATAGGTCCTACATATATTCGCAGGGTGTGATTAGTGGAGCAACACAAGGATCAGTGCTTGGGCCTCAAATATTTAACATCTATATCAACGATGTAGACGAGTGCATTGAACTTAAAATATCTAAATTCGCGGATGATGAAAAGATAGTTGGTAGTGATAGGTCCGAGGATCACATGAGCAAAATTCATCGGGATATCGATAGGCTGCGTGAATGGGCAAGAAGATGGCAGATTTAATCCAAGTTGGGGAAGCATGAAGCTACTTAACTAGGTAACAAAAACTCAAAAGTGGTTTATGTGCTAGAATGCCAGAAACTAGATAACGGTTTGGTTCAGCGGGATTTAGGTGTCCTGGAAGAACAGTCGCAAAATGTTAGTTTGTTGGTACAGAAATCCACCAGGAAGGCTAACAGCATATTTGGTTTGATTGCAAACGTGTCATAATATAAGAGTCGGAAAGTATTGCTGCAGCTACATAGGGCCCTGGTGAGACCGCACCCAGAATCTACTGAGCAGTTTTCGTCTCCTTATCTAGCAAAGCATGTGCCTTAGAGTGGCTGCAGCGTATATACCTGGGATGAGGGGGATGAGCTATCCGGATAGGTTGACTAATCTGGGCCTATATTCACTAGAATGTCTAAGAATTAGAGGTGAACTTATGGAAACTTATAAGATTATTAACGGGCATAACAGAATTGTGTACCATTTGCACTGGTTGGACAAACTATAACTAGGTAGTCACAGTTTTAGAATGAGGGGTCAGCTTTCTCGCGCAATGTTGTGGAACTATTTTTCACTCAGTGGGCAGTGAATTAACGGATTTCTCATAAACGGCTTTACATGCTCAGTCCCTGATCATATTCAAGACTGAATTTAGTAGGTTTAATTTTTAGCAATATACACTGTGTCCAAATCATCCCACGTCCTTGCCAATGGCTCCTCATCCAACATAGGATAGAGATTAATCGCGTTCTCGCCTTCAAATCCTTTCAAGCTCCTTACTGACACAAGTGGTACTTCGAAGACAACGTATATGACAACGCAGAGTCACTATGGCGTTACAAGTTGGCAGGGGGTGCATCCCGATGCTCTAGCTTAATCCCAAGATTTCTCTACTGGAAGAGAGACTGGAGGCACTCCATTGGATACCGGAGGCTGAGGATTTCATACACAAAACGTTTAAGGATGTGTTGACTCCACAGTGAACGAGGGTTGAAAGGAAGAGAGAATGCGTGGTAACCTGGTATGGTAGGAAGAGGGGAAGGGCATTGCAGAAATCCCCCAAATTTGTGGCAGTCACAAACCCGTCGCTGTACTGAGTACTGATGTGCGTGTAGACACCTCATAGTTAGTGTAGTGGAAAGCAATTGGATGAAAAGTGGGACATCGGGAAGTGTGTAAATGCGATTTGCATTGCGGATACAACAGTCTAAGTTTCTAAAATTGAAATCGTGAGTCTAAGATGTTATCTTGCATCCCTGCTGCTGGTGTTGAAGACATCACAGAACGGGCGAAACAAAAATATGTACAAGGGGAAAATCCAAACAAAATGGTCCCTGTTGGGATCTGGGTTGTTGGAAAACAAAAAGGGCTGATATGCTGAGAGGAATGTATCAGAAGATGCGAAAAATAAAACTAAATGGTAGATCTTCGAATTTAGTCATTTCCAATGCGTCGTGTAAATGAGTTTCAATGTGGCATCATCAAGCACAAGCCTAGTGCACAAATGAAGGCTTCGGATTCCTGTATCGTATCACTTCAGGGGCAGGTGGAAACTGTACAAAATGGATAAGACACAAATACACAGGCTGGGACCAACGTCTTTGCAATCAGACTACTAGTGCTGTTGGGAGAGAAACTCACTTCAAGGGGTTAAGGCAACGCAGAGTCCCACCCTTTAGTTTCTCAGCCGTCTTTCAGCCTACCTGCCCAAGTCTGGCTATTGCAGCTGCTGTTGCGGATATTCGTTGGATTCTAAATTTCAAGAGTGGAGACTAAATTTCAAGATTGAACAGAATTGGTATCTGGTAAATATTTTGAACAGATACCATGAAGTTCAGTTTGATTGGAAAATACTGATTGTTAGTGACTGATCGGTATTTGGTTTTATGACTGCCTAACGTGCAAACCTCTTTGCATTACAGTATACCCAGTATAGATTGTGTGATTGAATTCGTCTATATTTCAAAATGCGAAACACTGAATGATTGAGATTCAGCGCACCATCTGGCAAGCATCCAACTGGTGTCCTTGCAGCAAACCTCCACATATAAGCGGAGCCACGATCCAGGAAGGAAGTCTAAATACATTGATATATATGTATCCTAATAGGAACGGCTGTCCAAGTCTGAGATTCAATATTGACACAGCGCACCTTTGAGATCCCAGGCTGGAAATGAAACACAAACCCAGATTGGATTACATTCCGATATAGTGTGTGCAACACATTTTCCTCAAGGCAGATTAGTTCGGAAAATACTCTACAGAGGAAACTTATTTTGTGGCATGAGATATGCAAGTTTAGCATTCATTATGCGGAAAGCTGATGACCTGAACTCCGGATAAACATGATGGTGAGCAGCAAAGCACAGCAGGTAATGTATCAGAGCATCTAATTTTGCAGATGATACAAAGTTAGGTGGGTTAGTAAATAGTGAGTAGGCCTGTGACCAACTGCAAGCAGACATACACAGAATCGTGGAATGGGCTGACATGTGGCAGATGGCATGTGGATAAGTTTGAGATGATACACTTAGGTAGGAAAAATGATAGGAGGCAATATAGACTTGGAAGCTCAATCTTATGGGGAGGTGCATCTACAGAGAGAGCCGGGTGTTCAAGTAAGTGAATCAATAAAGGTTGCAGGGCTTAGGGCAGTAAAAAAGACATTTGGTGTACTGAGCTTTATTAGTAGTGGCATAGAGTATAAGATTAGAGAGGTTATGGTTAATCAACTGCGTCCCATTCTGGGCACCTTACTTCAGGAAGAACATTAAGGCACTGGAATGGGTGCAGCGGAGATTCAAGATAATGTCTCCAGGACAAGCTGGAGAAGATAGGATTTTTCCGATTACAGCAGAGAAGGTTATGTGGAGACCTGATAGAGTTCTTCAACATCATGAAAGGTTTCGACAGGCTAGATACGGAAAAGCTGTTTCCGCTGGTAGGCCATTCTGTGACCCGCGGTCACAGTCTTAAGATATCTACCAAAAGAAGCATAGGGGAGGTTAGAAGATGTGTTCTACTCAGCGAGTTGTTCGAATTTGGATTAGTCTGCCTGAAAGGGTAGTGATGTCCAATTTGATAGCAGCTTTTATGAGAGAACTACATAGCTTTCTGGTGAAGACGGGTTTGCAGGGTTGTGGGGAGAAAGCTGGTGATTGGGGTTAACGAAAGTGAATTGCTCGGTTAAAGAGCCGGCACAGACTCGATGGGCTGAATGGCCTACTTCACTGCAGTAACGTTCTATTATTCTATGAATGTATTATTCCCACCAGCCTCCTGACACATCCAATACGGAAGGGACGATCTGTACGGTTTGCACGCAACAACCTTTGAAACTCGCTTGATAACTGCTGTTTGCACATTGCTGTGGCCCACACAATCAATAATTATTGTTTTTCAAATAAGTAGAACTTTGAGACGTAATGTGCTTGGAGATCTCACATTGTCATCAGAGCATCCACACCATCCTCTTTACACAAGCGGCCAATATGATATGGATGATCTCTTTCGTTGGCAATAGTCAGCTTTCTATCTTGCTTCTTAACTGTTGATGGCATTTTCCTATTGTGCACACAACAAATAATTATTCAAATTCAGATGAGAAAAGATTGGAGACATAATGTGCTTGGCGACCTCGCATTGTCATAAGTGTGAGGATGAAAATAGGGTGAATGATTCGATTGCTTTCTAATCTGCTGATCACATTATAGTGTCCTGAAGGCTCCCTGTCACTCCTCTGGCCAATCTGGCTTTCACAATGTTGTAACAACGGTATGTGAACAATGTTGGACCAGGACATCATGGAAAGACCAAATCGAACGCTCTCCCCAAACCAGCATCCCGATACCAAATCACGTACAAACCAAACCATTGTCCCCAGTCGCTATCCGAAAAGCCTGACCTCAACTTAATACCACATTTACGAACAACAAACGCAATCCTGCCTGACTCAGCAACAGGCATAACCTAATCTCCACAGAGGATTGATTTCATTCAAGTTTACTTTTATTCAACACGTCACATTCAAGCTTGCTTAACCCCCATTCGAAACTGTTTACCTCCCCCAAGGAATCGTACCACAGAAATGCCGTAATTTCTAAATATAACCTAGTCTCAGTGGAGGAATCTCTGGGTTATAAAGACTGGTAGCTTTGAGTGTCAGACTACAGTAGTATTTCATGTACTGACATTGTCTTCTCTGTTCATTGACAATGTTGCGGGCTTTAGGTGATTATCCACTGTATGTGTGGCCAACAATTTTCCAGGCACTGCTAGTCTATTATCCCCTTCTAGCAGCTGTTGCGTTTACAGGTAAATAACTATAAGGAGTAGTAGTTTTTGTTTGCAACACACGGGTTCACGTATATGCTGATGAAATCCGAAGCCATAGTACTTGGCTCTCATGAAGAGATAAAAACTATTGTCTGTTTGAGGGCTTCAAGTAAGCAACATGTTCGATCCACTATTTTCTATTCACGACTCGAAGATCAGGCTGCTGCTTGTTTTTCTTTTCCATTAGTCGACACATTGCTCGCCTGCAGTCTCACAGCAAACATAACAGATCCCCCCAGGCACCGCCATGGTCACTTCCTAGCTGGACATTTCCCTTTTGATCTTCAATATGTTTAGTTCCATTCTTGTCGGACTTTGCAGCTCGTTGTCAGTCTCCGTCACTCTTAAGAACATAATAGTTAGGAGCAGGAGTAGGCCATTCGGCCCTTCGAGCCTGCCCCGCCATTTTGTAAGATCACCACTGATCTTCTGACCTAACTCTAATTACCTGCGCTATCCATGTATCCGCTAATCCATCTTTTCTTAAAAAGTGTATCAGACTCAGGCTTGAAAATATTCAAACATTGAGTATCTAGAGCCTTCTGGGGGTAATAAGTGCCATCAATTCACTACGGTCTGAGCGAAGAAGTGTTTCCTCAATTCTGTACTAAAAGGCTGACCTTTAATTTTAACATGATGACCCCTGGTTATAGATTCTCTTACCAGGGGAAACAGTCCCTCAGTGTCTAATTTATCTAGCACTTGAAGAATGTTATACGTTTCAATAAGATCTCCCCTAACTCTCCTGTTCTTTTGAGAGTATAGCCCTAGTTTATTCAACCTTTCCTCATAACTCAGTCCGCTAATCCCAGGAACTAACCTAGTGAATTTACGCTGCACCATCTCTAAGGCAAGTATGTCCTTTATTAAATAAGGAGACCATAACTGCACATAATACCAAGGCTCTAAACAATGAAGCAATTCCAGGTCGGGAGTCCGCATGAATGGCGCTTCCTAGACAAAAGTTGTTACACGATAATGGGAAGATACCTCATTATAATAATAATAATAATCCTTGCATTTGATATAGCGCTTTGATACATCTTGAAGAAGTACTGTAAAGTGAATTCACTGCGTGTCTGTAGGCGAATCACGGCAGTCAATTGCACAAAGCAGCGTCCCCCACAAACAGTCGTGAATTGAAATGACAATTTTTTATTATTATGTATTTTGCGGGGACGGATTATTCTTCGGCATATGGAGTAAGGAAATTTGCCCAAGTCTTTGCCTGTAGCTGCCTGGATTACAACACATTGGTCTCACAGTTGTAAGGCAAATGCTCTGTTGGAGTTTATGTTTAGCGTCACCTCCAAACGCAAAAGTGGCCACGTATTAATTGTAGCACATTGACTATATCTAAAACATATAGATGTGGCGGTCGAATCCATCCCA
Source organism: Hydrolagus colliei (assembly GCA_035084275.1). Lineage (NCBI taxonomy): Eukaryota > Metazoa > Chordata > Chondrichthyes > Chimaeriformes > Chimaeridae > Hydrolagus > Hydrolagus colliei. The sequence goes on from JAYJKW010000376.1 coordinate 1,234,488, forward strand.
GTCAGTATCAGTACGATTCAATACAGCTGAGCCTGACTGTAACTTTATTCAGTATTGGTGAATGAGACAGTGAGACAGCAGGGAATGCGTATGAAGAATATTTAATTTCTGGTATTATCTCTGTTCCATATGTTGCGAAGCGAATAATTTGACGCTCTACCTCACAAACCCCTATAGGTAGCGCTCACGCCACGCAAGTGTGAGACCAAGGATGGTTATATTATTATTACCATACTTTGTGTCAGATTCGACAGTGTGTTTCCTTGCGATTCCAGAAAGCGTAACTGTTTCTTGAGCAAAATGCCGTCAACTCACAGAGCTCACATGGAAATACGTTTGTTTGTTTTTCATTGTCTTACAGTGAATCTGTTAGCCATTGTGGTCCTGTCCCGCGGGAAGTGTGGTCTCTCCAAAGGTACCACTCGCTACCTGGTGTCCATGGCGGTGGGTGATCTACTGGTCGCTATAAACGATGTGCTATTGGACAGAATCCAGTCTCTTTATTTCCCTGGCGGGATTCTAAGTACGACTACCGTGTGTTCACTTAGAATGGTGCTGCTTTCAGCTGCGGGACACGTTTCAGTCTGGTTCACTGTGGCTTTCACCTTTGACCGCCATGTCGCTATCTGTTGGCCAAAACTGAAAATAATATATTGCACTGAAAGAACAGCAGCCGTGGTTATAGGAGTGATCACTACTCTCAGCTGTACGATCAGCATTCCTTGGTACTTTGCATATGACCCTTGGGAGATACTAGACAATGTACCCTATTACTGCAAACTGAAACCAGTTTTCGCCACCTCTCTACGATGGATTGTGTTCCAGTCCTCTTACTTTATAATAACTCCAATGGTTCCATTCTTTCTGATTTTACTGTTGAACGCGGTGACCGTCAGACACATATTAGCAGCCAATAGAATCCGCAGAAAGCTCCTTCACCAGAACAGTGAAATTGGCAATGATGCGGAGATGGTGAATCGAAGGAAATCAATTGTTTTGCTCTTCACCATATCGGGAAGCTTCATACTGTTGTGGTTGATGTACGTTTTTGAATTCATACTTTCTCGTGCCTTGGACAATTTTGTCCAGAATCATTACACGGACCCAGTGTTTGTATATTCACAGGTGTCGAGCATGCTTATGCTTTTGAGTAGCTGCACGAACACCAGCATTTATGCTGTGACACAATCTAGATTCAGAGACGAAGTGAAATTTCTGGTGACATATCCATTTCGACTCATTCTTAAACTTGTTAGATAATGGAAGGTATCATCTCGGGTAGTAATTGATAGAACACGAACAGATCCAGTCCACAGAATAGCCACAGGTCTGTTAACTTAGTCAACAGGTCCGGTTGGGTCAATTTAACAATTGAAACGGGTTTGGTAGTCTGAAATGGCTCCTTGCTGCTCTCTAAAGGAACACCCAGACTACTTTGAAATTAAGTTCCCAAAGGGCAATATCCAAGGCGTGAATACACATACATGTGTTAACCAATATCTTGTACTTAAGCACGAAGCAGTCACCATCCCAGAGTAGCCAGGCAATCCAAATTAATGGATTATACAAATATGAGTTGAATGTGGTATTTGTCTGAGTTAACAGCCAAAGAGATATTTTCTGAAAAAACTGCGAAACGTGATGAGATTAAGTGCTGCGTATCAGTGGAGAAAAAGTAACAGAGAAATATTGTCAATGGAGATGCTAAGCTAAGCATGGAGTGAGGTTGCTGCTTAAGTATCACCAGTGAATAATTTAGTGCTGTTTGTGATATTTTAATGGAATTGTTTTCCCCGATTCTCTTCAAGTTAGTAAATGTCAGTCACGGAGAGCGGCTTCGGTTTGTGACAATTGATGTAACAATTAATCCTGGAATTCAAATGTGTAAAATACTTGTACTGTTAGCTGAAGTGTACATTGCCTCCAGTATGTCTATCTGTACTTACTCAATCATTTATCCAGCCAATAAAGAAAACTTTAATTGATTTATACATAAAAGCACACATGCGTCATCTTTCAATCTCCTCGCCTTCAACACGCTATTAGTTCAATTAGAGTTTGTATGAAATACGACAACATTCAAACAAGCAATGCTCGATTTTGATTGGTCAGCCACGTGGTATTCACTAACTGCAGTGGCGGGAGCTGGCGGGTACTGAGGACGTGATTGATAATAGTTGGTTTCCTGATACACAACAGCCAAGGCTGGTCATATTTCCACTGTCTCTACATCTGAGAATTACCATTCGGCATTTCCTGCCGCTGCCTTAGCATATCCTTCTCCAGGGAGCTAGTGGATGGTGGTGTTGAAGAAATTGTCTGAGCAAGGAAATCTATACTGAAAACCACTGAGATAAGGACGAAAACTTGGGCAAGTTTCCTTGATCCACAAACATGTCTAATCCGTTCAAAAAAATACCACATTAATAAAAATGTGTCTTGTCAAACCACGACTGGTGTAACATTGCTGTTTGCAATTCGCTGCTGCGTTTCGCCCACAAATATGCTTTGAACTCACTTATACTATGTGCTGTGAAGCTCTGAGACGCAGATAAAATGTGAAACGCTCTATATCAAATGCAAGAATGATTACTAGCTGTTCAAATAAAGTTTTACCGAAGAAAAATGTCGCACCATAGCTATGCTTTATCAGTTTTAAAGCAAAAGGGTTATATTACATTACAACCCAACAAGCGAACCTACCCCTCCACACAGATAAACCTATCCTCCTCATACAAAAGTACGCACTCTCACACACTCATGCAAACCTACCACCTCCCCCACCACACACATACAAACTCACCCCAAAAACACACAAAATCTTAGCGCCCCAACAAACAAAGCTGGCACCACTCACCCCCTAGCCCAAGCCCCACACACAAAGATGCCACCCCCCCATTACACACAAAAATATCCTAACCATGTACACAAACCGATTCGCTGCCACACACACACAAACCTACCACACCCCACGCACGTAACCTACAAACAATCAACAAATAAAACTTACATTTATATAGCGCCTTTCACGTCGAGAGGACATCCCAAGGCGCTGTACAGTCAGGGTGGGAAGGAACAGGGCAGGATAAAGCATAGTAGGAAAAGTAACTGTATTAGTGGGCGAAACGCGGCAGCCAAATTGCGCACGGCAGTGTCCCCACAAACAATCGCGAAAATGGGACCAGGGGAGAAAGGGGGAAAAGAGGATAAGGGGGGAGAGGGAGGGAAAGGTGGGATGGGTTAGGGTTAGGGAGGAAGAGGGGGGAGAATGAGGGGTAAGGAAGAGAGGGAGGGAAAGATGGGTGGGGGCAAGATCAGGAAGAGGGAGGGAAGGGGAAAACGGAGGAGAGAAAGTGGGGAAAGGGAGTGAGGGAAGAAGAAGATGGGGGCAGGGGTGGGGGGAATCAAACAACAATAATAAACAACAAAAGCAATAATATTAACAACACCAACAGCAACAAACAATCACCAACAATCGTCCAGCAACCACTCCCTGTCCTCGCCGCCCGCCCGGACGATCCCTGAGATGGCGGGAAAAAAAAGGGCGCGGAAAAAAGGTCCCAGTGTGGTGTCAGGCCCCAAAACCCACCGGCTCCTCAGTCGGTGAACCCGGGGACTCTGTGATGGCCCTGGCACCTCGGACACGGTGTGTCTGGCCGGCTCGCACAGCAGCAGCAGCAGCAGCCCGATCACCGTCTGGATCTCCCGCCACGAGATGATCCGCGGCTTGCAGCACCTGGGCGCTCTGCTCTCCCCCTCGCGGAAGACGTGCGGCCTTCCCAGGTCCTGTCGAGGGGCCACTCCCCGCACAGCCGGGGGAAGCGCCGACAGCGAGTGGCCGCCATTCCCTCCGCGATACTCCCCGTCGTCCAAAAAGATGGTATTCGTTGGCCGGCCGCCCATAGAGGAAGAACCGGCAGCGATGGAAGCCGCTCCAGCTGGTGGGCTGAGCGGTGCACAGCGAGAAAGCTCTGTCCCCGCGATCGTTCCAGTCATTTTGGGGTTAGCAGAACCAGAGCGTTTATCTACATATCGGGAATCCATTTGGCCTGGTGGAATATTTTGAACATAGGGAGAGAGACAGTCAGTGAGTGTGTGGGACAGAGTGTGAGGGAGGTAGTGACTGAGTGAGTGAGTGTGAGGGAGGAAAGCACGGAGTGTGGGAGCACGTGTGATTGAGGAAGGGAGTACGCGAAGGAGGGAGGGTGTCAATCAATGAGTGTGCGTGAGGGAGCGAGGGAGGCAGGGAGTGTGAGAAAGGGAGGGAGTGAAAGCGAGGGAGAGAGTTTGAGAGAGGGAGAGAGTGTGAGAGAGGGAAGGTGTGTGAGGGAGGGAGGGAAGGAGAATGAGAGAGGGAGCTAGTCTGGGAGGGAGTGGGAGGGAGGAGGGAGGGAGTGTGAGGGAGGTGGGGCGTGTGTGCGAGTCTGTGTCAGGGAGTGGGAGTGATGGAGTTTGTGTGAGGGAGGGAGTGTGCGAGAGAGGGAGGATGTGTGAGGGATGAAGGGTCAGTGAGAGTGAATGAGTCTGTGGGAGGGAGAGTTGTAGGTAGTGTGAGGAAAGTAGTGTGTGGGAGAGAGTGTGAGGGAGAGGTGGGAATGTGAGTGAGTCTGTGTCAGGGAGTGAGATTGATGGAGTGTGTGTGAGGGGGCAGTGTGTGAGGGAGGGAGTGTATGAGGGAGGGGGAGTGTGAGGGAGGGATTGTATCAGGGAGGGGGTAGGGAGTGTGTGTGAGGGTGGGAAACTGTGAGGGAGGGAGGGGGAGTGTCATGGACGAAAAGGGAGTGTGTGTGAGGGAGGGAATGTGAGGGAGTGTGTGAGGGATTGAGTGCGAGGGGGTGAGTGTGTGAGATGGGGTGTGTGTGAGGGAGATAGGGGAGGTATAGGGATATAGGGACAGTGTGAGTATATGTGAAAGTGACAGAGTATGTGTGAGTGTGTGGTATGTGTGCAAGCGAGTGTATGTGAGAGTGAAAATGAGTGTGTGTGTGTGAGAGAGAGAATCCGTGTGTGAGTGTGTTTGTGTACGAGAGTGGTATGTGTGTGAATGTACACGAGAGATTGGTGTGAGAGAATGCGTTTGAAATGAAAGAGTGAGTGTAAGTGAGAGTATTTGTGTGAGTGAATGTGTGAGAGTTTCGGAGAGTGTGACAGTGAGAGAGAGAGAGATTGAGAGATAAAGAGAGAGAGGGGGGTCATTCCTCAAAGCCACTTATGCATTCAAAACTTTATGTATAACTCGGGTGGATATTCCTATGGCGTCTGAGGTGACTGTGATCATCAACAGTATCGGGAGGCAGGAGAGAACCTTCATTATGTCTTTCTTCTCTGTGTGAGAAATATACAGAGAGAGTAAGAGAGAGAGAGAGAGTGAGTTTGCGGCTGAGGGACAGAGAGAGAGTGAAGGAGACTTTGCAAGAGATTGTGAGAGAGAGTGTGCGGGAGACTGAGAGAGTGGGTGAGAGAGTGTGAGGGAGAGTGTGAGAAAGAGAGTGTGAGAGAGACTATGTGCGTGACAGTGTGAGAGTGTGTGAGAGAGTGTGCGTGAGAGTGTGTGTGAAGGAGACTGAGGGAGAGAGTGTGAGGCTGAGATAGCGTGTGTGTGAGGGAGACTGAGAGAGTGTGTGTAAGAGAGTGTGAGGGAGACTGAGAGAGTGTGTGTGAGGGAGACTGAGAGTGTGAGAGAGTTTGTGAGAGACAATGTGAGAGTGAGATAGTGCGTGAGAGAGAGTGAGACTGAGAGAGTGTGAGAGGTTTGTGAGAGACAGTGTGAGGGTGTGTGAGAGAGAGTGTGCATGAGAGAGTGAGAGTGTGAGAGACAGTGTGAGAGTGTGTGTGAGAGAGAGAGAGTGCGTGAGAGAGAGTGAGACTGAGAGAGTGTGAGAGTGTGGGAGAGTTTGTGAGACAGTGTGAGAGTGTGTGAGAGAGAGTGTGAAGGAGACTGAGGGAGCGAGACTGAGGGAGCCAGTGAGAGAGTTTGCAACTGAGAAAGTGAAAGGGAGCGAGTGAGCGACAGTGCGCTATTGAGAAAGAGTGTGAGAGAGATTGTGTGTGAGAGAGATTGAGTGCGTGACTGAGAGACAGTGAGAGAGAGAGTGAGACACAGTGAGAGAGTGTGTGAGAGACAGTGAGAGAGAGAGTGTGTGAGCGACAGTGAGAGAGAGAGTGAGACACAGTGAGAGAGTGTGTGAGAGACAGTGAGAGAGAGAGTGTGTGAGAGACAGTGAGAGAGAGAGTGAGACACAGTGAGAGAGTGTGTGAGAGACAGTGTGTGAGAGACAGTGAGAGAGAGAGTGAGACACAGTGAGAGAGTGTGTGAGAGACAGTGAGAGAGAGAGTGTGTGAGAGACAGTGAGAGAGAGAGTGAGACACAGTGAGAGAGTGAGTGAGAGACAGTGACAGAGAGAGTGTGTGAGAGACAGTGAGAGAGTGTGTGAGAGAGTGTGAGAAATAGTGAGAGATTGTGTGTTTGAGGGAGTATGTGTGTGTGGGAGAGAGTGTGTGAAGGAGACTGAGAGAGAATGTGAGAGAGAATGCATGAGACACAGTGAGAGAGAGTGTGTATGAGAGAGTGCGTGAGAGACAGTGAGAGGGAGTGTGAGAGAGATAGTGTGAAGTAGATTGTGAGAGATTGTGAAAGAGAGGAAGACAGAATGCGAGGGAGACTGTTAGAGGGTGTGAGAGAGAGTGTGTGAGAGACAGAGAGAGAGTGAGACAGAGTGTGTGTGTGAGAATGAGACAATCTGTGAGAGTGTATGATAATGTATGAGACAATGTGTGAGAGTGTGTGTGAGAGTGTGTGTGGGAAAGAGTGTGCGTGTGTGAGAGTGAGTGTGAGAGAATGAGAGAGACTGTGTGCAAGAGTGTGGGAGTAAATCTTTGAGAGTGTGAGAGATTGGGTGTGAGTGTATGTGGGAGAGTGTGAGTGGCAGAGAGATTGTGGGAGGGAGTGAGAGACTGTGTTAGAGAGTGTGAGAGAGCGAGAGAGGGAGTCAGAGAGTGTGGGAGTGTGTGTGTGAGAGAGCGTGTGTAAGAGAGTGAGAGAGACTGTGTGAGAAAGTGTGAGAGAGAGTACGAGAGAGAGACTGTGAGAGTGAGAGAGAGTTTGAAAGAGAGAAATAGAGTGAGAGGGAAGTGTGTGAGAGTAAATATGTGAGAGTGTGTTGGAGAGTGAGTGAATGTAATTCTCTATCTCCCTCTCTCCCTCCCTCAATCTCTCGCTGTCTGTTTATAATCATCATGGCATTTTACCCAGCGCCCACAAATACAGTGAATTTTCCTACTTGGCTTCCCCCTGACCCGACCCCTCCCATCCTGCTCTTGTCCCAACCTGACTGTACAGCGCCTTAGGACGTCCTCCCGACGTGAACCGCGCTGTGTGTGTGTGTGTGTGTACATATCTGTGTGCGTACCTGCATGCGTGTGCATGTGAGTTCCCATGTGTGTGCGCATGGAGTGAGGAAACTTGCCCATCATTTTGTCCTGTCCTTTGCCGACTAGGAATCGAACCCAGGTCTCTCCCTCACTAGCGAGACAAGTGCTTTAACCACTGAGCTACAGGACTTACCACTAGGCGTCACACATTGAGAGAGTGTGTGCAGCTCAGTGGTTGGAGCCCTAGCTTTGCAAGCGAGAGGACACTAGTCTGATTCCTGGTCGAGACAGGACAGGATGAAACCTTAGGCGAGTTTCCTTACTACACACACACACATACACAGAGACACATAGACACACACACCTGTGTTTACCAGCAGTCAGGAGGAAACCGCTTGTTGTTCGGTTAGCGGATCACTAGCCCCCAGCCCCCTCCCCCCCCCCCACCCCGCTCCTCCGTGGGTAATAATACCTTCGAAATAATAATATTTTTGTTCACTCAATCCGCGCCTGCATTCTCTTGAATATGGCAAAATGAGAAACTATAACCAAGGGTCAAAGCCTTTAAATTTGGGGTCAGCACTTTATAATCCTTGCGTTTGATATAGCGCTTTCCATATCTTATCAACGTTCCAAAGCGCTTCACAGAATATACTGCAAGGTGAATTTATTTTATATATTTATGGGCGAATCGTGCCAGCGAATTGCGCACACATAGTCGTCGATTGAAATGACCAATTTTATTATTGTGGTTTTTTTAGTGAGGGATTATCATTAGGCGTGTGTGTGGAGTAAGGAAACTTGCCCAAGGTTTCGCCGTGACATGCCTGGATTCGAACACAGGTCTCCCCAGATTGGTCTCCCCAGCTTGCAAGACAAATGTTCTAACCACTGAGCTACAGGAGGTCGCACTGAGTTGACAATACAATTATTCACTCAGATATGTTAATTTATGGAATTCTCTTCCCCGAAAACTATAGATGCTCATTGCTTGAACCCATTAAAGCCTGGTATTGATAGATTTATTGTCGATCAAGGTATTAAAGGATATTGGAATAAGGCGAATAAGTGACATATGGAGTTATATTCTTCCTCTACTCCTGATTCTTATGTTCTTGTATGTTTACCAGTATCTCCACGCGTTCCTGCAGCACAGTACAGCCTAGACTGTGAAGCGCTCGGAGACATGTAGAAGTTATCAAATGCAATAAAATATGCAAGGATTCTTATCATTAATCCCCGCCTTCCGTCTCACCCCATCTCTCCTCAGTTCAACTTTGAGACAGTAACTGGCCATCGCATTGGGACGTCCTCCAGACGTGAAAGGCGTTATACAAGTGCAATTTTATTATTGTTGTGGTTGCTCATCTCATGCCTTCGAAAAGTATCAGTGGTGATTGACAAGATACACAGAAAAGTGAACTCACTCCATATTTTGTGGACGACATGCAGTTAGAAAGTTGTTGTCATGATGTTTTATTGAATATCACTAACTCCACATGTAGCTCAAGTGTTCAATGTATATGCTTTATACGTTTGTACATCATCAACTAAATTAATACTGTCAATCAAGTATTTAATTAATTTCGCAGTGTGTTGGTTATGAACCATCTTTGAAGACTGTGTTCAAATGATCGCTTTATGTGGGGTGGGATGCGTGAAGAAGGGAGTGATGAGAGGTAACTTGTTTCATTGTTGGAATGGGGAAAATTACAATTTATTGATAATAATAATGCATAGAATCCATCAGGTCATAATTCCACATGTAATTCAAGGTTTCAATCTATGAACTCTATGCGAGTGTAATTTTGTTGTTGTGATACGTTTGTGCATCACTAAGCAAATTAAGCTGTGAACTCAGTAATTGATTAGTTCCCCAGTGAATTGATTCAGAATTATTATTCAAACTATAAGGAAAGAGTTAATGTTATATCTCGACATGGAGAGGGATGTGTGAGGAACAGTGAAGTGAAATGCACTATGGCTTATTCTTGGAATGGGTAAATTGTTAACAATATGAATGTTAGTAATACATAGAATCGATATAGCGCCGTACCACTTCATCAAAATGTCTCAACGCGCATCAAAGAACATATTGTAACACGAATGGACGATGGAATGCTTGGGTGAAACGCGGCAGCAAATTGTGCACACATTCACTCACTCAAACCTTTATTCCCGTCTTATTTTCCGCACTCGCACCATCATTTGTGGGCTCCACTGTCACGAAAATGTGGCTGACAGTTAGAAAGTTGGCCAGCAAAATCAGAATGAATGGGAGCCTCCGGAGTGCCATTATATCAAACAGGTCAAATGATTCCTATGTGTAAGAAATGAGGTGACTTGTGTTACATCGACACCTTATTGTATATTGTACAACCCCCTCCAAACCAGCGAATGTATTACACGCACAAAATCACATTCAAACCAGAGCAAGCGTTGTTTGCAAAATATATTTATTGTCAAATCAAAGCCTCCAATTTACTGAGCAAACCACATCCGGTCTCCCACTGCCAGATTCTGTTCCTACGTTCGGTGTTAGTCTAACTAGCTCATTCTGAACGAACTTTTACGTCTTAATAATAGTCTTTGCGTTTGATACAGCACTTTTGGAATCTTCGAAACTGTGTCTCAAACCGCTTCAAACAATATACCGTAAAGTGAATTGAAGGTATATGTGTGGGCAATACAGGACATCCAATTGCGCACACTAGTGCCCAACAAACCGTCGTTGATTGAAACGAACAATTTCTTATTTTTTTTTAGGGATTAGGATTCGACGTATGCAGTAAGGAAACTTTCCCTAGGTTTCGCGCTAAACTGCCTGGATTCGGACACACGTCTCAAGCTTTTATGGCGAGTGCCAGAACTGAGATACTGGACTCTGTAAAGAGATATATTACAGCACTCAGTCCCTCTCTCTCTCTCTTTCTCTCACACACATACATTGAGAAAAAGGATTACGCGCTCACATACATGTGGTGCTAACACTCTCTCTGTCTCTCCAGCTATTTTGCTTTCACAGACATGCAGTGGCATCGAGTCAAGCACTAACAGAGACACATGTACTGATAAACACAACCAGGTGTAGTGTCTTAGCTCAGTGGTTAGAGCACTCTCCTTACAAGCGAGACATCTGGGTTCAATTCTGGGCAGGGTACAACTTTGGGCAAGTTTCCTTACACCACACGATTCATGATAATCTCTCGAGAAAAACAATTATAAGAAGGTATTTGTAATCCATAGCTGATTGTGAGTCACTACGTTGCGCAACGCTGCTGTGCTTTGCACACAACTACACAGTCAATACATTACACAGAATATTCTGTGATGCACTTTTATTCATGAGTATTGATTTTATTCACTTGATGATCTCCAGAAGACAATATTAAGTGCTACTTGATGAAGGGACGGGCAGGCTGATAGGGACCCCATCACTGTGCCTATCGCGTCACAAAAACACAAACACAGCATTGGGAAAATTTGTCAACGAAATAATCTCACAATTAGAGTAACAGGAAATGCCAGCCCTTTCTTAATCTCCCCTCTGAATTTAGTCTGAGTCACAGCATAAATAAATGTGTTTGTACAGCAGCTCAATAACTGTAACATGAAACCAGTTCGATAGATAATATACTTCGGATCATTATACGCCGAGAACCACTTGTCGTTTGTAATCTTCCAGTATAGGAAATATAGAAGATATGTCATCCATAATAATATAAAATTGGCAGAAACAGCAAGCAGTAAAACGATGGATTTCCTCCTGTTTTTCATCTCTGGATCACTGTCTCTCTCACCTCTGGTTCTGTCCCCATCACTGTGTCCCCGCAATCTCCTGCGGGCTAGACTGGCCACCAGTATGTGGCTGACAGTCAGGGCGTTGAGCAGCAAAATCAGAACATATGGGAGTAAAGGGGTTAGAGTGCCGCCGAGCCAGTCAAACACTATCCATGGGAGTGAAGTGTAATAGCTTCGTGTAGTAATGCATCCCCAGGGTTTATTGTCAATTATGACCAGAGGTTTAAATGCAAAATACGAGGGAATGTTTTTCCCAGTGAGGACAACACTCAGCCCCGCTATCACTGCAGCCGCTGTTTTTTCGGTGCAATATTTATCTTTGATTTTCTGCCAACAGATGGCGACATATCGATCAAAGGTGAAAGCGATAGTGAGCCAGACAGAGGTTTCCCTTGTTACATATTCCAGTGCAAGTATCACCCGGCACACGGGAGTGAGTTGCACGAACGGATTCCTGAAGTACGCAGGTACAATGTTTGCCAAGATCACCGTGACAATAACCACCATCAGATCAGCCACTGCCATGGCCAACAGATACATGGAGATGCACTTGGAGACACCGCACCTCCCTCGAGCCAGGACAACAATCGCCAATATGTTGACTACAGAGACAAAGAGAAATAAAAGATCAGACATAAATATTCATGGGTAAAGATTACAATTTGCTGAACGTGTCTCGATGTCCACCACCCATCGAAAAGTGACAAAGAAAATGAGTAGTGGGAAGGTGGGATTTGGGGGGAGAATGTGATAGATATACTGAGCGACGGTGAGAGATCGGGGAAGAGAGAGAGCGAGAGAGAGCGCGGGCGTTGGAGAATGGGGAAGAGAAACAGACAAAGAGAATGAGCGAGATGGATACACTAAAGTGGGAGAGATAAACATACACAAACATACACACAGCGAAATGCGGAAGAAACGCCACAGTAAGGGAAAGGCACAAGAACACAGCCAATGAAAGTGACAGACAGAGACTGTCGTTTATGTTCAGAGAGAAACACACATCACAATAGACACAAACACATACCAACAGAGAGAAAGGGAGAGGTGCTGGCAGAGATACAGCCACATTTAGTAAATGAGTCGTTCAGATAGAGAAGTAGGCATATTAATGGAGATTCGCACAAACTGACAAAAACCGAGAGACATGAAGGTCATTTAGAAACGCAAAATTGATAAACAAATAATCCTGGTGTTTGATACAGCAAATTGTCTCTTTTTCAAGGCTTCTCCAAATGGAGCAAATACCTCACCATGTCCTGTCCCAAACTTTTTGAGATGTCACCGGTCACTCACCTCACTGTGTTCTTACGTAGAATGCTGGGTTTGCACAGAGAATCAATCAATCGCTCCTCTACCATTTGCCACATTCAGAGAATTATTTAATTTGAACATAAAAAGTCATCAGAATCAATCGAATATATCCCCTTGACTCCACGGGTGCATGTGAATACAATAGTGTTTGCATTATCCTGTCTCATTCTTTGAGAGTTTTGAACGATCAAAAATGGCGTTGTATCAAATGCACGAATCGTTGCTGTTGAGTCCATCATCTTCAACCAATATCGGTCTGTCTGTATAACACGCCAATGTCAAATGCTTTCGCAAACGGTATTTTGGGTTAGCGGAGTCAATTAAATATATTCGATTGTATCTGATTACATTTATATGTTCAAATTAAATAATTATCTGAATGCAGCAAATGAGAGATGAGAGATTGATCCCCTTTGCAACCCAGCATTGCATGTAAATACTCAAATGCTCCCAAATGTGAAAGACGATTCACAAATTGTGATTCATTGGTTGTTGATGGAGTCCAGTGTGCGAATATGGAACCAAAGCTCACACCTCCCTGATTCAGCCGGTAAACTGCGACCAACAGAGATTAGTCTGGAAACATGCATTTGATATGACATCTTATAATATGTTCATGTCTTCTGAAATCGCTTCACGGAATATACTGTAAAGCGAATCGACTTTATTTTGTGTGGAAATTCGGGAGTCAAATGTTCACAATAGCCAACCACAACTATACATTTAAAAAATGGCTAAATAGTTATTACATTGCATCATAAATAAATAACATTATCAAAACGCCATCGGGTTCGCAGGACCTATTTTCTCTTTTGAATGACGCACTACAATCACTAATACCTAAGCAGGCAAACTGGAGATTTGTTACTAAGTTTTTATTCTTGCTACCGAACGTAGTTAAGAACTCACATCCTCACAATTCATTTGATCATCAGTGGTCATTATCGTGAAATAGGAAAACAGGGAATTTCAAGGATTACACAAACCACCATTTGCTGATGGAAAGGTGAGATTGCTAAACTGAGTCAGGCTACAATCTTTACTGCAAACTAACCTAAATACTGAATTGGACAAATCACTTGCCAGGAATTCCAACAGCAGCGACAATCGGGTAGTAAATGCCTTCAATTCTCCAAATTATCGGATAGGTCATCTTCACAGAGACAAAATGAATCCTCTTCTACAGAAGGCAACTCACGCAAAAAACAGTGGTTCTCAAGAGCATAAAACGGGGTCTTATTTAAAGAAAAGTGGGGAACGCTCCTTTGAGCAATTTTGCCGCACGATCCTGGATGAGTTTGTGCCGTGTGCAAACAAAACATTATCTGCCCTGAGTTACCCAATTCACCCCAATGATGTAATTTGGGGGCAGCTGGGTGTCCATCCCATGATGAAACCCAGGCCCACAACCACACACGCCACCGTGTGTCAGTGCAATGTGTTGTTGTTAAAGTATCTAAACCATCAGAGAGATGCACATGTGAGTGTGTCCCCCCCACCTACACACAGTATTCCCCAGCCTGGAGTGTGTGTGTACATTGTCTACACAGGGGCCACTCACCAGCATTGAACCCATTACCTACAGCATTGGGCACAGCTTGGGAGGGACAAAGGCCTTTGTGACCACAGTGTGTACAGGGCGCTGAGGTCACTGCTGTAGTTTAACCCGTTAAAGGTGATAACGCTTTCCACAAAGGATATACTGCCATACAATTCCCATATACTGCCTTACATTGTATACACCTGGCTGTGAAATGCTTATCAGCCACAAAGGAGTAAATCTCTAAATGTCTCTATCTCTGTCTGTCTCTCCCTCTCTCTCACTGTGAGTGTGTTTGTGTCTGTATGTGTGTGTGTGAGTGACTGTGTGTCTGTGTGATGCATTGCATTTGCGAAATAGCTGTGCAAATGAGGTTCCGGCTGTCTGTACATGTACATGCGGAAGCCACAATATCCCAGCTCCCATCTCAAATAGTCCAGGGAGATTTTGTAATTTTGCAGGCCAACAGTCCCACAGATACAATTGATCAGTCACTTTATGTGCGAATCTTACACTTTACTGTGCGCAAGGTGTACCTTGTATTTCGAATGTATAGAAGCACTATTTCAATAATCAAACAGTAAAGCTTTGGAACATATTCCCTAAGGATACTGTTTAAGGTCTAAGTGTTGATTGAAAGAAAGAGCTTAGGTTTATTTTAGGAATTATTGTCATTTAGTACATATGTTGTTCAAGGATATACATGACTGCAACAAGTAGGAAGATGGAAGGCGAACTAAATGTCTATTTGTTGGTCTAGAATATGGTTATATCCTTACGCTTCAACCAAAAATTCACATTAAAGAAATCGCTGCAAGATATAAACTGTGAGCGTTGGTGTGGGCGTTTTGAATAAATGATAAAGAATGATACGAATTATCAGGATTATTATTAGAGTAACATTATTTGAAATAACATATTGAGAAACTTGGCTGAAATGGGAAGAATCAAAGGCTTCGGAATCCAATATTGTCACGTTGATTACTGCTGAAATTTAAACATCTAATGTTGAATTGGTTAGCACTCCACACAATCCCAATAAGTCTTTCAGACATTTCACGCGTCTGATTATGAACTGCAGTACCATTCGCAAAGCTTTCAGTCTGGCTCATTGGGTGCATTCGAGCATCTTGGTTAGCAAAATTGTCATTTCATTATTTTAATGGCGACTTATTGCTTTGCCTTTGGTGCGGCCTTTCAGATGAGAGTTTAAACTGAGATTGTTGTTGAACAACAACTTCAACAACAATATTATATCCATAGAGCGCATTTCACATTGCGAGGACCTACTAAGGTGCTGAACAATCAGGTCCTGAAGTGAGCGTGCGAGATGTGCAGGGTAGTGGGGAGGGTCGGTAGAGATTCAGGAGGTTGGGAAAGAGTCGTGAGGGCAGCAGATATTCTAACCTAGCTCCACATGCCCCGAGTTATTCCCATATCACTTCATTGTTTTATCCACAAGAAACATTGTTGCGATTCATGCGTTTGTGCGTCTTGTTAAGTAATTATGATGCCTCATGTTAATTCGGCATCAAGGTGTGGACTGTTGCGATTTGTGAAATCAATCCAATCATTGTAGGGCATGTATCAAGTCTAATATGGGCATTGCTGGTCATGTGATATTTAGGCGCCAAACAGTGTGTGCGTGCCAAAGCAAGCATGGTCAATGGAGGTACAAGGCCAGAGTGAGGTCTTGCAATTGGCTGAGTAACTGTTCTGGCGACACGTGACCGCAAGAGCCTTGACCTTTTAAAAGCGTCGAGACAAAGGAATAAGCAGAGCGGAGACGGAAGACACTGTAACGTGACAGTAGACAAGCCGCTCTCGAGAAGGAGAAACAACTGATGGAAGATACTCTAACAAAGACAGTAGGTTGCAGAGGATAAAGAATCAACCTCTTGCTGGACAGTATAAACCACTAAACAGAGGAGAGTATTGGGGTGGACAGTATACACCACTAAACAGAGGAGAGTATTGGGGTGGACAGCATACACCACTGAACAGAGGAGAGTATTGGGGTGGACAGTATACACCACTAAACAGAGGAGAGTATTGGGGTGGACAGTATACACCACCAAACAGAGGAGAGTATTAGGTTGCAGAGGATAAAGAATCAATCCCTTGCTGGACAGTATACACCATTAAGGGATCCCTGTGTTTAGTGTCAAGCCCTGACGGGTTAGCCAGAATAAACAACCTGTTTTGATGAGATACGACTCTAGTGCATTTCACGCATTGGTCGAATCTCTAACAGCGGCTTGGCTCACATTGAGCTGTGGATAGTTTTCTCTGTATCCACGATCCTGAGGATTACGGCAGGAAACTGTGCAGGGGTTGGAATAGAAACCAATGACAGAGGCAAAGTAGAGAAGGTGTCAGTGGAAGGACATGAAACAGTCTAGGACAGAGACGCTCTGGTTGAGGTGGAGGTACATATTTCCGTACCACTGATGTTAGACCATCTGGCCTGTATTGCAAGATTTCATATCTTTCTTCCTCTCTATATCTTTTATCTCTCGCGGGGAATACCATTAAATTAATAGTATTATGACAGTGCGGATGGTTATTTTCAAAGAACATTTAAGGACACCCCCGAATCAACCAATAATATGCAGAGTGGCTACAACTTCATTCTGTAACTCTTGGCCTCCCCCATATATATTCATAAGATCGTTTGTTAAATACAACATGCGGACTTCAGGAACACACCATGCACAGCATATCAATTTAGAGTTCACTTTTGTTGACTAATTTAATTTTCCAATTTGTATCTGCTTATTGTCTGGTTAATTGACATTACTCATTTTTATTGCATATTATTTTTCAAGACATTTTCTCTACCGAAATTTACTTTGTAATCCACTATAGCTCAGTGGTTGGAATAATGTGTCTCAGATGTTGGGAGTCCTGGAGCTCAGTGGTTGAAGTGCTGTAACTCAGTGGTTGGAGCATTAAACTCATAAGCGAAATGTTCATTAAATTTCCAACAGCGCAAAACGTTGGAACGTTTTCTTACTCTACACGCCTGATAGTAATTCATCAAAAAAAAAACTCAACAATAAACTACATTTGATGACAGTTTGTGAGACAATGGTGGCTGCCACAATTCCTGCACAAACGTTTTAGTGTAGAGTATGAAATGGGAAGTAATTTGAGACGTCTAGAACAGGCGAACGGTGCAATATCCAATTCAAAGAAGACTATTTTATTCCTTATTATACGAAGACTAAGTAAACACAATGAATCAGAGACAAAAGTTATAAAACACACTACCATATTGGTCATTTTATTGTGCCAACATTTCTCAAAGCTACATTCAGAACCTTCTTATTTCTTTATTAGAATACATGATTTCACTGACTAGCATTGAATTGAACTTGGTTATAAGGAACACAACCTTGCACAATTTAGCAGTTAATAACCCATCCAAAAATAACACACTAACAAAATTGTTCATTTTAATCTGTTTGTGGGACACTGTTGTGAACAATTGTTTGCCGTGATTAGCCCAAATTAATTTCACAATATATTCCGTGAAGTGCTATGAGACATCTAGAAGACACGAAAAGCACTACATGAAGTGCAAGGATTACTTTTGGTATCAGAAGTTGCTGGACAAAGTTGTAAAGTCTGAGGAGAAAATTAGTGGACGCACGAAAAGCCGTCTGATATACGATAGGATACTAGCTACAGTTCTATATGATCTCCAGCTTGTGGAGGGAAGATTTGGAAGAATCAAAAGGCAGGGTCTTGCAGTCGCGAATGGACATGATATATACATATATAGCAGGGTTATGGCAGTCTACGCGTTGCAGTTAGCAATCTTATGGAGGTGAGGGAAGACAGAGTGTGTCGTGAATATTGGGCTAAAGTACAGTTGACGATTGAACAAGATTCCTAGGTCCCTGATTCACTTGGTGAGTTGGAATGTGCATCTCTGGACGCAGATGCTCCCAATGCCTGTGGTGTGGAAGAGTTCGACACATCCAATCAGGCGGATCAATGTCGTCAACCTTGCTGTGATTCAGCTGCAGGAATTTGTCTTTTATCCAGACAATTATGCCTTCAGATTATCTGACAGCACATAAGATACCGTGTAGTCTAATTGAGAGTCAGAGAGGACATCTGAGCAGTATAAAGATAGAACCCAAACGAACACTATAATAACCATAGTGATGCATGGAAGAGACATTCATGAAGAAAGGCGGTGATAGCGGAATCAGTGACACGTGGTAGGGCGAGAGGAGCGTTCAAAGTGGAATAGGAGAAAGAGGAGTACTGTTGATGAACAGGATATCGTTTGTCATGTTGACCAATGTAGCTTCAATGCTGTGAGGAGCACCATACACCAATTGTACAGGCCATGAAAGGAATGGTAGAAGAGGAAAAAGTGAAAATGTGAAGCAATAACGATTTCAAAGACAATGTCAAGAAATTGGAGTTTGTACACGGCGAAGTGGTTGGATGGGATAGCATTCTGTATGTCAACGCCTATGAGTAGGTGCACAGGAGATTTCCCAGGTATATTCCCATTGTAGCAGAGAAGGATAAGACAAGTCTTAATAGAGGTTTTCAATATTATGTGCGAATTTTATGTGTAAATACCGGTGGGCAAATGGGTAAACAAATAGAAAGAAGCAGGTAGTTTTTCTTCACACAGCGATTCAGTCGTATTTGGAATGCATTGCCTGAATGGTTGATGGGAGCCGATTTGATAAGAACTTTCAAGAGAGATGTAGATAGTTATTTGGGGAGGGAATACATGCAGGCCTTTGGTTAGCTCATGGCGGAGTGGGATTAGTTTGGACCGAGCTTTCCAGCATGGACACAAAAGCCTCCTTCTGTAGATCATAATCCTGATAACCAAGTGTTTCATCAACAAGGAATTTGAAGAAAACTTTGTTGTAACATTCGTCCACCTTTCTTGGCTTTTATCCTTTGATTATCTATCCAGCTTTTATAAAGGATACAGACCTATCAGTTTCAATGATTATTCTTTCATCCAAACTTTGGTCAATTTAACCAAACCTGAATTCAGGGATTCTATCCCCTCAACCAATGTGGTTGTTATCCTCTGTATCTTTTCAATCTCTGTAAGATCCAATTTGCGTTGTGATGAGCGGAATAGCAATAAGATAACTTGTGACAGCACATTTCAAGTTAAGTGGTCGTGCCAATGCGATGGACAATCAGTGTTCCGACCCACGCTGCTAGTGTCAAGGTTAGGGAGGATGGACTAAGGCAGGGATGAAAAGTGTCGACCAAAGGCACTTTTGGATGTGTTTTGATGGCGATAAGGGAGCAGTCGAGCAGAAGATTATGCGGGATAGAAGCTGAAGTCTCGAATGGCAATGTTGGGGTAGCAAAGTGAAGGCCATGTAGCAGGAAGGAGCCAGAAGAGTGCATGCAATGGACGCATTGGTAGGGTGTTATGGGGTGACAGATGTAGGCGGGAAGAAGGGCATGGAGCACCATGGTATGTGCTCCCGACGTGAACAACAACAAAATTACATTTTCGAGCGTATTGCACGATGGGCGGACGTCTTGACGCGCTAAACAATCAGGTCGAAACCCGAGCAAGTGGGGAATGGTCGGGGTAGGGGGAAGGTGAATGAGAGTAGGAGATGGGGAAGTGTTAGGAGGGCAGCAGAAGACACGGTCGAATAGGAGGTTCTTTAGACCTGCCTTGAAGAATGAAAGAGAGTCGAAGGAATTGCGGGATGGAGTTCGATACTGTGGGAGCAGACAGGCTGAAATCATGGCCACCGATCGTACGGTGGCTAGGGTAGAGGACGTGGAGTAGGACAGAACCTCCTGATCGGACGGGACGGGCAGGCTGATAGAGAGACAACAGGTCGTAGAGATAGGCGAGGACAAGGCCGTGAACGGCCTTGAAGGTGAGGACGATGATCTTGAATTCGATACTCTGTGGGATGGGGAGCCAGTGGTGATGGGCGAGGTTGGGATAATTTGCGGGATGTGGTTGAGGAGCGGGAGAGAACATGAGCTGCAGAATTCTGAATGATCTGCAGCCTGTGAAGTGAGGAGCAAAGAAGGCCGATGAGCAGAGACATCCCGTACTCGATCCTAGATGTAAGGAAGGCGTCTATGAGTGTTTCAGCAGCAATGGGGGGTGAGGCAGTGGCGCAGTCTGGCAATGTTACACATGCGGTGAAAGGCTGTAGCAGTCATGGCGCGGATATAAGGGAGGAAGGTCAGTTCAGGATTAAAAAAGAAGCCCAGATTCCTGACTGGCTTCGAGAGGTGGAAAGAGCAGCCTGGAATGCTGTTGTTGAGTGCGCCTGAAGCGCGGAGGTGCTGACTCGAGCCGATCAGATCGGCCTCCGTCTTGGTGACATTAAGTTGCTGGAAATTGAAGGGAATTCAACGGCTCCATAAATATAATTAAATAGTTGTTGTTCTTGTTTGAAAGGACATTGAAAGTGAGGACCAGGATCTTGAAATACATGATCTACCATTGCCACTATGGAACACTCAATCCTCCACCACTTCATCTCCTCTCACTGTATCGAATGTTCTGGTAATGTGAAAGAAATAATGTATGTTATTTTGTTGTTCTTCAATCAATTTATCGCTGGAGTTAGTGACAAGCAGCACGAAAAAACAATGGAGCACAGAAAGTGACATATCACAAGACTATACGATTTAGGGTAAATGGGGTAAATTTGCACGTGCACACTCAACTCTATCTCTCCGCTTCCATCCTCAACTCCAACATTCCCGGTCTCCTGACGGACTGCCTATCTGACATGGAGTCCTTGTTACAAATAATGAATTGGTCCCAATATATATTTATATTAGAACCTTAGGTTAAAAAACTGAGATGTCTGTAGAGTTGCACAAACCAGCTCTGACTGTAAACCAAACTTGAATGTCGCCAGATTGGCGTTTAAACAGATATCGTGAGCGTGAAATGCAACGAACAGAAAACATGTCCAGTTGAATATATCAGAGGAGCTAATCTATCTGTTCATAAAAGTGGGAAGTTGTAGGATAAGTGATGTGGCAAACGAAACAGGACAAGATAAATTGGGAAGTATTTAAAACAAGATATATTGAGAAAGCAGGGCAAGGATTATCAAGAATTGGGAGAGACAAGGATGACCAAAAAGGGAATAGCTACATGTAAAATTATTTATATTTAATATAAGCGAATCTGGTGGAGAAGTATAAAGATAGCAAGGAAAGAGTGATCAACACAACAGTTGGGTAATGTCTCGAGTTTGAAGCAGAGAACTAAAACCAGTCGATGTTGCCCAGAACTATGGTTTCATTTGTTTTATTTTATAGGCATGTAAGAGTCGGTTACAGAAAAAGCACCTGCTCATACGCTCAGAGAATATCCTAGAGAGCTCGAGAGAGGAGATTTTGTATTCTATATGTCCCGAGTTAGTTATCTATCATTGAAGGTTTCGGTATTCTGTGTTGCAATGTATTCTGTAATAAGTATGTAATTGTCCGTAGTGTTATTAATGAAATTATGTAGTTTGGTACGAACCTCGAGGATTGGAAATCCAAACAACTACACACATCCCCATCCCCAAACTCTTATTAATCTCCAAGGTACTGGATCGAGATGCTGCTTCTCAGCTTTGCTACTTTCTCTCTCTCCACCCGCTCTTTGAACCTCCACAATCCTGCTTCTGTGCTGCCCACTGCATGAAGACATCCCTGATAAAAAAAATCTTCGCATGACAAAATGTAATTTCTAGTGTTCATTGTCCTGCTCGACCTCTCTGCTGACTTCGATAATGCCGACCACTCCTTCGTCCTACACCACCTCAGCTCCCAGTTCAATCTTTAATGATGTGCCCTTGCTTGGTTCCACACTTACATTTCCCACTGTCTAAATTTGGTCTCCAATAATGGTTTCTCTTTCAGTCCACGCACTGTCAACAGTGGTTCTTGCACTTGCACGAATTCTGGTGGTGGGTTGATTGATAGCCAACAAACACTGAATGAAATTAGTTGTTAGACAAAACAGAAGGTATGCGATGAGTAATGGTTTCACACACCAAATGAATTAGCTGTACGTTTGTCGGACGCCAAATCAACAACTATTTTAATACAGAAGCAGATAGTTATTTCAGGATGACAATGTTGCAGGTTTATTGACATTCTTAAAGCCCGACATCATCCCCTGCACGAGAATCTATCCAAAGTATTCTCGCTTGTGAGGCGAGTGTGATAACCACTGGTATGAGTGCTTTGCCAGCAACACCTTCATACCATCACAAAGCCCAGAAACTGCGCCCAAATTCCATTCTAAGCCAGGTCAGTGTCAATTGGCTGATCGTTTGGGACAGTATTTCTGATGATGGTCACGAAGCTTCCCAGTGAAGTTAATCTTTATCTTTCTCAATTCTGGTGTTTCAGATCCATCTTTCCTCATGCAGAGCTCGCAGTTTCCCTCTTCATTGACCAGCTCCACTTATAATTGCACAGAAACATTTACAGTGAGTCGTGAAGTAGCAGATACACACTATCAAAGGAATGCTGTCACAGTGTCACAGTGTAGATCAATCTGTCATACAGTTTATTTTTACCAAATAATATGTTTTTTTTAGCAACCAGGGTTCTGGTAAGTGGCAGCTGCACTCAGCATAAACTGTTGGACTTGCAGATCCTGGTGCTCCTTAACTGTGAACAAATCATCCCATATTGGGACAAGAAGAAACCTGTTCAGCCAGTTTGTTACATTGTGGCCCATATTTGTTTGTGCATTTCCTCAATTTTCCTCAATCCCCGAATCTCATTACTTTACAATTAACGTCTTACATTTGGGTTTCAGTGGTGAAGCTGTGGCTACACAAAGTCCAGAAGGTATCAGCATTCAGTCGCTAATTTTCTATTGGCGTGTATTATCCATAATAATAAAATAATGATCAGAATTTCATCCTATTAGTCTGCCTCTCCGTAACGTCGTGCTATCTGATGAAGCACGGATGCACAACTGAACATTATTAATTATTACAGCAATTATGATAATTTGCATATGGATTACCAATATTATTACTAACTATGCTTGGAATCTACTTACCCGAGTTTCACATATATACACAAAGTAACACACATCCACAATGACTCCCACCATATAGGATACTCGAGCAGGATATTGGTTGCTACGAGATAAGATGGATCCTATCATGGACAGTGTAAAGTACTTCAACCAACTGCCCACAGATCAGGCGAAGTTTGCGAATAACATCTGTGCAGATGGGATGGAATCAATCCCAGAATATTTACTCCTCTGTTTATTGCTAATGTTCATTAAAAATTGTATCTGCTGCAGAATAACATGGCATTGGTTGCCTGAGTTGTTGGTTCAGATGATTTGTTAATTGTGCAATCACTGTCCCAGCAGAGCGGACTCTCAATTATAAATATGGGGAAGCTCTGCAGGGTTAGGAAGAGATTACCATTCTTCACCAAGGAGAATATTGTCAGCAGAAGCCAGTTCAGCTTGACAATGTTGGGAATCATAGAAGTTGAAAAGGTTTTTTACCCTACACTTGGAATCATTGGCATTCCTGGTACGTTGTTGGAAAGGGATCCACTTGTCTACAGCCATGTCTTGTTGCTCAACACCTGTAGCTTTTCAACTCGAAATTTTGATTATTTACCGTAGAAGCTGCACTGATGAGAATTAGGAAGAGAACAAACTGCAAGGGAAAGTAGAGAGAGAGTGTCCCACAGCCTACCCAGAGAACCAACAGGTAACGTCGTCAATTAAAACAAGTTACACAATCCTGGTCGCCATCTCACCTGTAGAAAACCTTTGCATTATGCTAGAGGTATACATAATTGGTACGATTACACAATCGACGAATGTTCTGGTGCTCTGGTTAAACAGCGATGCAGAGAATGGGAAGTCCACTTTGACTGGTTGCGTTATTATTAGTCATAGGTAGTCGCATCAAATTGAGCAAGGAAACATGGCTAAGATTTCCTCCTGATTTGCCTCGAATTGACACACACCTCTCCGTGAGACGCTTGCTCCAACCACTGAGGTACTTCATTTTCTAGGTCTAATAATCTCCAGGGCAAGGCAAAGTAGTGGGCAAGTTTCCATGCCCCAAACCTCTCTGCTTGAATTGCATTTAGTAGAAATCTGATGTTAAACAAATAGTGGAACGATTGAACTAATGTAATATTCTCTTCACAATAATATTTGTAATAATATTTAGCTGCTCAGTCATACCACAAATCTTTTTTGGTCACTATTGTGCTCTTTGGGCTGTCTCCTTTTGCAGCCAAAATATACAAACAACTTATTTCACAGTGAATTCTCTGTATCGATTTGATGCATATCAGATGTGTTACAAGGCAATATATCGAAGGCAAGGATTACTGTTTGGAACACAAAATGCTCACTACCGGTATCAGCTGAACAATCAGTAGGGAACTAATTAATTAATTGATTAATTAATTAATCGGTTAACAGTTCAATTTGGAATATGTGAGAGAAGTGGATCATAATCTGTTCTATTATGTATAGTGCGAGAAAGTGAATGAGGTGACTGGCCAGTTGAACCACACATATCAATTCAGGTGTATTATGTCCAACGAGCTGAGAGTGTGTCATCAATATGTTTGGGTTCCAAACCAAGTTGGAGAATTTTCCCTGATAGTCCATCGTGATATTGCCAAGGTTTTGCAGATGTGGGGATTGTTGTAGTAGCTGAGTTGCCATCCTTCAATTGAGATGTTTAACCAAAGTATGTTGGTTTGTTCAGATGCATATTATATATCTCTAGATATCGTTTGAAATATACAGGATTGCCGAAAGATGCAGGTTCGTAGATTTTGTAGGTGTGAGGATCCAAATCTTGTAGCAATTATGGAATGCTATTCACATTCCACTTTCTGAATGTGATTCAATTATTATTGTTCTGTGGTGTATCTGTAACCAGAGGAAACTCCTCAAGCGTGTTAATGTTTCTAAACCGCATTTGTACACTGCTCCCTACACATGGAAATTTCTCATTATCTGGAATGTGGTGGAAATATTTATTTTGATACAGTTGGTCTGGTTATTTAATTATATAGTTTTGATGAAGTTTCACGAGTGTCAATGATTCAGGTATCCCAAACTTTGCCTTTGACGGCGGTGTAATCGCTTGTCACAGTTTATCGCAATTCATGGGGTGCAAGAGTTTGGTATTGATATCACTGTCCGTCAAACTTTTCATTCCACCATATTCAGTTTGGAAGCAGGCTCAGTTAGAATGTTTCCATCTGCAAATTGGTTTGATAATCCAGTTTACTGGTCTTTCATCAGCAGTGTCTTGGAGTGTCGCTGACGGCATGGCAATGGCACCTTTGTCAATGCCATTACATTGTCAATGAAGATGTAATTGCTTCCAAGAGGTTGAGATGCGAAATCCTGTAGCACAGTGGCTAGAGGCATCGCTTTGAAGTGAGATGGGTTTCTGTGATTCTCAGGCAGGGCAATTGCATTTCCTTGCGTACTCACACCACATGCCTTTGTTTGCCGTGTAATCAATTAGAGCTCAGATGTTAGTCTGTTAGAAGATTGCTTTTCTAGGCGTAATAGTCAATCAGATATATTTAGCCCAAAATGGTACCCAAATCCATGACTATTTGTGTGTCACTGTTTGTGCATTTGGCCGTTGCGTTTCACTTACAAAATGTATATTAACTACACTGTACAGGATATCAAGCACAATTACCAGAATAACCACCTTATCTGTAATATTTTATGTATAATCTGTGCACCTCAGCAGTTTGAGGTGTCTGAATAACTTTCTAAGCACTATCTCGATTGCCAACATTTTTAATCGCAGTTTGATATCAGGCAAGATCAAACAGGAGCCAATGTAATTCACGTTCCCAGAGATAAAACGTTTATGATTGTATTTGTGCAATTACTGCAGCGATTGCGTTGACCATTGTGGTCCTGGCCCAGGGAATGTGTGGACTCTCCAAATGTGTGACCCGCTACATGATCGCAATGGCTGTTGCTGATCTGCTGGTCATATTATTTGTAGTGATCCTGAGGAAGACTTTTCTGCTCCACCTGCCGCACTTGCCTTTGTTCCGGACCCCCGTGTGCCGAGTCCACCTTGTGCTTCGCTCCGTGGTCATCAAAATCTCTGTCTGGCTGACAGTGGCGTTCACGTTCGACCGTTTCATCGCCATCTGCTGCCCAAAGCTCAAACCCAAATACTGCACCGAGAAGACAGCGCGACTGGTGATCTGGACAATCTGTGCCTTTTTATGCGTGGAGTACATCCCCTCCTATTTTGTGTACCAAATGAGGATGATGATCGATGGGCAGCCCTGGTTCTGCACTGTCAAGCTCAGCTGTTATACTGATCTTGGCTGGAGGGTCTTTGCCTATTTAGACATGGTTGTAAATCCACTGCTTCCCTTCATCTTTGTCCTCCTCTTCAACTCTCTAACCATCAGACATGTGCTGGTGGCCAGCAGGGTGCGGAAGCGTCTGAGGGGCGCTGCGAAGGGGAAGGACGAGGAGATGGAGAGTCATCAGAAATCCATAATCTTGCTCTTTACTATATCTGGCAGCTTTGTGTTGCTATTACTCACCTATACGGTAACCTACATTTATGCGGGGTTGGCAGAGGCCAAGTTTCTTCAGTCTGACTACAGCAGCCCTTTCACCATCGCTGAGGAGGTGGGTTACATGCTGCAGTCCCTCAGCTCCTGCACCAACACCTTCATCTATGTGGTGACCCAGACACAATTCAGGCAGCGCCTGATATCCATCTTTACTTATCCGATCATTCGCTTACTGGGCCATTCACGTAATAATGTTTAGCTGTGCTGCTCAGTGTATGAATGAAACACTAATAAACCCAATATTGTGTGCTTCAGTCTTGAAATCGGCGCATCATTTTATTGTTTCTTTTGAAAATCTGTACAGTTGGATATTATTGACACAATGCAGGATTATTATTTATTCCAGTTCATTCGATTTTATTGCAGTAAGATACATTCGTAAAACTCTCCATTGGAATCTACTGCACTGACAATTATCCTTGCATTTCAGATAGCATTTTTCACATCTGATAAACATTGCTTTAGCAGTAAGTCATGTAGCATCTAAGGAGAACGGAAAGTGAGTTAAGTTTCGGCTCCATGACACTTCGTTAGAACTTGAAAAACGAGTGCTCGAACCACTGACCTATGGCACTCCACAAATAGGACAGATATTACTTAACTCCCATTGCAACCTTGCTGTTTCAACTTTTACATCTGTTCCAGTAGCTATTAATTTGCCAGCACGTTAAAAAAAGAAAGCGTTCTTTAAAGCCAAATAAGAAGCTGAGGATCCGAGCTTGAAATAATGGAAGAGTTGGAATTGGAAGCAGAACATTATAATATTAGAGTATTGACAGTGCGAGACTCCTCTTCTCATGTAATGATCCAAAACAATAGAGTGGAATCTGATGACTTATGGCTCTGTTCTTCACCCTTTAATTTTCAATACCTGCATGCATCTATACAGTGACATCATCCACAGACATGGGGTAAACTTCCACATATATGGGGAAGACATCGAATTCTATCTCTCTACCTCAACAACAACAACAACAAGAACAACAAATGACATTTATAGAGCGCCTTTCACGTGGGGAGGACGTCCCAAGGCGCTGCACAGGAGGCGTGTGACCCGAGCTGGGAAGGGAGTGTTTGGGAAGGGGTGAAACACGAACGGGAGGTAAAAGAGTTCGGGGGGTGGGGAACAAAAGGCACGATCGAAGAGGAAAGTCTTCAAACCGGCCTTGAAAGAGGAAAGGGAAGAGACGAAACGGAGGGATTGAGGGATGGCATTCCATAGGGTGGGAGCGGAGAAACTGAAGGCCCGGCCTCCGATGGTGGGGCGGTTCGGGCGGGGGGCTTGGAGCAGGCCAAGTCCTGCTGAACGGAGGGTCCGGGTGGGCGTGTAGGGGGAGAGTAGATCGGCTAAATAGTGCGGGGCAAGGCCGTGTAAGGCCTTGAAGGTGAGGACGAGGATCCTGAACTCGATCCTCTGGAGGATGGGGAGCCAATGGAGACGGGCGAGTGTGGGGGTTATGTGGTCGCGGAGGCGGGTGCGGGATAATACACGGGCTGCAGAGTTTTGGATGAACTGCAGCCTGTGAATGGATGAACTGGAGAGGCCGATGAGGAGAGAGTTTCCGTAGTCCAGCCTGGAAGTGATGTATGCGTGCACGAGTGTTTCGGCAGCGCGGGGGGAACACAGATGGAAGGCGAGTTCTTTATCGGATAAATTCTGTGAAGTGCTTCCCGTCGTCCAGCTAACACGACAAGCGCTACATTGAACGCAAGGAATATTATCGGTTGTAGTATAGACGCGAAAGGAGATACACAAAACTCAATGATTGCCATTTATAAACATGAAGTCACTGCACTTTACAGCGCATTGAGACGTATAGAATCCGTAAGAAGCAATTGGTGAAAACGCAATGATTTGTATTCTCTTTACAAGCGAAGTCTCCCATGGTATAACCAGGATTCGACGCTATTACCGCTGTACCCGGGTTCGATTCCAGTTCAGTGAAAATAGCGTTTTCACCTGTGAGCAGCAATATGCTTCTCTGTGACAATTTTCTGATATTTCATGAAACTCGCTTTAGCGCAGCAAATTCTTCAGCAAAGTATATCATTGTGACTCCTGCGAACGTATGAGTCTGTGTGTCTACACTTGTCAGCTTCACAAAGGGTTTCGCTTACCGTCTCTCTCTCTCTGTGTCTCTCTCTCTGTGTCTCTCTCTGTGTCTCCCTCCCTCTCCCTCTCTCTCTCTCTGTCCCTCTCTCTGGGTCTCTCTATGTCTCTCTCTATCTGTCTCTCTCCGTGTCTCTCCCTCCCTCTCTCTCTCTCTCTCTCTCTCTGTGTCTCTCTCTGTCTCTCTCTCTGTGTCATAGAGGATAACTGAAGTAGAATGAGATCGATAACGTGACATCAGCGACTATTAATCATGTAGCGACCTTCAGGATATCAATGAATATCAATGAATATTTGAGTTGATTTGATCCAAACGCTACCGTCATTAAATGTAGATGAGAGTGTCCAAATCAGATATTCCAGCGTAAATTTCTGACAACACTAAGTTCAGATGACACTAAGTTAGGGAGAATAGTAAACAGTGAGGAGGATAGTAACCATCTGCAAGAGGATATAGACAAATTGGTAAAGTGGGCAGACACATGGCAGATGAAGTTTAATGCAGAGAAGTGTGAGGTGATGCATTTGGGGAGAAGAAATGAAGGGAGGCAATATAGGCTAGATAGTACAATTTTAAATGGTGTAAAGGAACAGAGCGACCTGGGGATTTGTGTTAGTGACTCGTTGAAGGTGGCAGGACAGGTAGACAAGGCTGTTAAGAAGGCATATGGGATACTAGGCTTTATAAATAGGGGTATAGAGTACAAAAGTCAGGAAGTGCTGACTAACCTCTATAGGACTTTGGTGAGGCCTCAGCTGGAATACTGTGTTCAATTCTGGTCACCACACTACAGAAAGGATGTGAAGGCATTGGAAAGGGTACAACGAAGATTTACTTGGATGGTGCCAGGATTGAGGGACTTCAGCTATGAGGAGAGGCTAGATAGGCTAGGGTTATTCTCTCTGGAGCAGAGAAGATTGAGGGGAGACCTAATAGAGGTTTATAAGATCATGAGGGGTTTCGACAGGGCAAATAGAGAAAAACTATTTCCACTCGTGGGTGAATCTGTGACTCGTGGTCACAGATTTAAAATAGTTTCAAGGCGCAGTAGAGGGGAGCTGAGGAGAATTTTTTTCACTCAGCGAGTTGTTCGAATCTGGAATGCATTGCCTGCAAAGGTGGTGGAGGCTGATTCGATAACAACTTTTAAAAGGGAATTAGATCTTTATTTAGGGAGAACGGGTCTATTAGGCTATGGGGAGCGGGCAGGGCAGTGGGATTGAATCGCTCTTTTCAAAGAGCCGGCACAGACTAGATGGGCCGAATGGCCGCCTTTTGTGCCGTAAAATTCTATGATTCTATGAACACACGTGGAGACGGCGGGATTGAACCAGGGACCTCATACATGCAAAGCACGCGCACTACATCTGAGCTACATACCCACATCATGCAGGTCTTCATTTTGAATGGCATTAGGTTAATAACTGTGATGGTTTCCGATGCAATACAAATGCATATGTACCATTACAGGCAGCATATATCTGCGGTCAGTACAGTCCATTAAATGAGACGAATCACTTTTATTCAGAGGAACACCAGAAACCCAACAAACGAACAATAACTGCTTCTGTTCTGTTGCATTATTTTACTCTTGTTCCTGGGCAATGTTGCAAGCAGAACACTCTGTAGCGCATTGCAAATACCGCACTTCAAATCGGTTTTTATTTGTAAACAAAACTAACATTTTTATTCATGGAATGGAAATAGAGCTTTGCTGAGTTTGGAACCTGAGATCCCTCAGGGTGAGGATATGGAAAGAGTTAGGAAGGATAGTGAGCAGGCTGTTGGCGTAGTTCGGTCAGCACTTGATATGTGTAATAAATAATGATAATAATAATCTTTACATTTATATAGCGCTTTCCACATATTATCGACGTCTCAAAGCGCTTCACAGAGTACAGTAGCGTGCCACGGCACGTCGATATAGAGAGCTGAAAATAGCGTCGAAAGGGGGCAGAAAGCTGTATAGACCACAGCATGTGCGAGTGGTCGTCATAGGGGGAACAAGAGTAGAAACATTGACTGTTTATCTGTGGGAGAAACGCGGCAGCCAATTTGCGCGCAGCAGTTGTCCACAAACAGTCGATGAAGTGGGACCAGGGAGAAAGGGGGCAAAGACGGCAAGGGGAGAGACGTAGGGGAAGGTTGATGTGAATGCGGGTCTCGCTACCCTGCCGTGAGAGAGAGAACTGCAGTGGTTTCTGAACCATGGAGCTCGCCTCCATTGTGGCGCGTGTACCATAGGTTGGGCAGTTGAGGGGCAACATTATTATTTTTATTATAGGCGAACCCCGTCTAACGTTGCTTTGATCGCTAATATACGTTGTTAGCCAATGGTGGATAGGATCACGGCGGTGCTGGGACCTGGTAGTGAGTTAGGCCGGCAGCGAGAGAGACGAGCAGCGAATGAATGAGTCTGGCAGGCAGTCAGGGAGCAAGTGAGTGAACAGGCAGGCAGTGAGTGAGCGAAAGGGTGAGCCAGAGAGGCAGTCAGAGGGCAGTCACACTTGTAACAATTAGGTAAGGAAGGTTTGCGCCTCCAGGAGGGAATGCACTTTCAATTCCGGTGATTTTCATTCTTCAATGTTTGTGGATAACTCATTCTCTCTCAATATTTTAGCGAAAACAGTTATATTTGCTATTTAATTTAGATGCTGCCCTTCACACATGGTAGCCTTTCAAATGTGGAAAACATGACATGTTTCTGCATGAGTGAAAGAACAAGCTGTCGAAAACAAGTTCTACATGCTTTAGGTTACAAAGGTCCAGGGATATATCGATCACAACTGTCTCACGCATCTTAATTCTCCCCCGACCCTCCCCACTATCCTGCATATCTCGCATGTTCGGTTCAGGACCTGACTGCTCAGCGACATTAGATGTCCTCCCAATGTCAAAGGCGCTCTACAGAGGTTTCTTTTGTTGGAAGTTTTTGTTGAAGAACAATCGTAGTTTAAACTCTCATCTAAAAGGCCGCACACCAGCAATGCAACACGTCCCCAGCAAAACATTTAAATCACAATTTTTTTTACTAAGAGTCTCGCATGCACCTAATGAGCCACACTGCAATTTTGCAAATGGTACCGCAGATCAAAACCAGACGCGTGAAATGACTGAAAGTCATATTGAGATTGTGTGGAGTGGTAACCAATTCACCATTAGATGTTTAAATTTCAGTAGTAGTTGCAGCGCCACAACTGGAGTCCGAAGCCTTTGAATCTTCCCATTTCTACCAACATTCTCAATGTGTTTTTCGAAATAATGATCTACTGATACAAAATCATTATAATTTTGATGGTTCCTTATCATCTCTTCAAAACGCCCACACCAATGCTCGCAGAATATATCCTACAGCGATTTCTGTGTTGTGAATTGTTGGTTGAAGCATAAAGATATAACGAAACTCTGGATCGACAGTTATTTCGTTCACATTCCACCTTCTTACGTCTTGCAACAATATATGCCCGCGAACAACATATATTGTGTTACAAAAATTCCTAAAACAAATCTAACCTTTTTTTTTCTTGATTAAAACTTAGTGCTTCATCAGTCTCCGAGGGAATATGTTCCACAGCTTTAGTTTTATCACTAGAAATTGCGACTCTAGATTAGAAATATAAGAGATGTTTTGCGCACAGTAAAGTGCGAGATTCATCCATAACATGACTGAGCAATTGCGTCTGTGAGAAACGTGGCCAAGAAATTTACAGTATCTCCCGGCACTATTTGAGTTCTGAGCTGGGATATTGTTAGATCCGCATGTATAGCCAGAAAACTCAATTTAACAGCTACTTACTAAACGGAATGCTTCACACAGAAACACATACACACACACACACAGTCACAGTGAGAGAGAGGGAGAGACAGACAAGGTTAGATACAGTTAGAGAGAGAAATGTTCAGAGAGGGAGACACACATACACCTAAAAAGGCAAATAGAGACAAACACAGACGCACACACAGGGACAGATGCAGAGGGACAGATGCAAACACCCGTGTCTACAGCAACAGATACAAAAAATGAGAGAGAGGGATAGAGAGAGGGAGAGAAAGGATTAGAGACAGCGACAGAGTCACAGATGTCAGGGAGAAAGAGGGAGACACACACACACAAACACATACACAAAAAGTGAGAGACACACGCGTATACCGTGCAATATATTTAACCCATGAATATTTTACTCCTTTGTGGCTGATAAGCATTTCACAGCCAGGTGTAGACAATGTAAGGCAGTATGTGGGAATTGTATGGCAGCATTATCCTTTGTGGAAAGCGTTATCACCTTTAACGGGTTAAACTACAGCAGTGACCTCAGCGCCCTGTACACACTGTGGTCACAAAGGCCTTTGTCCCTCCCAAGCTGTGCCCAATGCTGTAGGTAATGGGTTCAATGCTGTTGAGTGGCCCCTGTGTAGACAATGTACACACACTCCAGGCTGGGGAATACTGTGTGTAAGTGGGGGACACACACTCACATGTGCATCTCTCTGATGGTTCAGATACTTTAACAACAACACATTGCACTGACACCAGGTGGCATGTGTGGTGTTGTGGGCCTGGGTTTCATCATGGGATGGACACCCAGCTGCCCCCAAATTACATCATTGGGTGAATTGCGTAACTCAGGGCAGATAATGTTTTGTTTGCACACGGCTCACACTCTCCCAGGATTTTGCTGCAAAATTGCTCAAATGAGAGTTCCCCACTTTCCTTTAAGTAAGACCCCGTTTTATGCTCTTGAGAACCACTGTTTGTGGCGTGAGCTGCCTTTTGTAGAAGAGGATTCATTTTGTCTCCGTGAAAATGGCCTATCCGATAATGTGGAGAATTGAAGACATTTACTTCCCGATTCTCGTTGCTGTTGGAATTCCTGGCAAGTGATTTATCGAATTCAGTATTTAGGTTAGTCTACAGTAAAGTTTGTAGCCTGACTCAGTTTAGCAATCTCACCTTTCAATTGGCAAATTGTGCTTTGTGTAATCCGTGAAATTCCCTGTTTCCTATTTCAGGATAATGACCACTGATGATCAAACAAATTGTGAGGACGTGAGTTCTTAACTACGTGCGGTAGCAAGAATAAAACCTTAGTAACAAATCTCCAGTTTGCCTGCTTAGGTATTAGAGATTGCAGGGAGTCATTCAAAGGAGAAAATAGATCATGTGAAGCCGATGGAATTTTGATTATGCAAATTTTTAAACGATGCAATATAAAAACCATTTAGCCATTTAGTTACCTTATAGTGGTCGTTGGCTGTTGTGAACATCTGACTCCCGAATTTCCACACCTAATGAAGTCGATTCGCTTTACAGTATATTCCGTGAAGCGATTCGAGGAGACATAAAGATATTATACGATGTTATATCAAATGCAGGTTTCCAGACTAATCTCTATTGGTCGCAGTTTACCGGCTGAATCAGGGAGTTGTGAGCTTTGGTTCCATATTCGCAATTGAAACTGCATCAACAAATAAACAATCACCTTTGAAACAGGGGAGCGTTTGTGTATTTCCATACGATGCTGGGTAGCAAACAGTATCAATCTACCCTCTCCCATTTGCCGCATTCAAATAATTCTTTAATTTCAACAAATAAATATTATCAGATACAATCGAATATATCCAATTGACTCCTCTAACCAAAGGTACTGTTTGCAAAGGCATTTTACATTGGCACGTTGTACAGACAGACCGATATTGGTTGAAGATCATTGACTCAATTGCAACGATTCGTGCTTTTGATACAACGCCAACTGTGGTCGTCCAAATCTCTCAAAGGATGAGACAGGTTTAATGCAAACACTGCATTGTATTTAAATGCAGCAGTGGGGTCAGTTGAGTCAAATGTATGTATTCGATTGCCTCTGATGACTTATTTTGTTCAAACTAAATAATTCATTGAATGCGGCAATTGGTAGAGGAACGATTGATTGATCCTCTGTGCAAACACAGCATTGTACGTAAGCACACAGTGAGGTGGGTGACCGGTGTTATCTCAGAAAGTTTGTGCAGGACACGGCGAGATACTTGCTGCATTTTGAGATGTCTTGAAAAATAGACAATTTGCTGTATCAAACGCTAGATTATTTAATTATTTATTTATTTAATTATTTTCCGTTTCTCAATGACGTTTATGTATCTCGGTGTATCTCAGTTTGTGAGTATCTGTATTAGTATGCCTACTTTTGAACTGAACGACTCATTTTCTGAATCTGCCAGCACATCTCCCTTTCTGTCTGTCGGTGTGTCTTTGCATCTACTGTTATGTGTGTTTCTCTCTGAACATGAGCGACAGTCTCTGTCTGTGACTTTCATTATCTGTGTTCTTGTGTCTTTCGCCTCCTGTGGCGATTCTTCCGCATGTCCCGGTGTGTATGCTTGTGTATGTTTATCTATCCCACTTTAGTGTATCCAACTCGCTCATTCTCTTTGTCTGTTTCTCTACCCAACTCTCTCTCCAACGACCACTCTCTCTCTCTCTCTCTCTCTTCCCCGCTCTCTCACTGACGCTCAGTATATCTATCACTTTCTCCCCTCTCCCCCCCACTCCCACCGTCCCACTACCCACTTTCGTTGGCACTTTTCGGTGGGCAGCCGGGTGGTGGACATCGAGACACGTTCAGCAAATTGTAATCTTTACCAATGAATATTTATGTCTGATCTTTTCTTTCTCTTTGTCTCTGTAGTCAACCTATTGGCGATTGTTGTACTGGCTCGAGGGAGGTGCGGTCTCTCCAAGTGCATCTCCATGTATCTGTTGGCCATGTCAGTGGCTGATCTGACGGTGGTTATTGTCACGGTGATTGTTTCGTACATTGTTCCTGTGTACTTCAGGAATCCGTTCGTGCTCATCACTCCCGTGTGCCGGGTGCTAAGTATACTGGAATTTTCAACAAGGGAATGCTCTGTCTGGCTCACTATCGCTTTCACCTTTGATCGATATGTCGCCATCTGTTGCCAAAAACTCAAAGATAAATATTGCACCGAAAAAACAGCATCTGCAGTGATAGCGGGGCTGAGTGTTGTCTTCACTTTGAAAAACATTCCCTGGTATTTTGCATTTGAATCCGAAATCACAATTGACAAGACACCCTGGGGATGCATTCATATACCAAACTATTACATTTCACTCCCATGGACAGTGTTTGACTGGCTCAGCGTCACTGTAACCCCTTTTCTCCCGTATGTTCTGATTTTGCTGCTCAACGCCCTGACTGTCAGACACATACTGGTGGTCAGTCGAGCCCGCAGGAGATTGCGGGGACACAGTGATGGGGACAGAACTAGAGGTGAGAGAGACAGTGATCCAGAGATGAAAAACAGGAGGAAATCCATCGTTTTACTGTTTGCTGTTTCTGCCAATTTTATATTATTATGGATGACATTTACTCTAAATTTCCTATACTGGAAGATTACAAACGACCTTTGGTTCTCGGGGTCTAATGATCCTAAATATATTATCTGGCGAACTGGCTTCATGTTGCAGTTCTTGAGCTGCTGTACAAACACATTTATTTACGCTGTGACTCAGACTAAATTCAGAGAGGAGACTAAGAAAGGGCTGGCATTTCCTGTCGCTCTAATTGTGAGATTATTTGATTGACAAATGTTTGTGTCTTTGTGACGCGATAGACACAGTGATGGGGTCCCTAGCAGCCTGCCCGTCCCTTCATCAAGTAGCACTTAATGTTGTCTTCTGGAGATCATCAAGTGAATAAAATCAATAATCATGAATAAAACTGCATCACAGAATATTCTGTGTAATGTATTGACTGTGTAGTTGTGTGCAAAGCACAGCAGTGTTGCGTACCGTAGTGACTCACAAACAGGTATGGATTCAAAATACCTATTTATAATTGTTTTTCTCGAGCGATTATCATGAATCGTGTGGTGTCAGGAAACTTGCCCAAAGTTGAACCCTGCCCAGAATTGAACCCAGATGTCTCGCTTGTAAGGAGCGTGCTCTAACCACTGAGCTATAAGACACTACACCTGGTTGTGTTTGTCAGTGCATATGTCTCTGTTAGTGCTTGACTCTATGCCACTGCATGTGTCTGTGAAAGCAAAATAGCTGGAGAGACAGAGAGAGTGTTAGCACCACATGTATGTGAGCGCGTAATCCTTTTTCTCCATGTATGTGTGTGAGAGAAAGACAGAGAGAGAGGGACTGATTGCTGTAATATATCTCTTTACAGAGTCCAGTATCTCAGTTCTGGCACTCGCCATAAAAGCTTGAGACGTGTGTCCGAATCCAGGCAGGTTAGCGCGAAACCTTTTGAAAGTTTCCTTACTGCATACGTCGAATCCTAATCCCTAAAAAAACCCAATAAGAAATTGTTCGTTTCAATCAACGACGGTTTGTTGGGCACTGCTGTGCGCAATTGGATGTCCTGTATTGCCCACCTTCAATTCACTTCACGGTATATTGTTTGAAGCGGTTTGTGACACAGTTTCGAAGATTCCCAAAGTGCTCTATCAAACGCAAAGATTATTATTAAGACGTAAACATTCGTTCAGAATGAGCTAATTAGACTAACACCGAAAGTAGACACAGAATCTGGCAGTGGGAGACCGGATGTAGTTTGCTCATTGAATTGGAGGCTTTGATTTGACAATAAATATATTTTACAAAGAACGCTTGCTCTGGTTTGAATATGATTTTGTGCGTGTAATACATTCGCTGTTTTGGGGGGGGGTTTGTACAAAACACAATAAGGTGTTGATATAACACAAGTCACCTCATTTCTTACGCATAGGAATCATTTAACCTGTTCGATATAATGACACTCCGGCGGCTCCCATTCATTCTGATTTTGCTGGCCAACTGTCTAACCGTCAGCCACATTTTCGTGGCAGTAGAGCCCACAAATGATGGTGGGAGTGCGGAAAATAAGACGGGAATAAAGGTTTGAGTTAGTGAATGTGTGCACAATTTCCTGCCGCGTTTCACCCACACATTCCATCGTCCATTCGTGTTACAATATATTCTTTGATGCGCTTTGAGACATTTTGATGAAGTGGTACGGCTCTATATCGATTCTATGTATTACTATTATTCATGTTGTTAACAATTTACCCTCTCCAAGGATAAGCCATAGTGCATTTCAGGTCACTGTTCCTCACACAACCCTCTCCATGTCGATCTATAACATTAACTCTTTCCTTATAGTTTGTAACATAATTCTGATTTTACAACTCACTGGGGAACTAATTAATTACTGAGTTCACAGTTTAATTTGCTTAGTGATGTACAAACATATCACAACAACAAAATTACACTCGCATAGAGTTCATAGATCGAAGCCTTGAGTTACATGTCGAATTATGACGTGATCGATCCTAAGCATTATTATCAATAATATTGTCATTTTCCCCATTCCAAGAATAAACAAGTTACCTCTCGTCACACTCTTCTTCACACATCCCACCCCACATAAAGCGATCATTTGAACTCAGTCGTCAAAAATGGTTCGTAACCAACACACTGCGAAATTAATTAAATACTTGATTGACAGTATTAATTTAGTTGATGATGCAGAAACGTATAAAGCATATACATTGAACACTTGAGCTACATGTGGAGTTAGTGATATTCAATAAACCATCATGACAACAACTTTCTAACTGCATGTCGTCCACACAATATGGAGTGAGTTCACTTTTCAGTGTATCCTGTCAATCACTACTGATACTTTTCGAAGGCATGAGATGAGCAACCACAATAATAATAAAATTACACTTGTATAACGCCTTTCACTTCTGGAGGACGTCCCAATGCGATGGCCAGTTACTGTCTCAAAGTTGAACTGAGGAGAGATGAGGTGAGACGGAAGGCGGGGATTAATGATAAGAATCCACGCATATTTTATTGCATTTGATAACTTCTACATGTCTCCGAGCGCTTCACAGTCTAGGCTGTCCTGTGCTGCAGGAACGCATGGAGATACTGGGTAAACATACAAGAACATAAGAATCAGGAGCAGAGGAAGCATATATCTCCACATGTCCCGCCTTATTCCCATATCTTTTAATCTCTTGATCGATAACAAATCTATCAATCCCAGGCTTTAATGGGTTGAAGCACTGAGCATCTATAGTTTTTGGGGAAGACAATTCCATAAATTAAACTATATCTGAGTGAATAATTGTATTGTCAACTCAGTGCGAGCTCCTGTAGCTCAGTGGTTAGAACACTTGTCATGCAAACTGGGGAGACCAAGCTGGGGAGACCTGTGTTCGAATCCAGGCAGGTCAGGGCGAAACCTTGGGCACGTTTCCTTACTCCACACACACGCATAATGATAATCCCTCACTAAAAAAACCACAATAATAAAATTGGTCATTTCAATCGACGACTTTGTGTGCGCAATTCGCTGGCACGATTCGCCCACAAATATATAAAATAAATTCACCTTGCAGTATATTCTGTGAAGCGCTTTGGAACGTTGATAAGATATGGAAAGCGCTATATCAAACGCAAGGATTATAAAGTGCTGACCCCAAATATTAAGGCTTTGACCCTTGGTTATAGTTTCTCATTTTGCCATATTCAAGAGAATGCAGGCCTAGTTTTCATAGACGAACCTGTCTTCACAGCCGAGCTCCTTTATCCCAGGAACAAACATATGGGATGATTCCCTAGGGGAATTAATTAATTACTTAATTCAAAGTGTAAATTACTTGGTGATGTACCAACGTATAACAACAATAAAACTTTACTTGTATAGAGCTCATAGATTGAAGCCTTGAGTTACATGTGGAATTATGACTTGATCGATTCCAAGCATCATCATTATGAATAATATTATTAATAGAGAATTAAATAAATGAACTACCGTCTGAGTATCAAAAAACAGCGGAAGGACTGTCCCCTAATTTGAAGACTGTGCCCATTTGTTATCATTTCTCCAACCAGGAAAAATATTCTGCCACTGCCTACTCTGTCCTAGCCCTTAATTTTCTTATAGGCGACGATAAGTTCCCCTATAATACTTCGATATTCTCGAGAACATAGGCCTAGATGGCTCATCTTATCGTCACAGCTGAACCCCCTTTTCCCATGAACCAAACTTGTTGTGCATCCACTTTAAGGGGAGTAATTCCTTTCATAAATAAGGAAGCCAAACCTGCACACAATATTCTAGGTGCGTTCTCAGGAAAGGCCTCTTCAGTTGCAGCAAGACTTCCCAACTCTTATATTCTAACGCTTTTGTAATAAACGCCAACATGCCTTTTGCACAAAATACAAAGATCTGTATTCTTCTGTATTCACCTAATTATTTCCCTTTCCCTTTCCTTCCACATATTTAATGGGGTTTGATCCAAGATGGATAGCCAGCAGAACGATTATCCATTAGCCTCGCTTCCTCCCTTGCCTCCTCTAAGGCCATGAGAGAATGGTTTATTTGAAGGTGGAGTTGGGTTCAGGGAGTTCAGATGTTACCATTATCATTTGCTTGGCCGAAGACATGGTCAATGAGGAGAGCAGTGATCAGTGATGTGAGCTATGCAGGAGCCAATATATAACTCGAAGTTGTTGTTGTTGTCAAAGTCGGCAATGTAATCAACGTACGTGGAAAACAGCGGTGTCATCCCAACGTGATAACTGTTCAAATACACGCCAACAAACCAACTCCTCTAAGATGTTTTCCAGATTTCCAATCACTTGCTGACCTTCTGCCGTATAACTTTCGGATCTGATCTAGTTACTCCCCACTTCCCACCCATTGCCAGGAGTTCAGTGGGAAAGATGTCACAGGATTGTATTTGCCGTGTAGAGGCCATACGGTTTATAGGCAAATTTCAAGGCGGTTTGCATAGAGCAGGCAAGCGCCACCAAATCGCCACCAAGCTTCTCCTGTGTCTAGCTCTGGTTAAGTTGCTCATGTCCACGTTTCTCTTCTACGTTACCGAAGGAAGATTGAGCGACAGAACAAAGAACATATTTTTCTTTTGAACACATTAAAGTCTTTGCTTTTGATATACCGCTTTTCGTATATTATCGATCTCACAAGGCGCTTCACAGAATATACTGTAAAGTGAATTGACTACATTTTTGCACGAAGTGCGGCTGCCAGTTGCACATAGCAGTGTCCCACAAACAAACGTGGATGCAAATGACCAATTAGCCTTATTTGTATTGGAGGGATTATTATTAGGCATGTGGTGTAAGTAAACTTGGCCAAATTTTCGCCCTGACCTGCCTGGATACACACACAGGCACGCTTGTAAATCGAGTTATCGAGGCCCTCCTTAATTCCACTCCGACGGTTATCCTGCTGCCAAGCTTTATATTACCTCCGTTTTCCATTGAGGAATAAGAATGCCACAGTATAGTTCGTCCAAATGTGGCTAACTAGAGCAGATAGGGAACGTGTAAAGTCAAATGTGAAAACTATAAAACAGCAAAGATAAGCAGTAAACCAGAGAATTGGAAGAGCTTTAGGGATCAACAAAGTAGAGGCTAACATTGATTAAGAGGGAGAAAATTGAATATGAGGGCAAACTAGCGAGGAATATAAAGACAGACTGCAAGAGCTTTTACAAATATGTAAAGAGGAAGAGGCTATCAAATACAAATATCCCACACTAATACATAATTGGTCATTTTAATCCACGATTGCTTGTCCGGACATGACTGTGCGCAATTGGCTGCCACGCTTCCCCCACAAATACATCTTCAATTCACTTTACGGTTTATTTTATGACGCGCTGTAAGATGTCGATCAGACGTCAAAAGCGCTTCATCAAATGGACGGATTATTATTTTTATTGTACTCCCTCCCATCTCTCACCCCCTCTCTGGGGGATATACCCATGTTACCGTATCCCAGAGACTGTAAGGCACAGATTGTCAATATTGACAATGTTGGGACCAAGTGCTTGAAACGTTTTCTCCTGTTTCTGCTGTTGATCCACCTTGGACCACACAACACATTACAGCTTTAACACCCACAGCTGACAGCACAGCATAGATAGAGCTTTACTGCGTCTGTAACTCTGACCTAGGAGTGTCGGCGGAGGCACAGTATAGAGGGAGCTTTACTGTGTCACTCACGCTAACCTGGTGTGTGGATGGGCGCACAGTGTAGAGGGAGCTTTACTGTGTCTCTACACATAGTATAGCAGTGGTGGAGGGAGGAAGGGAGAGAAGGGGAGGGCCAGAGCTAATAACATAACCCAAGATATTCTGAAAGTGACAAATGGGAAGCAGGACACATCAGCAGAGAGAGTTTCATCAGAGACAGAGAGAGAGAGAGAGAGACAGAGGGAGAGAGAGTATAAATACTGTGTGAGAGAGACAAGCAGACACAGACAGACACAGAAAGCGACTCTCACCTAGACACCGGCTCCAGAGCAAAAACTTCACATCATTCTACCCATTAAGTCGGTGATTGATGAGTGATAATAATTATCACCAATACTTCCTGATTAATAAATTAATACATATCAATAATAATCATTGTATTAATAACTCTTCACTGTAAACTATTGTACTCAACAATAATAGTATTAATGATGAACAATAAAATAATAATTTTGCCTTTTCATCATCCTGTCATTTTGCAAGTTTGACAGACGTCTCAAAGCGCTTCACAGGACACACTGTAAAGTGTAGTGACTGTGTGTTTTGTGGGCGAAAAGTGGCAGCCAATGAATCGCACACAGAGACATTCAACCAACAGTCGTGGATTGAGTGAACAAAAATATTATTATTTTGTAGGTATTATTACCCAAGGAGGAGCGGGGTGGGGTGAGGGGGGGCGGGGGCTGGGGGCTAGTGTTCCGCTAACCGAACAACAAGCGGTTTCCTCCTGACTGCTGGTAAACAGAGGTATGTGTGTCTGTGTGTGTGTCTCTCTCTGTGTCTCTCTCTCTCTCTCTCTTGGTTTGTTGGCGTGTATTTGAACAGTCATCACATTGGGATGACACCGCTGTTTTGCACGTACGTTGATTACATTGCCGACATTGACAACAACAACAACAACATCGATTTATATATTGCTTCCTGCAGAGCTCACCTCACTTATCATTGCCATGTCTTCGGCCAAGCAAATGATAATGGTAACATCTGAACTCCCTGAACCCAACTCCACCTTCAAATAAACCATTCCCTCGTGGCCTTAGAGGAGGCAAGGGAGGAAGCGAGGCTAATGGATAATCGTTCTGCTGGCTATCCATCTTGTATCAAACCCCATTAAATATGTGGAAGGAAAGGGAAAGGGAAATAATTAGGTGCAGAGGAAAATCTTAGTTTTGCTGTGCACAGAATAATACAGATCTTTGTATTTTGTGCAAAAGGCATGTTGGCGTTTATTACAAAAGCGTTAGAATATAAGAGTTGGGAAGTCTTGCTGCAACTGAAGAGGCCTTTCCTGAGAACGCACCTAGAATATTGTGTGCAGGTTTGGCTTCATTATTTATGAAAGGAATTACTCCACTTAAAGTGGGTGCCCAACAAGTTTGGTTCATGGGTAAAGGGGGTTCAGCTATGACGATAAGATGAGCCATCTAGGCCTATGTTCTCGAGAATATCGAAGTATTATAGGGGATCTTATCGTCGCCTATAAGAAAATTAAGGGGCAAGACAGAGTAGGCAGTGGCAGAATATTTTCCCTGGTTGGAGAAATGATAACAAATGAACACAGTCTTCAAATTAGGGCTCAGTCCTTCCCCTGTTTTTTGATACTCAGATGGTAGTTTATTTATTTAATTCTCTATTAGTAATATTAGTTATAATAATGATGCTTGGAATCGATCAAGTCATAATTCCACATGTAACTCAAGGCTTCAATCTATGAGCTCTATACAAGTAAAGTTTTATTGTTGTTATACGTTGGTACATCACCAAGTAATTTACACTTTGAATTAAGTAATTAATTAATTCCCCAAGCGAATCATCCCCTATGTTTGTTCCTGGGATAAAGGAGCTCGGCTGTGAAGACAGGTTTGTCTATTAAAACTAGGCCTGTATTCTCTTGAATATGGCAGAATGAGAAACTATAACCAAGGTTCAAAGACTTAAAATTTGGTGTCAGCACTTTATAATCCTTGCATTTGATATAGCGCTTTCCATATCTTATCAACGTTCCAAAG
Organism: Hydrolagus colliei; assembly: GCA_035084275.1. Lineage (NCBI taxonomy): Eukaryota > Metazoa > Chordata > Chondrichthyes > Chimaeriformes > Chimaeridae > Hydrolagus > Hydrolagus colliei. The sequence continues at coordinate 1,278,342 of JAYJKW010000376.1, forward strand.
CGCTTCACAGAATATACTGCAAGGTGAATTTATTTTATATATTTGTGGGCGAATCGTGCCAGCGAATTGCGCACACATAGTCGTCGATTGAAATGACCAATTTTATTATTGTGGTTTTTTTAGTGAGTGATTATCATTAGGCGTGTGTGTGGAGTAAGGAAACCTGCCCAAGGTTTCGCGCTGACATGCCTGGATTCGAACACAGGTCTCCCCAGCTTGGTCTCCCCAGCTTGCAAGACAAGTGTTCTAACCAATGAGCTACAGGAGGTCGCACTGAGTTGACAATACAATTATTCACTCAGATATAAGTTAATTTATGGAATTCTCTTCCCCGAAAACTATAGATGCTCATTGCTTGAACCCATTAAAGCCTGGAATTGATAGATTTATTATCGATCAAGGTATTAAAGGATATGGGAATTAGGCGAATAAGGGACATATGGAGTTATATTCTTCCTCTGCTCCTGATTCTTATGTTCTTGTATGTTTACCCAGTATCTCCACGCCTTCCTGCGGCACAGTACAGCATAGTCTGTGAAGCGCTCGGAGACATGTAGAAGTTATCAAATGCAATAATATATGCAAGGATTCTTATCATTAATCCCCGCCTTCCGTCTCACCCGATCTCTCCTCAGTTCAGCTTTGAGACCGTAACTGGCCATCGCATTGGGACGTCCTCCTGACGTGAAAGGCGTTATACAAGTGTAATTTTATTATTGTTGTGGTTGCTCATCTCATGCCTTCGAAAAGTATCAGTAGTGATTGACAGGATACACTGTAAAGTGAACTGACTCCATATTTTGTGGACGACATACAGTTAGAAAGTTGTTGTCATGATGGTTTATTGAATATCACTAACTCCACATGTAGCTCAAGAGTTCAATGTATATGATTTATACGTTTGTACATCATCAAGTAAATTAAAACTGTCTATCAAGTATTTAATTAATTTCGCAGTGTGTTGGTTACGAACCATTTTTGAAGACTGAGTTCAAATGATCGCTTTATGTGGGGTGGGATGTGTGAAGAAGGGAGTGACGAGAGGTAACTTGTATCATTCTTGGAATGGGGAAAATGACAATATTATTGATAATACTAATGCTTAGAATCGATCAGGTCATAATTCCACATGTAACTCAAAGCTTCAATCTATGAACTCTATGCGAGTGTAATTTTGTTGTTGTGATACGTTTGTACATCACTAAGCAAATTAAACTGTGAACTCAGTAATTATATAGTTCCCCAGTGAGAAGACTAAGAATTCATTTACAAAGGATCAGGAAAGAGTTAATGTTATACCTCGACATGGAGAGGGTTGCGTGAGCAACAGTGAACTGAAATGCACTATGGCCTATCCATGGAAAGGGTAAATTGTTTACAATATGAATGATACTAATACATAGAATCGATATAGCGCAATACCACTTCCTCAAAATGTCTCTAAGCGCATCAAAGAACATATTGTAACACGAATGGACGATGGAATGTGTGGGTGAAACGCGGCAGTCAATTGTACACACATTCACTCACTCAAAACTTTATTCCCGTCTTATTTTCCGCACTCCCACGATCATTTGTGGGCTCTACTGCCACGAAAATGTGGCTGTCAGTCAGAAGTTTGGCCAACAAAATCAGAGTGAATGGGAACACGATAGTGTCATAGTATCGAACAGGTTAAATGATTTCCATTCGTAAGAAGTGAGTTGACTTGTCTGATATCGACGCCTCGTTGTATATTATACGAACCCCCAAAACAACGAATGTATTACACGCACAAAATCACACTCAACCCAGAGCAAGCGTTCTTTGCAAAATATATTTATTGTCAAATCAAAGCCTCCAATTTACTGAGCAAACCACATGCGGTCTCCCACTGCCAGATTCTGTTTCTACTTTCGGTGTTAGTCTAACTAGCTCCTTCTGAACGAACTTTTACGTCTTCATATTAATCCTTGCGTTCGATAGAGCACTGTTGGAATTTACTAAACTGTGTCTCAAACCGCTTCAAACAATATACCGTAAAGTGAATTGAAGTTAGATGTGTGAGCAATACAGCACATCCAATTGCGCACAGCAGTGCCCCACAAACAGTCGTTGATTGAAATGAACAATTTCTTATAGTTTTTTTTTAGGGATTAGAATTCGACGTATGCAGTAAGGAAACGTTCCCAAGGTTTCGAGCTAACCTGCCTGGATTCGGACACACGTCTCACGCTTTTATGGCGAGTGCCAGAACTGAGATACAGGACGCTGCAACGAGATATATTACAGCACTCAGTCCCTCTCTCTCTCTCGCTCTCTCTCTCACACACACATACATTGGGAAAAAGGTTTACGTGCTCACATACATGTGGTGCTAACACTATCTGTGTCTCTCCAGCTATTTTGCTTTCGCAGACACATGCAGTGGCATAGAGTCAAGCACTAACAGAGACACATGCACTGACAAACACAACCAGGTGTAGTGTCTTATAGCTCAGTGGTTAGAGCACGCTACTTACAAGCGAGAGTTCTGGGTTCAATTCTGAACATGGTACAACTTTGGGCAAGTTTCCTTACGCCACACGATTCATGATAATCGCTCGAGAAAAACAATTATAAATAGGTATTTTGAATCCATACCTGTTTGTGAGTCACTACGTTACGCAACACTGCTGTGATTTGCACACAACTACACTAACAGTCAATACATTACACAGAATATTCTGTGATGCACTTTTATTCATGATTATTGATTTTATTCACTTGATGATCTCCAGAAGACAACATTACGTGCTACATGATGATGGGACGGGTAGGCTCATAGGGACCCAGTCACTGTGTCTATCGCGTCACAAAGACACACACACAGCAGTGGGAAAATTTGTCAATGAAATAATCTCACAATTAGTGTAACAGGAAATGCCAGCACTTTCTTAATCTCCTCTCTGAATTTAGTCTGAGTCACAGCGTAAATAAATGTGTTTGTACAGCAGCTCAACATCTGCAACATGAAGCCAGTTCGATAGATAATATACTTAGGATCATTATACCCCGAGTACACATAGTCGCGTGTAATCTTCCAGTATAATGATAACAGAATATATGCTATCCATAATAATATAAAATTGGCAGAAACAGCAAACAGTAAAACGATGGATTTCCTCCTGTTTTTCATCTCTGGATCACTGTCTCTCTCACCTCTAGTTCTGTCCCCATCACTGTGTCCCCGCAATCTCCTGCGAGCTCGACTGGCCACCAGTATGTGGCTGACAGTCAGGGCGTTGAGCAGCAAAATCAGAACATACGGGAGAAAAGGGGTGACAGTGATGCCGAGCCAGTCAAACACTATCCATGGGAGTGAAGTGTAAAAGTTTGGTGTAGGAATGCATCCCCAGGGTTTCTTGTCAATTGTGAATTCGGATTCATATGCAAAATACCAGGGAATGTTTTTCACAGTGAAGACAACACTCAGCCCCGCTATCACGGCAGCAGCTGTTTTTTCGGAGCAATATTTATCTTTTCGTTTTTGCCAACAGATGGCGACATATCGATCAAAGGTGAAAGCGATAGTGAACCAGACAGAGGTTTCCCTTGTTGCAAATTCCAGTATAATTAGCACCCGGCACACGGGAGTGATGAACACGAACGGATTCCTGAAGTACATAGGTACAATGACAGCAAAGATCACCGTGGAAGTAACCACCGTCAGATCAGCCACTGACATGGCCAACAGATACATGGAGATGCACTTGGAGAGACCGCACCTCCCTCGAGCCAGGACAACAATCGCCAATAGGTTGACTACAGAGATAAAGAGAAAGAAATGATCAGACATAAATATTCATTGGTAAAGATTACAATTTGCTGAACGTGTCTCGATGTCCACCACCCGGCTGCCCACCGAAAAGTGACAAAGAAAATGGGTAGTGGGACGGTGGGAGTGGGGGGGAGGGGGGAGAAATTGATAGATATACTGAGCGACAGTGAGAGAGCGGGGAAGAGAGAGAGAGCGAGAGCGGTCGTTGGAGAGAGAGTGGTGTAGAGAAACAGACAAAGAGAATGAGCGAGATGGATACACTATAGTCGGAGAGATAAACAAACACAAACATACACAGAACGAAATGCGGAAGAAACGCCACAGTAAGGGAAAGACAAGAACACAGATAACGAATGTAACAGACAGAGACTGTCGTTCATGTTCAGAGAGAAACACACATCACAATAGACACAAACACATACCAACAGAGAGAAAGGGAGAGGTGCTGGCAGAGATACAGCCACATTTAGAATATGCGTCGTTCACTTACAGAAGTAGGCATATTAATAGAGATACGTTCAAACTGAGATAAACCGAGAGAGGTCATTTAATGGTCATTTAGAAACGCAAAATTAATAAACACATATGCCTAGCGTTTGATACAGCAAATTGTCTATTGTTTAAGACATCTTAACATGGAGCAAATACCTCGCCGTGTCCTGCCCCAAACTTTCTGAGATAACACCGGTCACTCCCCTCACTGTGTGCTGACATACAATGCTGGGTTTGCACAGAGGATCAGTCAATCTCTCTACCATTAGCCACATTCACAGCATTCTTTAATTTGAACATAAATATTCGTCATACAGAGATTCATCCTCTTTGCAACCCAGCACTGTGTGTAAGTGTTCAGACGCTCTCCCATGTGAAAGGCGCTTCACAAATGGTGATTGTTTGTTTTTTGATGGAGTCGAATGTTCGTTCATGGAACCAAAGCTCACACCTCCCCGATTCAGCCGGTAAACGGCGAATAATAGAGATTAGTCTGGAAACTTGTGTTAGATATAATATCTTATCGTCTGCTTATCGTCTGAAATCTCTTCACAGAATATACTGTAAAGCGAGTCGACTTGATGTTGTGTGGAAATTCGGTAGTCAGATGTTCACAATAGCGAACCACCACTATACAGTTACTAAATGGTGAAATAATTATTGTATGGAGTAACAAAAAAGAATTACATAATCAAAATGCCATCAAGTTCACCTTATCTATTTTCTCTTTTGAATGGCGCACTACAATCTCTAATACTTAAGCAGGAAACTGGAGATTTGTTACTACGCTTTTATTCTCGCTACCGCACTTAGTTAAGAACTCAAGCCCTCACAATTTATTTGATCGTCAACGGTCAGTATCACGAAAAGGGGCAGGGAGATTTCAAGGGACAAACAGGGAAATTCAAGGATTAGATAAACTACCGTTTGCTCATTGAAAGGTGAGATTGCTGAACTGAGTCAGGTTACAGACTTTAGTGCAAACTCACCTAAAATAATCAAGTGGATAAATCACTTGCCAGGAATTCCAACAGCAGCGAGAATCGGGTAGTAAATGTCTTCAATTCTCCAAATGATCAGATTTGCCATCTTCACTGAGACAAAATGAATCCTCTTCTACAGAAGGCAACTCACGCAAAAAATAGTGTTTCTCAAGAGCATGAAACGGGGTCTTATTTAAAGGAAAGTGGGGAACGCTCCTTTGAGCAATTTTACCGCATGATCCTGGGAGAGTTTGTGCCGTGTGCAAACAAAACATTATCTGCCCTGAGTTACGCAATTCACCCCAATGATGTAATTTGGGGGCAGCTGGGTGTCCATCCCCTGATGAAACCCAGGCCCACAACACCACACACGCCACCGTGTGTCAGTGCAATGTGTTGTTGTTAAAGTATCTAAACAATCACAGAGATGCACATGTGAGTGTATGTCCCCCACCTACACACAGTATTCCCCAGCCTGGAGTGTGTGTGTACATTGTCTACACAGGGGCCACTCACCAGCATTGAACCCATTACCTACAGCATTGGGCACAGCTTGGGAGGGACAAAGGCCTTTGTGACCACAGTGTGTACAGGGCGCTGAGGTCACTGCTGTAGTTTAACACGTTAAAGGTGATAACGCTTTCCACAAAGGATAATACTGCCATACAATTCCCATATACTGCCTTACATTGTATACACCTGGCTGTGATATGCTTATCAGCCGCAAAGGAGCAAATCTCTAAATGTCTCTATCTCTGTCCGTCTCTCCCTCTCTCTCACTGTGAGTGTGTTTGTGTCTGTATGTGTGTGTGTGAGTGACTGTGTGTCTGTGTGATGCATTGCATTTGCGAAATAGCTGTGCAAATGTGGTACTGGCTGTCTGTACATGCGGAAGCCACAATATCTCAGCTCCCATTTCAAATAGTCCAGGGAGATTTTGTAATTTTGCAGGCCAACAGTCCCACAGATACAATTGATCAGTCACTTTATGGACGAATCTTACACTTTACTGTGCGCAAGGTTTACCTTGTATTTCGAATCTATAGAAGCACTATTCCAATAATCAAACAGTAAAGCTTTGGAACATATTCCCTAAGGATACTGTTTAAGGTCTAAGTGTTGATTGAAAGAAAGAGCTTAGGTTTATTTTAGGAATTATTGTCATTTAGTACATATGTTGTTCAAGGATATACATGACTGCAACAAGTAGGAAGATGGAAGGCGAACTAAATGTCTATTTGTTGGTCTAGAATATGGTTATATCCTTACGCTTCAACCAAAAATTCACAATAAAGAAATCGCTGCAAGATATAAACTGTGAGCGTTGGTGTGGGCGTTTTGAATAAATGATAAAGAATGATACGAATTATCAGGATTATTATTAGAGTAACATTATTTGAAATAACATATTGAGAAACTTGGCTGAAATGGGAAGAATCAAAGGCTTCGGAATCCAATATTGTCGCTTTGATTACTGCTGAAATTTAAACATCTGATGTTGAATTGGTTAGCACTCCACACAATCCCAATAAGTCTTTCAGACATTTCACGCGTCTGATTATGAACTGCGGTACCATTCGCAAAGCTTTCAGTCTGGCTCATTGGGTGCATTCGAGCATCTTGGTTAGCAAAATTGTCATTTAATTATTTTGATGGCGACTTATTGCTTTGCCTTTGGTGCGGCCTTTCAGATGAGAGTTTAAACTGAGAATGTTGTTGAACAACAACTTCAACAACAATATTATATCCATAGAGCGCATTTCACATTGGGAGGACCTACTAAGGTGCTGAACAATCAGGTCCTGAAGTGAGCGTGCGAGATGTGCAGGGTAGTGGGGAGGGTCGGTAGAGATTCAGGAGGTTGGGAAAGAGTCGTGAGGGCAGCAGATATTCTAACCTAGCTCCACATACCCCGAGTTATTCCCATATCACTTCATTGTTTTATTCACAAGAAACATTGTTGCGATTCATGCGTTTGTGCGTCTTGTTAAGTAATTATGATGCCTCATGTTAATTCGGCATCAAGGTGTGGACTGTTGCGATTTGTAAAATCAATCCAATCATTGTAGGGCATGTATCAAGCCTAATATGGGCATTGCTGGTCATGTGATATTTAGGCGCCAAACAGTGTGTGAGTGCCAAAGTAAGCATGGTCAATGGAGGTACAAGGCCAGAGTGAGGTCTTGCAATTGGCTGAGTAACTGTTCTGGCGACACGTGACCGCAAGAGCCTTGACCTTTTAAAAGCGTCGAGACAAAGGAATAAGCAGAGCGGAGACGGAAGACCCTGATGGAAGACACTGTAACGTGACAGTAGCCAAGCCGCTCTCGAGAAGGAGAAACAACTGATGGAAGATACTCTAACAAAGACAGTAGGTTGCAGAGGATAAAGAATCAACCTCTTGCTGGACAGTATACACCACTAAACAGAGGAGAGTATTGGGGTGGACAGTATACACCACTAAACAGAGGAGAGCATTGGGGTCGACAGTATACACCACCAAACAGAGGAGAGTATTGGGGTGGACAGTATACACCACCAAACAGAGGAGAGTATTAGGTTGCAGAGGATAAAGAATCAATCTCTTGCTGGACAGTATACACCATAAAGGGATCCCTGTGTTTAGTGTCAAGCCCTGACGGGTTAGCCAGAATAAACAACCTGTTTTGATGAGATACGACTCTAGTGCATTTCACGCATTGGTCGAATCTCTAACAGCGGCTTGGCTCACATTGAGCTGTGGATAGTTTTCTCTGTATCCACGATCCTGAGGATTACGGCAGGAAACTGTGCAGGGGTTGGAATAGAAACCAATGACAGAGGCAAAGTAGAGAAGGTGTCAGTGGAAGGACATGAAACAGTCTAGGACAGAGTCGTTCTGGTTGAGGTGGAGGTATATATTTCCGTACCACTGATGTTAGACCATCTGGCCTGTATTGCAAGATTTCATATCTTTCTTCCTCGCTATATCTTTTATCTCTCGCGGGGAATACCATTAAATTAATAGTATTATGACAGTGCGGATGGTTATTTTCAAAGAACATTTAAGGACACCCCCGAATCAACCAATAATATGCAGAGTGGCTACAAGTTCATTCTGTAACTCTTGGCCTCCCCCATATATATTCATTCGATCGTTTGTTAAATACAACATACGGACTTCAGGAACACACCATGCACAGCATATCAATTTAGAGTTCACTTTTGTTGACTAATTTAATTTTCCAATTTGTATCTGCTTATTGTCTGGTTAATTGACATTACTCATTTTTATTGCATATTATTTCTCAACACATTTTCTCTACCGAAATTTACTTTGTAATCCACTATAGCTCAGTGGTTGGAATAATGTGTCTCAGATGTTGGGAGTCCTGGAGCTCAGTGGTTGAAGTGCTGTAACTCAGTGGTTGGAGCATTAAACTCATAAGCGAAATGTTCATTAAATTTCCAACAGCGCAAAACGTTGGAACGTTTTCTTACTCTACACGCCTGATAGTAATTCATCAAAAAAAAACTCAACAATAAACTACATTTGATGACAGTTTGTGAGACAATGGAGGCTGCCACAATTCCTGCACAAAAGTTTTAGTGTAGAGTATGAAATGGGAAGTAATTTGAGACGTCTAGAACAGGCGAACGGTGCAATATCCAATTCAAAGAAGACTATTTTATTCCTTATTATGCGAAGACTAAGTAAACACAATGAATCAGAGACAAAATTTATAAAACACACTACCATATTGGTCATTTTATTGTGCCAACATTTCTCAAAGCTACATTCAGAACCTTCTTATTTCTTTATTAGAATACATGATTTCACTGACTAGCATTGAATTGAACTTGGTTATAAGGAGCACAACCTTGCACAATTTAGCAGTTAATAACCCATCCAAAAATAACACACTAACAAAATTGTTCATTTTAATCTGTTTGTGGGACACTGTTGTGAACAAATGTTTGCCGTGATTAGCCCAAATTAATTTCACAATATATTCCGTGAAGTGCTATGAGACATCTAGAAGACACGAAAAGCACTACATGAAGTGCAAGGATTACTTTTGGTATCAGAAGTTGCTGGACAAAGTTGTAAAGTCTGAGGAGAAAATTAGTGAACGCACGAAAAGCCGTCTGATATACGATAGGATACTAGCTACAGTTCTATATGATCTCCAGCTTGTGGAGGGAAGATTTGGAAGAATCAAAAGGCAGGGACTTGCAGTCGCGAATAGACATGATATATACATACGTATAGCAGGGTTATGGCAGTCTACGCATTGCAGTTAGCAATCTTATGGAGGTGAGGGAAGACAGAGTGTGTCGTGAATATTGGGCTAAAGTACAGTTGACGATTGAACAAGATTCCTAGGTTCCTGATTCATTTGTTGAGTTGGAATGTGGATCACTGGACGCAGATGTTCCCAATGCCTGTAGTGTGGAAGAGTTCCACACAACCAACCTGGAGGATCAATGTCGTCAACCTTGCTGACATTCAGCTACAGGAATTTGTCTTTTATCCAGAAAATGATGCCTTCAGATTATCTGACAGCACATAAGATACCGTGTAGTCTAATTGAGAGTCAGAGAGGACATCTGAGCGGTCTAAACACTGAACCCAAACGAACACTATAATAACCATAGTGATGCATGGAAGAGACATTCATGAAGAAAGGCGGTGGAAGCGGAATCAGTGACACGTGGTAGGGCGAGAGGAGTGTTGAACGTGGAATAGGAGAAAGAGGAGTACTGTTGATGAACAGGATATCGTTTGTATGTTGACCAATGTAGCTTCAATGCTGTGAGGAACACCATACACCAATTGTACAGGCCATGAAAGGAATGGTAGAAGAGGAAAAAGTGAAAATGTGAAGCAATAACGATTTCAAAGACAATGTCAAGTAATTGGAGTTTGTACACGGCGAAGTGTTTGGATGGCATAGCATTCTGTATGTCAACGCCTATGAGTAGGTGCACAGGAGATTTCCCAGGTATATTCCCATTGTAGCAGATAAGGATAAGACAAGTCTTAATAGAGGTTTTCAATATTATGTGCGAATTTTGTGTGTAAATACCGGTGGGCAAATGGGTAAACAAATAGAAAGAAGCAGGTAGTGTTTCTTCACACAGCGATTCAGTCGTATATGGAATGAATTGCCTGAATGGCTGATGGGAGCCGATTTGATAAGAACTTTCAAGAGAGATGTAGATAGTTATTTTGGGAGGGAAAACATGCAGGCCTTTGGTTAGCTCATGGTGGAGTGGGACTAGTTTGGACCGAGCTTTCCAGCATGGACACAAAAGCCTCATTCTGTAGATCATAATCCTGATAACCAAGTGTTTCATCAACAAGGAATTTGAAGAAAACTTTGTTGTAACATTCGTCCACCTTTCTTGGCTTTTATCCTTTGATTACCTATCCAGCTTTTATAAAGGATACAGACCTATCAGTTTCAATGATTATTCTTTCATCCAAACTTTGGTCAATTTAACCAAACCTGAATTCAGGGATTCTATCCCCTCAACCAATGTGGTTGTTATCCTCTGTATCTTTTCAATCTCTGTAAGATCCAGTTTGCGTTGTGATGAGCGGAATAGCAATAAGATAACTTGTGAATATACATTTCAAGTTAAGTGGTCGTGCCAAAGCGATTGACAATCAGTGTTCCGACCCATGCTGCTAGTGTCAAGGTTAGGGAGGATGGACTATGGCAGGGATGAAAAGTGTCGACCAAAGGCATGGACACAAAATGGATGTGTTCTGATGGCGATAAGGGAGCAGTCGAGCAGAAGATTATGCGGGATAGAAGCTGAAGGCTAGAATGGCAATGTTGGGGTAGCAAAGTGAAGGTCATGAAGCAGGAAGGAGCCAGCTGAGTGAATGCAATGGACGCGTTGGTAGGGTGTTATGGGATGACAGATGTAGGCTGGAAGAAGGGCATGGAGCACCATAGTATGTGCTCCTGACGTGAACAACAACAAAATTACATTTTCGAGCGTAATTCACGATGGGCGGAAATCTTGACGCGCTAAACAATCAGGTCGAAACCCGAGCAGGTGGGGAAGGGTCGGGGTAGGGGGAAGGAGAATGAGAGGAGGAGATGGGGAAGTGTTAGGAGGGCAGCAGAAGACACGGTCGAATAGGAGGTTCTTTAGACCTGCCTTGAAGAATGAAAGAGAGTCGAAGGAATTGCGGGATGGAGTTCGATACTGTGGGAGCAGACGGGCTGAAATCACGGCCACAGATCGTATGGTGGCTAGGGCAGTGGACGTGGAGCAGGACAAAACCTGCTGATTGGAGGGGACGGGCAGGCTAATAGAGAGACAACAGGTCGTAGAGATAGTTGTGGGCAAGGCCGTGAATGGCCTTGAAGGTGAGGACGAGTATCTTGAGTTCGATGCTCTGTGGGATGGGGAGCCAGCGGTGATGGGCGAGGGTGGGATAATCTGTGGGATGTGTTTGCGGAGCCCAGTGCGGGAGAGAACACGAGCTGCAGAATTCTGAATGATCTGCAGCCTGTGAAGCGAGGAGCAAAGAAGGCCGATGAGTAGAGAGTTCCCGTAGTCGAGCCTAGATATAATGAAGGCGTCTATGAGTGTTTCAGCAGCAATGGGGGGTGAGGCAGGGGCGGAGTCTGGCAATGTTACGGATGCGGTGAAAGGCTGTACCGGTCATGGCGCGGATATAAGGGAGGAAGGTCAGTTCAGGATTAAAAATGAAGCCCAGATTCCTGACTGGCATCGAGAGGTGGAAAGAGCAGCCAGGAATGTTGCTGTTGACAGTGACTGAGGCGCGGAGCCGATCAGGTGGGCCTCCGTCTTATTGTTGTTAGTTTGGTGGAAATTGAAGGAAATTCAACGGCTCCATAAATATAATTATGTTGTTGTTGTTGTTGTTGTTTGAAAGGGCGTTGAAAGTGAGGACCAGGATCTTGAAATACATGCTCTGCCATTGACACTGTGGAACACTAAATCCTCCTCGACTTCATCTCCTCTCACGTCAACCTGCAGATTTCTGTCCAAGACTGTTTCAGGTACTACTTCTCATATCGTCTCCGCTTTTCTTCTGTCAACGGATTCTCTTCCAGTCTCTGCACCATCTCCCGCCATGTTCCTCAGCCTCAACGACCTTAAGTGTTGGAAAAGAGACAACTTTCTACATCTCATTGTCAGCCAAACCGTGGTCTAATTAATTGTCACGTGTTAGCGCCTCTACCCGGTATGCATCAGCATTATCAATATCCACGGATGGTCACTCCACCAAAACAACCATTTCAGGAAAATGGGTGTTTTGTTTGAATGTAAGATGTTCTTTCTCCCTCATATCCACGGCAAGAGCAGCACCATCTTCCACTACATCCCTAATATCGTCCATCTCCATCTCCGCCTCAACTCTCAGGTTGCAGAAATGCATACACTTTCAGTTATCTCGTCTGGAATCAACCACGACAACACTCTCCTTGTCGGACTTCCCATCTCTAAACTCCACAAGCTGCTGATCATCAAATACTTTGCCTCTCATGTCCTCTCCCGCTCAATTCTACACTACTCCATCACCCCAACTATCCCCCAGATCCACTGGCTCCCCATCAAATTCACGATCCCTGAACTCACTTTCGAGGTTCTCCATGAACTTGGCCTCTCCTACCACTCTGATCTACTCATCCCTTAACTATCGGTACATCCCTCCATTTAGCAGGCACTGTCCTGATTCATGTCTCCTGCCCGACACATCCTATTATCGGTAGCCGAGATGTCAGCCTCTCTTCTACATTTGAATTGCATCCCACAATCCTTTCACCTTGCCTCCTTCAAAACCGCTCTCAAGATGACTCCCGAGCTCTGACAGTCCAACGCCATCGGAAATTCTCCCGATGTAGCTTTTTTGTTTCGTGTTTGCGGTTGTTGTTGTTTCATGATGGGCAGCCAATGGAGTAAGGTGAGGTTAAGATATTGATAGGGTTGTAGAATCTTGTGTTGGAGTAGACATCAGCTGCAAAATACTGAATGATCTTCCACCTATCATCCAGTATTTCACAGCTGATGTCTTCTCCTAAAGAGTGGTCTTGTGAAGGGATAAGAATGGGAGAGGCCTATAAGCGCGGGAGGCTGCACATTATCAATCATTGTATTTTTGTTTGTTTTACGTAAATATTTTCAGCCTGTCGATTAAGTCAGTGGCTGAGCCAAGTAATGTTGCAGAGCTAGTGAAATGTCTTGGCGTGAATGAAGGATACAAAGTACATCTGCGTTCAAGCCTCTCACCGAGCTTCTATATTGTCTACATATCCATGGAGGCGGGATGTATTCTCACTGCCCAAGATGTGGAGGCGCTTGATGGAGACAAAATAGAGGGCCTCATCATGGCTACATTCACCAAAACACTTCGCAGACTTCACTGTAAAGTCACTCGACCTTATGCTTGGGAGGGTAAAATGTGTCTCCTATTTCTGCACACATTATCCGATGAACAGTTTGTAATTGGGAGACCAATTCCAGTTTGGAGGTTATTACGCACATCTAACATTTTCTGTTTTCTCTCTTCAATTGATTGAACTTTCACGTTTATTTAAAACTATGGAAATCATGAACTCACAGTCAAGATCAAAACCTTCTATCAATCGTTTCACAGCATACTTTAGCTGTGCCAGTATAGCTCGATTCCATTTTACATGTGTTGTGCAGCTAAATCAAACAATGGTCTCTCCATTCATCTCTCTTCTTTATAATATAGTGTTATCTCGAGAGAAATGGTTGGCCTCTAACAACCATTTATTATTTTAATTATTGTGCAATTCTTTCTTCACACAAAACTACATTTGGTTCAGAATGGCGTGAGCCACTTTATCTCAGTTGTTTGTGCAGATAATTTATTACTTGCGCAATGATAGTCCCTGCAGAGTTGACTCCTAGGAATAAAAAGGGGAAGCTCTGAATGGATGGGACATGTTCACATTCTTCAACAGCAGCACCGTGTCAGCCAAATACACTACACCATTGACAACGATGGTAATAATAGAAATAGAAAAAGTGTTTTACCCTACGCTGGGAATAATCGGATTCCCTGGTACGTTGTTGATGGATGTTCAGTTGTATACAGTTGTGTGTGCCATTTCCCCACACCTGCAAGCTTGCGACCGATAATGATGTTTCTTTTTCCAACTAAGTAAACTGATATAATCAACAGTGTTAAGAGGACACGTTTCACGTGCAGTAAAAGACGGGAATGACGACAGCAAAGGAGCAGATTTATACCACAAAACAAAATATCCAATTCTGGTCTCCTTCTCTCAGGAACCATATCTCTATATTCCAAAACGTACTGTGAATGGCAAATAGTCAAAAAGCTGCAATTTGACAGCTGAGTGCTGTGTAGATGCTCTGACAGATTTAGCAGTAATTCGTAATTGATAAGACAATACACACTGCAATTGCGCTGGATGGTAGGATCAGGAGAATGGAGGTAATCTGACGTTAAATATCGGGAACATCATGCAGGAGCACGTTGCGAAGTCCTTTAGCTTCGTGGTAAGAGCATTCCTCGCAAGTGGATGTGTTGGTGTTGATTCCCAGTCATGGCAAATGTTGAGACATGTTCGTCACTACTCAAACCTGCATTTGCAATATCGGTATGACCCGATTGTTAGTCGATTGATTGATTGTTTTTCTGGGTATAATCTTTCCTTGAACAATATCAAAACTCAAAATATTTGTTCACTCTATCCACAATATTTTATGTGTCACTTACATGTCAATTGGCTTCCGAGTTTGCCACGAATGTAAGCATTTATTTGAACAGATAGTCATGTTTTTTTATCTTGACCATGGTTGACTCTATTGAGTGAACAGTAAAAAAACCAAATTTAAACTGGTTGCGGGATGAAGTTGCGAGTGGAAAGGCAAAGGTAGGAAGCTACAACACAGTCCACGACATTGGAAAGAAAACGAAGGTTTGAAATGGGACAGTATTCGGATAGCAGCTCAATTTTGATGGAGTAGAGTTGGCTACTCTGAGTGTTGCATGTCTCAGTAGGTAGTTGTTCCGAAGTTGACAGAGGCTAGTGTGTCAAGAATGACCGAATGCAAGCGAGTTGTGGTTCAATTCACCCAAAAAGTATGAGGAGTTCAGAACAGTATGCAGAAGCAGGAAAGGAGGGTGCAGATGTCAGCGAGTAAAGGGGAGCAAATTGAGAATGTGGTGGCTGGTGATGGAAGGCCAGCAGCGTTTGCCACAATCAGCTTAGTGGAGGATTCCAAGGAGGGAAAATAGGACTGCTGTAAGTACAGGTGGGTGCGATTATGCGGACGTTTATAGGAGACATTGACTGAGTTGGAGCAACAAACAGTATGGGGAAGGAGATGATATATTTCGTTAGGAGTTGGATCAGTCCTCCAGCCAAATGCTGAAGCTGAGATTCAGAGAAGAGCATTCGTTAGTGATGCATCGTTAGCTCACACGCATTGAGACTGGGGGATGCTCGATGAGACACTCCAAAGTGGAAGGAGAGGGAATTGTGATCATCGCATTTCTGGAGCAAAGCCAGAGGGGAGTGACGGTCGGAGAGTAAAGATGGTTACAAAGCTCACTTGGAAGTAATATTATCTGCACAACAAACCACAGAATACGCCAATTCCTAGAAATCCGAAATAAAAACAGAAGTTCGTGGGAAGCTCAGCAGGTCAGGCAGCATCCATGGAGCAAGGAAAGTGAGTCAACATTTCGGGTCTACGACCGTTCGTCGGAACTGACCTGAAACGTGTAAAGACTTGTTGACTCACTTTGTGGAACAGTGATTTGCGCAATTACTGCTTATAAATCCACAATATATATTGACATTTCATTATGCAGAATATCTTGCACAGCTATAATGGATCAATGGCCTTCTTCCTTCTCTCCTTCTCATCCGGCCCCAATTCCGCGACGGTTTGTGGGACACTGCTTAGCGCAATTTGGTTGCCACTTTTCTCCCACAAATATACAGTCGGATTATCTGTTCTTCTTCCCCCTACCGAATCCTACCCGTCTGCTCTGGACCGTACTGCTTCCACCCCCAACATTCCTCCCGCTTTTTCACCTCCGTTCCTCTACCACTCTCCCCTGCTCTGGTCCCTACCATGGGAAGTTGTTGCACACTGTTAGTCGCTATGAGACTTTGTATAGATGTGGACAACACTATATCAATATAAGTATTATTATGTTATTATTCTGTGCTGTGAACGTGTATCTAATATTCTCTGAACATTCTGTGAAATGCATCTTTTGAAATGTATGATCGAAGTGATATGCACTGAGCAAATGCATGGAAACCCGTTATAGTTTGCTGCCAGGCTCAATCAATCATGAGATAGTAAAATGTATGATTGTGTTTGTGACTTTCCTACAGCGATCGCACTGACCATTGTGGTCCTCAATCAGGGAAAGTGTGGACTCTCCAAATGCATCACCCGCTACCTGGTCGCAATGGCTGTTGCTGATCTGCTGGTCATATTCATTGGTGTGATCCTGAGGAACACATTTCTGCTCCACCTGCCGCACGTGGCTTTGTTCCAGACCCCCGTGTGCCGAGTGCACATTGCGTTGCGCTTCTTAGTCCTTGATACCTCTGTCTGGCTAACCATGGCCTTCACCTTCGACCGCTTCATTGCCATCTGCTGCCCAAAGCTCAAACCCAAATACTGCACCGAGAGGACAGCGGGCCTGGTGATCTGGACCACCTGTGGCTTTTTAAGCGCAAAAAATATCCCCATTTATTTTATCCTCCAACCGCTGATGATGATCAATGGGCAGCCGTGGTTTTGCAGATTGATGCCCAGCTTTTATACTGCTATCGGCTGGAGGTCATTTCACTTGATTCATATGATTGTAAATCCAATGCTTCCCTACATCGTCATCCTCCTCTTCAACTCTCTGACCATCAGGCAGGTTCTAGTGGCCAGCGCTGTGCGCCAGCGTCTACGGGGTTCAGGTAAGGGCAGGGACGAGGAGATGGAGAGTCGTCAGAAATCCATAATCCTGCTCTTCACCATCTCGGGGACTTTTGTGTTGCTGTGGCTCACCTACGTGGTAACCGACATGTTTGCACTGATTGCAGACGCCATACTCGATCAGTCTGACTACAGCAGCCCTTTCACCATCGCTGAGCATGTGGGTAGCATGCTGCAGTTCCTCAGCTCCTGCTCCAACACCGCCATCTATGGTGTGACCCAGACCCAATTCAGGCAGCGCCTGATATCCATCTTCATTTACCCTATAACTCGCTTGGTGGACCACCAACATAACCATGTATAGATTTGTTGCTTTGTTTGGTCTTCACAATGTTCCACTCACACACAGATCTGTGCTATCTTAGAAATGATCCAGTAGCTTTGAAGTAATCACTTTGAGATGGAATAAAGAGCGGTTTGAAAATGTCTGGTATTGTTTGAAAAAAGATTTTGTGCAGTTAGATATCTTTCACTGAAATCGGAACTTTTATTTTCAATAAACCTAAAGACGTCAGAACAACCTTTGGTTTTATATACTGTACACATAAGAAGAAGAATCCATGAGTTACCAGTTTTTAACCGTCTTCAAGCGAATTGGGTTTTGCAGCTTGAAAGAGCTATAGTGCGTTTTATCCCACATAATAAACAACTCGAAATAAACAATAGTTGACATGTACCTGTGTAAGTTTATCAACGAGATGGATTTGGAAAGAGACTTAACTGTTTTAATTGAGGGGGAAAAATATAATTGGATAGAATAAGTAATTGGTTTAGATTTGCGATAATAAAATTAGACGTCCGATATTATCTCTATAATTTGGGATGATTTAATTGACAAACATACAGCAATAATTAGATATGTTTTATGGATCTGAAAAAGGACCCATTACAATGGATATTCAATTGGATATATCTCTCCTATCTCTTCTGCAGCATTTGCTTAAATCACTTAAATCATTATGAACTGTAGGTAGAAAAGTAAGCATTACTGTAGTGCAATCTGTTAGTTACTTATATCTATTGCACCTATGAATAAATTGTGCTAAGTTTGCACAACATTTCTGACATTCCTTCATTAACCGCAGAACCACAAATCTAAATGGACCCATACAATCGATACCTGAAACGGAATCGTGCTACATTTAATATAATGTAGTTCAGAAAGTAAGTTGGTAAGTTGCGGTTAGTGATTTGGAAATTGAATGTTCTTATGAGGGAGGCATAAATGATACTGAGATATGACAGCTATACTCACTGGCCAATATTATATCCTGTGTAATTGTTGAGTCCTGTCGCTCCCTACTAGAACACTCACCTTGACCTAATGTAGAATAGATTCAATTAACTGTATATATGTGGGTAAAGATCACGGCTAAAACATGATTTGCCAGGCCAATACCCACTGACTGCTCGTATGGTGGACAGCGATCTGGATAGAATTGCATTTCTTTCATCAGAAAATTATGAAGCTCTTATGATCCTAAATCTCCCCCTGAATCATCTGCGCTCTAAGAATAACAATTCCTGCCTCCGTAGTGTCTCCAACCAACTGTGGTTTGCTTTCGCTGTTATCTTTCTTCTGCAACTCCTCCAACAACAACACAATTAGACTAGTATAGCGCCTTTCACGTCCTCAAGGCTCATATATAAAACGTAGTGCCCAGAATTGGACACAGCAGCCCACCAGAAACCGAACCATCCATTTGTATAGGTTTAACGTAACATCTTTCCATCCTGTTCTATGCTGCTGTTCATGAAGCCAATGTTGCTATACGCTTCCAATATGTATGAGAGTCCGATCGAGCAACTTTCCAACTGTTTGGCATTAGAGCTATGGCTTTCGATTGTAAGGCTATTGAATACAAAATCTGTCTCCATGAGTGATTCTTCAAGTCCCACTGAAGTGTCTGGCTGTTCTGTTGTCAGCATTGTCAGCATTCTGTTCTATTCTTGTATCAGGGGCTGCCTGCATCAACCACCATGGTTACACACTTAAAGCCATGAAGAGGTCAGGAACCTAGGTATCATGTTTGACCTTCAACTGTCCTTTCTCCCCCAAATCCAAGCAATGACTTGCACTGCCTTTCCCCACCTCCGTAACATTGCCTGACTCCACCACTACCTCGTACCAAAGCCGGTGAAACCCTCATCCCTGCCTTGGTTACATACCGGCTGGATTATGCAAATATGTAGCTGGTCGGCCTTCCCAATTCCGCCTTGCACAGACTGCAGTTAATACAGAACTGTGCATCCCATGTCCTTCAACGTTCCAATCTCCGTTACCCCATCTTCACCAAACTTGCCGGACTCCATTGCCTCTCCATTATCCAGAGGATCAAATGTCAACAACCCGGTCCTCACCTTTAAATCCTTCCACAAACTTCGCCCACCATACATCTGTGACCTCCTATCCCCACCATCCTCCCGACTCCATCCGCTCATCGGGCTCTGGCCTGCTGCACATCTCCTGACCCACCCGTACAGCACTGTACACTGTAGCCATACAAGGATCGTTGTTTGTTTAAAAGTTGTGCTTGCTTAAACTGATTAGTATTAAACCAACAAAAAGCAAATTGGCTTCAAAAGTGAGGTGTTTTTGTAAATTGTTATCTGTAGAATGTAACACATTACACGTATAAGTGATCAGGATCGGCTCGAAGGAAGACAACCAATAACAAAATACAAACTGCTACTCGCCTAATAGTTTAATGATAGAAACCACAAAACAGCTGTATGACAAATCCTAATAAGGATTAGGAGAAGGAGGAAGTGTAACTGTATAAAAGGTGCTTGGCAAACACCCAAAACTCCGGATGAGACTCCGGGAAATACTTGTGGAGAATAACTTCATCAACAAGAAGAAGAGAAAGACAATCTTGTGGAGCTCCTGTAGCTCAGTGGTTAGAGAGTTTGTCTTGCAAGCTGGGCAGATCAAGCTGGGGAGACATGTGTTCGAATCCAGGCAGGTCAGGGCGAAACCTTGGGCAAGTTTCCTTACTCCACACGCCTAATAATAATCCCTACAAAAAAACCACAATAATAAAATTGGTCATTTCAATCCACGAGTGTGTGTGGGACATTGCTTGCGCAATTGGCTGCCGTGTTTCGCCCACAAATATATACAGTCAATTCACTTAACAGTATATTCTGTGAAGCGCTTTAGGACGTTGATAATATTTGGAAAACGTTGTGTCAAATGCAAGGATTATTATTATTATTATAACCTACAGCCCAACCTGATCCCTAAAGAGTCGTGTTGGTATTGTATGATCTCTTACATTCCTTATTATCTCTCTCTCTCTTATTAAATAAATTTATGCAATAAAGTCCTGCTTAAGTTTGTATAAAATACGTTCACAAGACAGTATCGGTAATAGATTATCTGTATTTGCAACACACCTCTGCTAATCCAATGAGGATAATCACGACCAAGCAATTTCACAATCGTGCGGTGACTGGGTAAATGGCAGGTAACAGTGAATTTCTATGAGTTTCGATGCTGGAACTCCAGCTTAGCTGAATTTGGAAACATACTTGCTCAAATACATTCACGACAGAATTGATGAGGTAAAGCATGGGATCAAACAATAGAAGCAAACTCCATCTTAAATGTGGGAAACAAATATCATGTACATGCTGCAGTATATTGTAATCATCCAAATTGAAGAGCGGTTGGCGATACCAGCATGGCAAAGTTGAAAACTAGATCACAAAGTTACATTCACAAGGATACAAGGAATGTGGAGGAAATCCAAAATTTAATAGAATTGATGCGTCAACAATAAAGCGAAGAACACGAACAAATTTAGCATAAATTTGAGAGTGCTGTATTTTATTGAAAACTTGATACATTACTACATTTAGTGTGGAGTAATATTGTGGTGTAGGCTTTCTACGGAGAGAGTGGTATCAGATAACTTAGTTGGTTGCAAGAACAGCCTGGATTCACGGATGACACTAAACTAGGCAGCAGAGTAAGCTCTGAGGATGGTGCGAAAAGATTGCAACAAGCTATAGATAGGTTAAGGGAGTGGGCAAGTAGGGGCAGATGGAATTCAATGTTAGCAAGTATAAAATTAATCACCTAGCTACCAAAAATAAAATAATCTAGTATTTTCTAGAGGGGGAAAAGTTAGATAGTGTTAGTGTTCAAAGGGATTTGGGTGTCCTTGTACACCAGTCCCCAAAAGTTAGTTTACAGGTGCAGCAAGCAACTAAGAAGGCGAATGGCATGCTAGCGTTGATTTCAAAAGGTTCAGAGTATAATAGTAGGGAAGTCTTGCTGCAACTGTATAGGGTCATATATGCACCTAGAGTGTGTGCAGTTTGGTCTCCTTATTTAAAAAAGGACATACTTGCCTTAGAGGGGGTGCAGCGTAGATTCACTAGGTTAGTTACTGGGATGAGGGGACAGACCTATGAAGATAGGTTGAATAAACTTGGGCTGTATTCTGTAGACTACAGAAGAATTAGAGGGAAACTTATTGAAACATATAAGATTCTTAAAGGGCTAGATAACGTAGGCACTGAGTGATTGTTTCCCCTGGTAGTAGAATCTATAACCAGTGGTCACAGACTTAAAATGAACGGTCAGCCTTTTAGAACAGAGTTGAGGAAACATTTCTTCACTCAGATGGTTGTGAATTTATAGAATTCCCTCCGCCAGGAGGCTGCAGATGCTCAGTCCTTGAACATATTCGAGGCTGAGACTGACAGATTTTTTAAAAAAGAGGGATTTCAGGATAATGGGACAGAGCAGTTAAACAGAGTTTGTTGAGAGGATCATCCATTATCTTATTGCCGAATGGCCTACTCCTGCTCCTAATTCTTCATTCTTATGTACTTATTGTAGTGGCTGTACATGTTGTCGCATGTGTAGGACAGTGGCGTAATGTTCAGCAAGCTTTCACAGTCTGCAACGGTATCTGCATATGTGTACAATAGCTGTATCATCCCAATGTAACAAGAGTTCCAATAAACTCCAATTATCCATCTCCTCTGAGAGGTTTTCAAATTCTCGTTTTCCAATGACTTTATGACCCTCACCCCCATAGCGTTCTGATCTGGTTACACACCGCTCCGATATAATACCTACGCTCAGATATATATGGTCTCCATTATGTCCCCCAAACCTTCCACTCTGTTACCGTTCGCTATGCCTAGCCACAACACCATAAGACACTCTCCCTCTCTCCCTCTCTCTTTCACCTTTTCTCCACTCGTTCAAATTCCGGCTAAATTCCTTCCATTTAGATTCTGTTTCTAGTCACTGTACGTCTTGGTTTCACTACACCATTGTCAGCATTCGAAACTGTGATGTAATGCAGGACAATACTCTCTGTGTATACTCTCTATATGAACGCAAATTGATGTGACATGTGAAAAATATTGAATGTAAGGCGAGAGTTCAGTAAACTTTGTGGAAATCAAGTGTAAAGAGGAAATGACAGATCAAATTAACAATATAGTGAAACTTAAATCAAAGGCCTCATTAGCCATATAATTAAAGTTTTTTTTAATGTATTAGCTTTTTGTATAACAGCTGGCGTTTAACCAACAATTTGCTTTGGTCAGTCAGTTGTCTGAAACATGTAAAATGTACAGGTGTCTGACATATACAAAATCCATCACTCTGGATAAAATTATCCAAACAAGTAGGAATAGTATATGCTCTAGGATCTCCTGTGGATAAGATGAGCTCCTGTATCTCAGTGGTTAGAGATTCGGAATTAAAATTGTGAGACGTGTGTTCGAATCCAGGCAAATCAGTGTTCGAAACCTTGGGCAAGTTCGCTGAATTCACGCATCTAATAATAATCCATCCGAAACCCCCAGAATAATAAATAACTGGTCATTTTAATCCACGACTGTTTGTGGGGATGTTGCTGTGCACAATCGGCTGCCACGCTTCCCACACAAGTATACCTTTAATTCACTTGACGGTTTATTCTGAGAAGCGCTGTCAGATGTCGATCAGATGTGAAAAGTGCTTTTATCAAATGCAAGGATTATTATTATTATTATAATAATTATTACTCTCCATCCCGTCTATCTCCCTCTCTGTAGGGGATATACCCGTCTTACTCAGTCCCAGAGACAGTTTGGCACAGAGTGGGAAGAGTCAATATTAGCCGAATGCAGTGTCAGGATAAATTGTGGAGTTTGACGTATCGTGCCATTGAAATTAGTGATTGACAAGCTTTCTGCTGGGTATCCACCTTGGACCACCCAACCCATTCCAGCTCTAACCCACGCAGCTAACAGGGGTTGAGAGGGAAAGATGTCACAGGATTGTATCTACTTTGTAGTGGCTGTATATGTCATAGGCAAATTTCAAGGTAGTTTGCATAGAGCAGGCAAGCACCACCAAATTCTCTGCAAATATCCAAGTGCTGGCAATGTATCAACTTCTCTGATGACAGGTCAAGTGGGGTTAGGCTGAGGACGTACTTACTACTGAGAATTATCCTGTGTCTGATTGTGGCTGCACTAGTCATGTGCACGGTTCCTTGCTACTTGTTCCAATCGAGAAGTATCACTTATTTAATCTTTTTGTTTCGCTTTCACACGTTGCTGCATCATTCCCTGGGGAACCGTGTGTTCAAAAACAACCTTGCCATCGCTGGAAAAGTTTAACCATGGAACACAAAACTATAACTGGAAAAGGCCCTCTCAACTCCTGATAGCCCTGAGAGTTAGAGCTATAATGGTTTGTGGTCCAAGTAGGATAGCCAGCAATACGCTTGTTCCTTAGCCTCGCGTACTCCCTTGCCTCCTTTATGGCCGTTATGAAGACCATCCTCTTCCACCGTGCCTTCTGCTGCCCTACTAACTCTCCACCTTTCCCTACTGTCCTTCCCCCTGCACAAACGCTGACACTCTCCACCCTCCCCGCTCGGGTCCCAACCTAACTGTTCAGCCACTCGGGACGTCCTCCCAGCATGAAAAGCGATCCAGAAATATAATTCTGTTGTTGTTCTTTTTGTCAATTGCGCATTCGAAGTTGCTGTGTAGTCAAGAGTATGAATTTAGGCCATGAGAAAATGGTTTGTTTGGAGTTGGAGTTGGGTTCAGGGAGTTCAGATGTTTGCATTGTCATTAGCTTGGCCGAAGTCATGGTCAATCAGGTGGTCAATGATGTGAGCTCTGCAGGAGGCAATATGTAAATTGAAGTTGTTGTTGTTGTTATCACAGTCATCAATGGAATCTAAGTATGTGCGAAACAGCGGTGTCATCCCAATGTGATAACTGTTCAAATACACACCAACAAACCAACTCCTCTGAGAAGATTTCAAGCTTTCCAATCACTTGCTGACCCTCCGCCCTAGAACTCTCTGATCTAGTTACTCCCCGCTGCTCACCCATTGCCAGGAGTTGAGTGGGAAAGATGTCACAGAATTGTATCTGCCTTGTAGAGGCTGTATCGTTTAGAGGCAAATTTCGAGGTGGTTTGGATAGAGCAGGCAAGCGCCACCAAATCCTCTGCAACATCCAAATGTTGGCAATGCCTCATCTTCTCTGGTAACAGGTTCAAGTAAGGATAAGATGAGAACAAACTTGCTACTGAGGCTTCTCCTGTGTCCTGTGTCTGGGTGATATTTGGGTGATGGAGTAGTGGAGAATTGAGCGGGAGAGGACATGAGAGGCAGAGTTTTTAATTATCAGCAGCTTGTGGAGTTTAGAGATGGGAAGGCCGACAAGGAGAGAGTTGTCTTGTTGGAGTCCAGACGAGATAACTGAAAGTGTATGCATTTCAGCAACCTGAGAGTTGAGGCGGAAATGGAGATGGACGATATTCGGGATGTAGTGGAGGATGGTGCTGCTCATGCCGTGGATATGAGGGAGAAAGAACATCTTACATTCAAACAAAACACCAAATTTCCTGAAATGGTTGTTTAGGTGGAGTGACCATTCGTGGATATTGATAATACTGATGCATACCGGGTAGAGGCGCTAACACGTGACAATCAATTGGACCACGGTTTGGCTGACAATGAGCTGTAGAAAGTTGTCTCTTTTCCAAGACTTAATGTCGTTGAGGCTGAGGAATATGACAGGAGATGGTGCAGAGACTGGAAGAGAATCCGTTGACAGAAGAAAAGTGGAGACGATATGAAAAGCAGTATCTGAAACAGTCTTTGACAGAAATTGCAGGTTGACGCGAGAGGAGATGAAGTGGAGGAGGATTGAGTGTTCCACAGTGTCAATGGTAGAGCATGTATTTCAAGATCCTGGTCCTCACTTTCAAAGCCCTTTCAAACAACAACAACATAATTATATTTATGGAGCCGTTGAATTGCCTTCAATTTCCACCAAACTAACACCAACAAGACGGAGGCCCACCTGATCGGCTCGCTTGAGCGCTTCCGCGCCTCAGTCACTGTCAACAACAACATTCCAGGCTGCTCTTTCCACCTCTCGATTCCAGTCAGGCATCTGGGCTTCTTTTTTAATCCTGAACTGACCGTCCTCCCTTATATCCGCGCCATGACCGGTACAGCCTTTCACCGCAAGTGTAACTTTGCCAGCCTCCGCCACTGCATCACCCCCTATTGCTGCTGAAACACTCATAGACGCCTTCATTACAACTAGGCTCGAGTACGGGATGTCTCTACTCATCGGCCTTCTTTGCTCCCCACTTCACAGGCTGCAGATCATTCAGAATTCTGCAGCTCGTGTTGTCTCCCGCGCTGGGCTCCGCAAACACATCCCACAGATTATCCCAACCTCGCCCATCACCACTGGCTCCCCATCACACAGAGTATCGAATTCAAGATCCTCGTCCTCACCGTCAAGGCCGTTCATGGCTTTGCCCTCGCCTATCTCTACGACCTGTTGTCTCTCTATCAGCCTGCCCGTCACCTCCGATCAGGAGGTTCTGTCCTACACCACGTCCACTGCCCTAGCCGCCGTGCGATCGGTAGCCGAGATTTCAGCCCGTCTGCTCCCACAGTATCGAACTCCATCCCGCAATTACTTCGACTCTCTTTCATTCTTCAAGGCCGGTCTAAAGACCCTCTTATTCGACCGTGTCTTCTGCTGCCCTCCTAACACTTCCCCATTTCTCATTTAACTTCCCCCTACCCCGACCCTTCCCCACCTGCTCGGGTTTCGACCTGATTGTTTAGCGCGTCAAGACGTCCGCCCATCGTGAAATACGCTCGAAAATGTAATTTTATTGTTGTTCACGTCGGGAGCACATACCATGGTGCTCCATGCCCTTCTTCCCGCCTACATCTGTCATCCCATAACACCCTACCAACGCGTCCATTGCATGCACTCAGCTGGCTCCTTCCTGCTTCATGACCTTCACTTTGCTACCCCAACATTGCCATTCGAGCCTTCAGCTTCTATCCAGCATAATCTTCTGCTCGACTGCTCCCTTATCGCCATCAGAACACATCCATTTTGTGTCCATGCCTTTGGTCGACACTTTTCATCCCTGCCATAGTCCATCCTCCCTAACCTTGACACTAGCAGCATGGGTCGGAACACTGATTGTCCATCGCATTGGCACGACCACTTAACTTGAAATGTATATTCACAAGTTATCTTATTGCTATTCCGCTCATCACAACGAAAACTGGATCTTACAGAGATTGAAAAGATACAGAGGATAACAACCACATTGGTTGAGGGGATAGAATCCCTGAATTCAGGTTTGGTTAAATTGACCAAAGTTTGGATGAAAGCATAATCATTGAAACGGATAGGTCTGTATCCTTTATAAAAGCTGGATAGATAATCAAAGGATAAAAGCCAAGAAAGGTGGACGAATGTTACAACAAAGTTTTCTTCAAATTCCTTGTTGATGAAACACTTGGTTATCAGGATTATGATCTACAGAAGGAGGCTTTTGTGTCCATGCTGGAAAGCACGGTCCAAACTAATCCCACTCCGCCATGAGCTAACCAAAGGCCTGCATATTTTCCCTCCCCAAATAACTCTACATCTCTCTTGAAAGTTCTTATCAAATCGGCTCCCATCAGCCATTCAGGCAATGCATTCCAAATACGACTGAATCGCAGTGTGAAGAAAAACTACCTGCTTCTTTCCATTTGTTTAACCATTTGCCCACCGGTATTTACACGCAACATTCGCACATAATATTGAAAACCTCTATTAAGACTTGTCTTATCCTTCTCTGCTACAATGGGAATATACCTGAGAAATCTACTGTGCACCTACTCATAGGCGTTGACATACAGAATGCTATGCCATCCAAACACTTCGCCGTGTACAAACTCCAATTACTTGACATTGTCTTTGAAATCGTTATTGCTTCACATTTTCACTTTTTCCTCTTCTACCATTCCTTTCATGGCCTGTACAATTGGTGTATAGTGTTCCTCACAGCATTGAAGCTACATTGGTCAACATGACAAACGATATCCTGTTCATCAACAGGACTCCTCTTTCTCCTCTTCCACGTGGAACACTACTCTCGCCCTACCACGTGTCACTGATTCCGCTTCCACCGCCTTTCTTCATGAATGTCTCTTCCATTCATCACTATGGTTATTATAGTGTTCGTTTGGGTTCTGTCTTTAGACCGCTCAGATGTCCTCTCTGACTCTCAATTAGACTACACGGTATCTTATGTGCTGTCAGATAATCTGAAGGCATCATTTTCTGGATAAAAGACAAATTCCTGTAGCTGAATGTCAGCAAGGTTGACGACATTGATCCTCCAGATTGGTTGTGTGGAACTCTTCCACACTACAGGCATTGGGAACATCTGCGTCCAGTGATACACATTCCAACTCAACAAATGAATCAGGAACCTAGGAATCTTGTTCAATCGTCAACTGTACTTTAGCCCAATATTCACGACACACTCTGTCTTCCCTCACCTCCATAAGATTGCTAACTGCAATGCGTAGACTGCCATAACCCTGCTATATGTATGTATATATCATGTCCATTCGCGACTGCAAGTCCCTGCCTTTTGATTCTTCCAAATCTTCCCTCCACAAGCTGGAGATCATATAGAACTGTAGCTAGTATCCTATCGTATATCAGACGGCTTTTCGTGCGTCCACTAATTTTCTCCTCAGACTTTACAACTTTGTCCAGCAACTTCTGATACCAAAAGTAATCCTTGCACTTCATGTAGTGCTTTTCGTGTCTTCTAGATGTCTCATAGCACTTCACGGAATATATTGTGAAATTAATTTGGGCTAATCACGGCAAACAATTGTTCACAACAGTGTCCCACAAACAGATTAAAATGAACAATTTTGTTAGTGTGATATTTTTGGATGGGTTATTAACTGCTAAATTGTGAAAGGTTGTGCTCCTTATAACCAAGTTCAACTCAATGCTAGTCAGTGAAATCATGTATTCTAATAAAGAAATAAGAAGGTTCTGATTGTAGCTTTGAGAAATGTTGGCACAATAAAATGACCAATATGGTAGTGTGTTTTATAACTTTTGTCTCTGATTCATTGTGTTTACTTAGTCTTCGTATAATAAGGAATAAAATAGTCTTCTTTGAATTGGATATTGCACCGTTCGCCTGTTCTAGACGTCTCAAATTACTTCCCATTTCATACTCTACACTAAAACTTTTGTGCAGGAATTGTGGCAGCCACCATTGTCTCACAAACTGTCATCAAATGTAGTTTATTGTTGAGCTTTTTTTTGATGAATTACTATCAGGCGTGTAGAGTAATAAAACGTTCCAATGTTTTGCGCTGTTGGAAATTTAATGAACATTTCGCTTATGAGTTTAATGCTCCAACCACTGAGTTACAGCACTTCAACCACTGAGCTCCAGGACTCCCAACATCTGAGACACATTATTCCAACCACTGAGCTATAGTGGATTACAAAGTAAATTTCGGTAGAGAAAATGTCTTGAGAAATAATATGCAATAAAAATGAGTAATGTCAATTAACCAGACAATAAGCAGATACAAATTGGAAAATTAAATTAGTCAACAAAAGTGAACTCTAAATTGATATGCTGTGCATGTTGTGTTCCTGAAGTCCGCATGTTGTATTTAACAAACGATCGAATGAATATATATCGGGGAGGCCAAGAGTTACAGAATGAACTTGTAGCCACTCTGCATATTATTGGTTGATTCGGGGGTGTGCTTAAATGTTCTTTGAAAATAACCATCCGCACTGTCATAATACTATTAATTTAATGGTATTCCCCGCGAGATATAAAAGATATAGAGAGGAAGAAAGATATGAAATCTTGCAATACAGGCCAGATGGTCTAACATCAGTGGTACGGAAATATGTACCTCCACCTCAACCATAGCGTCTCTGTCCTAGACTGTTTCATGTCCTTCCACTGACACCTTCTCTACTTTGCCTCTGTCATTGGTTTCTATTCCAACCCCTGCACAGTTTCCTGCCGTAATCCTCTGTATCGTGGATACAGAGAAAACTATCCACAGCTCAATGTGAGCCAAGCCGCTGTTAGAGATTCGACCAATGCGTGAAATGCACTAGAGTCGTATCTCATCAAAACAGGTTGTTTATTCTGGCTAACCCGTCAGGGCTTGACACTAAACACAGGGATCCCTTAATGGTGTATACTGTCCAGCAAGAGATTGATTCTTTATCCTCTGCAACCTAATACTCTCCTCTGTTTGGTGGTGTATACTGTCCACCCCAATACTCTCCTCTGTTTGGTGGTGTATACTGTCGACCCCAATGATCTCCTCTGTTCAGTGGTGTATACTGTCCACCCCAATACTCTCCTCTGTTTAGTGGTGTATACTGTCCAGCAAGAGGTTGATTCTTTATCCTCTGCAACCTACTGTCTTTGTTAGAGTATCTTCCATCAGTTGTTTCTCCTTCTCGAGAGCGGCTTGGCTACTGTCACGTTACAGTGTCTTCCATCAGGGTCTTCCGTCTCCGCTCTGCTTATTCCTTTGTCTCGACGCTTTTAAAAGGTCAAGGCTCTTGCGGTCACGTGTCGCCAGAACAGTTACTCAGCCAATTGCAAGACCTCACTCTGGCCTTGTACCTCCATTGACCATGCTTGCTTTGGCACGCACACACTGTTTGGCGCCTAAATATCACATGACCAGCAATGCCCATATTAGGCTTGATACATGCCCTACAATGATTGGATTGATGTTACAAATCGCAACAGTCCACACCTTGATGCCGAATTAACATGAGGCATCATAATTACTTAACAAGACGCACAAACGCATGAATCGCAACCATGTTTCTTGTGGATAAAACAATGAAGTGATATGGGAATAACTCGGGGCATGTGGAGCTAGGTTAGAATATCTGCTGCCCTCACGACTCTTTCCCAACCTCCTGACTCTCTACCGACCCTCCCCACTACCCTGCATATCTCGCACGCTCACTTCAGGACCTGATTGTTCAGCACCTTAGTAGGTCCTCGCAATGTGAAATGCGCTCTATGGATATAATATTGTTGTTGAAGTTGTTGTTCAACAACAATCTCAGTTTAAACTCTCATCTGAAAGGCCGCACCAAAGGCAAAGCAATAAGTCGCCATCAAAATAATTAAATGACAATTTTGCTAACCAAGATGCTCGAATGCACCCAGTGAGCCAGACTGAAAGCTTTGCGAATGGTACTGCAGTTCATAATCAGACGCGTGAAATGTCTGAAAGACTTATTGGGATTGTGTGGAGTGCTAACCAATTCAATATTAGATGTTTAAATTTCAGCAGTAATCAAAGCGACAATATTGGATTCCGAAGCCTTTGATTCTTCCCATTTCAGCCAAGTTTCTCAATATGTTACTTGAAATAATGTTACGCTAATAATAATCCTGATATTTCATATTATTTCTTATCATTCATTCAAAACGCCCACACCAACGCTCACAGTTTATATCTTGCAGCGATTTCTTTATTGTGAATTTTTGGTTGAAGCGTAAGGATATAACCATGTTCTAGACCAACAAATAGACATTTAGTTCGCCTTCCATCTTCCTATTGTTGCAGTCATGTATATCCTTGAACAACATACGTACTAAGTTACAATAATTCCTAAAATAAACCTAACCTCTTTCTTTCAATCAACACATAGAGCTTAAACAGTATCCTTTGGGTATATGTTCCAAAGCTTTACTGTTTGATTATTGGAATAGTGCTTCTATACATTCGAAATACAAGATAAACTTTGCGCACAGTAAAGTGTAAGATTCGTCCATAAAGTGAGTGATCAATTGTGCCTGTGGGACTGTTGGCCAGGAAAATTACAGAATCTCCCTGCACTATTTGAAATGGGAGCTGGGATATTGTGGCATCCGTATGTACAGACAGCAGAACCTCAGTTTAACAGCTACTTCGTACATGCAATGCATCACACAGACACACAGTCACTCACACACATACAGACACACACACACTCACAGTGAGAGAGAGGGAGAGACAGACAGAGATAGAGACATTTAGAGATTTACTCCTTTGTGGCTGATAAGCATTTCACAGCCAGGTGTATACAATGTAAGGCAGTATATGGGAATTGTATGGCAGTATATCCTTTGTGGAAAGCGTTATCACCTTTAACGGGTTAAACTACAGCAGTGACCTCAGCGCCCTGTACACACTGTGGTCACAAAGGCCTTTGTCCCTCCCAAGCTGTGCCCAATGCTGTAGGTAATGGGTTCAATGCTGGTGAGTGGCCCCTGTGTAGACAATGTACACACACACTCCAGGCTGGGGAATACTGTGTGTAGGTGGGGGACACACACTCACATGTGCATCTCTCTGATGGTTTAGATACTTTAACAACAACACATTGCACTGACACACGGTGGCGTGTGTGGTGTTGTGGGCCTGGGTTTCATCATGAGATGGACACCCAGCTGCCCCCAAATTACATCATTGGGGTGAATTGCGTAACTCAGGGCAGATAATGTTTTGTTTGCACACGGCACAAACTCATCCAGGATCGTGCGGTAAAATTGCTCAAAGGAGCGTTCCCCACTTGCCATTAAATAAGACCCCGTTTTATGCTCTTGAGAACCAATAGTTTTTACGTGAGCTGCCTTTTGTGGAAGATAATTCATTTTGTCTCAGTGAAGATGCTCGTTCCAATGATTATGAGAATACAACAAATTTACTACCCGATTGTCGCTGCTGTTGGAATTCCTGGCAAGTGATTTATCCAATTCATTATTTAGGTTAGTTTGCAGCATTGCTGCCAACCAGTAGGTTTTTGCAGTATTTAGTACTGTAAATTGAAATAAATACGGCAGTACAATTTTTCTTGGTAAAACACGTGTTTTTTACCAAAACACGTGTTTTTTACTTTCTGATGGACTTACAGAGATAGAGACACACGGGGAGGTAATGCATGTTAACTTTATTTACCTTAATCCAAAGAAAGATGCGCTGTCATTGGTTAATTGCAACATCGCAACTGCGTCCTAGTGCTGTACGCTGTAGGTTCTGGGGAACATATTTTTGTTCTACAAGAATACTGCTTTTAGCTTGGAGGAGTAATTTGTTGGTAAATAAAAAAGGTTGGCAGCTCTGATGCTGTAAAGTTTGCAGCCTGACTCAGTTTAGCAATCTCTCCTTTCAATCAGCAAATGCAGGTTTATGTAATCCTTGAGTTTCCTTGTTTTTCACTTGAAATTTCCCTGCCCTATTGCGTGATACTGACCACTGACGATCAATT
Organism: Hydrolagus colliei; assembly: GCA_035084275.1. NCBI lineage: Eukaryota > Metazoa > Chordata > Chondrichthyes > Chimaeriformes > Chimaeridae > Hydrolagus > Hydrolagus colliei. The sequence continues at coordinate 1,311,231 of JAYJKW010000376.1, forward strand.
AAATTAGGAGGAACATGAGTTCTTAACTAAGTGCACAAGCGAGAATAAAAGCTGAGGAAGGAACCTCCAGTTTGTCTGCTTAGTTGTTAGATATTGTAGGGCGTATTGCAGGGCGCCATTCAAAAGAGAAAAGATATCAGGTGAACCCGATGGCATTTTGATTATGTAAAGTTTTTTAATGATGCAATATAACAATTAGTTAATTATTCACTAACTGTATAGTGGTAGTCCGCTTTTGCGAACTTCTGACTCCCGAATTTCCACATAAAATCAAGTCCATTCGCTTTACAGCATATTCCGTGAAGCGATTTCAGAAGACATGAACATATTGTAAGATATTAGTTGAAATGCAAGTTTCCAGACTCGTCTCTATTCGTCGCAATTTACTGGCTGAATCAGGGAGGTGTGAGCTTTGGTTCCGTGTTCGCACATTCACTCCATCATCAACCAAACATTCATCATTTGTGAAGCGCCTCTCACACAGGGGAGCGTCTGAATACTAACATACAATTCTGGGTTGCAAAGAGGATCAATCTCTCCTTTCCGATTTGCGGCACTCAGAGAATTCTTTAATTTGTACATATAAATGTCATCGGATACAATCGACTAAATCCAATTGACTCCTCTCACCAAAAGTACCAATTGCAAAGGTATTTGACATTGGCATGTTATACAGACAGACCGATATTGGTTGAAGATGATGGACTCAATAGCAACGATGCGTGCATTTGATACAACGTCATTTTTGGTCGTTCAACACTCTCAAAGAATGAGACTGGATTAATGCAAACACTATTCTTTCACATGCACCCGTGGAGTCAATGGAGTCAAGAATTGGAGTCAATGGAGTCAATGGAGTCAAAAACCCAGAATTGTATGTTAATATTCAGACGCTCCCCTGTGTGAGAGGCGCTTCACAAATGATGAATGTTTGGTTGATGATGGAGTGAATGTGCGAATACGGAACCAAAGCTCACACCTCCATGATTCAGCCAGTAAATTGCGACGAATAGAGACTAGTCTGGAAACTTGCATTTCAACTAATATCTTACAATATGTTCATGTCTTCTGAAATCGCTTCACGGAATATGCTGTAAAGCGAATCGACTTGATTTGATGTGGAAATTCGGGAGTCAGAAGTTCGATTGATTCTGATGACATTTTATGTTCAAATTAAATAATTATCTGAATGCGGCAAATGGTAAAGGAGCGATTGACTGATCCTCTGTGCAAACCCAGCATTGTATGTAAGCACACAGTGAGGTGAGTGACCGGTGTTATCTCAGATAGTTTGGGACAGGACACGGCGAGGTAATTGCTCCATGTGAAGATGTCTTGAACAATAGACAATTTGCTGTATCAAACGCTAGGAAAATTTGTTTATTAGTTTTGCGTTTCTAAATGACCTTTAAATTACCTCTCTCGGTTTATCTCAGTTTGAACGTATCTCTATAAAAATGCTTACTTCTGTATCTGAAAGGCTCATATTCTAAATGTGGCTGTACCTCTGCCAGCACCTCTCCGTTTCTCTCTGTTGGTATGTGTTTGTGTCTACTGTGATGTGTGTTTCTCTCTGAACATGAGAGACATTCTCTGTCTGTCACTTTCATTGGATGTGTTCTTGTGTCTTTCCCTTACTGTGGCGTTTCTTCCGCATTTCGCTGTGTGTATGTTTGTGTATGTTTATCTCTCCCACTTTAGTATATCCAACTCGCTCATTCTCTTTGTCTGTTTCTCTACCCCACACTCTCTCTCTCCAACGACCGCTCTCTCTCTCTCTCTCTCTTCCCCGCTCTCTCACTGTCGCTCAGTATATCTATCACTTTCTCCCCCCTCCCCCCCACTCCCACCGTCCCACTACCCATTTTCTTTGTCACTTTTCGGTGGGCAGCCGGGTGGTGGACATCGAGGCACGTTCAGCAAATTGTAATCTTTACCCATGAATATTTATGTCTGATCTTTTCTTTCTCTTTGTCTCTGTAGTCAACCTATTGGCGATTGTTGTCCTGGCTCGAGGGAGGTGCGGTCTCTCCAAATGCATCTCCATGTATCTGTTGGCCATGTCAGTGGCTGATCTGACGGTGGTTATTGTCTCGGTGATCTTTGGTTACATTGTACCTATGTACTTCAGGAATCCGTTCGTGCTCATCACTCCCGTGTGCCGGGTGGTAATTGTACTGGATGGCGCAACAAGGGAAACCTCTGTCTGGCTCACTATCGCTTTCACCTTTGATCGATATGTCGCCATCTGTTGGCAAAAACTCAAAGATAAATATTGCACCGAAAAAACAGCTGCTGCAGTGATAGCGGGGCTGAGTGTTGTCTTCACTGTGAAAAACATTCCCTGGTATTTTGCATATGAATCCGAATTCACAATTGACAAGACACCCTGGGGATGCATTACTACACCAAGATTTTACACTTCACTCCCATGGATAGTGTTTGACTGGCTCAGCATCACTGTCACCCCTTTTCTCCCATATTTTCTGATTTTGCTGCTGAACGCCCTGACTGTCAGCCACATACTGGTGGCCAGTCTAGCCCGCAGGAGATTGCGGGGACACAGTGATGGGGACAGAACCAGAGGTGAGAAAGACAGTGATCCAGAGATGAAAAACAGGAGGAAATCCATCGTTTTACTGCTTGCTGTTTCTGCCAATTTTATATTATTATGGATGACATATCTTCTATATTTCCTATACTGGAAGATTACAAACGACAAGTGGTTCTCGGCGTATAATGATCCGAAGTATATTATCTATCGAACTGGTTTCATGTTACAGTTATTGAGCTGCTGTACAAACACATTTATTTATGCTGTGACTCAGACTAAATTCAGAGGGGAGATTAAGAAAGGGCTGGCATTTCCTGTTACTCTAATTGTGAGATTATTTCGTTGACAAATTTTCCCAATGCTGTGTTTGTGTTTTTGTGACGCGATAGGCACAGTGATGGGGTCCCTATCAGCCTGCCCGTCCCTTCATCAAGTAGCACTTAATATTGTCTTCTGGAGATCATCAAGTGAATAAAATCAATACTCATGAATAAAAGTGCATCACAGAATATTCTGTGTAATGTATTGACTGTGTAGTTGTGTGCAAAGCACAGCAGCGTTGCGTACCGTAGTGACTCACAATCAGCTATGGATTACAAATACCTTCTTATAATTGTTTTTCTCGAGCGATTATCGTGAATCGTGTGGTGTAAGGAAACTTGCCCAAAGTTGTACCCTGCCCAGAATTGAACCCAGATGTCTCGCTTGTAAGGAGAGTGCTCTAACCACTGAGCTAAGACACTACACCTGGTTGTGTTTATCAGTACATGTGTCTCTGTTAGTGCTTGACTCGATGCCACTGCATGTGTCTGTGAAAGCAAAATAGCTGGAGAGACAGAGAGAGTGTTAGCACCACATGTATGTGAGCGCGTAATCCTTTTTCTCAATGTATGTGTGTGAGAGAAAGAGAGAGAGAGAGGGACTGAGTGCTGTAATATATCTCTTTACAGAGTCCAGTATCTCAGTTCTGGCACTCGCCATAAAAGCTTGAGACGTGTGTCCGAATCCAGGCAGTTTAGCGCGAAACCTAGGGAAAGTTTCCTTACTGCATACGTCGAATCCTAATCCCTAAAAAAAAATAAGAAATTGTTCGTTTCAATCAACGACGGTTTGTTGGGCACTAGTGTGCGCAATTGGATGTCCTGTATTGCCCACACATATACCTTCAATTCACTTTACGGTATATTGTTTGAAGCGGTTTGAGACACAGTTTCGAAGATTCCAAAAGTGCTGTATCAAACGCAAAGACTATTATTAAGACGCAAAAGTTAGTTCAGAATGAGCTAGTTAGACTAACACCGAAAGTAGAAACAGAATCTGGCAGTGGGAGACCGGATGTGGTTTGCTCAGTAAATTGGAGGCTTTGCTTTGACAATAAATATATTTTGCAAAGAACGCTTGCTCTGGTTTGAATGTGATTTTGTGCGTGTAATACATTTGCTCTTTTGGGGGGGGGTTGTACAATATACAATAAGGTGTCGATATAACACAAGTCACCTCATTTCCTACACATAGGAATCATTTGACCTGTTCGATATAATGACACTCCGGAGGCTCCCTTTAATTCTGATTTTGCTGGCCAACTTTCTAACTGTCAGCCACATTTTCGTGGCAGTAGAGCCCACAAATGATGGTGCGAGTGCGGAAAATAAGACGGGAATAAATGTTTGAGTTAGTGAATGTGTGCACAATTTCCTGCCGCGTTTCACCCACACATTCCATCGTCCATTCGTGTTACAATATGTTCTTTGATGCGCATTGAGACATTTTGATGAAGTGTTACGGCGCTATATCGATTCTATGTAATACTATCATTCATATTGTTAACAATTTACCCATTCCAAGAATAAGCCATAGTGCAGTTCACTTCACTGTTCCTCACACATCCCTCTCCATGTCGAGATATAACATTAACTCTTTCCTTATAGTTTGAATAATAATTCTGAATCAATTCACTGGGGAACTAATCAATTACTGAGTTCACAGCTTAATTTGCTTAGTGATGTACAAATGTATCACAACAACAAAATTACACTCGCATAGAGTTCATAGATTGAAGGCTTGAATTACAGGTGGAATTATGACCTAATGGATTCTAAGCTTTATTATTATCAATAAATTGTCATTTTCCCCATTCCAAGAATGAAACAAGTTACCTCTCATCACTCCCTTCTTCACGCATCCCACCCCACATAAAGCGATCATTTGAACACAGTCTTCAAAGATGGTTCATAACCAACACACTGCGAAATTAATTAAATACTTGATTGACAGTTTTAATTTACTTGATGATGTACAAACGTATAAAGCATATACATTGAACAGTTGAGCTACATGTGGAGTTAGTGATATTCAATAAAACATCATGACAACAACTTTCTGACTGCATGTCGTCCACAAAATATGGAGTGAGTTCACTTTTCAGTGTATCCTGTCAATCACTATTGATACTTTTCGAACGCATGAGATGAGCAACCACAACAATAATAAAATTACACTTGTATAACGCCTTTCACGTCTGGAGGACGTCCCAATGCGATGGCCAGTTACTGTCTCAAAGTTGAACTGAGGAGAGATGGGGTGAGACGGAAGGCGGGGATTAATGATAAGAATCCTTGCATATTTTATTGCATTTGATAACTTCTACATGTCTCCGAGCGCTTCACAGTCTAGGCTGTCCTGTGCTGCAGGAACGCATGGAGATACTGGGTAAATATACAAGAACATAAGAATCAGGAGCAGAGGAAGAATATAACTCCATATGTCCCTTATTCGCCTTATTCCCATATCCTTTAATACATTGATCGATAATAAATCTATCAATCCCAGGCTTTAATGGGTTCAAGCAATGAGCATCTATAGTTTTCGGGGAAGAGAATTCCATAAATTAACTTATGTCTGAGTGAATAATTGTATTGTCAACTCAGTGCGACCTCCTGTAGCTCAGTGGTTAGAACACTTGTCTTGCAAGCTGGGGAGACCTGTGTTCGAATCCAGGCATGTCAGGGCGAAACCTTGGGCAAGTTTCCTTACTCCACACACACGCCTAATGATAATCCCTCAATAAAAAACCACAACAATAAAATTGGTCATTTCAATCAACGACTATGTGTGCGCAATTCGCTGGCACGATTCGCCCACAAATATATAAAATAAATTCACCTTGCAGTATATTCTGTGAAGCGCTTTGGAACGTTGATAAGATATGGAAAGCGCTATATCAAACACAAGGATTATAAAGTGCTGACCCCAAATATTAAGGCTTTGACCCTTGGTTATAGTTTCTCATTTTGCCATATTCAAGAGAATGCAGGCCAAGTTTTCATAGACGAACCTGTCTTCACAGCCGAGCTCCTTTATCCCAGGAACAAACATATGGGATGATTCCCTAGGGGAATTAATTAATTACTTAATTCAAAGTGTAAATTACTTGGTGATGTACCAACGTATAACAACAATAAAACTTTACTTGTATAGAGCTCATAGATTGAAGCATTGAGTTACATGTGGAATTATGACTTGATCGATTCCAAGCATCATCATTATGAATAATATTATTAATAGAGAATTAAATAAATGAACTACCGTCTGAGTATCAAAAAACAGCGGAAGGACTGACCCCTAATTTGAAGACTGTGCCCATTTGTTATCATTTCTCCAACCAGGAAAAATATTCTGCCACTGCCTACTCTGTCCTAGCCCTTCATTTTCTTATAGGCGACGATAAGTTCCCCTATAATACTTCGATATTCTCGAGAACATAGGCCTAGATGGCTCATCTTATCATCATAGCTGAACCCCCTTTTCCCATGAACCAAACTTGTTGTGCATCCACTTTAAGGGGAGTAATTCCTTTCATAAATAAGGAAGCCAAACCTGCACACAATATTCTAGGTGCGTTCTCAGGAAAGGCCTCTTCAGTTGCAGCAAGACTTCCCAACTCTTATATTCTAACGCTTTTGTAATAAACGCCAACATGCCTTTTGCACAAAATACAAAGATCTGTATTCTTCTGTATTCACCTAATTATTTCCCTTTCCCTTTCCTTCCACATATTTAATGGGGTTTGATCCAAGATGAATAGCCAGCAGAACGATTATCCATCAGCCTCGCTTCCTCCCTTGCCTCCTCTAAGGCCATGAGAGAATGGTTTATTTGAAGGTGGAGTTGGGTTCAGGGAGTTCAGATGTTACCATTATCATTTGCTTGGCCGAAGACATGGTCAATGAGGAGAGCAGTGATCAGTGATGTGAGCTCTGCAGGAGCCAATATATAAATCGAAGTTGTTGTTGTTGTCAAAGTCGGCAATGTAATCAACGTACGTGGAAAACAGCGGTGTCATCCCAATGTGATAACTGTTCAAATACACGCCAACAAACCAACTCCTCTAAGATGTTTTCCAGATTTCCAATCACTTGCTGACCTGCTGCCGTATAACTTTCGGATCTGATCTAGTTACTCCCCACTTCCCACCCATTGCCAGGAGTTCAGTGGGAAAGATGTCACAGGATTGTATTTGCCGTGTAGAGGCCGTATAGTTTATAGGCAAATTTCAAGGCGGTTTGCATAGAGCAGACAAGCGCCAGCAAACCGCCACCAAGCTTCTCCTGTGTCTGGCTCTGGTTCAATTGCTCATGTCCACGTTTCTCTTCTACGTTACCGAAGGAAGATTCAGCTACAGAACAAAGAACATATTTTTATTTTGAACACATTAAAGTCTTTACTTTTGATATAGCGCTTTTCGTATATTATCGATCTCACAAGGCGCTTCACAGTATATACTGTAAAGTGAATTGACGACATTTTTGCACGAAGTGCGGCTGCCAGTTGCACATAGCAGTGTCCCACAAACAAACGTGGATGCAAATGACCAATTAGCCTTATTTGTATTGGAGGGATTATTATTAGGCATGTGGTGTAAGTAAACTTGGCCAAATTTTCGCCCTGACCTACCTGGATACACACACAGGTTTCACGCTTGTAAATCGAGTTATCGAGGCCCTCCATAGTTCACCTCCTACCTGTCTGACCGTTATCCTGCTGCCAAGCTTTATATTACCTCCGTTTTCCATTGAGGAATAAGAATGCCACAGTATAGTTCGCCCAAATGTGGCGAACTAGAGCAGTTAGGGAACGTGTAAAGTCAAATGAGAAAACTATAAAACAGCAAAGATAAGCAGTAAACCAGAGAATTGGAAGAGATTTAGGGATCAACAAAGTAGAGCCTAACATTGATTAGGAGGGAGAAAATTGAATATGAGTGCAAACTAGCGAGGAATATAAAGACAGACTGCAAGAGCTTTTACAAATATGTAAAGAGGAAGAGGCTATCAAATGCAAATATCCCACACTAATACATAATTGGTCATTTAAATCCACGACTGCTTGTCCGGACATGACTGTGTGCAATTCGCTGCCATTGTTCCCCCACAAATACACCTTCAATTCACTTTACAGTTTATTTTATGACGCGCTGTGAGATGTCGATCAGACGTCAAAAGCCTTTATCAAATGGATGGATTATTATTTTTATTGTGCTCCCTCCCATCTCTCACCCCCTCTCTGGGGGATATACCCGTTTTACCGAATACCAGAGACTGTAAGGCACAGATTGGCAATTTTGGTAACAAGTGCTTGTAAAGCTTTCTCCTGTTTCTGCTGTTGATCCATCTTGGACCACACAACACATTACAGCTTTATCACCCACAGCTAACAGCAGTTCAGTGGGGAGTGTGTCACAGCATTGAATCTACGTGGTATTGGCTGTATATTATGCAGGCACATTTCAAGGCAGTTTGCATGCAACAGGCAAGTCCCACCAAATACTCCGGGGAAACCGGTTTCTAAAACAACCTTGCCATCACTTCAAATGTTTATCTCTTTAACCCCATGGAGTACCAAATTATAACTGGAAAAAGACCCCTCAACTCCTGTTAGCTGTGCGAGTTGGAGGGAGGCACAGTGTAGAGGGAGCTCTACTGTGTCTCTAACCCTGACCTGGGAAAGTAAACGAAGGCACAGTATAGAGGGAGCTTTACTGTGTCTCTACACATAGTATAGCTGTGGTGGAGGGAGGAAGGGAGAGAAGGGGAGGGCCAGAGCTAATAACATAATCCAAGATATTCTGAAAGTGACAAATGGGAAGCAGGACACATCAGCAGAGAGAGTTTCATCAGAGACAGAGAGAGAGAGAGAGACAGAGGGAGAGAGAGTATAAATACTGTGTGAGAGACACACGCAGACACAGACACAGAAAGAGACAGACACAGAAAGCGACTCTCCCCTAGACACCGGCTCCAGAGACAAGATTTCACATCATTCTACACATTAAGTCGGTGATTGATGAGTGATAATAATTCTCAGCAATACTTCCTGATTAATAAATTAATAGATATCATTAATAATCATTTTGTATTGATAACTCTTCACTTTAAACTATTGTACTCATAAGTAATAGTACAAATTTTTAACAATAAATCATAATTTAGTCTTTTCATCATCCTGCCATTTTGCAAGTTTGAAAGACGTCTCAAAGCGCTTCACAAGACACACAGTAAAGTGCAGTGACTGTGTGTTTTCTGGGCGAAAATTGGCAGTCAATTAATCGCACACAGAGACATTCAACCAACAGTCGTGGATTGAGTGAACAAAAATATGATTAGTTTGAAGGTATTATTACCCACGGAGGAGCGGGGTGGGGGTGGGAGGCTGGGGTATAGTGATCCGCTAACCGAACAACAAGCGGTTTCCTCCTGACTGCTGGTAAACAGAGGTGTGTGTGTCTGTGTGTGTCTCTCTGTGTGTGTGTGTGTGTGAGAGTGTTTGTGTGTGTGTCTCTCTCTCTCTCTCTCTCTCTGTGTGTGTGTGTGTAGTAAGGAAACTCGCCTCAGATTTCATCCTGTCCTGTCTCGACCAGGAATCAGACTAGTGTCCTCTCGCTTGCAAAGCTAGGGCTCCAACCACTGAGCTGCACACACTCTCTCAATGTGTGACGCCTAGTGGTAAGTCCTGTAGCTCTATGGTTAAAGCACTTGTCTCGCTAGAGAGGGAAAGACCTGGGTTCGATTCCTAGTCGGCAAAGGACAGGACAAAATGTTGGGCAAGTTTCCTTACTCCATGCGCACACACATGGGCACTCACATGCACAAGCATGCACATACACACACGCATATGCACACACAAACACACACACAGCACGGTTTACGTCGGGTGGACGTCCTAAGGCGCTGTACAGTCAGGTGGGGACAAGAGCAGGATGGGAGGGGTCAGGTCAGGGGGAAGCCAAGTAGGAAAATTCACTGTATTTGTGGGCGCTGGGTCAAATGCCATGATGATTATAAACAGACAGCGAGAGATTGAGGGAGAGAGAGAGAGGGAGAGAGAGAATTACATTCAATCACTCTCCCACAAACTCTCACATATTTACTCTCACACACTTCCCTCTCACTCTATTTCTCTCTTTCAAACTCTCTCTCACTGTCTCTCTCTCTCACACAGTCTCTCTCACTCTCTTACACACGCTCTCTCACACACACAATCCCACACTCACTGACTCCCCCTCATGATCTCACACTCTCCAACAGAGTCTATCACTCTCTTACACAATCTCTCTGCCACTCACACTCTCCCACATACACTCACACCCAATCTCTCACACTCTCAAGGATTTACTCCCACACTCTTGCACACACTCTCTCTCTCACTCTCTCACACACTCACTCTCACACACGCACTCTCACTCACTCACACTCTCACACACACTCTCACTCAGACTCTCACACACTGTCTCATACATTATCACACACTCTCACACAGATTGTCTCATTCTCTCACACACACTCTCTCTCTCACTCCCACAAACACTCACTCTCTCAAACACTCTTTCACACACTCTCACACACTCATTCTCCATATCCCCGTGAAACTTGCTCTCACAAACAATCTCTTTCACTCTCTCATACAATCTCTCTCACACTATCAGTCACCCACACTCTGTCTCACACTCTCTCTGTCTCTCACACTCTCTCTGTCTATTACACACTCTCTGTCTCTCACACTCTCTCTGTCTCTCACATTCTCTCTGTCTCTCACACTCTCTCTGTCTCTCACACACTCTCTCTCACATCCTCGAACAGTCTCCCTCGCATTCTGTCTCCCTCTCTTTCACAATCTCTCACAATCTACTTCACACAATCTCTCTCACACTCCCTCTCACTTTCTCTCACGCACTCTCTCATACACACTCTCTCTCACTGTGTTTGATGCATTCTCTCTCACATTCTCTCTCAGTCTCCTTCACACACTCTCTCCCACACACACATTCTCCCTCAAACACACAATCTCTCACTATTTCTCACACTCTCTCACACACTCTCTCTCTCACTGTCTCTCCCTCACTCTCTCACTGTCTCTCACACACAATCTCTCTCACACTCTTTCTCATTAGCACACTGTATCTCACTCGCTCCCTTTCACTCTCTCAGTCGCAAACTCTCTCACTGGCTCCCTCAGTCTCCTTCACACTCTCTCTCACGCACACTCTCTCTCTCACACACTCTCACACTGTCTCTCACAAACTCTCTCACACTCTCACACTCTCTCAGTCTCACTCTCTCTCACGCACTCTCTCTCTCTCACACACAATCTCTCACAAACTCTCTCACACTCTCTCAGTCTCACTCTCACGCACATTCTCTCACATTCTCTCACACTGTCTCTCACAAACTCTCTCACACTCAGTCTCCCTCACACACACTCTCTCAGCCGCACACTCTCTCACTCGCTCCCTCACACTCGCTCCCTCAGTCTCCTTCACACACACTCTCACGCACACTCTCTCACACACTCTCGCACTGTCACGCACATAGTCTGTCTCACAATCTCTCTCTCACACTCTCTCAGTCTCCCTCACACTCTCTCACACACTCTCTCTCTGTCTCAGCCGCAAAATCTCTCTCTCTCTCTCTCTTACTCTCTCTCTAAATTTCTCACACAGAGAAGAGAGACATAATGAAGGTTCTCTCCTGCCTCCCGATACTGTTGATGATCACAGTCACCTCAGACGCCACAGGAATCTCCACCCGAGTTATGCATAAAGTTTTGAATGCGTAAGGGGCTTTGAGGAATGAACCCCCTCTCTCTCTTTATCTCTCTCTCTCTCTCTCTCTCTCTCTCAATGTCACACACTCTCCTAAACTCTCACACATTCACTCACACAAATACTCTAACCTACACTCACTCTTTCATTTCAAACGCATTCTCTCACATCAATCTCTCGTGTACATTCAACCACGTACCACTCTCATACGCAAACACACTCTCACACACAGATTCTCTCTCTCTCTCTCTCTCTCACACACTCATTTTCACTCTCACATACACTCACTTGCACACATACCACATACTCACACATACTCTTGTCACTTTCACGTATACTCTCTCACACGCTCCCTCATACAGTCACACAGACTGTCACCACATACACTGTCTCACACACACAAATTCACACTTACTCACACACTCACAAACACACCCTCACCCTCAATCACACACTTATTCACAAAACCACAGCCTCTGACACACTCATATTTTCGTTCATACTTTGTCAATCTCACGTCGTCACCAACTGTCTCACATTCACTCTCACACTCCTCGCTCCCTCGCACACACACACAAACACTCCCTCCCTCTCTCAGACTCTCTCTTACACACTCACTCCCTTACACACTAGCATTCCCCCTCACACTATCCCTATATCCTTATACCTCCCCCTATCTCCCTCACACACTCCCCATCTCACACACTCACCCTCTCACACACAATCCCTAGCACACACTCACTCACATTCCCTCCCTCACGCACACTCACTCCCTTTTCGTCCATGACACTCCACCTCCCTCCCTCACAGATTCCCTCCCTCACACACACTCCCTCCCCCCTACCTGATACACTCCCTCCCTAACACTCCCACCTCCCTCATACACTCCCTCCCTCACACACTGCCCCCTCACACACACTCCATCAATTTTACTCCCTGACACAGACGCATTCCCACCTCTCCCTCACACTCTCTCACTCACACTCCGTCCCTCACACTACCTCCATCTCTCCCTCCCACCACCTCCCACAGATTACTTCACTCTCACACTCCCTCTCTCCCTCACACATCCACCCTCTCTCGCACACTCTCTCCCACTCAAACTCCATCACTCCCAGACACAGACTCGCACACACTCCCCACCTCCCTCACTCACACTCCCACCCTCCCCCCTCCCTCCCTCGCTCCCTCCCACTTCCTCCTAGGCTAGCTCCCTCTCTCATTCTCCCTCCCTCCCTCCCTCCCTCAAACACCTTCCCTCTCTCACACTCTCTCCATCTCTCAAACTCTCTCCCTCTCTTTCACTCCCTCCCTTCCTCACACTCCCTGCCTCCCTCGCTCCCTCACACACACTCACTAGTCGACACCCTCCCTCCCTCATGTAATCCCTTCCTCAATCACACGCGCTCCCACACTCCCTGCTTTCCTCCCTCACACTCACTCACTCAGTCACTACCTCCCTCACACTCTGTCCCACCCAATCACTGACTATCTCTCTCCCTATGTTCACTAGGTTCCACCAGGCCAAATGGAGTCCGGATATGCAGATAAACGCTCTGGTTTTGCTAACCCCAATTGAGTGCCTGGGCCATAGTCAATTTAACTGGTTGGACAACATTGGAAACTTCAGAAGAAATGAAACCGTATCCTTATCCTCTGTCAACTTTGTCGCTGCCTCTCCCGCCATCACTATTGACAGTCAAGCTGACACTTGCTCTGAGAGAAACCTATTTGGCCAAAATCAACCTCAGTTGAATTCCTTGGCTGATATACTGGGGGAGACAGTTGCCAACTTGCATGTGGGATGTATTGTGTTGTACAGCACCAACATCCAATGCCTGGCCGGCTGTTTCGGGCAGGACGACAAGGGCTTAATGAACATATACAGTGTGTCATTCAGGGCTTGGTTAAGATACCGACGAGTCCACAGATATTTTGTGTACAGCAAAGTGGACTGTCCAGGGCACAGAGCAGACGAGCCACCAAGAGACCCCAGCAATAACGCTACACATGCCCTTCAAGATAATGCGGCTGAGATTGCACAGCGCTTTCAACACCTGGTTCATCCAAGTATCCGCAACAGGCTCCCCTATCAAGGTTACCGCCGTGGCATAGACCCACAGTCAACAGATCTACAGCAGTGCAGGCCGTGTTGGTACCCAGACTTCTGTATGGAGCATGAGATACATCTAGCCAATGAGGAGATATCTAGAATGGGATAGAACTGATAGGAGAATTGAAGGGTAGATGGTAGTTGGGGTTAGTGCTAGGATTGGGGAAGGGCTTGACGCCAGGGGCTGAGGGTTGAGGGCTGAGGCTGGGGGCTGAGGATTGGGTTGGAGGCTGGGGTTGGGGGCTGGGGTTAGGTTTTGATGCTGAGGTGGGGCAGTAGGTTGGGGATTGGGGTGGGGGCTGTGGGGTGGGAGCTGTAGGTTGGGGATTAGGGTGGGGTCTGTGGGGTGGGGGCTGTCGGTTAGGGGCTGGAGCTAAGTGTGTATTGTACCTATTACTAATAATAAAGCTTTAGCTTGACAGACATCACTTTGTGTGACTCACTCACACAAAGTTACACACACACACACACACTTACACTCACACACAGTCACACTCACACACATACACTATCAGACTCACATTCACTCACTGTCACACACTCACACATTATCAAACAAAATCACTCACTCACACACAATCAAATCACTCACTCATGCACACTCATTCACACTATCACACAATTACACTCACAAACACTCACACTCTCACCACATACACTCACACTCACACATTATCATACACAGTTAATCACTCACACACACTCGCTCACTCACACTCACTCACGTACTCTATCAGTCACACACAATCAAACATTCGCTCACACACTCACATGCACTCTCACACTTAAAAAGGTAAAATCACTCACACACACTCACATTCTCATTTACACACACACTCACGCTCATTATCACACTCACACACTCAAGCACATACAATCACTCATTCGCTCTCACAAACAATTACTCATAAATCCTGACGAAAGTTTGTAGACCCGAAACGTTGACTCCTTTTCCATTCTCCATGGATGCTGCCTGACCTGCTGAGTTTCCCCAGCGACTTCTGTTTTTGTTTCAGGTTCCCAGTTTGTGTAGTATTTTGTGTTTTGTACACAGTCACTACACTTTACGCTCCCAAACACAGTCACCACATTTCACATCAAACACACAGTCACTACACTTTACGCCCCCAAGCGCAGTCACCACACTTCATCCCAGATACACAGTCACTACACCTTATGCTCTCAAACAGGTGTGAATGCTGCCTGGAATCGGGGAGATATCCAAACACTGAACACCTTACCAAACAATTACACGTCATTTGGCCTCAAAGGGGAATAAACATGGATGGCTTGACACTTGAGGCATTGTTAAATGAGGACTCAATCCTAAGCTTATCTACGATACCGGAGATCATAAACTCCTCTATCAATAGTTTAATCAATAGTGGAGCTCCTGTAGCTCAGTGGTTAGAGCCACTCACTCGCCTTAGAAGCTTGAGACCTGTGTTCGAATCCAGGCAAATCAGGGTGAAATCTTGGGCAAGTTTCCCTACTCCATGCACACACACACGCCTAGTAATAATCCCTCCCTCAAAAAAACACAATAATAAACAAATTGGTCATTTTCAATCCACCACTGTTTATGGGACGCTGTTGTGTGCAATTGGCTGCCACATTGCACCAATAAATATGCAGTCAATTCACTTGACATTATGATCTGTGAAG
The DNA here is from genome assembly GCA_035084275.1 of Hydrolagus colliei. Taxonomy (NCBI): domain Eukaryota; kingdom Metazoa; phylum Chordata; class Chondrichthyes; order Chimaeriformes; family Chimaeridae; genus Hydrolagus; species Hydrolagus colliei. The sequence goes on from JAYJKW010000376.1 coordinate 1,326,660, forward strand.
CACTTTGAGACGTTGATAAGATGTGAAAACCCACTGTATCAAATGCAACGATTATTAATTTTTTATTATATAGTTCGTCACAGTGGACTGAGTTGGGAAAATTACTCTTACTACCAGTATTAACGGTGAAACTCCAAATTTCAATAGAAGCCCCGCTCCGAGTGTATAGTCTCCTCCATAGAGTCTGGGGTCAGTAAAGAACACACAGGACATCCATCCATTCGTTTACAATGCTGCAGAAAGTGCAAACACCTGGCATAGCATCGACAGGGCTGGATGCTATAAAAGAGCTAATGCAGTAAAAGCCCGTTTATTCGTGACCCAATCAACCGTAACTTCTGCGTAACCGGCATCTCAAAAGAAAAAAGTCCGCATTCGATTAACTGGAATTTATCTGGCACAATGCATCTTTGGGATGTGTTTTCGGCCGAATATACGGCACGCGCTTTAACCGGCATTGGCCAGGTCCCCGAGTGTGCCGGATAAACTGACTTTTACTGTATATGGATATGATCAGGGAATGTACTGCCTGCCCCGACCACGGCATGTGGGTTTGCATTGGGAGATCATGGTCCTTGGTGCCCATTCGACTTTGAGTCCCAAGATGGTGGACAGGGCACTCAGGGCTAACCAGGATTGGGGGAGAATTCCTCATCAACGCGCTGATAACACAGTTTACCACTGATGGTCAACCCTTGAGTTGTCCTTCTCTGTCGGGGCTATGCTGTGGAGGGGGGGGGGGGGGGGGGGAGACACGTCACCAGGGGCTGGGGTGTGGGGGGGAGACACGTCACAAACAGGGCGGGTCTTCAGCTCCGCTCGCGGTGGTCAGGAGCTCTGGCCAATCCCCAGCCTCCTCTCTCCTCCTCACCAGCCAATCCCAAGCCTCCTCTCTCCTCCTTACCAGCCAATCCCCAGCCTCCTGTCTCCTCCTCACCAACCAATCCCCAGCCTCCTCTCTCCTCCTCACTCGTCAATGCCCAGCTTCCTGTCTCCTCCTCACCAGCCAATCCCCAGCCTCCTGTCTCCTCCTCACCAGCCAATCCCCAGCCTCCTGTCTCCTCCGTACCAGCCAATCCCCAGCCTCCTCTCTCCTCCTCACCAGCCAATCCCCAGCCTCCTCTCTCCTCCTCACCAGCCAATCCCCAGCCTCCTGTCCTTTCTGCTCCTCTCCAGCCAATCCCCAGCCTCCTGTCTCCTCCGTACCAGCCAATCCCCAGCCTCCTCTCTCCTCCTCACCAGCCAATCCCCAGCCTCCTCTCTCCTCCTCACCAGCCAATCCCCAGCCTCCTGTCTCCCCCTCACCAGCCAATCCCCAGCCTCCTGTCTCCTCCACACCAGCCAATCACCAGCCTCCTGTCTCCTGGTCACTAGCCAATCCCCAGCCTCCTCTCTCCTCCTCACCAGCCAATCCCCAGCCTCCTCTCTCCCAGCGTCCCGGCTGGTGCCCTCCCATCTCGGACGGCATCTCCTCTCCTGCCCAGAGCCGGCTGGGGCCGCCTCCCCCTCCCCCTCCCCCAGCCCAGACCCCAGGCCTCAGGCCTAACACCTGCCAGATCCCCCCGAGCTCAGAGCCCTGGACAATGGCCAAGGTCAACCCGGAGAGAGAGGAGCTGAGAGAGTGAGTGTCTCTGTGTGTGTATCTCTGTGACTGTGTGTGTGGGAGTGTCTGTGTCTCTGTGTGAGTGTGTGTATGTGTGTGTGAGTGTCTCTGTGTGTGTGAGAGTGTGTCTGTGTCTGTGTAAGAGTGTGTGTATGTGTGTGTGAGTGTCTCTGAATGTGTGTGTCTGTGTGTGTGAGAGTGTGTTTGTATCTGTGTGTGAGTGTGTGCGAGAGTGTCTCTGTGACTGTGTGTGTGTGTTTGTCTGAGTGTGTGAGTGTCTCTGTGACTGTGTGTCTGTGTGTGTGTGAGAGTGTGTGTGTCTCTGTGTGTGTTTGTGAGAGTGGTGTGTGTCTCTCTGTGTGTGTGATTGTCTCTGTGTGTGTGTGTGTGAGTGTCTCTGTGACTGTGCGTGTGTGTGTTTGTCTGAGTGTGTGTGTCTCTTTGACTGTGTGTGTGAGTGTGTTTGTCTCTGTGTGTGAGTGTGTGTGTGAGCGTCTCTGTGAGAGTGTGTGTGTCTGTCTGTGTGTGTCTGTGTGATTGTCTCGATGACTGCGTGTATGCATCTGTGTGTGTGAGTGTGTGTCTCTTGTGTGTGTGTCTGAGAGTGCGTGTGAGTGTCTGTGTGTGAGTGTGTGTGAATGTCTCTGTGAGTGTGTGAGAGAGACTGTGTGTGTGCGAGTGCATGTGTGTGAGTGTCTGTGAGTGTGTGTATGTATCCATGTAAGAGTGTGTGTGTGTTTGTGTCTCCTGTGACTGGTTGTGTGTGAGTATGTGTGTATGTGTCTCTGTGTGTGTATGAGTGTGTGTACGTGTCTGTGTGTGAGTGTGTGTCTCTGTCTCTGTATAAGTGTGTGTGTGTCTCTGTGTGTCTCTCTGACTGTGTGAGAATGTCTCTGACTGTGTGAGAGTGTGTGTGACTGTGTGTGTGTGTGTCTCTCTGACTGTGTGAGAGTGACTGTCTGTGTAGCCCTCCAAGGTCAAACGTGAGAGAGAGAGGAGGACAAGAGTTGGTGAGGGGGGTGACTGTGTATCTGTGTGTCAGGGTGACTGTCTGTGTTTCTGTTGTGATAGCAGCAACAACAACAACAACTTCGATGTATATCTCGCCCTCCACGCCGGACGGCGTCTCAGAACGCTTCACAATAATGGATCCCAGGACCGAGCCAGGGGCAGGGGTAGAAAGGTGACCAAAGGCGCGATCGAAAACAAAGGTAGATAACATATTAGTTTGATAAGAGGTCAGGAATATGATTATTAAAACAGTCCTGTGGGTGGCTATACTCCCAAATTAGCAGCTAATGCAAGAATTTCAGTTTCGCTCGCACATATACATTCAGTTTTCCTGCTCTCCTTCCCCCACGTACCCTCCTCTTTTCCCCCTCTACCCTAACCCCACTTCCACTTCCTTGACCGGCACCGCTTATTTCCACCTGCGCAACATTGCCATGCTCCGCAACTACCTTACCCCCCGCGCTGCCGAAACACTCGTGCACACGTACATCACCTCGAGGCTGGACTATGGAAACTCTCTCCTCGTCGGCCTCCCCAGTTCCTCCATTCACAGGCTGCAGGCCATCCAAAACTCTGCAGCCCGTGTATTATCCCGCACCTGCCTTCGTGACCATATAACCCCCACCCTCGCCCGTCTCCACTGGCTCCCCATTCTCCAGAGAATCGAGTTCAAGATCCTCGCCCTCACCTTGAAGGCCTTACACGGCCTTGCCCCACCCTATTTAACCGATCTACTCTCCCCCTACACGCCCACCCGGACCCTCCGTTCAGCAGGACTTGGCCTGCTCCAAGCCCCCCGCCCGAACCGCCCCACCATCGGAGGCCGGGCCTTCAGTTTCTCCGCTCCCACCCTGTGGAATACCATCCCCCAATCCCTCCGTCTCGTCTCTTCCCTTTCCTCTTTCAAGGCCGGTTTGAAGACTTTCCTTTTCGACCGTGCCTTTTGTTCAACACCAACTTTTTCGACCTCCCCTTCGTGTTGCACCCCTTCCCAAACACTCCCCTCTCAGCTCGGGTCACACGCCTCCTGTGCAGCGCCTTGGGACGTCCTCCCGACGTGAAAGGCGCTCTATAAGTGTAATTTGTTGTTGTTGTCTCTCTCTCTCCCCTTCTGTCTCTCTCTCTCTCACTCTGTGTCTCTCACTCTGTTTCTCTCTTTCGTTGTCTCAATATCTCTGTGTGTCTTTCTGTGTGTGTGCGTCTGTGTCTCTGTGTGTCTGACTCTCTGTGTGTCTCACTCCCTGTGTAGGTGGGTTTCCCCTCTGTGTCGGGCTGTGGGGGTTGAGACGAAGGGGACGGTGAGATGGGTTAGAGGGAATCGAGACCCTCAAAGCGCAGTCACCAAATACAGAGTCCTGGGCAGCGCTGGATCCTACACTTTGGTTGAAATGGAGACAATTACAGGTGAGAGACAGGGAAACACACACACAGATACACACACACAGACACTCACTGTGACAGAGAGAGACACACTCAGGTACAGGGAGGGAGAGGGAGGGAGACACACGTGGACACAGAGAGATGGAGACACACACACAGACACAGAGAGAGATAGAGACACACAGAGAGAGGGACACACAAAGGAGACAGGGAGACACACACAGACAGAGAGAGACACACTTACACACACACACATAGGCAGAGAGAGACACACACATAGACAGAGAGAGAGAGACATACACAGAGAGAGGGACACACAAACAGAGAGGGAGACACACACATAGACAGAGAGAGACACACACACACAGACAGAGAGACACACACATAGACAGAGAGAGACACACGCATAAACAGAGAGAGACACACACAGAGACATAGAGAAAGGGACACATACACAGAGACAGAGGCACATACACAGAGATATAGAGAGAGACAACTCGCGCACACACACACACACACATACATGCACAGAGGGAGACACAGAGAGAGAGAGAGAGAGAGAGACACCCCACCCCCTGAAAACACTCACCTCCGCACAAACACAGCCCCATACACACCCTCCCTCACACACACCCTCCCTCACACACACACCTTCCCTCACACAGACACACACCTTCCCTCACATACACTCTCCCTCACACACCCTCCCTCACACACCCCTACCCTCACACACACCCTCCCTCACACACACCCTCCCTCACACACACCCTCCCTCACACACACACCTTCCCTCACACAGACACACACCTTCCCTCACATACACTCTCCCTCACACACCCTCCCTCACACACCCCTACCCTCACACACACCCTCCCTCACACCCCCTCCCTCGCACACACCCTCCCTCACACACGCCCTCACTCACACACACTCTCCCTCACACACCTCCTCCCTCACACCCCCCCTCCGTCACACCTCCCTCACACCCCCTCCCTCACACATACCCTCTCCCACACACACCCTCCCTCACACATGCTCCTTCACACACCCCCCTCCCTCACACACACCCTCCCTCAGACACCCCCTCCCTCAGACACCCCCTCCATCACACCGTCCCTCCCTCACCCCCCCTCCATCACACAGCCTCCCTCACACACCCTCCCTCACACACTCTCCCTCACACACCCACCCTCACGCAACCACTGCCACACGCACCCCTTCCCTCACGCACCCCTTCTGTCACAACTCCTCCCTCACAACCCCTTCCTCACACATATACTCTCCCACACACCCCCTCCCTCACACACCCCCTCCCTCACACACCCCCTCCCTCACACTCACCCTCCCTCACACACACCCTCCCTCACACACACCCTCCCTCACACACCATCCCTCACACATTCACTCCCTCACACCCCGCTCCATCACCCCCCCCCCCGCTCTCTCACCCCCCCCTCCCTCACCCCCCCCCTCCCTCACCCCCCCTCCCTCACACACACATTCCCTCCCTCACACACGCCCCTCCCTCACACACACCCTCCCTCACACACACCCGTCATTCACACAACCCCTGCCTCACACCCTCTCCCTCACACGCCCCCTCCCTCCACCCCCTCCCTCACACACACATACACTCCCTCACACACCCCCTCCCTCACACACCCCCTCCCTCACACACCCCCTCCCTCACACACCCCCTGCCTCACACACACACCCTCCCTCACACACACACCCTCCCTCACACACCCCCTCCCTCACACACTCCCTCCCTCACACACCCCCTCCCTCCACTCCCTGCCTCACACACCCCGTCCCTCACTCACCCCCTCCCTCACACACATCCTCCCTCACACACCCCCTCCCTCACACACCCCCTCCCTCACACATTCCCTCCCTCACACAGCCCCTCCCTCACACACTCCCTCCCTCGCACCCCCCCTCCCTCACACACACACACACCCTCCCTCACACACACATTCCCTCCCTCACACACCCCCTCCCTCACACACATCCTCCCTCACACATCCCCTCCCTCACACACCCCCTCCCTCACACACTCACTCCCTCACACCCCCCCTCCCTCACACACACATTCCCTCCCTCACACACCCCCTCCCTCACACACACATTCCCTCCCTCACACACCCCCTCCCTCACACAGCCCCTCCCTCACACACCCCCTCCCTCACTCACCCCCTCCCTCACACACATCCTCCCTCACACACATCCTCCCTCACACACCCCCTCCCTCACACACCCCCTCCCTCACACACCCCCTGCCTCACACATTCTCTCCCTCACACAGCCCCTCCATCACACACTCCCTCCCTCACACCCCCCCTCCCTCACATAAACACTCCCTCCCTCACACCCCCTCCCTCACACACACATTCCCTCCCTCACACACTCCCTCCCTCACACACACCCTCCCTCACACACCCCCTCCCTCACACACACACACCCCCTCCCTCACACACCCCCTCCCTCACACACACATTCCCTCCCTCACACACCCCCTCCCTCACACACACCCTCCCTCACACACCCCCTCCCTCACACTCTCCCTCACACCCCCCCTCCCTCACACACCCTCCCTCCCTCACTCACGCCCCTCCCTCACACCCCCTCCCTCACACACGCCCTCACTCACACCCCCCCTCCCTCACACACGCCCTCCCTCACACCCCCCTCCCTCACACACGCCCTCCCTCACACACACCCTCCCTCACACACGCCCTCACTCACACACGCCCTCACTCACACACCCCCTCCCTCACACACACCCTCCCTCACACCCCCCCCTCCCTCACACACCCCCTCCCTCACACACACTCTCCCTCACACCCCCCCTCCCTCACACACCCTCCCTCCCTCACTCACGCCCCTCCCTCACACCCCCCTCCCGCACACAGTCCCTCCCTCACACACCCCCTCCCTCACACCCCCCCTCCCTCACACACACACCCCCGTCCCTCACACCCCCTCCCTCACACGCCCCCCCTCACACACTCCGTCTCGAGCGACCGCCAACGGTCAACACACATGTGACGTCATGACGCTATACACTGGGAGCCTGTATGGGTGGGGGGGGGGAGGCGACTGTCTCCCTGGTAACCAGTGATTGACAGCAGAGTGACAGTGACACGCCCACTGTCTCCATCACTGTGTGGAGCGAGGACATTGATGTGTTATTGATGTTGTTATTATTGTGTTTGTATTGTTGTTATGATAATTATAAATTGGTCATTTTAACCCATGATTGTTGTGTCATTACTGTGCGTAATCGGCTGCCGCGTTTGGCCCACAATTACACAGTCAATTCAGTTTACAGTATATTCTGTGAAGAGCTTTGAGACGTGTAGAAGATGTGAACAGCACTATATCAAATGCAATGTTTATCATAATATTATATCATACATTATTATTATTAACGTTTGCTGTATCAGTGTGAGTATTACATTAATATTGTTGTTATTATTAGTATTATTATCACACATCCACACACAGCCCCCCACCCCTCAAGACAGCACAAAAGGAGGCCATTTGGCTCATCGAGTCTGCGCTGCATCTTTGAAAAGACCAAATCAATCCCACTCCCCAGCTCTCTCTCTCTCTCCCCATAACCTCCCCAAATAAACATCTACCTCTCTTTTAAAAGTTGTCATTGAATCGGACTCCATCACCATTTCAGGCAATGCATTCCAGATTCGAACAACTCGCTGAATGAAAAAAATTCTCCTCACCTCCCCTCCGCTTCTTTTACAAACTATTTCAAATCTGTGCCCTCAGGTCACTGACACACCCACCATTTTAAACATTTTTTCCCTGATTACCCTATCGAATCCCCTCATGATCTTGAAAACTTATTGGGTCTCCTTGCAACCTTATCTGCTACAATGAGATTAAACCCAGCCTCTCTAGCCTTTCTTCATGACTGAAGTTCCTCATTCCTGGTACCATCCTGGAAATCTCCTCTGCGGCCTTTCCAATGCCTTAACATCCTTCCTATGTCTCAGCACTTATTGTAATAAAATAATAATTATCATAAAAAAATATAATTATATAAAAATTATAATTATATTAATTAATTATAGTAATTGCTAGTTATCAGATGATTCCCCTTTGTTCCAGATTTCCCAGCCAGAGGAAATAGTGTTTCTAACTACTTTATCAAAACATCTATAACCTTGTGTGTTGATTCTTCTTAAATAACTTCTGAAGGTCAACATAAACCACAATTTCTTATCCAGCATAAGAGTAACTGCCTCAAAAACAATCAATCTAGATTAGTGATACACAACCTTCCCTTCACTAACCCCCCCCCCCCCCCCCCCACCCCACGCTAACACTCCATGACAAGCTCACACCTCTACAAGTGATCCTTCATTCTCTCTGCGATTCAATCTCTGGATCCCAGTGTGTGTGTAGCCAATGCTATTGAGCTGTGGGGGCTGGGGGTCCTGTCGCTCCCTCTCTCCCGTCTTAACTAACGTGGAAACAGACAATGTTTGTCCACAAACCCATCGCCGGGTCTGACATCACAATCCCCCCTGTGATGGCCTGGAGTGTCAGCCTGGTGACATCATGGGGGGGGGGGAGGGTCACTCTCTCTGTCTCCTGTCAATCACTGGTTACCTGGGAGACGGGGAGATGTCATCATAGTCTGATCTCACACACCACAATCAATCAAATCAATCAAAACTTACATTTATATTGTGCCTTTCACGTCTAGAGGACGTCCCAAGGCGCTGTAAGTGAAGTTGGGACAAGGGGAGGGTTCGGGGCAGGATGATGGAGAGTAGGAGAATTGACTATATATTTGTGGGCGAAACATGGCAGACAAAATACGCACAGCAGTGTCCCACAAACAGTGCTGCATGTGGGATTAAAAGGAAAAGAGGCAAAAGAGGGTAAGAGGGAGAGATGGCAAGCGGAGGGGTAGAGGGAAAGAGAGCAGGAAAGCCGACTACTGCATGTATGTGGGCAAAACATGGCAGCCAAATTACGCACAGCGCTGTCCCACAAACAGTCTCAGGAACGGGGCCAGGGGAGAAAGGGGGAAAAGAGGGTAATGGGGAGAGGGAGGGAAAGTTGGGTGGGGGGCAAGATCAGGGAGAAATAGGGAGAAAAAGGGGTAAAAGGGAAGAGGGAGGGAAGAATAAAGGGGGAAAGGGAGGGAAGAAGAGAAAAGGGGGAAAGCGAGGGAGGAAAGAAGAGAAAAGTGAGGGAGGGGAAAAGGGGGAAAGGGAGGGAAGGAAGAAGAGAAAAGGGGGGGAAAGGTCAGGGTCAGGTGGGGGAATAAATAACAACAATGAACAACAAAGGCATTACCAATTACACTCTACACTTTACCCCAAACACAGTCACTACACTTTACTCGAAACGCACAGTCACTGCACTTTACCTCAAACACACAGTCACTAAACTTTATCCCAAACACACAATCACTACAATTTACCCCAAACACACAGTCACTACACTTTACCCTCCCCCCAAACACACAGTCACTAAACATTACCCGAAATATACCGTCACTACAGTTTATCCCAAACACACAGTCACTACACTTTACCCCAAACACACAGTCACTACACTTTACCCTCCGCCCAAACACACTCAATACACGTTACCCTCCGCCCAAATACACAGTCACTACACTTTACCCTCCACCCTAACACAGTCACAAAACTTTATCCTCCCCCCAAACACACAGTCACTACACGTTACCCCAAACACACAGTCACTACACTTTACCCCAAGCACGCAGTCACTACACTTTACCCTCCCCCACAAACACACAGTCACTACACTTTACCCTCCCCCCAAACACACAGTCACTACACTTTACCCTCCCCCCAAACACACAGTCACTACACTTTACCCTCCCCCACAAACACACAGTCACTACACTTTACCCTCCCCCCAAACACACAGTCACTACACTTTACCCTCCCCCCAAACACACAGTCACTACACTTTACCCTCCCCCCAAACACACAGTCACTACACTTTACCCTCCCCCACAAACACACAGTCACTACACTTTACCCTCCCCCCAAACACACAGTCACTACACTTTACCCTCCCCCCAAACGCACAGTCACTACACTTTACCCTCCCCCACAAACACACAGTCACTACACTTTACCCTCCCCCCAAACACACAGTCACTACACTTTACCCTCCCCCCAAATGTACAGTCACTGCACTTTACCCAACCCCAAAACACACAGTCACTTCACTTTACCCTCCCCCAAAACACACAGTCACTACACTTTACCCTCCCCCCAAACACGTAGTCACTACGCTTTACCCTCCCCCCCAAACACACATTGTTTGACATTGTATGACTTCTGCCATTTCCTGTGATGGGTGGATCAGTTGAGGGCAATAGGGGGAGGTCAGTGTGAGAGCAATGGGAATGGGGGGGATGCGGGTGTCAGGGTTTAAAGGCAATAGTTTATTAAACTCCAGTTTATAGACACGTGAAGCAGATGGTAAACTCCCCGGATTCCCAGGATTGTATGTGCAGCAGACAACATTCCTAATTCTGCATTAATATCAAACATATCAATATGTTTTGGCATTAACCTTGTATTTTAATAACAATCCCCTCTCTGGGTAAAACACGGGAAACAGGTTTGCAAAGTCCCCACATTCCCGGGGCGTAAAGTTCAATAGTTTATTAAACGCGATAATATCATGCGTCTTTGCATTAACTTTGAATTTTCATTTTAAACTCAAACTTGCAAGAATGCATGATAATCCATTACACATTACAGTGTGTCTCACGCACATACCCACACAGTCACTACACCTTAAAGTGCATCTCACACACTAACCACACAGTCACTAAATTTTACAGTTTGTCTCAGACAAAAAACACAGTCACTACACATTACAGTGTGTCTTACAAACCAAAAGCTCAGTCACCACATTTTACAGTGTATCCCAGCTACCTCAACTAGCCTCACTCTGTTCCCAAACAGAAGTAACCCTCTCCCTCCCTCTTACTGCAACCTGTCCCATTCCCCCGAGCAAAGGATAGTGACTGGAAGTGGAAGAGGAGGGTCTTGTGATGTGCCTTCGAGGAGGCAAATGAGGGAATGAGGCAAGGAGATTCTGAGACCGAGTGCCAAGGATAGGAGAAGAAATTTAATTCAAATATGCGTTCCGCATTTCATTGTGTCTCGGTAGATTGTTCCAAACCTCCACAGTTCTGCCAGTAAATTATACACGCAGTGACTTGTCACACTGGATGGATGGATATGAATCTCTGAGCACCTCTCCCTTTGGTGAGAGACACATCCAGGAGAGTCTCAGATCATAAACAGACAGAGATCTGCCGCTTGCCTGTCCTGTTAGACAACAGAATAGTAGAGCTGGGAAATACTACTGTAATGAACACAGTAGTGACAGAAAATCATCCCATAGATTCTCTGAAGAGCTTTGTGCGCTGGTGTGTATTTTTTTTACATCAGTTTGTGAGTCTGTGTAATGTGAAGACGAGGCGTTTGCTGATCTGCAAAGTACAGGTCGGCAGGTAAAGCCTTAACATGTCAACGTGATAACATGTTTGAGGATTGTTTAATGGATTGTGTAGAAGGATCTGCATATCATGTTAACCATGTCCGCAGTAAAGATCAGCAGGTGAATTGTAAGCAGCTACATGTTGGAATGGGTGAACGTATTACCAAACTTTATTGAGTGTTTACAAACTTTGCTTCGGGATCAACCTCAACACTATTACATTATGAAAATCCCTGACAGTGACACTCCCTTTAGTGAGCGTCAGAATTCAGAAACGTTTCAAAGGCAAACAGCCAGAGGGCTGTCGCTGAGAGCTGTGGAGAGATAAACTATCAAATAAAATAAAATATTGCAGGTTGAAGGAATCTGAAACACAAACCACATTACCAGAGTGTGATGTGGGGGGGATAGGGTGTGGTGGACCGAATCTCTGTGACTCTCTTTCTGAGCAAACAGACAGCTCCATATCTCCTACCCTCAGGTCCAACCATTGGAGGTCAGGCTGTTAGGCTTTCTACTCTCTCCCGCTGCATGAAAATCTATCCCATAGCCCCTAGACAACACCCGCTTAATGGCCCAACTCTGGACTGTCCTCTTTAACACAGTGAACGTGCTTCACCAAACAAATGGATTGTTATTATTCTTCCCATTTCCCAACCCAGGAACATCACTGGGTGTTACACTGGTGACTGACGTGGAATGAGGTGAACAGAGAATTGTGCCTCCCGTGTGAGTGTGATCAGGATACAAGGCTTTCTCCTGGTCTCCCAGATTCACGTTCACAATGAGCTGATTTCACAAGAGGAGACTGAAGGGGAGGGTTCGACAGACAGGCAAGTGAACAGGGAGCCGCTCCCCACACGCCCACAATGAAAGTGAAACCAGGTTTGGATCAGCAAGTGCTGAGGGTGAAAATGGCTTCTAGACTCCAGGTTGAGGGTCTGACCGAGGATTTAAAATGTCCCATTTGTCTGGATTTCTTCACTGACCCTGTGAACCTGGAATGTGGCCACAATTACTGCCGCTCCTGTATCACCAGCAGCTGGGATAAACAGCAGATAAACTCCTGTGCTGTTTGTCAGAAGGTTTTTCCAGAGAGGAGCCTCAGGGTGAATTGGGCCTTGGCGAGTCTAGCCGAGAAAGCTCAGAAACTGAGCCTGTTCTCAACCGAATCGGAAATTAAACGCAACTGTGAGAAACACCGGGAGGAACTGAAGCTTTTCTGTGAAACCGACAAGAAATTGTTGTGTCTGGTTTGCAGAGACTCGCGAGAACACAGAGATCACAGCTTCCTGCCCATTGATGAAGCTGCTGAAACCTACAAGGTAAGAATGCCTCTTACTCTATTCACTCCAGAGTGGGATTCATTTTATTTCACTTCATATTCTTAATTTCAAACCCTTTTGTTCTACGTGTTTTTTCCAGGACCAGGTGAGATGCTCCTTAGCTTCTCTCACACAGAGGAAGGAAACTGTTGCACAAGCTGAAGTCAAACAGAGAGAGAAGATTTCACAAGTTAAGGTAAGTTGTTACCTTATTACCTGATTATTTTGGTATCTGTATCTAACTTTAATATGTGTACACTCCGTAACATCTCACTGTCTCTTCACTGTGTATACAGAGTGCGGTGGTTCGGTGTCTCTTTACTCTGTGTACTCAGTAGGATATCTCAGGATCTTTTGTTACTCTGTGTATACAGTGTGATGTCCCAGTTTCTCCCTTTACTCTGTGTACACAGTGTGATGGCTCAGTGTCTACTTTCACTGTGTTAACTGGGTGTGATGTCCCAATGTCTCCTTTCACTGTGTGTACAGTGTGATGTCTGGTATTTTACAGGAACAGGTGAGCAGTCTGGAAACCCATCTCACGTCTGAATTTGCTAAAATGCGCCAGAGCCTGACTGACAGAGAGCAGCTGGTGATGGGAGACCTGAAGCAGCGCGAGAAGGAGATTTTACACCAAATGGAGACAAATCTGCGAGAGATTCAGGACAATTTGGATTCCGTGAAACAAGAAATCACAGAGTTACAGAAACAGATGGAAAAAGACACAATCATCTTTCTGCAGGTAAAGAGATTAAATTGTAATTTAGTTAAGTGACAGTTAACCACATTCTGTAGCAAAACATCATTGACTGATTATTAGAGAGGTCAGTGATTCATTATTGGGTATCTCCTAGCTTGCATTTTGGTTTGTAAGATATGTTTGTTAGCAGTTCCCAAAGTGTGTCCTTGTCTATCAACACTTTACTGTTGATATCCGAAATTCATTAACATTGGAGAAAATGTTGCACAAGTATGATCGCAAAAAAATAAAATTTGATCACTTGAATCCACGACTGTTTTTGGGGACGCTTCTGTGTGCAATTGGCTGCCGCGTTTCGCTTTCCCACAAGTAAACAGTCAATTCACTTTACAGTATATTCTGTGAAGCGCTTTGAGACACAGTTCAGAAGACGTGATCAGCGCTATGTCAATTCCAACGATTATTATTATCATTAATGTTAGAAAACTGTGATGCAAAACATTATTGTTGTGTGTCTGAGTTTACAATGTGTTGTCTCAGTGTGACTGACAGTGTATGTGTTTGATTTAATTAGGAATCTACTGCTCTGAAGAGAAGGTATGAAATGTTTATTTACTAAATATCCCACAATTTAATGTAGAAACCAAACACAATGTGTAGATTCACTTTATATTGTGATGTCTGTTATTTCAGGATCAGTGACCAGAAATATAATCTGTCAGTGTGTGACAGTGAACTGCCTGTGGGATTATACAGTGGCCCTGTACAGTACACAACATGGAGAGAGCTGCTTCACTGCATCAGCCCAGGTACATTCTGTCATTCTCAACCTGAAGACAACAGCCCCCAGAGTCGCCCATCACACACACAGATCCCAGCACAGACTCAGCACAGACCAGCACACATTCCCCAGCACACACAGCACAAAGCCCCAGCATAGCCCAGCTCACACACAGTCGCCAGCTCACACACAGCCCCCAGCTCACACAGAGACTTCAGCAGACATGCAACCCCCAGCTCACACACAGCCCCAGCTCACACACAGCCCCCAGCTCACACACAGCCCCCAGCTCACACACAGCCCCCAGCTCACACACAGCCCCCAGCTCACACAGATAATTCAGGAGACACGCAACCCCCATCACAGCCCATCTCATACCGAGCCCCAGCACACACACACACAAGGCAGCACACACTCAGTCCCCAGCATAATCCCCCCCAACACACACACTGCCCCCAACACATACACAGACCCCAACAACACCCATTAAACACACGGCCCCCAGCACACACACATACACCTGCATAGCCCAGCAGATACAGCCACAAGCACAGGCCAGCACTCACACAGCCCACAGCCTGTACACAGTAATACACTGTTTTCCCATGGCTTAATGTAGTGACTAACCAAACCATGGGATGTATTTAAATACTGACGTGACCCAAGTTGTTGTTTTCAGGAGATGAGTATGTGTGGGATCCATACCAATGTCTCTGTGAGGACAGGGAGTGTTTGACAATATTATTGTTCTCCCTCTGTTTGTTGCTGTTTAAATACAACAACAACAACTTCGATATACAGGACAGAAATATAGGACAGAAATTGCCACAGGACATAAAACCTCCCCCCCTACGCACACCTCACACTCACACACAATCACACACACCCTACATACGCACCCTCTCATACACCAGCATAAACGCACCCTACATCCATCCCCACACACCCTCTTACACACATTCGTGCACACACCCTTTAACACAGCCTTACACACTGCCCCATACACCCTCTGAAACACACACATTAACACAGCCTTACGCACTCGCCTACATATTCAAGTTCAATGCTCCCCACACAACTCTCCCTCTGACCCACCTTTCACACAGACTTCTCTCACACTCCCCTGACACTCACCATTCATTCACTCATTCCCACGCAAACTACTAACACACACGACAGTCAAACACCGAATGATAAAGCTCACAGCTTCTCAAACAAGCACACATAACATCGCACAGTCAATCACACACACACACAAAACTAACAGCATCATGCACACTTACACATATCCCTCACAAACACCCTCACGCACATCCCTCACACGCCTCTCTCACACAGGCCTATCACACACACCCATATCATGCGTACCTTCACGTGAACCAGTCACACATCTCACACATACCACTCTCTCAGACACCACTCTCACTCATACACTCAGGCACAGCTCTCACACGCCACTCACTTACACATTTGCACCCACTAACAGACATCCCTCTCTCACACACTCCTCTCACAGATAAACACACACACCTTCACACACTCTGATTCACACAAACACAATGAAAAGACACACACCTTCTCACACACAGACTCTTACACAGTTTTCACATATAGAGTCCTCACACACGCACTCATCAATACCCAACCCACCCTAACCTCCAACCCACCCCCACGGCCTTCACACAGACTGTGACCCTTTGAGCTGGAAGCTGTTCTCAGGTCTAGTTGTGTTTACAAACCGTCTGAATTCCCAGCCTTGCCCTCACTCACTCCCACTGTGTGTTGTTTCTCTCTCTCTCTCTCAGCTCCGGCCTCTCTGACTCTGGATCCTGACACAGCCCATCCCAACCTCATCCTGTCTGAGGACCTGACCAGTGTGAGAGACAGTGACAACTGGCAGCAGCTCCCAGACTCCCCGAAGAGGTTTGATCTCTATGTCAGTGTCCTGGGGTCTGAGGGCTTCACATCAGGGAGACATTACTGGGAGGTGCAGGTGGCCAACAAGACAGCCTGGGATGTGGGATTGGCCAGAGAGTCTGTCAACAGGAAAGGGGAAATCACATTGTCACCAGAGGCTGGGATCTGTGCTGTGTGGCTGCGAAACGGGGATGAATATTTAGCTTGTACCTCCCCTCCCACCCGCCTGCCCCTGAGAGAGAGAGAGAGACCCGGGAAGCTGGGAGTTTACCTGGACTATGAGGGGGGACAGGTGATATTTTGCAACGCTGACAACATGTCTCATCTCCACACTTTCACCCAAACCTTCACTGAGAAACTCTATCCTTACTTCAGTCCCGGTTTGCATGACGGCGGGAAAAACTCTGAGCCGCTGAGAATCTGCCGGGAGACAGTTTAATGTGGAGGGGAATCCTGAGCCGGGAAACTGTGTTAGACTGTGATTCCCACCAGGCTGGGGGGGGGGGGGGGGGGGGGGGGGCTGGGCTTTTCCTCCAGGTTTGAGCTGAGAGTTTGTGACGGGAAGTGAATACAGAATAATAATAAGAATAAAACATTTTATTTAGCGACTGTTAGACATCTGAAATAATCAAATCATCTGTATATAAATAGATGAACATAGAACAGCAAACTAACAAAAATAAAAGTACATTGATAGAGCGGCTTTCATGTCTGGATTATAATAATAATAAAGATTACATTTGACAATATGGTTTACGTCTAAATCTCTCCCTGACCTTGGCTCCTGTCTGTCTTTCTCTCTCTCTGTCTGTCCCTGTGTCTGTCTCACTATGTGTCTGTCTGTCTGTCTGTCTGCCTGTATTAAGAATAAAAACAAAGTGTTTGATTTGGCGACTGTCAGTGTCTCAGGTGATCAAACCCTCTGTGTATAAACAGACAAACTCTGTGTAGATTAATCGCAATAATGAGAATTGTGAAGTCTGCGATGGGTTTGGCCGCGTTTTGTGGGCGACACAAACACTGTGTAGACGAAGCTACAGTGACCAACTCACAGGAACAACAGTCCATTTACAGATCGCCTCTCACGTCAGACTCACTGTAACACTGAAGATCACAGTTGATAATAAAGCTGACATGGCCCTGAGTCGCTCCCTGACTTTGGCGTCTGTCCGTCCCTCCCTCCGTCTGTCTGTCCGTCCATCTGTCTGTCTGTCTGAGCGCGAGGCTAACGGTTATTATTTTGAACTGGGCGCGAGACTCACGTGTTTTTCTCGCTCGACGCCTGCGCAGTGACGCCTGTGTCTGCCGGATCACGTGGCTAATGGGTTTTGTTCCTTTAAAAGAAACCGGCGCCGGCGCAGTACCGACCCCCGGGCGCGCGGCTGACTGGCTTTTAACTCGGCGCCTGCGCAGTGCCGTCTGCCTCGCTGTGTGGGCGCGAGGCTGACGGTTATGATTATGAACTCGGTGCCCGCGCAGTGACTGTGTCTGTCTGTCCCACTGAACTGCACAGAGAACTGCAAACAAACTGTCACTACCGATTGTCAGAGGTCCTCAAACCCCACTCACACTTACCCTCCCTCACACACTCGTACAGCCCTCACACTTACACCCCCTCACACTCACACCCCCTCACACTCACACCCCCTCACACCCCCTCACACTCACACCCCCTCACACTTACCCTCCCTCACACACTCGTACAGCCCTCACACTCACACCCCCTCACATTTACGCCCCCTCACACTCACACCCCCTCACACTCACACACCCTCACACTCACACCCCCTCACACTCACACCCCCTCACAATTACACCCCCTCACACCCCCTCACACTCACACCCCTCACACTCACACCCCCTCACACCCCCTCACCCTCACACCCCCTCACACTCACACTCCCTTACACTCACACCCCCTCACACTCACACCCCCTCACACTCACACCCCCTCACACTCACACCCCCTCACACTCACACTCACCCCCTCACACTCACAACCCCTCACACTCACACCCCCTCACACTCACACCCCCTCACACTCACACCCCCTCACACTCACACCCCCTCACACTCACACTCCCTCACACTCACACCCCCTCACACTCACACCCCTCACACTCACACCCCCTCACACTCACACCCCCTCACACTCACACCCCTTCACACTCACACCCCTTCACACTCACACCCCCTCACACTCACACCCCCTCACACTCACACCACCTCACACTCACACCCCCTCACACTCACACCCCCTCACACTCACACCCCCACTCAGATCACACTCCATCACATGGGTCAGTGTGACAGAGGGTGTGAGAATATGTGTGACTGGAGCCTATCAATGAGAGTGTGTGTGTGAGACAGTGCCAGGTGAGTGTGTGTGAGTGGCCGGGTGAGCGAGTGTCAGTGTGTGTGTGAGGGGAGCCTGGGAGTGTTGGCGGGGAGGTGGCCGCGTGCGATTGGCAGCCGCGACCACCCGAGTTAACGCGCAGTCACCACACTGTGCAGGACATCCAGTCAAGCGCCTGCTGACGCCTCCTCCCAACGTGGAAGGCGTTCAAACCAACCGCCACCGCTGTTCTCAAACAGAAGTCGCCGGGGTCAACTCAGGAGGTCAGGCAGCATCCATGGAGAAAGGAAAGTCAGCCAACGTTTCAGGTCTGCAGCCCTTCGTCAGAAATGGGGCTTGTTTGGAGAGACACACACAGTCGTGGGTTGAAATGACCAATTTTATTATTGTGGTTTGTTTGGAGGGATTATTATTAGAAGCTTGAATGTGTCTATGTCTGTATGTGTGAGTGTGTGTGAGTGTGTGTGTGTCTATGTCTGTATGTGTGAGTGTGTGTGTGTCTATGTCTGTATGTGTGAGTGTGTGTGTGTCTATGTCTGTATGTGTGAGTGTGTGTGTGTCTATGTCTGTAGGTGTGAGTGTGTGTGTCTATGTCTGTAGGTGTGAGTGTGTGTGTGTCTATGTCTGTATGTGTGAGTGTGTGTGTGTCTATGTCTGTATGTGTGAGTGTGTGTGTGTCTATGTCTGTATGTGTGAGTGTGTGTGTCTATGTCTGTATGTGTGAGTGTGTGTGTGTCTATGTCTGTATGTGTGAGTGTGTGTGGGTCTCTGTGTGCACGCGGAGTAAGGAAACTTGCCTAAGTTTTCACTACACATACTGTCTCTGTCTCTCTCTCTCTCGCCAACACACTGCTCTCTCACGGTCTATTTCTCGCTCTCTCTGGCTCTCCAGCCTCCCTCTTTCTTATACTCTCTTTCACTCTCTGACTCTCACACATGTTCTCTTCATCTCTCGCCCACTCTTTCGCACCCATTCTCTCTCCCTCTCTCTCTCTGTCTCCCTCACACACCCTGTATCTCTCCTACCTCCACTTGCAAATCGCCCGACATTTTATACACAAACAATAACAGCGAGAGAGAGAGAGAGAGAAGCAGTCGGCAGTCAGCCAACATTTTTAGTTTAGTTCCTGGGACAGGAAACCACAGAGATTGAGGGACTTCAGCTATGAGGAGAGGCTAGATAGGCTAGGGTTATTCTCTCTGGAGCAGAGAAGATTGAGGGGAGACCTAATAGAGGTTTATAAGATCATGAGGGGTTTCGACCGACAGGGCAAATAGAGAAAAACTATTTCCACTCGTGGGCGAATCTGTGACTCGTGGTCACAGATTGAAAATAGTTTCAAGGCGAAGTAGAGGGGAGCTGAGGAGACATGTTTTCACTCAGCGAGTTGTTGGAATCTGGAATGCATTGCCTGAAAAGGTGGTGGAGGCTGATTCGATAACAACTTTTAAAAGGGAATTAGATCTATATTTAGGGAGAACAGGTCTATTAGGCTATGGGGAGCGGGCAGGGCAGTGGGATTGAATGGCTCTTTTCAAAGAGCCGGCATAGACTAGATGGGCCGAATGGCCTCCTTTTGTGTAGTAAAATTCTATGAATCTATAATATATCCAACAGCGATTTCTTTATTGCGAATTGTTGGCTGAAGCATAAAGATATAACCAAACTCTACAGCGACAGTCATTTCGTTCACATTCCACCTTCTTATTTCTTGCAACCGTATATGCCAGCGAACAACGTATACTGTGTGACAAAAATTCCTAAAACAAAACCTAACCGTTCAGATTCTCTCTCTGTCTCTCTCTCTCTCTGTCTCTCTATCTGTCTGTCTCTCTCTCTCTGTTTGTCTCTCTCTGTGTGTCTGTCTCTCTCTCTCTCTCTCAGCCTCTCTGTCTGTCTCCCTGTCTCTCAGACTCTCTCTCTCTCACTCTCTGTCTGTATCTCTCTCTCTCACTCCCTCTCTCTCTCTGTTTCTCTCTCTCTGTCACTCTCAGTCTCACCTCTCCCCCCCCTCTCTCTCTCCCAGTCTCTCACACTCTCTCTGTCTCCCTCCCTCTCCCTCCATCTCTCAGTCCCTCTCTGACTCAATTTCTTTCAGTCTCTCTCTCTGTCTCTCTCTATGTCTCTATCTGTCTGTCACTCTCTCTGTCTGTCACTCTCTCTGTCTGTCACTCTCTCTGTCTGTCTCTCTCTCTGTCTGTCTCTCTCTCTCTCTCTCCCAGTCTCTCTCTCTCTCAGTCTCTGTCTGTCTCTCTCTCTGTCTGTATCTCTATATCTCTCTCAGTCTCTCTCTGTCACTCTCTCTGTCTCTCTCTGCCTGTCTCTCTCTCTCTCTCTCTCTCTCTGCCTGTCTCTTTCTCTCTCTCTCAGTCTCTCTCTGTCTTTCTCTCTCTCTCTCTCTCTCTCTCGATCACTCCCTATCTGTCTCTCTCTGTCTCTCTCAGACTCTCTCTCACACTCTCTCTATCTCCCTCCCTCTCTCAGTCCCTCTCTGTCTCAGTCTCTTTCAGTTTCTCTCTCTCTCCCAGTCTCTCTCTCTCTCTCTCTCCCCGTCTCTCTCTCTCCCTCAGTCTCTCTCTCTCTCTCTCACACACTCTCTGTATCTCCCTCCCTCTCTCAGTCGCTCTCTCTCTCTCTGTCTCACCCCCCCCCCCTCTCTCTCTCTCTCTCTCTCTGTCCCTCTCTCTCTCTGCCTCAGTCTCTCTCACACTCTCTTTCACTCCATCTCTGTCTCAGTCTCGTTCAGATTCTCTCTCTCTCTCTCTCTGTCTCTCTATCTGTCTGTCTCTCTCTCTCTGTTTGTCTCTCTCTCGATCTCTGCCTGTCTGTCTGTCTCTCTCCCTCCCTCTCTCAGACTCTCTCTCACACTCTCTCTATCTCCCTCCCTCTCTCTCCCTCTCTGTCTCAGTCTCTTTCAGTTTCTCTCTCTCTCTCAGTCTCTCTCTGTTTCTCTCTCTCTGTCACCCCCCCCCCCCCCCCCCCCCCCTCTCTCTCTCTCAGTCTCTCACACACTCTCTATCTCCCTCCTGCTCACTTCACTCCCTCTCTCAGTCCCTCTCTGTCTCAATCTCTTTCAGTCTCTCTCTTAATCTCTCTCTCGCTATCTCTCTCTCTCTCGAGCGCCCACCTACAGCCCTAAGCTGTGTGTCCCCGAACCTTTCCCCTTCGTGTCTCACCCAAACACTCCCCCCTCAGACACACACACAGAGTGAGTGTGTGTGGGTGTGAGAAACACACACAGACACACACAGGCAGACAGACACACACATAGACACACAGACACACACACAGAGAGACAGAGTAAGTGTCTGTGAGTGTGAGAGACACAAACAGACACACAGACAGGCACACACACAGACAGAGTGAGTGTGTGTGAGTGTGAGAGACACACACACAGACCTTGCCTTGCCCCGCCCTACTTAACCGATCTACTCTCCCCCTACACGCCCACCCGGACCCTCCGTTCAGCAGGACTTGGTCTGCTCCAAGCCCCCCGCCCGAACCGCCCCACCATCGGAGGCCGGGCCTTCAGTTTCTCCGCTCCCACCCTATGGAATGCCATCCCTCAATCCCTCCGTTTCGTCTCTTCCCTTTCCTCTTTCAAGGCCGGTTTGAAGACTTTCCTCTTCGATCGTGCCTTTTGTTCCACCCCGAACTCTCTTACCTCCCCTTCGTGTTTCACCCCTTCCCAAACACTCCCCTCCCAGCTCGGGTCACACGCCTCCTGTGCAGCGCCTTGGGACGTCCTCCCCACGTGAAAGGCGCTATATAAATGTCATTTGTTGTTGTTGTTGTTGCTCGCTCCACACACGTACAGCACTGTGTGTGTGTGTGTGTGACAAAGACTACAAAGCACCAGATATATTTGTGACTCCCACTCATACTACAGGTGTTTACCAACACGCCTGGGTAAAGTGTAGTGACTGTGTGTTTGGAGAGGAGAGGGTAAAGTGTATTTATTTGGTGTTTGGTGGAAAGTGAAGTGACTGTGTGTTTGGGGGAGTGTAAAGGGTAGTGATTGTGTGTGTGGGTGGATGGTACAGTGTAGTGACTGTATGTTTGGGATCAGAGACATTGGGGAAGAAGAGTCTGGGATAGAGACAGTGAGAAAGTAGGTCTATGATCAAGGGAGAGAAACAGAGAGAGAGAGTGAGAAAGAGTGGGGAGACAGGAAGCAGGTGATGTGGAGGTTTGAGGGGGAAGATGGGAGTGGAGGAGAGGATGGAGGGGGAGAGAGGAGATAATTGAACACTCCCCCCCCCCCCCACCCCATTGCCCTGACTCCGCCCCTTCTCCCCCTAACTCGTGACAAGTCAGCCTCCTTTCTCTGCCGCCAGTTCCCTCTTCACCACGTGATCAACAATCCCCGCCCCCGCCACATGATCCGCCAGCCGCGCCCCCACCACGTGACCCACCAGCCCCCTTTCCCCCCACGTGACCCGCCAGTCGGGCGTCTGTCTGTATAAAAAGATAACTTTCCAGCTGGTAATGAAACGCCACCTGGCTGCCTGTCCACTCACCAGCCCCCACACTCCCCACGTGACCCACCTGTCCAGTCACCAGCCCCCACACCCCCCACGTGACCCACCTGTCCACTAACCAGCCCCCACACCCACCACGTGACCCACCTGTCCAGTCACCAGCCCCCACACCCCCCACGTGACCCACCTGTCCACTCACCAGCCCCCACACCCCCCACGTGACCCGCCTGTACACACACCAGCCTCCACACCTCCCACGTGACCCGCCTGTCCACTCACCAGCCCCATATCCCCCACGTGACCCGCCTGTACACAAGGAGCGTTGTGTGCTGATCCGTACCCTTGCGTCGCCTCCTGCACTGAGCCGACCCCCGCCCCGCGCTGTTTGTACCCGGAGTTTTTTTTAAAATGCAAAAAAAGGCGCCAAACTGTCAGCGCGCGGGGGATTTCGGTCTGCGCGCGCAGCCAACGGCTTTCCCGACATTTCCCACGCATTTGCGGCTTCGGTTTGGGCGCCAAATGGTGTCTGAGGTAAAGAGGCCGCAGGTATAATAATAATAATAATAATAATCCCGGACTTTGGCGTGTTTGACCCCCTTGAAGTGTAGTGACTGTGTGTTTGGGGGAGGCTACAGTGTAGTGACTGTGTGTTTGGTGTCTCTCTCTCTCTCACACACACACACACACACACACACAGTGGACAGGCTGATGGGAGAGGGATCAGGAATGACACCTTTAATAACCAGTCACTACAGTGTACACAATGTATTACATATCACACACTGTGTGGGCAGTCACTGCCTCAGTCACTATCACACAAACACTGTCAGCCCAGCTCTGGATGCCCCCGGTGACGTCAGTTGTCTCAGTCCGTCTGAACTGAACTGATTCCCCCCCAGCCTGAAACACATTAAACAGCAAATAACCATCTGATCACAATATAAACTGGAAACTCTTCACTCGCAGGTTAATCCATCAATAAATCCCCTCAGACTGTCTCCATCCCGATACCCAGCCCCGTTCTCTGTGTGTTTATCACATTAAACACTGACACAAACACTCACCTGATCCCCTCCAGGCTGGTGCAGGTCAGTGTGAGGCGGAGGTGAGCGGGGACAGAGGCGTCTGTGAAGGAGTTAGACCTCAGGCTCAGCCGCCTCAGTGAGCGGCTTGTACTGAGAGCGGAGACCAGATCATCAGTGCAGCCATCGGTCAGATTGTTACTGTGCAGCCTGGAGATCAGAGACACAGAGACATGACAGGGATCAACAACAACAACAATATGACATGTGGGGAGGACGTCACAAGGCCCTGGACAGACAGTGTCTCAGACTGTGATGGGAGTTGTGGAGGGGGGTGGGGGGGAAGGAAACCGATGGCGGGTTTGATGGGGAGGAAGGGAGCTGGGGGAGAGAGGGAGGGATGAAGCGAGTGAGAGAGGAAGGGTGCTGCGGTGAGGGAGGGAGCTGGTGCAGGGAGAGAGAAAGAAGGAGATGGCAAAGGGAGGCAGATGCCGTCCGGCGTGCAGGGCGCTATATAAATTGAACTTGTTGTATGTTTAGAATCATAGTATTCACAGCACAGAAGGCTGCCATTCAGCCCATCTTGTCTGTGCCGGCCCTTTTAAATAGCTGTCCAGATCAATCCAACTCACTTGCTCTCTCCCCCTCGTCCTGCAAACCTGTCCTCCCCAAATAGTGATCCACTTCTCTATGGAAAGTTGTTATCGAATTGGCTTCCACCACCCTTTCAGGCAATTATTTGTTTATTATTGATGTTAAGCACTGCATGTATTAATATTAAATTCAGAATGGGTTATTATTCTTAAACACCGGGTTTATTATTGGTATTAAACAGCGTCAGCGGATCAAGCACTAAATCATCCGTGTTTGCCTACCAATACAGTCACCTCACTTCACAGAAAAAACAAGTGAAGCCCTTTGAAATTACTCAATAACATTCAAATTCACTAAAGCAAATAGCAAGATTATTATATATTATCCTAGAAACTCATGTAGACATGGCCTCTCTTTTCTGTTACATTCAGAGCTATGGCAGCAAATCACTTGAGGACAAATGCTCGAGTGATACACGTTATAATTTAGCAAACTCCATGTCAGCCTGACGCTGTGGTAGAACTCTCACATCCGAGTCACAAGCTTGTGGGTTCAATCTTTACTTTGGGACTTAGAATCACCAGTCTAAATTGACATTTCAATGCATTTCAATGGAGCTAAGTAGGGAGAGATGTTGGATATTAAGGGGGCTGGGGAGGGAGGTAGCTGTGGAGTGACAGAGTGAAGAACGAGTCGGGTTAGGGAGGAAGGGGGAGAGTGAGGGAGGAAGCTGGTGCAGAGTGAGGGGGAAAGGGAAGCAGAGAGCTGCGGAAGGGCGTGAATTAGGGACGGACTGAGTCAGCTGGGGCGTGGAGAGTGGGAGAGAACTGGGGAGGGAGGGAGATGGGGGAGGCAGTGAGCTGTGGAGGGAGCTGGGGAGTGAGAGAGGCAGGGAGCTAGTGGAGGGAGTGAGCAAGGGAGCTGTGAGAGAGTGGGAGGTAGGGAGAGAATGGGAGGGAGTAAGCAGGTGGAGAGAGGGAGGGTGGGATGGAGGGAGGAATTAGGGTTAGGGAGACTGCTGCCCGAGTGAGTGAGTGGGGCAGGGAGGAAGGGATGCAAGAAGGGAGGGAGGCAAGAGGGAGTGAGTGTGGGAGGGAGCATGGTAGAGAAGGAACTGTGTGAGTGAACTTTGGGAGGGAGCAAGCTCGGGAGCGTTGAATCGAGAGAGGGAGTTAGCGAGGGATGGAGCTGGGGTAGAGAGAGAATGAGCGTGAGAGGGAGGAAGGGACAGAGTGAGGGAGGAAGCGAAGGAGCAAATGAGTGAGGAGAAGTGAACGAGTTAGCTGGGGAGGGATGTTTCACAGAACGGTAGGGAGTGAGGGAGGGAAAGAGGGAGAGAGGGAGGGAGGGAATGAGGGAGGGAGGGAGTGAGGGAGGGAGTGCTGGGAGGGAGGGAGGGAGTGGTGAGAGGGAGGGAGGGAGGGAGGGAGTTGTGAGAGGGAGAGAATGATAGAGCGTGTGGGAGCGAGGGAGATGGGTGGGATTCAGCTGGAGGAACGGGATGGATTGATAGTGTGTGGGAGGGAGCTTGGGTTGGGATGCAGCTGAGGACGGAGGATGAAGGTAGCTGTGTGAGTGATGGAGGGAGAGAATGGTCGTGAGTGAGGCACGGCGTGAGATGGGGAAGAAAAGAGGGAGGCAGCTGGAGGGATGAAGTGGGAAAGAGAGGGGGAGAGAGAGATCTGAGGGCAGGGAGAAATGGAGAGTGAGGGAGTGAGGGAGCGGTTGAGCTGGGGAAGGGAGAACTGGAGAGAGTGAATAAGGGATTGAGGGAATGATGAATGGTGCGAGCTAGGAAGCGTTGAATGTGGAGAGGGAGGGAAATGGGGTTTGGAGGGAGCTGAGGTAGAGTGAGAGTAAGGGAGGGAGCGAGGGATGGATTGAGGGAGGGAGGGTGGGAGCGAGGGAGGGAGCTGGGTTTGAGAGGGAGGGAGGGAGAGAGAGAGAGGGGGAGAGAATGATAGAGCATGTGGGAGGGAGGGAGCTGAGTGGGAGAAGGGAGGGATTGCGCTGGAGGAATGGGATGGAGTGATAGGGTATGCGAGGGAGCATGGGTTGGGATGGAGCTGAGGACGGAGGGGGGAGGTAGCTTTGCGAGAGATGGAGGGAGAGAATGGTCGTGAGTGAGTCACGGCGTGAGATGTGGAAGAAATGAGGGAGGCAGCTGGAGAGATGAAGTGGGAAAGAGAGTGGGAGTGAGAGATCTGAGGGCAGGGAGAAATGGAGAGTGAGGGAGTGAGGGAGCGGGTGAGCTGGGAAAGGGAGAACTGGAGCGAGTGAAGCAGGGATTGAGGGAATGTTAGACGGAGCGATCTAGGGAGCCTTGAAGGGGGAGAGGGAGGGAGATGGGGTATGAAGGGAGATGAGGGAGAGTCAGAGTAAGAGTGGCAGGGAGGGACGGAGGGAGGGAGAGAGGGAATGATAGAGTGTGTGGGCTGGAGTGAGCTGGGGGAGAGAGGGAGCGAGGGAGCAGATTGTCGGGAGATGAAGGGCGGGAGGGAGCTGGCTAGTATGATGGAGGGATTGAGCTGGAGGAGAATGAGGGAGTGATAAAAGTGAGGGTGGGAACTTGGGGAGTGTGGGAGCTCAGGAAGGATGGGGGAGGGAGCTGGAGGAGAGATGGAGTGAGAGAACGGTCGTGAGTGAGGCAGGGAGTGAGCTATAGACGAAATGAGGGAAAGGGATGCAGTGGGAAAGAGACTGGGAGGGAGAGACCTTGGGGTAGGGAGAGATAACATGGTGGGTAGTGCGTGGGGGAGTGAGCTGGGGAGCGAGCACTGGAGAGAGTGAGGGCGGTATTGAGGGAATGGTGGAGGGAGGGAGGGAGGCAGGCAGGCGGCTAGGGAGGGGTTAGGGAGGGTGTAGGGAGAGAATAAGCGAGCGCGAAAGTTAGCTGGGGTGAGTAGAATAGGGGAAGAGCTGGGGAGAGAAGTAGCGAGCTATGGGAGGGTGGTAAGGAGTGAGTGAGTGAGCGAGCGAGCAAGCGAGGGAGGGAGGGAGGGAAGGAGGGAGGGAGGGAGGGAAACAGAGAGAGCAAGAGAGGGATGTATGGAGGTAGGGAGGCAGGCAGACGGAGTAGGAACTGCTCATGTCCACAGGTCACCACAGCTGCTGTTCCCAACCCATAGTACAGTTTCCTTGCTAATCCATTTTTGTTGTGTGATCATTGAGATGGGGAGGAGAAAGTTATTGGAGAGAGAAGGAGGGAGGAAGGGAGGGAGTGATCAGCGGGAGAGAGGGAGGGAGGAAAAGAAAGAGGGAGGGAGGGATGTGAGGGAGGGAGGGAGGGAAGGAGGGAAGTGAAGGAAGGAGGGAGGGAGTGAGGGAGGAAGCAAGGAAGCAAGGAAGGAAGGAAGGAAGGAAGGAAGGAAGGAAGGAAGGAAGGAAGGAAGGAAGGAAGGAAGGAAGGAAGGAAGGAAGGAGGGAAGGAGGGAAGGAAAGAGCGAAGGGGAGAGCAGATTCCTTGCTGATCCATGTTCAGTGTGTGATCACTGAGATAGCTGATGGCCTCACACTGTCACACTGTTTCCTGACACAATATTCAGCTGATACCAACTGATCAGACAGTGTCAATAACACACTGAGATATCGGGGGAATTCACACTCGGGATATTATATTCTCACACAGTCTGTTACTTACCCCAGTGACTGTATTTTACACTCCGGGTTCCTCAGAGCCTCACACAGTGACTTCACTCCAGAATCACCCAGATTATTGATCCCCAGCCTGGACACAGAGACAGAGACACAGTGAATATAGTGTAACAATACAATACACATTGACATCTATATACAGGAGCTGGGGCCAGGGCCAGACACCTGAACGTACACACAAACACACATCGTTACTAAGTCCTTGTTGGTTCAGACAACCACTGACATTTATATAGTTTATATTATAGTCACAGAAGGTCGGAGAAGTGTGTGTGGGGTGGGGTGGGGGGATTGAGGGGGGGAGCGAGCATAGCTGTGAATGGCCATGAAGGTGAGGAAGGAATCATGCAATCAATCCTCTGGGGGACGAGGAGCCAATGGAGGCGGGCGAGGGTGGGAGTGATGGGTCAGCAGAAGTTGGTGTGGGTGTGGAAACGAGCAGCAGAGTTAACAGTGACAGAGCCTGACTCCAACCTGCCGGGGTGAGGGTTGGGGAGGAGGTGGGGGGAGCAGGAACCGTAATCACAGTTTAACAGGAACATATTCGGTGGGAATAGGGTAGAGAGGGTGGAGGGGGTGTGGGGAGGGGAGGTGGTTGAGGGAGAGAGAGTGGGAGTAAGACGAGGGATAGAGCGAGCGAGAAAGTGAGAGGGAAGGGGCAAGATGAGGGATTCATGGAGAAAGAGGGGACGCATGAAGTTAGAAGGGGAGAAAATGGAAGCAGTGTGGGGTGGGAGTAAATTGGAGGGATTCAGAGAGAGAGAATGTGAGAGAAAGGGTCAGAGAGGCAGGGGGAGGCAGGGAGGGATGAGAAAGGTAGATAGGAGAAAGGGAGATTGAGGGAAGGAGAGGGAGGGAGGGAGGGAGGGAGGGAGCAGATTCCTTGCTAATCCATGTTCAGTGTGTGATCACTGTGATGGCTGATGGCCTCACACTGTCACACTGATTCCTGACACAATGTTCAGCTGATACCAAGTGATCAGCCAGTGTCAATAACACACTGAGATATTGGGGAATTTACACTCGGGATATTATATTCTCACACAGTGTGTTACTTACCCCAGTGACTGTATTTTACACTCCGTGTTCCTCAGAGCCTCACACAGTGACTTCACTCCAGAATCTCCCAGATTAGTGCTCCCCAGCCTGGACACAGAGACAGAGACACAGTGAATATAGTGTAGCAATACAATACACATTGACATCTATATACAGGAGCTGGGGCCAGGGCCAGACACCTGAACGTACACACACACACATCGTTACTATGTCCTGGTTGGTTCAGACAAACACTGACATTTATAGCATTTGTATTATAGTCACAGAAGGTCGGAGAACTGTGTGTGAGGTGGGGGGTGGGTGGGGAGGATTGGGGTTGGGGAGCGAGCATAGCCATGAATGGCCGTGAAGTTGAGGGAGAAATCTTCCATTCAATCCTCTGGGGGATGGGGAGCCAATGGAGGCGGGCGAGGGTGGGAATGATGGGGTCAGCAGAAGTTGGTGTCGGTTTGGAAACGAGCAGCAGAGTTAACAGTGACAGAGCCTGACTCCAACCTGCCAGGGTGAGGGTTGGGAAGGAGGGGGAGCAGGAACCGTAATCACAGTTTTACAGGAAAGTTTTCTGTGACAATAGGGGAGAGAGGGTGGAGAGTTGGCGGGTGGTGGTTGAGGGAGAGCATGGGACAGAGGGGGAAAGATGAGGGATAGAGGGAGTGAGAAAGTGAGAGGGAAGGGGAAGATGAGGGATTCATGGAGAAAGAGGGGAGGCATTAAGTTAGAAGGGGAGAAAATGGGCGCAGTGGGGGGTGGGCGTAAAGTGGAGGGATTCAGAGAGAGAATGGGAGAGAAATGGTAAGAAAGGAGGTCAGAGACGCAGTGAAGGAGGCAGGGAGGGAGGCAGGGAGGGATGGGAAAGGTAGTTAAGAAAAATGGAGACTGTGGGGAAAGGATGGAGCGTGGGAGGGACGGAATAATGGAGGTTGGGTTAATAGGAGGGAGGGAGGGAGGGAGGGAGAGAGCAGATTCCTTGCTAATCCATGTTCAGTGTGTGATCACTGAGATGGCTGATGGCCTCACACTGTCACACTGATTCCTGACACAATATTCAGCTGATACCAACTGATCAGCCAGTGTCAATAACACACGGAGATATCGGGGGAATTCACACTCGGGATATTATATTCTCACACAGTCTGTTACTTACCCCAGTGTCTGTATTTTACACTCCGGGTTCCTCAGAGCCTCACACAGTGACTTCACTGCAGAATCTCCCAGATTATTGCCCTCCAGCCTGGACACAGAGACAGAGACACAGTGAATATAGTGTAACAATACAATACACATTGACATATATATACAGGAGTTGAGGCCAGGGCCAGTCACCCCAACGTACACACACACACACATCGTTACTAAGTCTTTGTTGGTTCAGACAAACACTGACATTTATGTAATTTATATTATAGTCACAGAAGGTCGGAGAAGTGTGTGTGGGGTGGGGTGGGGGGATTGAGGGGGGGAGCGAGCATAGCCGTGAATGGCCATGAATGTGAGGAAGGAATCATGCAATCAATCCTCTGGGGGACGAGGAGCCAATGGAGACGGGCGAGGGTGGGAGTGATGGTGTCGTAGAAGTTGGTGTGGGTGTGGAAACGAGCAGCAGAGTTAACAGTGACAGAGCCTGACTCCAACCTGCCGGGGTGAGGGTTGGGGAGGAGGTGGGGGGAGCAGGAACCGTAATCATCGTTTAACAGGAACATATTCAGTGGGAATAGGGTAGAGAGGGTGGAGGGGGTGTGGGGAGGGGAGGTGGTTGGGGGAGAGAGAGAGAGGGGGTAAGACGAGGGATAGAGCGAACGAGAAAGTGAGAGGGAAGGGGCAAGATGAGGGATTCATGGAGGAAGAGGGGAGGCATCAAGTTAGAAGGGGAGAAAATGGGAACAGTGTGGGGTGGGCAAAAAGTGAAGGGATTCAGAGAGAGAATGGGTAAGAGAGGAGGTCAGAGAGGCAGTGAGGGAGGCAGAGACGAATGGGAAAGGTAGATAGGAGAAAGGGAGATTGGGGGAAGGAGAGGGAGGCAGGGAGGGAGGCAGGGAGGGAGGGAGGCAGGGAGGGAGGGAGGGAGGGAGGGAGGGAGTGACGGGTATAGCAGAATTGTTGCTAATCCATGTTTACTGTGTGATCACTGAGATGGCTGATGGCCTCACACTGTCACACTGATTCCTGACACAATATTCAGCTGATGCCAACTGGTCAGCCAGTGTCAATAACACACTGAGATATCGGGGGAATTCACACTCGGGATATTATATTCTCACACTGTCTGTTACTTACCCCAGTGTCTGTATTTTACACTCCGGGTTCCTCAGAGCCTCACACAGTGACTTCACTCCAGCATCTCCCAGTTTATTGCCCCCCAGCCTGGACACAGAGACAGAGACACAGTGAATATAGTGTAACAATACAATACACATTGACATCTATATACAGGAGCCGGGGCCAGGGCCAGACACCTGAACGTACACACAAACACATTGTTACTAAGTCCTGGTTGGTAAACAAACACTGCTTTTTATATTATAGTCACAGCAGGTCATGTATCAGAGCTTTACAGGGACTGAATTCGAGTATTAGAGAGAGAGATATCCGCTCGGGTTATCTCAGTCTCTCTCTCTCTCTCTCTCTCTCTCATTCTCACTGACTATTCTCTCTTTCTGTCTCTATCGCTCTCTGTGTTTATCGCTTTCTCGCTGTCATTCCCTTTCTCTTTCTGTCAGTCCCAACTCTCCCAGTTGTTCTGTCTACTTGCTTCTCTCTCTATCTCTGAGACTCTCTCTCTCAGTCACTTTCTCTTTTGTTCTCTTTCGTTCACTCCCTCCCATTACTATCTCACTCTCTCCCCATTTGTCAATCTCTCTCAAACAGTCTTTCTGTCTCTCAATGTCTCTCTGTGTCTCTATCTCTCTCTTTCACCATCATTCACTCTCAGTCTGTCAACCCTCTTTCTCTTTCCCCAGCTGAGTTACCCTCTCCAAGTCTGTGCCTCTGTCTTTATTTCTCACAGTTTGGAATCCTGTAGGTCACTGGTTCGAGCAGTCACGTTTCAAGCGTGAGACCTGTGTTCGCATCCATTCAGGTCAGGGCGAAACACGAATCCTTACTCCACACATATGGCTAATAATAATCCCTCGCCCCCAAAAACTAGTCATTTTAACCCACTGTTGGCTGTCAGTGGGGACACTGCTGTGCGGAATTGCCTGCCGCGTTTCACCCGCAAATAATAATACGGTATAAACAAATATACAGTCAATTCGCTTTACAGTATATTCTGTGAAGCTCTGTGTGACGTCTTATATGTTGTGGTTGCAGAGGAATGGAGAGATTTAAATACAAGTGTGAGTATCTTGAAGGTGAGCCTCTCCGAGACAGGGAGCCAGTGCAGTCTGGCAACAACTGTAGTAAAGGGGGAGTCTCAGTTGTCCTTCCTCCCCCACGTCCGGTCCCTCACCACCAACGCTTTTTTCCAACTCCGACGTATCGCCCTTCTCCGCCAATATCTCACCACAAAAGCTGCCGAAACCCTGGTCCATGCCTTTGTCACCCCTCATCGCCTATTCCAATGCCCTCGGACTATTCCATTGCCCTCCTCGCCCGTCTCCCCTTCGCTACCATTGATAAAATCCCGCTCATTCAGAAATAAGCCTCGCGATACCTTGTCAATAATCTGAGTCTGCTGAACCTTTTCTGACTGTGTTGGTTTTATTGGATCCGATCATGTTTTCACGAGAGCAAGGTTGTCTAATTCAAGATCCTAGTCCTCATCTTCAAGGCCATTCACGGCCTTGCCCCCGCCTATCTCTCCGACCTGCTCTCTCTCTGTCAGCCTGCCCATCCCCTCCATTCATCGGGCTCTGGCCTGCCCCACGCCAACCATCGGTGGCCGGGCTTTCAGCCTTTCTGCCCCCACCCTGTGGAACTCTGTTTCTCAATCCGCTCGCTTCGTTTCCTCCCTATCCTCCTTTAATGCCGGCCTCAAGACCTTTCGCTTTGACATTGCCTTCTGTCCCACTCCAAACTGTCCACGCACCCACCCAACGAGGGTTTCTGTTTCTTCCTCTCTGCCTGTGTCTATCGGCCTCTCACATGCTACCAGAATCTCTCACTCTCTGATGCTTAGTTGTTTCTCACTCTGTCTGATGCTTCGTCTCTCTCACTCTGTCTCTCCCTCTTACTAATCTCTGCCACTGTTTCGTTTCTCACATTAGCTCAGACGGTCCTTTTCTCTCTCCCGCTCTCAATGTATCTCTCTCTCTCACAGTTTCTTGCAGACTCTCACCATCTCTCTTTTCCATACCGAGTCTCTCTGGCACTCTCTCACTTTATCTTTATTAGTCTCCCTTAACGTCTCTCTGTCGCTCAGTCTCTATTTAACTGATTATTTGTCACACACTCTCTGTCACTCTCACATTCTCTCTTTCCCATTCTCTCCCTCTCTACTTGTCTCTCTCGTGTTATCCGATGCTTTCACTCTCTCTCATTCTTAGTCTCTCTCCCAGTCTTTACACGCGCTCGTTGTATCTATCGAAGCCGTCTTACTCTTTCTTTAATTCCCACACTGTAGACCAGATGCCGTCACGCTCTCCCAATGTGTCTTACACTCTCTCTCTAAGTTTCTCTCAGATTCTCAAAATCTCCTTCTATCATACTGAGTCTCTCACTCACATGCACACACACTCAAATTTCCCGTCTCTCCCAACATCTCTCATTCTCTACACTTCTCTCGCTATCTGTGTTTATTTGTCACACTCTCTCGCAGTCACTCCCACAATCTCTCTCTCATTCTCTCCCTCACTGCCTTTCACCAACTCATTCCGTCTCTCCCTTCAGCCGACTCTGTCTGTTTCTCTCAGTCTCTCTCCCGTTTGCTCTCTCCAGTATCTCCCAGTCTCTCTGAGCCCCTCTCTCATTCATCCAGGCTCATTCAGTCACTCCATTTCTTTCACACAATCAGTCTCTCTGCCTTTTGCTCACACTCAGCCTCTCTATCAGTCTGTTGCTTTCTCCTAGAAACCTAGCGATCTAGAAATCCCTTCCTCACTCCTCCCCTCTCTTCCCAGTTTTGTGTCTCAGCTAAAGACATTTCTCTTCGACCACAACTTTGGGGATTTCCCCCCTCAATGAGACCAGTCACCAGTCAGTCATTTGACACAGCAGCTCACACACCCCACACTGACTGTCTTATCTCCCCCAGGTTTCTGACTGTAACCATCAATAATAACAAACCTGAGATCTCGGCACTTGTGCAGTGCGGGCACCAGGCACTGAATCCCTTCAGCCCCGATCTGACAGTTGTTGAGATTGAGCTTCTCTACGGTGACACGGCGATGTAACATCTTAAACAGCAGAGCACAGGTCGGAGGGGTCAATGTGATTCCAGTGAAGTCCAGTGTCTGCACAGCTTTAATTATACCCGGGGGAAGTTTGTTGCTCAGAGACTGAATCAATTCTGAAAGAGAAAGGTCGGGAATAGTTTGATCGACAGAAAACAGACGAGGAATTGTTTGATGAAGTAAAACGAGCGCTGCGGTATGGTACCACATGGGATGCACTGGGAGAATTCAGTGAAACTCCGCGTTAGCCCAATAATATCAATGTGATCATCCAGGGTGTGATCGTGGCTGGTGAGGGTTTTGCTGGAGTGGGAATGGACATTTTGAAGGGAAATGCGGGTGGTTTTTCTGGCTGGGGGGGAGCGGGGGGGGGGGGTGAAGTGGTGGTGAGAGAGGAGAGGATTTGAGGGTCTACAGAAGAGATGGGTGTGGAGTGTGTGGAGGGGTGGAGAGTTGGGGAGACTGCCAAAGAGGGAGGGGGCAGTTACGATTGCCTTAAGAGGGCGGTTTGTGTGGAGGGTTTGAATGTTGGCGCAGTTGGGTTGGGCTGCTATGGGACTCCCTGCACCTGAGGTCATGATGGACCCGATGGAGAATTCCCGGGCAGGAGCAGAGGGCAGTTTTGATGGCGTCTAGGGGAGAGAGAAGGTGGGGGACGATGGGAGAGTAGGACAGAGAAAGAGAAGCGGATAGACGGTGGTGGGTGGGAGCAAAGATATTGAGATTGGGGGGTGAGGCTCGGGTCAGGGCGGAAATGCGCAGAGAAAGAGGGAGGGAGAGACTCTGTGAGAGAGTTTGAGTGTGTGCCTCTCTCCCAATCTCTCTCTCCTTCTCCCTCTGTCTCTCTCTGTTTCTCAGTCTCTCTCTCAGTCTCCCTCTCAATCTCTCGCTCAGTCTCTCTCTGTCTCTCTCTCAATCTATCCCTCCCTTCTCTCTCAGTCACTCTCTCAATCTCTCCCTCAGTCTGTCTCACGGATTCTCTCTCTCGGTCTCAGTCTCTCTTACACTGTCTCTCTCACTCAGTCTCTCGCACTCAGTCTCTCTCTCTCATTCTCTCTCTCTCAGTCTCTCTCTCTCTGTCTCTCTCTCTGTCTTTCTCTCAATATCAGTCTCTCTCATGCAGAGACCGGGAAGGAGTGATCAGTGGGATGTGATCAGTCCGCAAGCTATGTGTTCATGGCGAAGTCAAAGTCCGCCATTTTCTGCTGACCCACTTTCTCTATGTATTAACGTTTTTTTTATTAGAGTAAAGTTTACGGGCTCAGATGATGTCAGTGTCAGTGGGATATAGTTTTGCTTACCCAGTTGTATTAGCTGCAGATCTGTTGAACAAGATAAACAGTTACTATAGACAATTGTACATACATACAAAGATGAACCGATTCCGATGCTGTTTTACTGTGATGGATGAGTTAAAAACCTCAAGCTTTAACAGCTTTATATACTACAAATGTATAAGTCAACAATTCACTGACATTCAAAGATTGAAATTCATTATTTTGGTTGCATAAATGTCTGTGTATTGCATCAGCATTTACATCAACTTACAATTGAATTTGTAAATGAAGATTGAGACATGTAGAGAAGGATAAAGACAGATGTACAACATATATGTATGTCGTTGCTATACATAGCAACCTGTAGTTCAGTGGTTAGCTCACTCTCATCGCAAGCGAGTGACTTGGGTTTGATTACTGGGAGGGCAAGTCTCAAGCAAGTTTCCTTTACTCCACACTCCTCTGTGTACCTCACATTAACTGTGGACTCAGTTGTTATTCCATTCGTTTAGAGCTTTTCTGTTGGTAATTAATAAATATCAGAGAGTGTCTCCAAGCGAGAGATGAGACTGTGTCTCATCATATATTCTGTAAAGTGAATCAATTACACATTTTTGGGCGAAACTCAGCAGCAACTTGCACACAGCAGCGTCCTGCAAACAGTCGTGGATTGAAATAATCCATTTTGTTTCCAAGGAATTATTATCTGGCATCAGGAATCATAGAATATTACAGCACAAAAGGAGGCCATTCGGTCCATCGAGTCTATGCCGGCTCTTTAAAAAGAGCAATTTAGTCCCGCTCCCCAGCTCTCTCCACATAACCTCATAAGCGCTTTGAGATGTCGATAAGATGTGGAAAGCGCTATATAAATGTATGGATGATTATTATTATAATTATTCAACCCATTCTCGCCAAATGTCTACCTCTCTTTTAAAAGTTGTTGTCTAATCGGCCTCCACCACCTTTTCAGGCAAAGCATGCCAGATTTGAGCAACTCGCTGGGAAAAAAGTTCTCCTCATCTCCCCTCTGCTTTTCTTTGAAACTATTTTAATTCTGTGACCACGAGTCACTGATACGCCCATCAGTTTTTCCCAATCTACTCTGTCGAATACTCTCATGATCTTAAAATCCTCTATTAGGTCTCATCGCAACCTTCTCTGCTCCAATGAGAAAAAACCTAGCCTCTCTAGTCTTTCCTCATAGTTGCAGACTCTCAATCCTGGTACCATCCCAGTAAATCTCCTCTACGGCCTCAAAATCTTTCCAAAAGTCTGGTGGTCAGAATTGAACATAATATTCTAGTTAAGGCCTAAACAAAATTTCGTAGTGTTGCTTCAGAACTTCCTGACTTTTGTACTCTATGCCACTATTTATAAAGCCTTGTACCCCTTACGCTTTCTGAACAGCCTTGTCTACCTGTCCTGCCACCTTCACAGAATTATTTCAACAACAACAACTTCCATTTATATAGCGCCCTCCTCACTGGACGGCATCACAGAGCGCTTTCCACAACCCCCCCGGTCTCTCTGTTCCTTTACACCCCTTAAAATATCACTACCTGGCCTATAGTGCCTCCCCTTATTTCTCCTCCCACAATGGATCACCTCACAATTCTCTACATTAAATTTCATCTGCCACATGTCTC
Source organism: Hydrolagus colliei (assembly GCA_035084275.1). Classification (NCBI taxonomy): domain Eukaryota; kingdom Metazoa; phylum Chordata; class Chondrichthyes; order Chimaeriformes; family Chimaeridae; genus Hydrolagus; species Hydrolagus colliei. Next base: position 1,364,330 of record JAYJKW010000376.1, read on the forward strand.
TCCATTTTATAATTTGGCCTATATCTTCTTACAGATGGCTACTATCATTCTCACTACTTACTATTTTTGCTTACTTTGTGTCATCTGCGAACTGCGAAATGGTACTCCCTATATCCAAGTCCAGATCATCAATATTAATTAAAAAGAGCAGTGGTCCCAATACTGATCGCTGGGGGACGCTGTACACTTCCCTGGAGTGACAAAATTTGGCCAAGATTTCGCTCTGTCTGGAATCGAACCCAGATCTCTCGCTTGTAAGGCGAGAGCTCAAACCGCTGAGCCAGAGGTTCCCACAAAACCTTCCAGCAGGACTCGCCTCCCCTACAATCCTCATGTCCACAACAGCCTTCACCCCCCACAGCTCTAACCTCTAATCTGGGACTTCATACCTTCTGACTTAACCTGGAACTCTTGTCTCATTGAACTTTGCTGTTCCTGCAGTTTACAAGCCATGGCTTCCCTCTCATCCATTAACTTCTGCCTCAATTCTTCCACAGACACTTCCAATTGATGGATCCTTTCGTCTCCCAGTCGCTTCTCCTCAACCAGCTGTTGGTGAACCTGAGATTGCTCCCTCAATCTCTCCAACTGATCCACTTTCTCGCGTTGGGCTGGGAAGGAGAAACATGTAAAAACCAATGTACTTATGACTGTCAAACACGGTGAGGAACAAAATACCAGCGACACAGGAGACTGGAAACACCAACTCAAAGCATTGAGAGCCCCAGGCACTACCCGCAATCTATACAGCTCTGTCAACCCATATTTTGAGGGAGCGAGGTGAACTGATCGTGGGATAGACTTCCAAACGTTGGAGGCAGAGAGGTGGAAAAGTAAAGATGGGTGTCAGCTGGAGGTCGAAAATAGACAACCACGTTCCTCTCCACCGCCTGTCTTCCATCATCAGTAGGACTACACTCACTGGGTTGGAGCCCTACCTCACAAATATCCAATACTACTTTAATGCTAAATATTTCCCTTCCCGTTTCCACTCAGTCACCTGCGGAGAACCCCAAGGATCCATCTTTGGTCCCCTTTTCTTCCTCAACTACATTCTCCCTACTTGTGATGTTATCCACAGACATGGGATTAACTTCCACCTGTATGCGGATGACACCCAACTTTACTTTTCCATATCCAATTACAACTCCGAGTTCCCTGATGTTTTGTCACCTTGTCTGTCGGACATCAGGGGCTGGATGAGGGAAAATTCCCTGCAGTTAAATGTAAACAAGACACAAGCCATACTCTTCGGCTCATATCGATGGCTTCTTACCCATAGATCCCACCTCCTCAACCTACCCGACCAGTCCATAAAACTTTCCGAATCCATGCACAACTTAGACATATGTGTGTGTGCTCGGCTATGATAGGGGCTGAGAGTGTGCTGTGCTATGATGGGGGCTATGTGTTCAAGTTGAGAATTGAGAGACACTTACCTGGGTCGATGCTGTCTCTGATTTCTCTCTCAGGCAGATCAATCTCACACACTGAGAGCTTAAAATCCAACCTACTGATCCTGAAATAACAGACATTCACAATACAAAGTGAAGCTGTGCATTGTGTTTGGCTTCAATGTTAAATTCTGGGATATTTAGTAAGTAAACATTCCATACCTTCTCTTGGGTTCAATTTGTTCCTAATGAAATCAAACACAGATACAGTGAGTCACACTGAGACATTACACTGTAAACTCAGACATTCAAAAATAAATTTCCATATCACATAGGTTACTATCATTAGGATTAACAATAATAATAATAATCCTTGTGTTTGATTCAGCTCTTTCTAAGTCTTCTCGAAGGAGTCTCAAAGCGCTTCACAGAATATACTGTTAAGTAATCTTGACTGTATATTTGTGGACGAAACACAGCAACCAGTTGCATAGAGCAGTGTCCCCACAAACAGTCGTGTGTTGAAATGACCAATTTTAATTATTTTGGCGACGACCTGCTCAATACTGTCTCCAAATGTAATTAAGTTCGCATATCAACAGTAACATTTTCATAGACTAGGCATGCGGTGGGAACTGCTTACAAGCACATCTTACAAAGACAAACACGCTAGAATATAACAAATAAATTACTGACACATCTAACAGTCAGACTATAATTGTGTGTAACTGTTGCTGAACTCAAGTATAATTTAATCTCTTTACCTGCAGAAAGGTCAGTGCATCTCTTTCCATCAGTTTGTGTAACTCTGAGATTTCTTGTGTAACAGAATCTAAATTGTCCTGAATCTCTCGCAGATTTGTCTCCATTTGGTGTAAAATCTCCTTCTCTCGCTGAGTGAGATCTCCCATCACCAGCTGCTCTCTGTCAGTCAGGCTCTGGTGCATTTTAGCAAATTCAGACGTGACGTGAGTTTCCAGACTGCTCACCTGTTCCTGTAAAATACCAGACATCACACTGTACACACAGTGAAAGGAGACATTGGGACATCACACCCAGTTAACACAGTGAAGGTAGCCACTGAGCCATCACACTGTGTACACAGAGTAAAGGGAGAAACTGGGACATCACACTGTGTACACAGAGTAACAAGAGACCCTGAGATATCCTACTGAGTACACAGAGTAAAGAGACACTGAAACATCGCACTCTGTATGCACAGTGAAGAGGCAGCGAGATGTCACGGAGTGTACACATATTAAAGTCAAACACAGATACCAAAATAATCAGTCCCCACACAACTTACCTTAACTTGTGAAATCTTTTCTCTCTGTTTGACTTTAGCTTGTACAGCAGTTTCCTTCCTCTGTGTGAGAGAAGCTAAGGAGGATCTCACTTGATCCTGGAATAAACACGGAGAACAAAAGGGTTTGAAGTTGAGAATATGAAGTGTAATTAAATGAATCCCACTCTGGAGTGAATAGAGTAAGAGGTATTCTTACCTTGTAGGTTTCAGCAGCTTCATCAATGGGCAGAAAGCTGTGATCCCTGTGTTCTCGCGAGTCTCTGCAAACCAGACACAACAATTTCTTGTCGGTTTCACAGAAAAGCTTCAGTTTCTTCCGGTGTTTCTCACATTTGCGTTTCATTTCCATCTCTGTCGAGGACAGGCTCAGTTTTGGAGCTTTCTCTGCTAGATTCAACAAGGCCCAATTAACTGCAAGTTTCCTTTTTCGAAATACCTGCTGACAGACAGCACAGGAGTTTATCTGCTGTTTCTCCCAGCTCCCGGTGATACAGGAGCGACAGAAGTTGTGGCCACATTCCAGGGTCACTGGATCAGTGAAGAAATCCAGGCAAATGGGACATTTTATCTCCTCAGTCCAGCTCTCAACCGGGAGGTTAGAAGCCATTTTCACTCTCAGCACTTCCTGATCCAAACCTGGTTTCACCTTCATTGTGGGCGTGTGTGGGCGGCTCCCTGTTCTGTCGAACCCTCTCACTAAGTCTGAATGCTAATCAGTTACTAACACTGAGCCCTCCCACCGCCCCCAAAATACATTTAATTAACTAACCTCCCCTTCAGTCTCCTCTTATGAAATCAGCTCATTGTGAACGTGAATCTGGGAGACCAGGAGAAAGCCTTGTATCGAGATCACACTCACATGGGAGGCACAATTCTCTGTTCATTTCATTCCACTTTTGTCACCAGTGCAAGACCCAGTGATGTTCCTGGGCTGGGAAATGGGAATAATAATTACAATCCATTGCTTTGGTGAAGCACGTTCACTGGGATAAAGAGGACAGTCCAGAGTTGGGCTGTTAAGTGGGGGTTGCGTAGGGGATCTGGGATAGATTTCCGGACAGAGGGACCAGAGACGCACATAGAATGTGGTCAGCGAGAGAGAGAGAGATACAGAATATGTGTGTATCTCAGTTTCTCTATATGTGTATCTCTCACTCTGTCTCTGTGTGTATGTGTTTGTTTTTTCTCTGTCTCTCTTTCTCTCAGTGAGTGTGTGAGAGACACAGACTAAGTGTGTGTCTGTGATTTCTCATCACCATAGACTGAGGCCTGTGTGTGTGAAAGACAGAGAGGACTGTGAGTGGATATGTGTGCCTCCTTACTTCTCCATCTGTATGTATGTGTCCCCCCACACACCCCTCTGTCTGTGTGCGAGGCTTGTGAGTGTCTGTCGGTGTCTCTCTTTGCGAGTTTATCACAGGCTGTAGACATGTCTCTCACTCTCTTCTTACTTTCTCTCTCTGTGCATATCTCAGGCTGCAGAGGTCTCCTCTCTCAGTGTATCTCAGATTGTAGGTCTCTCTCATACACATTCTCTCACTCTGTGTGTGTGTATCACAGGCTGTAGAAACAACAAAAACTTTAAATTATATAGCGCCTTTCATGCCAGACAGCGTCTCAGACGCTTCAGAACAACAGATCCTGGGCCTGAGCCAGGGGGAGGGGGAGAAAGGTGACCGAAGGCTCGGTTGAACAGAAAGGTCTTCACCCGAGACCTGAAACTAGGAAGAGACGGAACGAGGCGAAGGGAGTGAGGAAGGGAGTTCAAGAGCTTCGGGGCGTAGTGGCTGAAGGCACGGCCGCCGTGCCTTCAGCCACGCTGTGTGTGAGCGGGGCTGTGTGTGTGGGTTGTGTGTGGGGTGGGTGTGCTGTGTGTTTGAGGCTGCGTGTGGGGTGAGGGAGGCTGTATATATAGGGTAAGGGATGGGTGCGTGTGTGTCTGAAGTGCGTTTTGTGTGTCTGGGGGGTGCTGTGTGTGTGGGATGCGGGTGCTGTGTGTTTGGGGCTGTGTATGGGTTGGGGGGGCGGCTGTGTGTGGGGAGGGGTTGTGTGTGTGTGAGGTAGGGGCCGTGTGTGTTGGGGTAGGGGATGTGTGTGTGTGTGTGCCTGAGGTGGGGTCTATGTGTCTGGAGGGTGCTGTGTGTTTGGGGCTGTGTGTGGTGTGGAGGGCCTGTGTGTGGGGAGAGGGTGGGTGTGTGCGGGAGCTGTGTTTGTGGGTGTGTATTGTTAGAGGAGAAAATAGTTATGACATATTTTAAAGTAACTTGATTTATAGATATAGTTATGACATATTTTAAAGTAACTTGATTTATAGCAGCAGGTGAGTAAAAAAGCAACCACTTGCTTTTTACTCATAAATGATTTTAATTGCCTTGTTTAGAATAGGAGGCTTCACTAACATTTGGCAAGACCACAATCAAGATCAGATTGGGTCAAGTGTTAACATAACAAATTGTAGATTGGGTCGAGCGTTGACATAACAAATGATGAGCAATTCACTAACATCTGACAAAACCACAATCCTTATCAGATTGGGTCATTTGTTGATATAACATTTAATGAGCATGCCGACCATGTGGCGATCATCTCCTGTTGTAATTGCTACCTGGGGTGTGATTGATGGGATGAGGGGGAGCGACCTGGCACCACAAACTATGAGAACACGGTCTTGGGTACAACAGAAGAGATAATAAATGTGTTGAACCTAACGCACTGTGTGGGAGATCAAAAGGTAGTTTTAATTTAATGATCGTCAGGTTCTGTATGTGTACGAGATGAAACTATAATTGGTTTAAGGGACTACCCCTTTCCCAAGATAATTCTCTTCTGTTTGTATAAAAGAGATGAAAACATTTGATACGAGGTCTTTGTCTGCTTGAGACAACTGACCCTATGAGCATATAAGACTTGATGACTTATATGCATGTAGCCGAATAAATCGTTTTTGCTGAACCTACTTGCCTCTTGTTTTTGACTGTATTGACTGACTATTTTTAGTTACAGACTGTCTGAAATATTTCTAACCTAACATTGGGGGCTCGTCCGGGATCCCAACATCTCCGATCACTCGGCGGTGCAAGCTCCAGGTAAGGTCTGTACGGGGACCGTCAGGGACAGGTCGATTCTTTTGATGAGAAAAGAAAGCGGACCCCAGTCGCTGTAAAGGTGAAGGGACCCGTGCAGGACAAAAGTTATCTGGGATAACTGGACGAATCTCGGATCGAGAAGGATCTTGGGAGATTAGTCGCCTGGAGCAGTCCGAAGAGGAGTGGGGTGAGTGACGGGATTTCCCGAAAATTGGATTATTAAAGGTTTTGTCAAAAGAGACTGTCAAAAACAATGGGTAAGGGAAGTAGTAAGGGCGGTTGTTGCGGTGGATGTTGTAAAAATGTAGAGGAAATAGAATTGTCACCAAATGGTAAACGTATGGAGAATATTGTCAAAGGGACAGGCAAACCAGAACAAATGTGGAAAAAGAAGTTTGGGTTTGATGGGAGTTTTAAGCCAGAAAGTACAAAAGAACTGTTAATCAGATTGGAAATTAAATGTAAAAATGATCCTAAAAAACTAAAAAAATATCATTATGCAGAGGCACAAATATGGCATCTGCGTGCTGATGAGAATCGTAGATATGCTCATCAGGAACTAAACAAGCAGAAGGAAAAAAAGGAAGGGACATTATGGATAGGAGGGGAAGATTTGGAAACCCCCACACGGGGTCCAGTAGGACCCCCAATTGATCCAAATATATTACCAGTTGATCTACCTAGTGCACCGGCACTACATCCACGACTCCCGCCAAACATAGGAAACCCCCCGCCATACCTTTCAAACTCTGAGCCCAAGCCTGAGGTGTTGAATCACGATTATGTACCACATCCCAGTGCCACTGATTCCCCAGGCACAGCATGGCGAAAGGAAAGATTCTTGTCAGATGCACCAAGTCCTCCTCATTTCGACAGAATGGGGAGTGATCTAATTACTCCTATGATACAGGTTGCAGATGGACAACGGGGGGTCCAATATGTATACCGAGCATGGAGCATGGAAGATGTTAAACGAGTAATAGCGGTGTGTCCCCACCCTAATCAAGGGGGAAACGAATTCCGTGACTTTATGCACCAAACAATAGCAAGTTATAGATTAAACAGCTTGGAAATTGAGCAATGTTTGAGAGAAGTCCTACGCCAAGAATGGTGTCAAGTGGTGGGGGATTGGACAGCTTTAAATAACGGAGCACCGAGAGTATATACCCTGCCGCCAGTAAACCGTCCCCAGGATGATTATTGGGGATCATTGGACCGATTAATGGACCGCATAGCAGTATTTTATAAAGCCCGTTGTAATTATTCAGCGATAACCGACTGTGTTCAGAGTAGAGATGAAACTTGCATGCAATATTACACCCGACTGCGTAAAGTGTTTAATTCCAATAGTGGAATTGAACCATCGCAGCCACATGATGATAATGGAGTATGGGCACAACAAATTAAAAACGCCTTCTTATCTGGGGCAGCACCACAAATTGCTAAATTAGTAAAACAGCATGTAATTACATGGAGTACGGGGGCACTCCAACCTGTCCTTGATCATGCCGTACACTTTGAAAGAATAATGAGAGAGGAGAAACGCCACAAAGCAGCAAAGGAAGAATGTTCCTCTACCTTCTCTAGTCAGGATCAAGAAGCGAGACCTAAATTGCAGGGAAAAAGGAGGGAAAAAAAACGGCAGGATAAAAACAGTGCATGTTACGTCTGTGGAAAAATAGGACATTGGGCACGGAGCTGTCCCGATCGGGCGCCCAGTACAAAAGAACAGGTAGACGACAAATGACTAAGACCAGAGGAACAGGTTACAGACCAGGGGGATGACGAGGATAGAGTTTTGGCATTAATGCAGGCGCCGGAAAGCGCGTGGATAACATTGAAAGTCAATGGTGTACCTATCTCATTTCTCTGTGATTCTGGGGCCTGTAGAACTGTTATTCGAAAACAAGATGCAGTGTTTCCTCACAGTTTAAGTAAAGATGTTATATTTACAAAGTCTGCTAGCGGGGAATGTGCTAAGCAAGTGGTTACAGAACCATTGGAATTTATGCATGAGAGAAATGGTGATAGGGTCACCGGGCAAGTGATTTTATCAATCACTTGTCCGGTGAACCTATTAGGTAGGGACGTAATGACAAAGCTAAATTTGGGAGTAGTCCCTATGGGAGGAGATAATTGGGAAGCAATAAAGATCTCCTACCCAAAAGACAAACACTACTCGATATTTGACGAGGCTGACCAAATGGTAGTACAAGAAAGAGGAGAACCCTTTTACTTTTATGGGCTGCGTTTAAATGGTGAAACAAGTCCCAGTGCAAGTATACCTGACCTGCTAAAGTTAGCGGAAAAATGGCTAACTAAAACAGATCTCCAACAACCTGATGAAATGCATTGCACAATGTATTTCTGTCACCAACCGGGCTTGGCAGAGTCGTTTGAGAAAGAATTTAAAATCGGCAGCCCAACTAGAATAACATTGGAAACATTATACTGGAATGAGTCAACTATGGGTTGTTCAGTCGGGTTACAACCCAAAGATAAACAAAATTTCAGGGAATTAGGATGTCCACATATTTCTATTGCTAGAGACCCGGGAGAGGAGTGGAGAGATGTGGGGAGACTTGTAACCAGAGGGAGACACTTATTAGATTGGAAACAAACCGAGATTCCAGGGGTTTGGCATTCTAAGACGGGGCAATTGAACTCGAAACGACTAAACTGGGTAGTGCATTGTACACGGGAACGGTTTATGAGGGGACCTCCGTTGAAACCATGACTATTGGCATTTACTGATGAACAAGAGAGGCTGTTACATGAAATACCAGACAGTCTATGGTCGCAAGGGCCGGCTGACGTTGGCTTAATAAAGGGAGTAGAACCGATTAAAATAACACCGAAAGGGACTTATAGACCATATCAGAGACAATATCCAATGAAACCAGAGGCACTTGAGGGAATTAAACCCATAATTAAGGAGCTATTAAATAAAGGAGTAATAGTACCATGCCCTGAGTCACCGTGTAACACCCCATTATTTCCTGTAAAAAAAGTGCCCCCCTCCGTTGGGTGGCGGCTAGTTCAAGATCTGCAAGCCGTGAATAAAGCAGTAATAGCAAGAACCCCAGTAGTGCCTGATCCGAGTACTTTACTGAATGACATGCGAAGAGACGCTAAATGGTTCTCAGTTATTGATTTGGCAAATGCTTTTTTCTCAATCCCTATTGAAAAAGGGTCACAATTTTGGTTTGCTTTTACATTCCTGGGAAGGAAATACACTTACACTCGATGTCCCCAAGGGTACGTAGAGTCCCCAGCGATATTCTCACAATGTATGGAAAGCAATCTGGCAAAATTTGAACCCCCTAGAGGCAGTCAGCTCCTCTTGTATGTGGATGACATCATGATCTGTTCACCCAGTGAGGAGGTGTGCCTAGAAGACACACTGGCATGCCTCACATTTTTAGAAAAGCAGGGACATAAAGTCAGCAAACATAAACTACAGATGTGCCAACAACAAGTAAAATACCTGGGCCACTTGATATCTAGCGAGGGCCGAGCACTGTTGCCAGATAGGAAGGTTGCAATTTTAAACGCTCCAAAACCCCTAACAAAGCAGCAGATGATGTCATTTCTGGGAATGATAAATTTCTGCAGGACTTGGGTATGTCAGTATGCATCCTTGACACAGCCATTGCTAGATTTGATCTACGGTGAACCAATGCAGGCTTGCGAGAGCTTGCAGTGGACGCCGGAGGCGGAATTGGCTTTCGTAAAGATAAAACAGGTCCTCGTAAGCGCTGCAGTACTAGCACATCCTGACCCAACTAAACCATTCACGCAAACCGTAGACGCTAAGGATGGATTTATGTCATCGGTTTTACTCCAACCGTTTGGGGGGAAAATGCGTCCGATCGCATATTACTCCACCAAACTGGATGCTGTAGCTAGGGGATTGCCTTGTTGTCTGCAGGCTGTTGAGGCTGCAGCACTGGCAATTAGGGCCTCACTGCCCTTGGTTTTATACCAAGATTTAAAACTCTTGGTGCCACATGCAGTTTCTATTCTACTGTTGCAATCAAAGCACGCATTCTTATCGCCAGCGCGTCAGCTATCCTGCATGGCCACCTTGCTAACAAGCCCCAACTTAACAATTGAGCGGTGCTCCGTCCTTAACCCAGCTACACTACTGCCCACGGCTATCGATGGTTCCCCTCATAACTGTCTTGAGGAAACTTCGCGATCTGTGGCAGCGCGGCCTGGGTTACTCGATACGTGCTTACCCCATGCGGAGCTTACTCTCTTTGTGGATGGCTCCTGCAAGAAAAATATACAAGGCAAAAACCAGAGTGGGTATGCGATCTGCTCAAATTCATTGATACTAAAAGCAGAAAAATTGCCACCAGAATACTCAGCTCAAATGGCCGAAATTGTTGCCTTAACTGAAGCATGTAAGTTGGCTAAGGGGAAATCAGCTAACATCTATACAGATTCCCAATATGCGCACTCAACGTGTCATGTGTTTGCAGGGCAATGGAGAAATAGAGGGATGGTAACATCCACAGGGAAGCCAATTGCGCATGCCTCCCTGATAGTGAATCTTATTGCCGCGCTGCAATTACCCGTAGAACTGGCAATAATTAAATGTGCAGCGCATACAAAAACTAAGGACCCGATATCCCTGGGTAACGCACTAGCAGACAAAGCAGCGCAAGAGGCTGCGACAGGCAGTTTCATTTCACAAACCCAAGAGGGGCCTGAAATAAACCACACTCTGCTAAAAGAAATGCAGGAAGAGGCGAAACCATCGGAGATACGCACATGGGAAAGAAATAAATGCTTTAAAACAACAGAAGGATTGTGGATAGGACCGAATAACCTGCCAGTATTGCCAAGGGCACTGTTTCCCATAGCGGCGGAATTGAGCCATGGCAAATGCCATGTCTCAAAAGGAGGGATGACCTCTATGGTAAACAGTCGCTATACTACTTTCGGATTTTCTTATTATACAAAAATTTTTTGTAAGAAATGCCTCACATGCTTGCAGAATAATCCACAGGGAGGGATGACATGCTCACAAGGGAAAATTCCCCTCCCTTCGGAACCATTTACCCACTGGATGATGGACTTTATCCACCTCACACCAAGCGAGGGGAAACAACATTGTTTTGTAATGATATGCCCATTTTCCGGTTGGGTGGAAGCGTTCCCGACATCAAAAATAGATGCACTCACTGTCGCTAAAGTCCTGTGTAGAGAGATTATCCCCAGGTGGGGCATCCCACAAGTTCTGTACAGTGACAATGGACCCGAGTTTAGAAATGCGGTCCTTGATCATGTGGGTCTACAATTGGGCATAAAATTAAAGAAACACTGTGCATACCACCCTCAATCGGCAGGACGTGTCGAAAGACACAATGGCACGCTAACAAATAAACTAAAAAAAGCAATGCAGGAGACTGGGAAAGGATGGGTAGCATGCCTCCCACTGGCATTGACTAGCATGCGCATCGTTAGAGGAAGCAAACCACTGTCTCCATTTGAGATAATACAAGGAAGAGCTTACAGAATTCCTCATCTTGGGGATAGTGAAAGTCAACTAAAGGAAGCCTGTTTGGCGGATTATATGAGAAACATGTTGACTAACAAAAAGACTATGTTAAATGTCCTACCCCCACAGGAGCTGGCTGAGCCGGTATTGACCCCTCAGCTATTGCCTGGAGACTGGATATTAGTAAAAGACGTGAAAAGAAAAACGTGGCATCAGCCTCAGTGGAAAGGACCATTTCAAGTACTGCTGACAACACCAACGGCAGTCAAAATTGCTGAACGGGACACTTGGGTTCATCTCACGCACTGTAAACAGGTAACAGAAGGGACCAGTCAGTAAGGGGTACCTGATAAGTGTGGAAAGTCCGGCTACAAAGGGGAGTGCGTACGATAGGTTGCACTCATCTCAACCCCGGTGAAGAAGACAAGTAACACTACAGGTAAAGAGGGAGCTGACTGGTCTCTGTCATGATTGCGATAGTGTTAATGTCAGTAGTGGGATGCCTGGTAAATGCAGCAGGCGAGGTTAAACACGTATCAGGGGAAAAAGGAAAGACCCTGAGTTTTAAGTGTAATCCTTGGCCTTGGGTCGACATACAGCGCGGTGCAGCAGCACGATGGCGCGGCACCTATGTATACTACCGACATCAAAATGATGAGAAGTACCTCTGTAAAAACCCCTGTGGACCCTATGATTGGCATTTAGTGGTAGCATCTACTGATAAAAATAGACCTACCACAGGGTCCCGGTTTAGTATATCGAAGGAACGGGGTAGTAATGGAGCTCAGGTAAAGATCACAAACCTTGCCAAGTCCGACACGGGAATATGGTGGTGCAGTATTGAAAGACCATATGGGGACTTGTACCAAAAGATAATCAAAATGCTTGGTACCAGTTGTTGCTTCTACATACCAGACGGGCATGCTAACTTAACCAATGTGATCTCTCACATGCGCTCCGCTAACCAGGAACCCGAGAGACAGTCAGATCGGCGCATGGCTCTCCGGATGGGGATGGGGGGCATGGCTGTGGAAACTGGGCATGTACCTACTGATAATAATCATTGCACTCATGCTGTTTTCATGTTGTATTGTGCCTTTGATTCGCAGAATGATTGTACAAATGTTCCCAAATAACTTACTGATGTCACAATAAGAATGGATAACATTACTGAATGACGTATGCGAGGAGGGTGACCTCCCGTTGAATCAACTAGTCCTCAACTGAATACTGCAAATTGTAACTCATGACGTTTCCCCAAAAAAAACCGCTTGTCGGATGGAGGGTTTATACTGATGAAAAACTGTTGTATGTAAAGAAGGTTGAGCGACAAGTTTGTTAAAATATCATAAAAAGGAGGGAATGTTAGAGGAGAAAATAGTTATGACATATTTTAAAGTAACTTGATTTATAGATATAGTTATGACATATTTTAAAGTAACTTGATTTATAGCAGCAGGTGAGTAAAAAAGCAACCACTTGCTTTTTACTCATAAATGATTTTAATTGCCTTGTTTAGAATAGGAGGCTTCACTAACATTTGGCAAGACCACAATCAAGATCAGATTGGGTCAAGTGTTAACATAACAAATTGTAGATTGGGTCGAGCGTTGACATAACAAATGATGAGCAATTCACTAACATCTGACAAAACCACAATCCTTATCAGATTGGGTCATTTGTTGATATAACATTTAATGAGCATGCCGACCAGGTGATCATCTCCTGTTGTAATTGCTACCTGGGGTGTGATTGATGGGATGAGGGGGAGCGACCTGGCACCACAAACTATGAGAACACGGTCTTGGGTACAACAGAAGAGATAATAAATGTGTTGAACCTAACGCACTGTGTGGGAGATCAAAAGGTAGTTTTAATTTAATGATCGTCAGGTTCTGTATGTGTACGAGATGAAACTATAATTGGTTTAAGGGACTACCCCTTTCCCAAGATAATTCTCTTCTGTTTGTATAAAAGAGATGAAAACATTTGATACGAGGTCTTTGTCTGCTTGAGACAACTGACCCTATGAGCATATAAGACTTGATGACTTATATGCATGTAGCCGAATAAATCGTTTTTGCTGAACCTACTTGCCTCTTGTTTTTGACTGTATTGACTGACTATTTTTAGTTACAGACTGTCTGAAATATTTCTAACCTAACAGTATGTATAAGGGAGGGGCTGTGTGTGTGGGAGGAAGGCTGTGTATGTAGCAGGGGGCTGTGTGTGAGGCTGGGGCTATGTGTGTGGCGGACTGTGTGTGTGTCGGGGGGCTGTGTGGGGGGGCAATATGTGATGGGAGGCTGTGTGTGAGGGGGGGCTGGGTGTGGGGTGTCAGCTGTGTGTGTGAGGTGGGGGCTGTGTGTGTAGGAGGGAGGCTTTGTCAGTTTGGTGGGGCGACTGTGTGTGCGTGAGGCGGGGTCTGTGTGTAACAGGGGGATGTGTTTGTGGGAGGGGGCTGCGGGTGTGGGGGAGGCTGTATTTGTGGGTGGGCTGAGTGTGTGGGGAGGCTGTGTGTGTGTGGCAGCTGTGTGAGTGGGGAGGCTGTATGTAGGGAGGTTGTGTGTGGGGAGGCTGTGTGTGTGAGTTGAGTGGTTGTGTGTGAGTGCGGCTGTGTGTGTGAGTGTTGGCTGTGTGTGGGGGGGGTTGTGTGTAAGGTGGGGACTGTATGTTGGTGTGTGTGCGTGTATGTGTGGGAGGGGGGCTGTGAGTGTGGGGGAGGTGACGACTGCGTGTGTATGAGTTTGGCTCTGTGTGTGAAAGGGGGATATGTGTGGGAGGGGGACTGTGTGCGCGTAGGGGAGACTGTATGTGTGGGGAGGCTGAGTTTGAGAGGGGGTTGAGTGTGAGTGTGAGCTGTGTGTGTGGGAGGGTTGCCTGTGCGTGGGAGGGTTGGCTGTGTGTGGGGTGGGGTTTGTGTCTGTGTGTGGGGGGGGGGTTGTGTGTGTGGGGGGGTTGTGTGTGTGGGAGGGGTTGTGTGCTTATGTGTGGGTATGGGGGCTGTGTGGCGGGGGTGCTATTTGTGGAGGGCGTGGGCTGTGTGTGATGGGGGGGCTGTGTGTGTGAGGGAGGATGTGTGTGTGGGGGGGGGCTGTATGTGTAGTGGGGGCTGTATGTGGGGGGGCTATGTGGCTGGAGTGCTTGTGGGTGCTGTTTGTGTGTGGGTGGGGGGGCTGTTTGTGTGTGGGTGGGGGGGCTGTTTGTTTGTGTGCGGGTGGCTGTTTGTGTGTGGGTGGGTGGGCTGTTTGTGTGTGTGTGTGGGGGGGGTTGTGTATGGGTAGGGGTGTGCTGTGTGTTTGTGAGTAGGGGGGCTGTTTGGGTGTGTGCGTGCGAGAATGTGTCTGTGTGTGGGGGGACTGTGTGTGAGGGGGGGGCTGTGTTTGCAGATGGGCTGTGACGGTGCTGGCTGTTTGTCCTGGATTGGGCGGAAACTACAATGTTGTTGTGTGTATCTGTGTGTGTGTGTGTGTGTGCGGGAGGCTGTGTGTGACAGAGACCTTTAAATGTAGGACTGTCTCTCTCTGTGTGTTTGTCTCAGAGACAGAGGCCTCTGTGTATGTATCTGTGTGATTGTATCACAGGCTGTAGAGAGTTCTCTCTCTCACCTCTCACTCTCTCTGTGTCTCTGTCTCGTACAATTCTCTCTCTTCATCCGTTTGTCTCATTTTATTCCTGAGAGTCACATACATACAGAGAGAGAGACACCACCACCCTCTTTACTGCATCAGATATACTCAGACACCGTGTGAGACAGACACACACACATATAGACTGAATATCAAATGCAACGTTTATTATTAATAGTATTACTGCTGGTAAACAGAGCGGTGTGAAGTGAGGAAAATTGCCCAACATTTCATTTTGAAATACCTGGGAATCTAACCCACACACAGTCACCCACTCACATACACACAGTCACACACTCTAACATAAACACACTCACACACCACACAGACAAGTCATATTGGCTGCCATATTTTGCTCACAAAGCAGACAGTTACTTTACTTGATGGTGTATCCTTTGAAGCGCTTTGAGATGCCTCAAAGACGTGATAAGGCATGATATCAAATGCAAGGTTTATTATTATTATCAGACACAGTGAAACACAGAGAGAGGGGGTTACAGTGTTTCTGTGATTGTGTGTTTGAGAATCAGTGCAAGTCCAGTGTAATCTGTGATTTCTGATACCCAGAGACAGAGGCCTGTATGTGAGAGACAAACACAAAGGTCTGTGTGTGTATGTCTCTCTCTCAGTGTGTTTGTGTGTCCCAGAGACACAGAGTCAGACACAGAGGCCTGCGTGAGTGTCTCTGTATGAGTGTCTCTCAGTCTAAAGAGAGGATGTCAGTGTTTCTCTGTGTGTGTGTAAGTTAGTGTCCCAGAAATACAAAGACACATTGAGGCAGAGGGAAGAGTTACAACGCGTTTCTGTGTATGGACGTATGTCTTTCACTGCGTGTATCTCTCTCTCCATGTAATTCATTGCGCATGTATGTCTCATAGACACAGAGAGGCCAGTGTATATGTGTGAGTGTCAAATATGTGTGTGTGTATGTCTGCATGTGTGTGTCATTTCAGATGACCAGAGACACACATAGTGTGTGGTCAGAGAGAGATGGTGTATGTATCTCAGTGTCTCTATATGTGTTTATCTCACACTGTCTCAGTGTGTATGTTTTTTCTCTTTCTCTGTCTCTCTTTCTCTCAGTGAATGTGTGAGAGACACAGACAGACTATGTGTGAGTCTGATTTCTGAAGAACAGAGACTGAGGCCTGTGTGTGTGAAAGATAGAGTCAGACACAGAGGCCTGTGAGTGCATGTGTGTCTCTCTCTGTATGTGTCTCTCTCTGTGTGTGCACAGACCTGTGTGAGTGTGTGTGTGTGTGACTCTCTTTGTACTTGAGGCCTGCGAGTGTATATGTGTGCCTCCCTACTTCTCTCTCTCTATGCGTATGTGTCTCCCACACACCATTCTGTGTGTAAGGCCTGTGAATGTGTATGGGTGTCCCTCTCTGTGTGAGTGTATCACAGGCTGTAGACAGGTCTCTCTCACCTCTCTCTCTGTGTGAGTATATCACAGGTTTTTCTCTTTCATATCTCTCTCTGTGAGTGTATCACAGGCTGTAGACAGTTCTCTCTCGTACCTTCTCTCTCTCTCTCTCTTACCTTCTCTCTCTCTTACCTTCTCTCTCTCTGCATTTCTCATGATGTAGAGGTCTCTCTCTCTCTGTGAGTGTATCTCAGATTGTAAGTCTCCCTCGTACACATTCTCTCACTCTGTGTGTGTGTATCACAGGCTGTAGAAACAACAAAAACTTTGATTTATATAGCGCCCTCCACACCAGATAGTGCCGCAGAGAGTTTCACAACAACAGATCCTGGGCCTGAGCCAGGGGGAGGGGGAGAAAGGTGACCGAAGGCTCGGTTGAACAGAAAGGTCTTTAGCCGAGACCTGAAACTAGGAAGAGAGGGAACGAGGCGAAGGGAGTGAGGAAAGGAGTTCCAGAGCTTCGGGGCATAGTGGCTGAAGCCACGGCCTCCGGTGGTGGAGCGGAAGATTCGGGGACAACGAGACCAGAACCGGAGTAAAGGCAATGGTTGCTGTTTTGGGGATACAGGGGGTTAGACAGGCAGGGGGGTGCAGAGGAGTGGAGACACACTCAATCTCTCTCTCCCTCTCTCACACACTCACTCAGTCTCTCACACACTCACCCAAATCTCTCTCTTTCTCAGTCTCTCAGCCACTCACTCAGTGTCTCTCACACTTGCTCAGTCTCTCTCTGTCCCTCTCTCTCACTCAGTCTCTCACTAGTAGCGGGTTTGGTGACCAGTCGAGCTCGGAACATTTCCTGTAGCCCCTGGCTCCTACCCCTTCACACCTTCTCACACTCTTGTCTCTCACTGTCTCACACACTCTCTCAGTCCCTCACACCCGCTCAGTCGCTCTCTCCCTCTCTCTCAGTCTCTCTCACACTCACTCAATCTCTCACACTTGCTCAGTGTCACTAACACTCACTTGCTCAGTCTCTCTCACATACCCTCTCTCTCTCAGTCTCTCTCACACACCCTTTCTCTCTCAGTCTCTCTCACACTGGCTCAGTCTCACACTTGCTCAGACTCTCAGTCTCTCTCCCTGGCTCACAGCCACTCTGTTACACACTCAGTGTTTCTCTCCCTCTCTCTCTCTCTCTCAGTGTTCTCTCACACACTTTCTCTGTGTGTCTCTCACCAGCAGCGTTTAGTGATGAGTCGAGCTGGGAACAGTTCCTGTAGCCCCTTCGCTGCCCCCTGGGGCCTGCCCCCCTCACACCCTCTCACACTCTGTCTCTCCCTGTCTCTCACACACTCTCTCAGTCCCTCACACTCGCTCTGTCTCTCTCTCAGACTCTCTGTCAGTCTCTCTCACACTCTCTCTCCCTCTCTCACACTCTGTCAGTCTCTCTCACACTCGCTCAGTCTCTCTCTCAGACTCTTTGTCAGTCTCTCTCACACTCTCCCTCTCTCACACTGTCAGTCTCTCACACACTCTCTCAGTCCCTCACACTCGCTCAGTCTCTCTCTCACACTCTGTCAGTCTCTCACAGTTGCTCAGTCTCTCTCTCAGACTCTCTGTCAATCTCTCTCACACTCGCTCAGTCTCTCTCTCAGTCTCTCACACTCTCTCTCCCTCTCTCAGACTCTCTGTCACTCTCTCTCACACTCACTCAGTGTCTCTCTCCCTCTCACACTCACTCAGTCTCTCACACTTGCTCAGTCTCCCACCCTCACTTGCTCAGTCTCTCTCACACACCCTCTCTCACACACCCTCTCTCTCTCTCCCTCTCAGTCTCTCTCTCAGTCTCTCTCCCTCTCCCTCTCTCTCTCAGTCTCTCTCACACTTGCTCAGAATCTGTCTTTCTGTCTCTCTCAGTCACTCAGTCTATCACACACTCAGTGTCTCTCCCTCACACACTCTCTCACTCTCTCTCTCTCTGTGTGTGTCTCTCCCCAGTCCGGGCTGTACACAGACACCGCGCACCTTCTCCTGTGTCTCCGCCGCCGCCATTATGGACATTCAGCACGTGACTTGACCCACTTTGATGACGCGTTAGCCTTCGCGTCACTGTCTCCCAGGTAACCAGTGATTGACAGGAGTGAGACACAATGAGAGACACCCCCGTCTCCTAGGCAACGAGTGATTGACAGGAGAGAGAGAGACGCACACACCCCTGTCTCCCAGGTAACCAGTGATTGACAAGAGAGACAAAGAGAGAGAGACATCTCCCTGTCTCCCAGGTAACCAGTGATTGACAGTAGAGAGAGAGACACACACCCCCGTCTCCCAGGTAACCAGTGATTGACAGGAGACAGAGAGAGTGACCCCTCCCCCCCCCCATGATGTCTCCAGGCTGACACTCCAGGCCATCACAGGGGGGATTGTGATGTCAGACCCGGCGATGGGTTTGTGGACAAACATTGTCTGTTTCCACGTTAGTTAAGACGGGAGAGAGGGAGCGACAGGACCCCCAGCCCCCACAGCTCAATAGCATTGGCTACACACACACTGGGATCCATTAGCGCAGGGAACACAGTGACGGCACTTGGAGAGGTGTGAGCTTGTCACAGAGAGTCAGCGTGGGGGGTGGTGGGGGGGGGGGGGAAGGCGGGGGGTGGGGGGGGGAAGGCGGGGGGTGGGGGGGGAGGTTGTGAAGGGAAGGTCGTTCTCTCGACATGAAAGGCATTATATAAATGTAAGTTTTGATTCATTCATTCGTTCGTTCGTTCGTTCATTAATTGATTCATTGTTTGTCTGTTTGTCTGTTGGGGCTGAGGAGAGGCTGGGATCAGCTGGTGACAGCAGTGACTCTGTACAACATCCAGAATGGAAGAAACAGGATGCAGGAAGGATGATCATTATTATAATATAATAATAATAATAATCCTTGCATTCGATATAGCGCTTTCCACATCTTATCAACGTCTCAAAGCGCTTCACGGAATATACTGTAAAGTGAGGTGACTATATATGTTTGTGGGCAGATCGCGGCAGCCAATTGCGCACAGCAGTGTCCCACACACAGTCATGGATTGAAGTGACCAATTTTATTATTGTGGTTTATTGGAGGGATTATTGATCACTGCAGCTCAGCGGTTACAGCTCTTGGCTTACAAGCGATAGACCTTTATTCGAATCCCACAAATGAGGGCCAAATCTTGGGCAAGTTTCCTTACTCCATACACACACAAAACTAATAATAATTAATCCAAAAAAACACTACAATAATAAAAATTGGTCATTTTCAATCCACAACTGTTCGTGGGACACTGATGTGTGCAATTGGCTTGATAGTATATTTTGTGAAGCGTTTTGAGGCGTTGATAAAATGTGTAAAACACTACCTACATCAAATGCAATGATTATTATTATTAATTATTCTTCAGCCTTAGAAACCTGGAGGATGGAGCCAGTACAACGCGGAGGAGAAAAGAGGACCTGAGGTGAGTGTGTGCGTGCGGCCCTCAGGGGACGGGAGAAGCAAAGAGCGGTGATTGGCAGACCAGTCACAGGACATCCTGGCCCTGACACATATTCTGGGACAAACACAAGGCGGCAAATTCAAATTGTGGTTCGTCAGGCACTGACAGTGGGCGCCCAGGCCAGTGGCCGGGGAGTGTGGAGATGTCTCCCTGATCTGAGAGGCTCCTCTCTCACACAACAAGGGGTGGGGGCAGAGTGAGCATAGTCTCCCATCAATAAGTCAATAGTCACACCCACAACACCCAGGTAAATTTCATGAGACTTCACACTCTCACTGCCCTTGTACCAAGCCCGTCAGTCTGGGAATGTCCAAGGCCAGTGACCAGTTGAATGACACTCGTTACAGCCTGGGTCAGAATCAGGGAAAATTCAATACAAAAATACATTGCCGAAAGTATTGCCACTGTGTGCTGGGTGAGGAGGGCTGTGTGCCTGACCGCCTGACCATTTTGTCCCAATCTGAATAACAATCCATTTCTTTCTCAAAGCAAACCATGGGTGAGGAAGTCACTGGGGGTGAGGAAGTCACTGGGGAAGTATGAGTTCTATCACATATCCAATCAGGTAATAATAATACTAATAAGTTGAGACATCACCTATCACATTGGCAAGACATGTCAAGGATATACTGTGAAGTGCAGTAATGGTGTATTTTTGGGCGAAATGTGGCAGCACACAGATGTTTCCCACAAACACCATACAGGAGACATGTTTGACTGTGACAACTTACTGCTGGCTGGCTTCACTTCCCAACTCTCCCTCCAGAAACTGCAGATTATTCATTACTCTCCAGCTCATATCCCATCCGGGCCCAAGTTCCAGCAACCAATCATTCACATCCTTTTCCGTCTTCACTGTCTCTTCTTCACAACCTGATTCCAAGCTTCAAAGCTCTCGATGGACTTGCTGCTCCCTCTTTTATCTCAAAGCCCCAAATCAGTCTGTCCGCTCCTTCTGCTCGGTGTACACCATCATGCTTCAGGTCCCAACCATTTGATACACTACCCTTGGCACTCCAGCATTCAGCATCTCTACCCCCACATTGTGGATCTCTATACCGCAATCCCTCCACTTCAGAACTCTGCCGCCCTCATTCTCACCTGCACCAAACTTCGCTCTTCTATTACCGCAGTCCCTGCTGGAAAGGATTGTTTCCCTTACTGTCCCAGAAAGGATTATTTTCAAGATTCTCACTCTTGTTTTCAAATCCCTCCACTCCTCTCCAACCTCCTCTCTCCTCACACCAGAACACATCATATTAAGAGTAATTCTTGGATTTGATATAGCGCATTTCACATCTTATAGATATCCCAAAGTGCTTCACAGAATATATTGTAAAGTGAATTGACTGTATATTTGTGGGTGAATCACGGCAGCAAATTATGCACAGCAGTTGATCATTTAAATCCCCGTGGATTTAAATGATCAACTTTATTATAGTGGTTTTTTGGATGGATTATTATTAGGCGTGTGGAGTAAGGAAACTTGCCCAAAGTTTTGCCCTGACTTGACGGATTCGAACACAGGTCTCCCCAGCTTGGTATCCCCAGTTTGCAAGACTGATCACGTCAGAATCACTGTAACACTGAAGATCACTTTTGATAATAAAGCTGACATGTCCCTGAGTCGCTCCAGATATACAGAGTTCCAGTGCCTCGGGGTCTGGTTTCCTGTCTTTCTGCCCTGCCCTGAGACAGGACAAGAAGCCTGCGCTTTACCTGTTGATTGGAAATGTTCTGACTTCTGACTGTGGCCAATTGTGGAGCAGGGAGGGCTGTGTGCACAGCATGTACAATGCCTGTCCTGTGTCCCCCCCCACACCGTGTGCTCTGCCGTCCTGGGCTGTATGGGTGTGTGTTGATGAGTGAGTGTTTCTTGGTGTTTGTGTTTGGTAGAGGTGCTGACATACACCATGGTTATCCAGACCTCTGTTTTCTGGAGCGGCTGTTTGGACGTATTCAGGCCTGTGACAAACAAGTTAGTTCAGGGTTATCCCTGGAATACAAAGCATGGTCGGTAAACTTACGTGTCACTTTGTCTGTGTGTGTGTGAATCTTTCTGTCTCTCTCTGTGTCTCTTTCTCTGTGTGTGTCGGTGTGGGGGTGTATCCCCTTTCATGTGTTTTGCTCTGTGTCTCGCTCTCTGTATATGTGCATCTGTGTTTCACTGCTCACCTTACTTTAAAATTGCATGTTGTGAGTTTGTCTCTCAGTCTCTCCAACTGATATGACTCCTCTGCCTCCATTACCACATTGAACACTCCGGTCTTCGATAACATGGATCACTCCATCTGCTTTCTACCGCCTTTCTTCAACATTTTCTCTCCATTCGTCACTTTGTCTCGTATCCTTTTCCTTAGGATTCTGTCTTGAGTCCATTTTGATGTCCTCTGTGACTCTGCACTCGACTGCAGAATATATGATGTGCCGTCAGACTGCCTGAATACAACATCTTTTGGATAAAAGAGACAACTTTCTGCAGCTAAATGTCAGCTAGGCTGACGCTCTCCTCATGGGGACGCTCCAGCTTTTCCACACCACAAGAAATCGGTAGCATCAGCTCTAACTCACCAAATCATTCAGGAACCTGGGAATCTTTTTCAACTCTCAAATGTTCTTCAACCCAATATTCATGACATGACACACACTGGCTTCCCCAACCCCATAATATTGCTGACTCCACGTCACAGACTGCCAAACCCATTCTATATGTATATGTCACGTCACGTATTGACTGCATGGCTGCTCAGTCTTCCAAATCTTCCATCTGCAAGATGCAGATCACAAAGAAGTTTATTGGACTGCCTATCGTTTCTTGCTTCCACTAATTTTCTCCTCAGAGTGCACTACTTTTCCAAGCTTCGTATCATAAAAATAAAAATCGATGCGTTTCATGTAGTTCTTTGGTGCCTTCAAGATATGTCATAGCTCTTCACTGAATATATTCTAAAGTGAATTGGTTGAACATTTGTGGGCTAAACACTGAACAGAATTCTTCACAACAGTAAACCACATACATCTATGTATTGGAATGAAACATGTTGTTATTGTGTTCTTTTTGGATGGATTACTAACTGGTAATCCATCTTACCCATTTTACACAAACACAAGTTTGTGTAAAAAAACTTTACACAAACTTGTGTAAGTTTTTTCTCCCTATAACAAAGCTCAGTTCATTGCTAGTTAAAAATGATCACAGAAATAAAGTCTTCATACAATAGTAATACTCCGTGGATTTGGTATGGCGCTTTTCACATCTTATCGAAGTCGCAAAGCGCTACACAGAATATACTGTAAAGTGAATTAACTGTATATTTGCGGGCGAATTGCAGCAGCCAATTGCGTATATCGTGTCCCACAAACATTCAAATGACCAATTTTATTGTTGTCCATTATTGTTTTTTTTGGATGTATTGTTATTTTCGAGAGGATTTTGGAGAGGAATTATCAGAAAATTTGTCACTATAAAAAGACCAATAAGGTAATGTATTTTATAGATTTTGTCTCAGATTCGTTTTGTGTATTTAGTCTTTATTGAATAAGGAATATAATATTATTCCATCAATTTGTTATTGCGCTATTCACTTCCTCTAGACGTCTCAAATATATTCACAGTTCATACTCGCGGCAGCCAGCAGTATCTCTCGAACTGTCATGGATTGAAGTATCTAGTTTGTTGTTGTATCTATCTTGAGGAATTACTATCAGGTGTGTAGAGTAAGAAAACTTGCAAAAGTTTTATTCTGCTGGAATTTTAATGCGCCATCGCATTTATAAGTTTAATGCTCGAACCACTGATCTACAGCACTTGAAATACTGAGCTACAGGACACCCAACAATCGAGTTACGATATTCAAACAAAAATACAGTCAATTCACTTTACAGTATATTCTGTGAAGTGTTTTAAGACCTGAACTCAAAGAAGAAGTGGAAACAGTTCATCAAAATCAAGGATTATTATACAGTACTATCTTCGTACATTAGAACATGTCTCCCCCTCCACACTCATCACCATTGGAACCATTGTTGGAGTATCCATCTGCGAACATCAGCCACGTCTGGGAGAACGTATTTTCCTCATCACTCATTAACAAACACCAGGATGTGGCTTGGATGGCAGATAAGCGAGTTTTTCCTCTCCAGCCCTATATGCATTGTAGAGCCTTAGCGCCGTCTGAATGCTGCCCTCGTGAGAGCTGAGGACGTAGACAGGATGAGGAAAACTATTCCTACATTCTGCCATCGCAAAGGTCGTGTGGAAAAGGACGGAGTGGCTAATATCACGCTTCATCCCAGGAATCTCGCTGTTACAGCACCCTGTGCTGTACGGACTCGTCCCGGGGACACACGAGGAGACTGACACGCAAATACGCCTGAAGACTTATCAACCTGGGAAAATAAAACCATTGGGTCATCCAGAACTGACCGGCCTGCAGGCATGGAGATATGTCGGTGAGGGCCGGCTACAGACTGGTGGTGGTAAGAGTCACTGAATACGTCACAAGTGATACGCTAGAGTTAGGCTTGACCAAAGCCAAGGACAGATGGGGACTGACCCCGGCCAGAGCAACTCCGTGATGTGTGAGTGGGGTGTTGCCAATGCGCAACGCACAATGCTGTAGGATATCTGTGCTCAGTGTTTGGAAAGGGAAAAGAGAGCATCACGAAATGCTTTGTGATTTCGTTTGTGGGGGAATTTCTTACGTCGTAAAGTGAAGAGCATAGTAGTGGGAGTTTATTCGGCCTGCCATCCGGTAAGGGAAGTAGGGTTGAGATGGGATTAACTCATTTATAACTTCTCCCTGTAAATAAAGGAAGCAGCGTAGAGAAGCGAGAATGTACTGATTCGAATCGGGTGAATGGGGGGAAGGTAACCTCTGCAACCAATCTCTAATGGACACGGCGGTTGGAAATTGAAAAATAGGCGTCTATATTTGTAACGCGGACAGAATTGTGTTACTCCAAAGCTAGTGAAAGTTTTTGTTCTGGCGCGTTTATTGTGAGAAAATTAAGACAAATCGGTTGTACATTTGTCACAGTAGGGTTCGCATGTATTGTCATGGGGGTTGAAATATCAGTTTCAAAATTAAAAAATATACATCTGGTATATTTTTCAAAAGCACCATCATTGCAACACATATGAAACAACCAACTGCTCATTCAACCCTTTTTATCCTTAAAAAGGGTTGAATGCCAACCCTTTTGTAGCTGCCAGCTTCACCTCCTTGCGTGTCTGCCCACAAACACCCTGACTACTGACTACTGGCAATGTTCTGAACTAATTCGGCTTTCCTCTGCCAGCTCCCTTCTTATTGGTCATTGTATCTCTTGTCTGCACAAGACGCAGATTATCCAGTATTCTGCAGTTAATTTGTTTTGCACTGTGACCTATCCAGACCCACACTCGCCCAGCTCCACTGCCTCAGAACTTCCAATGGACCAGCCTGTGCAACTTGCCGTCATTTAACAGTTGATTTACAGTCTCTTACTGATGTCTCTTTTGATGTGTGCAAT
Organism: Hydrolagus colliei; assembly: GCA_035084275.1. Lineage (NCBI taxonomy): Eukaryota > Metazoa > Chordata > Chondrichthyes > Chimaeriformes > Chimaeridae > Hydrolagus > Hydrolagus colliei. Next base: position 1,389,661 of record JAYJKW010000376.1, read on the forward strand.
ACATAAACACTCAGGTTGCTCAGACGTCTTAAGTTTTATTGAACTTCAAAGATCTGCATTCAGTGAAATATATTTATATGTTTAAGTGCAAAAAATCTCTCAACAAATAATTCCAGATATTTTAAAACAGCTTTTTATTGAATGTAAAAGTTATTGTTTCAAAGAGATGCAGGACAATTTCTAGGAAAACGCAGATCTGTGCGCGACTGCAATGTGAAGACCAAAGAGAGCAACAAAACTAAAAATGCTTATGTTAGTAGCCCAGTAAGCGAGTGATGGGGTAAATGAAGATCGATTTCAGGCGCTGCCTGAATTGGGTCTGGGTCACACCATAGATGACGGTGTTGGAGCAGGAGCTGAGGAACTGTAGCATATAACCCACATGCTCAGCGATGGTGAAAGGGCTGCTGTAGTCAGACTGTACGAGCTTGGCCTCTGTCATAAATGCATGTATGTAGATGACCATGTAGGTGAGCCACAGCAATACGAATGTCCCCGAGATGGTAAAGAGCAGGATAATGGATTTCTGCCGACTCTCCATCTCTTCGTCCCTCCCCTTCTCTGACCCCCGCAGACGCTGGCGCACAGCGCTGGCCACCAGAACCTGCCTGATTGTCAGAGAATTGAAGAGGAGGATGAAGATGAAGGGAAGCATTGGATTTACAATCATACTCATTAAATTAAATATCCTCCAGCCAGTAGCACTATAACAGCTGGGCTTGATAATGCAGTACCAGGCCTGCCCATTGATCATCAGAAGGGGTTGGAATACAAAATAAATGGGGATATTTTTTGCACTTAGAAATGCACAGATTGTCCAGATCACCGGGCCCGCTGTCCTCTCGGTGCAGTATTTGGGTTTGAGCTTTGGACAGCAGATGGCAATGAAGCGGTCGAAGGTGAAAGCCATGGTGAACCATACAGAGGTATTGAGGACGAAGAAGCGCAGCACAAGATGCACTCGGCACACGGGGGTCTGGAACAAAGGGAAGTGCGGCAGGTGGAGCTGAAATGTCTTCCTCAGGATCACACCAATGAACATCACCAGCAGATCAGCAACAGCCATGGCGACCAGGTAGCGGGTGACGCATTTGGAGAGTCCACACTTTCCCTGAGACAAGACCACGATGGTCACCGCGATCGCTGCAGGAAGTTCACAAAAACAATCGCAGATTTTAATATCTCATGCTTGATTTTGCCTGGCAGCAAAACATTGTAATATTCTATGCTTTTGTTTAGTATATAGCACTTCGATCATATATTTCTAACAGATACATTTCACTGAGTATTCTGAGAATGTTACATAGAAGATTACAGCACAGAAGCCCATTCAGCCCTTTGTATCTGTGCCAGATATTCTATAATTAAATGCCAGTATATATTGTGGATGTAGAAATTGTAGTTGCACAAGTCAATGTCCAATATCCAGCATGTATCAAGTTATGAATTCATATTAAGAATGATTATTATCTGTGGAAATAAAGCAAACACTTGACTAAACTTCGCGCTCCAATTTATTGCAATGTATAAAGAGCATGTGGTGTAAGGAAATACTGCGAAACCATTTTCCTGCATGCAACCCCAGTCTCGATGCATGTGGACTGACGATGCCTCAGTGGTTGATCTTCTCCGAGTCTCATATCGAGCATGTGGCTGCAGCAGATGACACAACCCTGGCAAAATTTACCCTCTCCTTCGCTCTACAAGTAATTACTCCAACTATATTCATTGTCTCCTACCAATGTCCTCCTTCTACATGCTGTTCTGACCTCTTCATAATCATGGGTTACTTTAACAACATCTCTTTTGAATTTGGTCATCCTTGACACCCTAGCACCCGTGGACTCCCACACCTGTAGTCAATCACACATGCAACATTGGTGCAGTAGCCAACTCCAATTCATCAAATATCAGTTTCTCTCTGCATATTGCACCTTTTCAATACCTCCTTCTCATTGCAAAGTCGTGCACTCGGTTGTCGTTTCGCAACATTGTATTTCCTCTTCCAGCTTCATCAACAGCCCTTTCAAATTTAGCATTTGTATTGATTATAACATCCTTCTCAACCTCTCGGCTGCGTTTCATAACATTGCCGGTTCTTCTTCATTCACCGCTTCTGGTCAGTTTCTCTCTCTCTCTCTCTCTCTCTTTTTCTCTCTCTCTGCCTCTCGCTCTCTCTCCCTCTATGATTATCATTATTTTATATACATTCAAAAAAATGGAGTATCGTCTAGATATCCAAGATATTCCGATTTTAAGTCACTATTCATCAATTAACTAATTCCCTCTGGATCATTTAACCTGGTAATGAGGAGTTTGAGTTACAGTTAACAGTATTAGGAATCCTTGCATTCATCAGTATATGTCAAAGAGCTTCACATAATATATTTTAAAACGAATTGACTGTATATACTTTCTTGGCAAACTTGGAAGCCAATTGACACAGAAGTGACGCATGAATATTTGCAGACTGAGCTAACAAATGATTTATGTGTTGTTACTTTGGAAAGGTTATAGCCAGAAAAGCTATACACCAATCGAAAACAACCGGATTCATACCAACCGATGTTGGAAAGAGAGGTTTGAGGAGTGAGGAAAAAATCTCAACATTTTGCCTTAACTGGGAATCGAGCCCAGGTCCTCCACTTGCGAGAATTACTTTAATCACAGAGATATAGGACTTCACAACTTGTTCCTGCATAGATCATTGGAAACACTACTGTCTCTGTTTAAAAAGAAATTCAACGTTGAACATCTGATTATCTCCATTCTCCTGATCTTACCATCCAGGACAGTTGCAGATTGTGTAGTCTTATTAATTATGAATGACTATTGCATCTGGCAGAGCATTTCCTCAAATCTCAGCTGCCCGATGGCAGTTTTTTTGTGTATTTGCCTTTCAAAGTATCTTTTCAAATATAGATATGGTTCCTGAGAGAAGAATACCAGAAATTGATGTTGCATTTTACGGTATAATTCTAATTGTCATGTTGCTTTCGGGCTGTCATTGACTTTCTTTTCTTCACTTCAAGCTTGTACTCTTCACATTGGTGAATAGAGAAGTTTACTTCCTAGGAACAAGAAACATCATTGTCGGTTGCACACTTGCTAGTGTGAAGTAATGGCACACACAGCTGTACACAACTGAACCTAGTTGAATAACGTACCAGGAAAGCCAATGATTCCCAGCGTAGGGTAAAACACCTTTTCTATATCTATTATTCCCATCATTGTCAATGCTCTACTGATTCTGCCGACACTGCTCAGCTGCTGAAGAATGTGAACCGATTCCCAACCCGTCAGAGCTTCCCCTTTTTATATCTGGGAGTCAGTTCTGCAGGGACTGTCATTGCGCAAGTAATAAATTATCCAAACAAACAACTGAGATAAAGAGGATTACGTCATTCTGAATGAAATGCAGTTTTGCTGCGAATAGTAAAAATAATTATATAATAAATAAACATAATGAATTGCTTGTTGGAGGCAAACCATTTCTCTCTGGATAACATTACATTATAAAGAGGACGGATGAAACGAGAGATCATAGTTTTATTTAGCAGGAAATGATCAACAAAATGATGACCTAGCCAGTATCTACATAGCCAGGCTATGCTGTGAAACGTTTGATAAAAGATATTCGTAATGACTGTGCATTCTTGCATCCGTTTCAATAAAAACATCAATTTCCATCCATTGAATATAGAAAACAGAAAGAGTTGTCTGTGTGCAATAACCCGCTAACCCAGGACTGGTCTCCCAATTCAGAACTATTCGTGGAACACTGTTGTGCTGAATTGGCAGCCACAATTTGCACTAAAATATATACAGTGAATAGACTTTACAGTGAATCGACTTTACAGTGAAGTCTTTGACGTGTTTTCGTCAGTATCATTTTGAAGGAGACCCTCTGGTATGGCTCCCACAAGCGCCTCCATACCGACGGCGGTGACAATGTCTCCCTCCTCCATGGATAGTGATACGGAGCCAATACAGAAGCTCAATGACATGCTTGACTACAGATGTGCTCCATATCCTGCATTGCTACCAAGGCCCACTCTACATTTCACCAAATCTGCAACATGCATTGGCTCAACCACTATCTGAAAGGCATGCTGGAACTACTAGAGGGGATTCTTGAAACAGACCTTGAAATATGAAAGAGTCGGAGCAAAGTGAAGGCATTGTGGGTTGGAATTCTACTTTTGCAGAGAGACAGAAACCCTGGCTGCCGAAGATAAGATCTGTTGGGCAGGAGAAATAGAGCAGGCCGGAACCTGGTAAATAGAGAGAGTATACAGATTATTAAGTTGTGAGTAGGTCAGAGAGATTGCAGGGGGCAAGTCCACGGATGGTTTGAAAGTGAGGACAAGGATCTTAAAGTTGGTCGTAATCCAGTGCAGGGTTTAGGTTTTCGGGACAAGGAGTCTGGTGCGGGAGAGGACATGAGCTGCAGAGTTTCGGTTGATCTGCGGCTTGCAGAGGGTAGAGTTGAGAAGAATGACGAAGAGGGAGTTGATGTAGTTGCGCTGGGAAGTGACAAGCGTGTGTGTATGCATTTCAGCAAACTGAGAGATGAGGCTGTGATGGAGAAGGCCGATATTCTGAAGGTGGTGTGAGATGGTGCTGTTCATACTATGGATATGGTATGACCAGGGAGGGGGCGATTCGGAGGGACTTTGGGATGGACTTCCAGAGGTTGAGGGCGGAATGTCTAAAGTCTCGCCCGCCAAATGTGGGGCGGGTGGGCCCGCTCACGTGGAGGAGGCCAGGTTGCTTACAGGCTTGGTTAGGTGAAGGATACTGATGCTGCTGGTAACTATGGGAGGACAGCGGCTTGGCTCACATTGAGATGTGGAAAGTTTTCTCTGTATCCACGATACTGAGGATTACGGCAGGAAGCTGTGCAGGGGTTGGAATAGAAACCAATGACAGAGGCAAAGCAGAGACGGTGTCAGTGGAAGGACATGAAACAGTCTAGGACAGAGACGTTCTGGTTGAGGTGGAGGTATATATTTCCATACCACTGATATTAGACTATCTGGCCTGTTTTGCCAGATTTCATCTCTTTCTTCCTCTCTATATATTTTATCTCTCGCGATGAATACCATTAAATGAAGAGTATTATGACAGTGCTGATGGTTATTTTCAAAGAATATTGAAGGAAGGACCTGAATCAACCAATAATATGCAGAGTGGCTACAACTTCATTTTGTAACTCTTGGCCACCCCCAGATATATTCATTTGATCGTTTGTTAAATACAACATACGGACTTCAGGAACACACCATGCACTGCATATCAATTTAGAGTTCACTTTTGGCGACTAATTTAATTTTCCAATTGGGATCTGCTCATTGTCTGGTTAATTGACATTTTTATTGCATATTATTTCTGAGGACATTTTCTCTACCGAAATTTACTTTGTAATCCACTATAGCTCATTGGTTGGATTACTGTGTCTCAGATGTTGGGAGTCCTGGACCTCAGTGGTTGAAGTGCTGTAACTCAGTGGTTAGAACATTAAACTCATAAGCGAAATGTTCATTAAATTTCCAACAGCGCAAATCGTTGGAACGTTTTCTTACTCTACACGCCTGATAGTAATTCATCAACAAAAAAACTCAACAATAAACTACATTTGATGACAGTTTGTGAGACATTGGTGGCTGCCACAATTCATGCACGAAAGTTTTAGTTTAGTGTATGGAATGGGAAGTAATTTGGGACGTCTAGAACAGGCGAACGGTGCAATATCCAATTCAAAGAAGACTATTTTATTCCTTATTATACGAAGACTAAACAAACACAATGAATCAGAGACAAAAGTTATAAAACACACTACCATATAGGTCATTTTTTTGTGCCAACATTTCTGAAAGCTACCTTCAGTCGCTTCTTATTTCTTTACTAGAATACATTACTTCACTGACTAGCAATGAATTGAACTTGGTTATAAGGATCACAACCTTGCACATTTTTGCAGTTAATAACCCATCCAAAAATAACACTCTAGCAAAATTGTTCATTTTAATCTGTTTGTGGTACACTGTTGTGAACAATTGATTGCCGTGATTAGCCCAAATTAATTTCACTATATATTCTGTGAAGTGCTATGAGACATCTAGAAGACACGAAAAGAACTACATGAAGTGCAAGGATTAGTTTTGTTATCAGGAGTTGCTTGACAAAGTTGTAAAGTCTGAGGAGAAAATTAGTGGACGCAAGAAAGGCAGTCTGATATACGATAGGATACTAGCTACAGTTCTATATGATCTCCAGCTTGTGGAGGGAAGATTTGGAAGAATCAAAAGGCAGGGACTTGCAGTCGCGAATGGACATGATATATACATACATATAGCAGGGTTATGGCACCCTGCGCGTTGCAGTTAGCAATCTTATGGAGGTGCGGGAAGACACACTGTGTCGTGAATATTGGGCTAAAGCACAGTTGACGGTTTAACAAGATTCCTAGGTCCCTGATTCACTTGGTGAGTTAGAATGTGCATCTCTGGACGCAGATGCTCCCAATGCCTGTGCTGTGGAAGAGTTCGACACATCCAATCAGGAGTATCAATGTCGTCAACCTTGCTGACATTCAGCTGCAGGAATTTGTCTTTTATCCAGAAAATGATGCCTTCAGATTATCTGACAGCACATAAGATACCGTGTGGTACAATTGAGAGTCAGAGAGGACATCTGAGCGGTCTAAAGACAGAAACCAAACGAACACTATAATAACCATAGTGATGCATGGAAGAGACATTCATGAAGAAAGGCGGTGGAAGCGGAATCAGTGACACGTGGTAGGGCGAGAGGAGCATTCAACGTGGAACAGGAGAAAGAGGACTCCTTTTGATGAATAGGATATCGTTTGTCATGTTGACCAATGTAGCTTCAATGCTGTGAGGAACACCATAGACCAATTGTACTGATCATGAAAGGAATGGTAGAAGAGGAAAAAGTGAAACTGTGAAGCAATAACGATTTCAAACACCATGTCAAGTAATTGGAGTTTGTACACGGCGAAGTGGTTGGATGGAATAGCATTCTGTGTCTCAACGTCTTTGAGTAGGTGCACAAGAGATTTCCCAGGTATATTCCCATTGTAGCAGAGAAGGATAAGACAAGGCTTAATAGAGGTTTTCAATATTATGTGCGGATTTTGCGTGTAAATACCGGTGGGTAAATGGGTAAACAAGTGGCACAGGCTGTCACTCTTTCGACAGCCTGTGCAAGTTTGTCACAATAAGCAGAGAAGTTTTATTTCACACAGCGATTCAGTCGTATTTGGAATGTATTTCCTGAATGGCTGATGGGAGCCGATTTGATAACAAATTTCAATAGAGATATAGATAGTTATTTGGGGAGGGAAAACATGCAGGCCTTTGGTGAGATCATGGTGGAGTGGAATTTCTTTGGACCGAACATTCCATCATGAACTCAAAAGCCTCATTATGTAGATTATAATACTGATTGTATGCAACCAAGTGTTTCATGAACAAAGAATTTGAAGAAAACTTTGCTGTAACATTCGTCCACCTTTCTTGGCTTTTATCCTTTGATTATCTATCCAACTTATATAAAGGATTGAGACCTATCAGTTTCAATGATTATTCGTTCATCCAATCTTTGGTCAATTTAACCAAACCTGAATTCAGGGATTCTATCCCCTCAACCAATGTGGTTGTTATACTCTGTATCTTTTCAATCTCTGTAATATCCAGTTTGTGTTGTGATGAGCGGAACAGCAATAAGATAACTTGTGACAGCACATTTCAAGTTAAGTGGTCGTGCCAATGCGATGGACAATCAGTGTTCCGACCCACGCTGCTAGTGTCAAGGTTAGGGAGGATGGACTATGGCAGGGATGAAAAGTGTCGACCAAAGGCCTGGACACAAAATGGATGTGTTCTGATGGCGATAAGGGAGCAGTCGAGCAGAAGATTCTGCGGGATACAAGCTGAAGGCTCGAATGGCAATGTTGAGGTAGCAAAGTGAAGGTCATCAAGCAGGAAGGAGCCAGCTGAGTGCATGCAATGGACGCGTTGGTAGGGTGTTATGGGGTGACAGATGTAGGCGGGAAGAAGGGCATGGAGCACCATAGTATGTGCTCCTGACGTGAACAACAACAAAATTACATTTTCAAGCGTAATTCACGATGGGCGGAAATCTTGACGCGCTAAACAATCAGGTCGAAACCCGAGCAGGTGGGGAAGGGTCGGGGTAGTGGGAAGGTGAATGAGAGTAGGAGTTGGGGAAGTGTTAGGAGGGCAGCAGAAGACACGGTCGAATAAGAGGGTCTTTAGACCGGCCTTGAATAATGAAAGAGAGTCGAAGGAATAGCGGGATGGAGTTCGATATTGTGGGAGCAGACAGGCTGAAATCACGGCCACCGATCGTATAGCGGTTAGGGTGGAGGACGTGGAGCAGGACAGTACCTGCTGATCGGAGGGGACGGGCAGGCTGATAGAGAGACAACAGGTCATAGAGATAGGAGAGGACAAGGCCGTGAACGGCCTTGAAGTTGAGGACGACGATCTTGAATTCGATACTCTGTGTGATGGGGAGCCAGTGGTGATGGGCGAGGTTGGGATAATTTGCGGGATGTGGTTGAGGAGCCCAGTGCGGGAGAGAACATGAGCTGCAGAATTCTGAATGATCTGCAGCCTGTGAAGTGAGGAGCAAAGAAGGCCGATAAGCAGAGACATCCCGTACTCGAGCCTAGATGTAAGGAAGGCGTCTATGAGTGTTTCAGCAGCAATGGGGGGTGAGGCAGTGGCGCAGTCTGGCAATGTTACACATGCGGTGAAAGGCTGTAGCAGTCATGGCGCGGATATAAGGGAGGAAGGTCAGTTCAGGATTAAAAAAGAAGCCCAGATTCCTGACTGGCTTCGAGAGGTGGAAAGAGCAGCCTGGAATGCTGTTGTTGAGTGCGCCTGAAGCGCGGAGGTGCTGACTCGAGCCGATCAGATGCGCCTCCGTCTTGGTGACATTAAGTTGCTGGAAATTGAAGGGAATTCAACGGCTCCATAAATATAATTAAATAGTTGTTGTTCTTGTTTGAAAGGACATTGAAAGTGAGGACCAGGATCTTGAAATACATGATCTACCATTGCCACTATGGAACACTCAATCCTCCACCACTTCATCTCCTCTCACTGTATCGAATGTTCTGGTAATGTGAAAGAAATAATGTATGTTATTTTGTTGTTCTTCAATCAATTTATCGCTGGAGTTAGTGACAAGCAGCACGAAAAAACAATGGAGCACAGAAAGTGACATATCACAAGACTATACGATTTAGGGTAAATGGGGTAAATTTGCACGTGCACACTCAACTCTATCTCTCCGCTTCCATCCTCAACTCCAACATTCCCGGTCTCCTGACGGACTGCCTATCTGACATGGAGTCCTTGTTACAAATAATGAATTGGTCCCAATATATATTTACATTAGAACCTTAGGTTAAAAAACTGAGATGTCTGTAGAGTTGCACAAACCAGCTCTGACTGTAAACCAAACTTGAATGTCGCCAGATTGGCGTTTAAACAGATATCGTGAGCATGAAATGCAACGAACAGAAAACATGTCCAGTTGAATATATCAGAGGAGCTAATCTATCTGTTCATAAAAGTGGGAAGTTGTAGGATAAGTGATGTGGCAAACGAAACAGGACAAGATAAATTGGGAAGTATTTAAAACAAGATATATTGAGAAAGCAGGGCAAGGATTATCAAGAATTGGGAGAGACAAGGATGACCAAAAAGGGAATAGCTACATGAAAAATTATTTATATTTAATATAAGCGAATCTGGTGGAGAAGTATAAAGATAGCAAGGAAAGAGTGATCAACACAACAGTTGGGTAATGTCTCGAGTTTGAAGCAGAGAACTAAAACCAGTCGATGTTGCCCAGAACTATGGTTTCATTTGTTTTATTTTATAGGCATGTAAGAGTCGGTTACAGAAAAAGCACCTGCTCATACGCTCAGAGAATATCCTAGAGAGCTCGAGAGAGGAGATTTTGTATTCTATATGTCCCGAGTTAGTTATCTATCATTGAAGGTTTCGGTATTCTGTGTTGCAAGGTATTCTGTAATAAGTATGTAATTGTCCGTAGTGTTATTAATGAAATTATGTAGTTTGGTACGAACCTCGAGGATTGGAAATCCAAACAACTACACACATCCCCATCCCCAAACTCCTTTTAATCTCCAAGGTACTGGATCGAGATGCTGCTTCTCAGCTTTGCTACTTTCTCTCTCTCCACCCGCTCTTTGAACCTCCACAATCCTGCTTCTGTGCTGCCCACTGCATGAAGACATCCCTGATAAAAAAAATCTTCGCATGACAAAATGTAATTTCTAGTGTTCATTGTCCTGCTCGACCTCTCTGCTGACTTCGATAATGCCGACCACTCCTTCGTCCTACACCACCTCAGCTCCCAGTTCAATCTTTAATGATGTGCCCTTGCTTGGTTCCACACTTACATTTCCCACTGTCTAAATTTGGTCTCCAATAATGGTTTATCTTACAGTCCACGCACTGTCAACAGTGGTTCTTGCACTTCGCCCTCAGCTTTCCAATATCTGCATACAGTATGTCCTTTTGGTGATATCATTTGCAGACATGGGGTCAATATGCGTGCAAACAGCATCAATTTTCAATTTGATTTCCAATGTAGTGAGATCAAAATCTGGCTTTCCATTTCATGATTTAATTGAATAGCTAAGATTATTATCCTTGGCCCAGTGAAGGTAATATGGTACCTAACATAAATTTTCAAAATTATGAGAAGTTAACTATGAGAAACGAATTCTGGTGGTGGGTTGATTGATAGCCAACAAACACTGAATGAAATTAGTTGTTAGACAAAACAGAAGGTATGCGATGAGAAATGGTTTCACACACCAAATGAATTGGCTGTACGTTTGTCGGACGCCAAATCAACAACTATTTTAATACAGAAGCAGATAGTTATTTCAGGATGACAATGTTGCAGGTTTATTGACATTCTTAAAGCCCGACATCATCCCCTGCACGAGAATCTATCCAAAGTATTCTCGCTTGTGAGGCGAGTGTGATAACCACTGGTATGCTTTGCCAGCAACACCTTCATACCATCACAAAGCCCAGAAACTGCGCCCACATTCCACTCTAAGCCAGGTCAGTGTCAATTGGCTGATCGTTTGGGACAGTATTTCTGATGATGGTCACGAAGCTTCCTAGTGAAGTTAATCTTTATCTTTCTCAATTCTGGTGTTTCAGATCCATCTTTCCTCATGCAGAGCTCGCAGTTTCCCTCTTCATTGACCAGCTCCACTTATAATTGCACAGAAACATTTACAGTGAGTCGTGAAGTAGCAGATACACACTATCAAAGGAATACTGTCACAGTGTCACAGTATACATCAATCTGTCCTACAGTTTAGTTTTACCAATTAATATTTGTTTTTTACCAACCAGGGTTCTGGTTAGTGGCAGCTGCACACAACATAAACTGCACGACTTGCAGATCCTGGTGCTCATTAACTGTGAACAAATCATCCCATATTGGGACAAGGAGAAACCTGTTCAGCCAGTTTGTTACATTGTGGCCCATATTTGTTTGTGCATTTCCTCAATTTTCCTCAATCCCCGAATCTCATTACTTTACAATTAACGTCTTACATTTGGGTTTCAGTGGTGAAGATGTGGCTACACAAAGTCTAGAAGGTATCAGCATTCAGTCGCTAATTTTCTATTGGCGTGTGTTATCCAGAATAATAAAATAATGATCAGAATTTCCATCCTATTGGTCTGCCTCTCCGTAACGTGGTGCTATCTGCTGAAGCACGGATGCACAACTGAACCTTATTAATTATTACAGCAGTTACGATAATTTGCATATGGATTACCAATATTATTACTAACTATGCTTGGACTCTCCTTACCCGAGTTTCACATATCTACACAAAGTAACACACATCCACAATGACTCCCACCATATAGGATACTCGAGCAGGATATTGGTTGCTAAGAGATAAGATGGATCCTATCCTGGACAGTGTAAAGTACTTCAACCAACTGCCCACAGATCAGGCGAAGTTTGCGAATAACATCTGTGCAGATGGGATGGAATCAAGCCCAGAACATTTACTCCTCTGTTTATTGCTAATGTTCATTAAAAATTGTATCTGCTGCAGAATAGCATGGCATTGGTTGCCCGTGTTGTTGGTTCAGATGATTTGTTAGTTGTGCAATCACTGTCCCAGCAGAGCGGACTCTCAATTATAAATATGGGGAAGCTCTGCAGGGTTAGGAAGAGATTACCATTCATCACCAAGGAGAACAGTGTCAGCAGAAGCCAGTACAGCTTGACAATGTTGGGAATCATAGAAGTTGAAAAGGTTTTTTACCCTACACTTGGAATCATTGGCATTCCTGGTACGTTGTTGGAAAGGAATTCACTTGTCTACAGCCATTTCTTGTTGCTCAACACCTGTAGCTTTACAACTCGAAATTGTGAATATTACCGTAGAAGCTACACTGATCAGAATTAGGAAGAGAACAAACTGCAAGGGAAAGTAGAGAGAGAGTGTCCCACAGCCTACCCAGAGAACCAACAGGTAACGTCTTCAATTAAAACAAGTTACACAATCCTGGTCGCCATCTCACCTGTAGAAAACCTTTGCATTATGCTAGAGGTATACATAATTGATACGATTACACAATCGACGAATGTGCTGGTGCTCTGGTTAACCAGCGATACAGAGAATTGGAAGTCCACTTTGACTGGTTGCGTTATTATTAGTCATAGGTAGTCGCATCAAATTGAGCAAGGAAACATGGCTACGATTTCCTCTTGATTTGCGTCGAATTGACACACACCTCTCCGCGAGGCGCTTGCTCCAACCACTGAGGTACTACATTTTCTAAGTCTAATAATCTCCAGGGCAAGGCAGTGTAGTGGGCAAGTTTCCTTGCCCCAAACCTCTCTGCTTGAATAGCATTTAGTAGAGTTTGATGTGAAACAAATAGTGGAACGATTGAACTAATGTAATATTCTCTTCACAACAATATTTGTAATATTATTTAGCTGCTCAGTCATACCACAAATCTGTTTTGGTCACTACTGTGCTCTATGGGCTGTCTCCTTTTGCAGCCAAAATATACAAACAACTTACTTCACAGTGAATTCTCTGTATCGATTTGATGCATAACAGATGTGTTACAAGGCAATATATCGAAGGCAAGGATTACTGTTTGGAATACAAACTGCTCACTACAGGTATCAGCTGAACAATCAGTAGGGAACTAATTAATTAATTGATTAATTAATTAATCGGTAAAGATTTCAATTTGGAATATGTGTGAGAAGTGGATCATAATCTGTTCTATTATGTATAGTGCGAGAAAGTGAATGAGGTGACTGGCCAGTTGGACCACACATATCAATTCTGGTGTATTACGAGCTGAGAGTGTGTCATCAATATGTTTGGGTTCCAAACCAATTTGGAGAATTTTCCCTGATAGTCCATCGTGATATTGCCAAGGTTTTGCAGACGTGGGGATTGTTGTAATAGCTGAGTTGCCATCCTTCAATTGAGATGTTTAACCAAAGTATGTTGGTTTGTTCAGATGCATATTATATATCTCTAGATATCGTTTGAAATATACAGGATTGCCGAAAGATGCTGGTTCGTATTTTTGAACGTCAAATTGGATAGCAGAGTATTTACTCAGACAGAAATGGAGATCGGACTGCCACAGAGTTAAGTTACTGGGCACGAATTTGAAATCTGCGATAATGGGATATGTGTAACAAGCCGTGTGTTACTATTGTAGGTGTAGATTTTGTGGGCGTGAGGATTCAAATATTGTAGCAATTATGGAATGCTATTCACATTCCACTTTCTGAATGTGATTCAATTATTATTGTTCTGTGGTGTATCTGTAACCAGAGGAAACTCCTCAAGCGTGTTAATGTTTCTAAACCGCATTTGTACACTGCTCCCTACACATGGAAATTTCTCATTATCTGGAATGTGGTGGAAATATTTATTTTGATACAGTTGGTCTGGTTATTTAATTATATAGTTTTGATGAAGTTTCACGAGTGTCAATGATTCAGGTATCCCAAACTTTGCCTTTGACGGCGGTGTAACCGCTTGTCACAGTTTATCGCAGTTCATGGGGTGCAAGAGTTTGGTATTGATATCACTGTCCGTCAAACTTTTCATTCCACCATATTCAGTTTGGAAGCAGGCTCAGTTAGAATGTTTCCATCTGCGAATTGGTTTGATAATCCAGTTTACTGGTCTTTCATCAGCAGCGTCTTGGAGTGTCGCCGACGGCATGGCAATGGCACCTGTCTAAAACATTTGTCAATGAAGATGTGATTGCTTCCAACAGGTTGAGATGCGAAATCCTGCAGCACAGTGGCTAGAGGCATCGCTTTGAAGTGAGATGGGTTTCTGTGATTCCCAGGCATGGCAATTGCATTTCCTTGCGTACTCACACCACATGCCTTTGTTTGCAGTGTAATCAATTAGAGCTCAGATGTTAGTCTGTTAGAAGATTGCCTTTCTAGGGGTAATAGTCAATCGAATATATTTAGCCCAAAATGGTACCCAAATCCATGACTATTTGTGTGTCACTGTTTGTGCATTTGGCCGTTGCGTTTCACTTACAAAATGTATATTAACTATACTGTACAGGATATCAAGCACAATGACCCGAATGACCAGCTTATCTGTAATATTGTATGTATAATCTGTGCACCTCAGCAGTTTGAGGTGTCTGAATAACTTTCTAAGCACTATCTCGATTGCCAACATTTTTAATCGCAGTTTGATATCAGGCAAGATCAAACAGGAGCCAATGTCATTCACATTCCCAGAGTTAAATCGTTTATGATTGTGTTTGTGCAATTGCTGCAGCGATTGCGTTGACCATTGTGGTCCTGGCCCAGGGAATGTGTGGACTCTCCAAATGTGTGACCCGCTACATGATCGCAATGGCTGTTGCTGATCTGCTGGTCATATTATTGGTAGTGATCCTGAGGAAGACTTTTCTGCTCCACCTGCCGCACTTGCCTTTGTTCCGGACCCCCGTGTGCCGAGTCCATCTTGTGCTTCGCTCCGTGGTCATCAAAATCTCTGTCTGGCTGACAGTGGCATTCACGTTCGACCGCTTCATCGCCATCTGCTGCCCAAAGCTCAAACCCAAATACTGCACCGAGAAGACAGCGCGACTGGTGATCTGGACAATCTGTGCCTTTTTATGCGTGGAGTACATCCCCTCCTATTTTGTGTACCAAATGAGGATGATGATCAATGGGCAGCCCTGGTTCTGCACTGTCAAACTCAGCTGTTATACTGATCTTGGCTGGAGGGTCTTTGCCTTTTTCGACATAATTGTGAATTGCTTCCCTTCCTCCTTATCCTCCTTATCCTCCTCTTCAACACACTGACCATCAGACATGTGCTGGTGGCCAGCAGGGTGCGGCAGCGTCTAAGGGGCGCTGCGAAGGGCAGGGACGAGGAGATGGTGAGTCGTCAGAAATCCATAATCCTGCTCTTTACCATTTCGGGCAGTTTTGTGTTGCTGTGGCTCACTTTTATGGTCACCTTTGTTTATGCGTTGATGACAGCGGCCAATCTACTTCAGTCTGACTACAGCAGCCCGTTCACCATCGCTGAGGAGGTGGGTTACATGCTGCAGTACCTCAGCTCCTGCACCAATACCTTCATCTATGTGGTGACACAGAACCAATTCAGGCAGCGCCTGATATCCATCTTTACTTATCCGATCACTCGCTTACTGGGCTATTCACGTAATAATGTTTAGCTGTGCTGCTCACAGTATGACTGAAATAATAATAAACCCTATATTGTGTGCTTCCGTCTTGAAATTAGCACATCCTGTTATTGTTTCATTTGATAATCTGTACAGTTAGATATCATTGGCACAATGCAGGATCTTTATCTATGCCAGTTCATTCGATTTTATTGTAGATTTAAACGTTCGTAAAATTCTGAGTTGGAATCTACTACACTAATAATTAACCTTGCATTTCAGATAGCACTTTTCACATCTTATAGGCATCTCAGATAGCTTCACAGAACCTAATCTAAAAGTGCAACACAAGCATATCGCTGGGAAAACTCAGCACGTCATGTAGCATCTATGGAGAATGGAAAGTGAGTCAAAGTTTCGGCTCCAAGACATTTCCTCAGAACTTGAAATCGAGTGCTCTAACCACTGACCTATGGCACTCTACAAATAGGACAGATATTACTTAACTCCCATTGCAACCTTGCTGTTTTAACTTTTCCATCTGTTCCACTAGCTATTAAGTTGCTTGCATATTAAACAAAAAGCATTATTGAAAGCCAAATAAGCAGCTGAGGATGCGAGGAGCTTGAAATAAACTCAATCAGACAGTGCGAAATTCCTCTTCTCGTGTAGCGATCCAAAACAATAGAGTAGAAGCTGATGGCTTATGGCTTATGGCTCTGTCCTTCACCCTTTACTTTTCAACATCTGCATGCATCTATACAGTGACATCATTCACGGGCATGGGGTTAACTTCCACATATATGGGGATGACACCAAATTCTATCTCTCTGCCTCTCACCTCGAATTCAAGATTACTACTGTCTTGACAGACTGTCTGTCAGACATCAATTCCTGGATGAGAAATAACTTGCTGCATGTCAATTGATTATTAATACGAAAGAGGCACCACTCGCAAAAACAGCTTCACACATCAGATGGTGACAGTATCTACCGCCATTGTTGCTCAATCGACGTCTGTAAGCCAGTCAGGAACATAGGTGTCTTGTTCGATCCTCAACTGTCTTTCCTCCATCACATCCAAGCAATGAATCCCTCTGTTTTTCCAAATCTCTACAAGATTGAATGTCTCCATCACTACCTAACCCCCAAAGACGCTGAAACCCTCATCCATGCCTTCATTAATACCCAGCTGCTGGTCATCCAGATGTCTGTGTCCCGTGTCCTGTACCGTTCCAAACTCCGTGACACCATCTCCCCCATTCTCGCCCTAATCCATTGGCTACTCATCAACCAGAGGATCCAATTGAAGATCCGTTCAAATCCCTCCACAAGCTCGCTCCACCCTATATCCACGATTGTATAACCCCTCACCAATCCTTCGCACCCGCTCTGCTCAACAGGCTCCGTCCTACTCCACGTTCCCAACCCACCCGTAACACCATTGGCTTCCGAGCCTTCAGCTACTGAAACTAACAACCTCCGAATCTCCATCTCGCAGTGCCACCATCTCTCCAGCAACCTAGCCTCCTTCAAGTTTCGCCTCAAAAGTCTCCTCTTTTAAATGGCTCCATTGGCAACTCATAATTTCCCTCTTCAATCCCCGATCTGTCCCCAGTAGTAGTCTAACACCGTGATTGTCCAGTGCCTTCGAATGTTCTGGTAATGTAAAATAAATAATGTGTGTTATTTTGTTGCTCTTCAATCAATTTATCGCTGGAGTTAGTGAAAAGCAGCACGAAAAAACAATGGTGCACAGAGAGTGACATGTCACAAGTCTATACGATTTAGGGTAAATGGGGTAAATTTGCACGTGTACGTGGATGACACTCAACTCTATCTCTCCACTTCCATCCTCAACTCCAACATTCCCTGTCTCCTGACGGACTGCCTATCTGACATGGAGTCCTTGTTACAAATAATGAATTGGTCCCAATATATATTTATATTGGAACCTTAGGTAAAAAACTGAGATGTCTGTAGAGTTGCACAAACCAGCTCTGACTGTAAACCAAACTTGAATGTCGCCAGATTGGCACCCGTTTAAACAGATATCGTCAG